>OY986044.1:85011511-86246011 GCA_963920215.1 Nineta flava
TTTTATCTGTTGCATAACAACTATAACTTCCCTCTATTATCACGGTTGCTTTGAATGTTAACAACCTTGGAAATTTACATATTAAAATAATAACAATTCATAAAGCAAATCAATAAAGATCAATTATATCTTTTTCATGTATTTATTATTTATTTAAATAATAATTTTTAATATAACAAACATCTACTTTACAAGTTCCAAGGATTGCATGTAAACAGGTGATCAACGATTGGTCAAATGCTAAACACCTTGATCACTGGGAAAAAGAGCTCGGGAAGGTACTGCTTCAGAGTGCAATCAAGAGGCTATCTCTCGATGAACCAAGGCTGAACAGGATACAACTGCGGATGGTTACCGGATTCATTACCGGACATAATCCCCTGCGGAAGAATCTGCACACAATGGGACTCCATAGCAGGTCCATTATGTGTAGATTGTGTGGCGAGGAGGAACAAGCATCCCGCCACATTATCTTTGACTGCGAACCTCTGGCATACAGCAGATATAAAATATATGAACCTTCAGGAAGACTTGATTAGCAAACTCCTGCCTATTGAAGGGGAGGGGGGGCACAATGGACCATAAGGTCGAAGTGCAATACTTTTTTGATACCAAGATGTATCTATATCTATGATAGAAAGATATATTCCATGCAATTTTAATTTTAATTCAAGGTTTAGAAAATAATTTGGACTACAATATGGAAGTTTATGACTATTAGACATTTATGTAAAAAATATTGGTTAAATAACAAATATATTTTTGGGCAATTTTTCTTCTAATTAAAGTTAATTAAGGTTAATTTTCCATTTGACTTAAAAAATTATACAAATAACTTTTAATATATTATGTAAAGTGGGGGCAAGATGGTTCATATGTACTCAAATATTCCTTTAATAATTATATTGGACTTTCGTCAAGATTTATTATGAATTTTTTTTAGTTTTTTTTGTGTGTGAATAAAATTGTTTGTTAGTTACCGGTAATGGTAACAACTTTAAAAAAACAGACGTAAACTGCGTTCGTTCAGAGTAAAGTCAAGTAAACTGTAAGAAGATATAGCGTAATAAATTATAGTTGTGTTGTGACTGAAGAAAACTTTTTAGTTTGGAAAACGAACCACATTCTGTACTTACATAAGTTTTTAACAAACCTACACCATCCGACCAAACACTCTTACAATAGTTCGACTAGTAACTCACTATTTTTAACCCTCAACAGGCATTAGAGTATACTGTCGTGAAATAATGATATGCGATTAAATAACGCAAAACTCTTGTTATATTTTTGGCGTACTATCGAATTGAAGAAGCTGTCCCTCGATACACTTAACCTGAACAGAATATAACTCGGGAAGATCACCCGATATCATCTACGAACGCACCTACACGCAGTAGGGCTCCACGATGAGTTCATATTTTATAGGCCATGCGACGAGGAGGCCGGAAAATCCAGCCATATCGCACTCCGAACATATGAACCTTCAGGAAAACTACATAAGCGAGATCTTGCCTGACTAAAGTAAAAAAGGGAGCACCATGGGTCATAAAGCTAAAGTTCGAGGCTTTTACAACCCCCAAACTTCACCTGTCTATTTTTCATTGACCACTTTTTTGACTTTATTGGATGATTTAAAAAAATCTTAAACCCAATTCAGGATAGATTTTGCAACGGAGAAGCCAACTCTCGCCTTCGGTTTAGACCCTACGAAGGGTTATATTGGGCTTTTAGTGAAGTTAGATAGATTGTAGAGGCAGCCCTGGGCGGACTACACTTCGACCATAAGGTACATTGTGATTCCTAAGGATGTGTGGATGTGAGTGGAGTGGAAGGAATTTTTGAGTAGACTAGTAATTGGTAGAATATGCAGCTGCAGCCGACTCTGATAGGAACTATGCCGATATTCATGTGGAGTTCGTGAATGAATCTGCAGAAAACCTTCTCAAGCATAGCCGGTTACTTCGTTCTTGTCCATACGCCGACTGTTAAGTCAAACTGTTAACGTCCCTTTTTTTTATAATTGACAAAATCCCGATGCCGGGATTCGAACCCATAACCTCCCAGTTTCCAAGTATGCATACTGCGCAGACATAACGCCTTAGACCGCTCGGCTACTTGGACTGGTGTTAGTGAAGTTACTAGAACGGTCAAATATTTATCAAGAATTATTTACCAACTGAAATAGGCAACATCTGTAAAAGTTCTTACTAATATTCCACAATATTGTTGTACTACAAAATTTCACAACACCACCAAAGGGTTGAGAGTCCCTAGAATAAAGTTTTTTTTTTATATATATATTATTTTTATTGTTATTATTATATGGTATAGTAAAGTAAAAGTACTCTCTCTCTGGGTACAGCAGAGCAAAGCAGACAAGCTCCTGTGAGTCCTGAGTACTTACTACCAACATTACTCCGTCTAAACTCTAAATGGTGCCGGTAGTCAGTTGTTTTCAAGATTACTATACTTTGGTTAGATTTTACTATCAATATCATCTATGTATTTATCCATCAATCTTTAGTTATCTGTTTTGAATCACTCAAGCTAAATTATTAATTCACTGAACTCAATTTGTTGTTGAGATTAGGTGGCTTCAGAAGTTTCAGTGCAACAAATATCATATATTTTATTCAGAGAATTCGCATTTTATAAAATCAGTTATCTAATTATTGGAAAACTATATTACTAAGTACTTTTTATTATTTATAATCTTTATTCAGAGAAATTTTATTATCTAAAATTATTTCTGTTTATGTTGCCAATTATTTGAAAACTTTATTTTCTATGCTAATAGTTTTTCGTATTCATTTTAAGACGAATTCAATTTCTGACGAACATCAACTTATTATTATAAATTATGATGAAGGAAATATTATTATAAATTCGGATAGACTTATTCAAATTCTGAAAATTACTTTTGTGAAATTTCATTTCATATGAATGAAAATCGATATCGTTAAGAAAATTTGGGTAGTTGCAAATTTTCAAAAAAATCGTTAGGTTTAAAAGTACCTGCGGCTTAAAACTACTAATATAAATAGTGTTTTGGGGAGAGCCATTGAAACTGGAGTTTTTTAGCATATTTGTTGGACATAATTCACTTTTTAGTTTTCAAGAAAAGCTTTATTTAGTTTTTAAGCTATGTAAACTCCCGTTCATAAAAATTGAACCGGTTCAATATAATATTATACATATAGTTAATAATACATATGCTTAGAATGTGATTTACTTATTCAATTTTTATGAACAGGAGTGTATATCTGTTAATCTGATGAATATCCATGTTAAGCTTTCACAGGCGTTTTAGATTGCAAAATGAAAGTTTAGCCTCAGGTTTGGTTCATGGTTTATAGAAGAATTGACGTTGGAAGTCCGTTAAACACGATAACTCAAAAATGAAGAAAGATAACAAGCTAGAATTTCTTAAGATGTTTCTAGAAATAGTTCGTTAATGAGTAAAATTGGCTCAAACATTTCTCAATTTTGTATTTTAATTGTCAGAGATAAAACGAAATGAAGGTAAAAAATTTAACCCTTTGAAAACATACACCCTTTCATTAACCCTACAGTAGTCGCGTGCGGGCTCAGAGTCCATTAATTCATTTGCCGCTTCGATTTGAAATTTGCCCACCTTATCAACTAGAGGCTTTGAGTACCTTCATTCAGTCACTTTTAGTATGTTCAGACGTGACCTTAGAATACGAATTTTCGGCCAGTTTGGACAGTCACTTCGGGTGCGACCATAATTAAATTTATATGTTATATATATATATATATATATATATATATATATATATATATATATATATATATATATATAAAATAATATATAGGTATAAAATAGTATTTTATTTTATTTTGTTCGTTTTATTTTATTTTATTTTAATTTGTTCGTTGGAATCTAAAAAAAATGTGCATAGATATTGATATAAATATTGTCAGTCTATTAAAAAAATATGAATTTAATAATGTTAAAGTAACAGATTTAAATTCTAAATTGAAGTAATTTATGTTTAATTAACAAATTTTTAAAGTACACTCTTATTATTTAGTAACTTAAATATACTCAGTCCGCGCGCATCCACTGCATTCTGAAAATTCGCGACTACTGTAGGGTTAACTAAGGTGGTTGATACATTTTTTTGGTGATAATAATTTCAATCATTCGGTAAATTTTGTAAACACAAATTTATATTCATTCGCAAAATAACTTATATTTTTCACAAAAATTGAAAAATAATAAATTTTTATCGAAACAGGATATGTTTAAATATATAAAATTGAAAAACTTTGCACAAGCAAAACTACCTCACATATATAATTTTCATCTGATCGTTTTCTTTCGTTCAACAAGAAAAAAGTTTTTCGTAAATATACGAAAAAAAAAAAACTAATTTTATACAATATATATTTTATCACTTTGACCCAAATCAATACATGAAAAATAAATTTCCTTTCAACTTTTTATTCACCTCATCCCCCCCCCCCTCCCCATTCATGAATACATATTTTCGATCATAAAATTAGTAAAACATATTCAATATTATCTTTGTTGCAGAGTTCAGTGGATCTGTCTGTATGTAAAGATATTTTATGAATATTTACTTTACCTGAGAAAATACAGCTTTAGTTGTAAAAATCGGTTGGGTTTTATAGCTTTGTTTACTCTTCTGAAAATAAAGATGCATATACAAGTTTTTGGTATTTTCTTAGCAGTTTTTTTTTTCTTTTTTATTTTACTTTGTAACTTACCACATAAGAAAAACATTTTCCGAACGTCCAATTGTGTACAACTAGATTTAAACAGATGTAGAAAACCGCATTGAAAAAGATTATCGCAGAGAGGTTTGTTCGTCTTTCCTGTCAAGATGATGGTTTTACAGTCGAATCATTCTTTACTCTATTTATCCAGAGAATAATCTCAATATACAGTGGGACTTGTGTTTGTATGATCTGGTTGGACGGTTATATTTATTACGGCGCATACACTGCAAATTCGAACTTAGAATTTGTTGATTGTCTTACAATAAATTATCATAAAAGTCTGTCTGAATTGTCCGTTTTGGTGAACTAAGATGCTTGATGGTATTGTTTGATTACAATACTGAAAATACACAGAGTGAATTTGCTATAGTAACCATTTTCGACCGCTTTTCTCAAAGAGTTTTATGATCATATTTTTACCTCAAGAAAACTGAGTTTTCACAACTTTATTGGTAGATAGCTCACTAAAGTACAGAAAACAAGTTATGTCTGCGCAGTATGCCTACATCGAAACTGGGAGGTTATTGGTTCGAATCCCGACATCGGCTGTTTCTCAATTATTAAGAAAAAAGGGGGAGGTTAATTGACTAAACCCTCGGCGTATGGACAAGAACTAAGTAACTGGCTATGCTTGACAAGGTTTTCTGCAGTTTCCTTCACGAAAATCATCCTACGAATTCCTTGTCTATACACATCCTCAGATCCTTAGGCATCACAATGGACCTTATGGTAGAAGTGTAGCCCGGTCAGGGTTGCCTCTGCAATCTATCTAAGTCCAGAAACGAATGAAATAAAGAACTTTTAAATAATGAGAAGCTTTGGGAAGCTAAAATTTGACCATCACAGTCTTTTCAAAGAAATTTTGAATACATAGTACCTCCCGCTTATATAATTATTTAGTTGTCTTATTTTTTATTTTTAGTGCATTACCAACTAGTAGAAGACTGATTGCATTTTAGTTGTTTCGAAAACCTTATTTTCATAACAATGAATTGAATTGCTCATATTTTACCAGCGCTTCCACCAAATTTCTATTTCGTAGCAAAACTATTTCATGTTTGATCATCTAGGCCATCATTTTGCTGCTTTGTCTTCATAATTGGGTTCTAAAACATTCAAATCGACGAATAGAAGTAGTCGGTTACAAATGTTGCTAATAAAACGCCATTTGCATGATGCCTTTAGAAAAATTTCATTTGTGTAACGAAAAAAATTAAGAGAATAAACTTGCAAAGAGATTTAATTTCAAATCTATCTCTCTCCAACCAATATTTGTCTCACATTAAAAATGACCTTGAAAGTAAGTATCAAATTTCAATTCAACATAAATTCAAATATCAACTGTCGTTTTGATATCAAAAATGCAAATAGACTATAAGATTCTAAATTTTAAAGTATAAAATTTCGACACAATGTTGCATATCGCAAACTAACCTCCTTGTTGTTTTCGTCGAATTTATATTCGTAGATTTAAAATTTTCATATATTCGAAATATATATTCATGATAAGAGGGATAATATACAAAAATATCAAATAAATTTCATGGATATTTAAAAAAATTTTATTCATTGACCTAATAATAAAAATTTGTGTACTACACTCTTGGATAAATTGTTAAAATTTGTATAATTTGAATAAATGAATTCTCTTGCAAATCTTAAAAAATCAGAACATGAGAGAGACATGATGTCGTCTCGTATACCGAGAAACCATTACATAATCGGCGACGACACAAAAATGAACATTAATTTCAAATTTAATAGGTTTTTTGCACGGTCGTAAAATAATGCATCACAATTTTTATTACATAAAAATAATATTGTTGTAGAATACATTGCATCAAAAATATATACCAAAGTATAGAAGTTGAAATATATATATACAGACCGTTTTCAAAAGTATTTCTTATAGAGAATCAAATGTTAAATAAATAAATAAAATATTTACTATAAAACCATACATACATAAATCTGGCTATAGCTTGTGTTGCACGGTGTTTGTTTGAGTCATTTAAGAGTGGGGATATTTTAATGGTATTATCGTATTTCAACAATGGGTTATTACACAATAATAGAAAGTGCAAATTCTTAAATGGTACTTTGGGGAACATTTGGCACAAGAATGTGTCAATTTATTTATTGTGGCATTTGACGATAGGCAATCGAAATCGAAAATACCCGGGTAGATTTCTACAATCGACTTCGTTATTGTTTAGCAAATAATGGAGGAATATTCGAACCGTTGGTTTAACTTTTTTGTCGGTATTCTATTTTTTTAATTTTTGGGGTTTTATTTATTTTTTAATTGTTAATAGAATTCTATCATTTATTTTCAAATATTCCACATACAAATAATAAGGGATATTCAAAAAAGAATTTTCAATTGTTAGGAGTAACGCTAAGCTTAAGAAGACAACAATGAGCATATTTAACCCACTCTCATTACATGTTAATGCATACTGAGTACAAAACAGTCCATCAAGCATACACAACAGACACACTAAAGAGTACCTCCACTATTTTTATTTCTTTATTAAGCATATTGTCTTTAGTGATTATAGTAAATAATATTTAACATTGATTCTCTATTAGCAATGCTTTCCAACGCGTACGGTATATATATATGCAAACGAATTCATATTTGATTCATCCGAACAGGAGTAAAGGAGATGCTTGTTCCTCCACGGCTGCTACAATCACAACAATAAACTTGTCTTTCGTCTGTGTCAGTGTGTGTGTGCATCCATATGAGATCATTCAGAAACAACTCAATTCTGTGTGATATCTCTGTTTTATATGCCGCTTGTACTATATTTGTAATAAAAGTACCGGGTGTATTATGCAAATTGCTCAACAGGTAAAATTTGTAGCAAATTGTATCCTCAATTCTTTAAGTAGGTTCCTCACTTTAACTAACGTAAATTGTGCTCAGCTTTCCCAGAGGCACCTCATATAGATAGATAGATTGTAGAGGCTGCCCTGGACGGGCTACACTTCGACCATAAGGTCCATTGTGATGCCTAAGAATGTGAGGATGTGAGTGGAGTGGAAGAAATTTTTGTGTATAGACTAGGAATTGGTAGGATCTGCGGCTGCAGCCGACTATGATAGGTACTATGCCGATATTCATCTGGAGTTCGTGATGGAAACCGCAGAAAATCTTCTCAAGCATAGCCGGTTACTTCGTTCTTGTCCATACGCCGACAGTTTAGTCAATTAACCTCCCCTTTTTTTTCTCTGAATAATTGACAAACTGCCAATGTCGGAATTCGAACCCATAACCTCCCAGTTTCCAAGTAGGTATACTGCGTAGACATAACGCCTTAGACCGCTGGACCACTTGGACTGGTTTCTAAGGAAATACTTACACCTGAAAGTAATATTAACTTACATGACTTTCCAGAAACAATCCAAAGACTGACTTCGAGAGTTTTCTCCTCAAACACTCTGTATATTTTTATGTATTTTAAACTATACCTACAAAGATATTCTTTTATAAATACTCTCTTGAATATTTCGTTGTATTTATCTTTTGTTTTCATGAAAATACCGGAAATAATGGATACATTTTGTGGGGTATGGTTAGGAAAAATAGTTGAATGTTATCTTGAGTTATCGTTTGTTGAAAATACTACATCAAGTTTTTTTATTTATTTATTTTTTTCTGTACATGTAAAAATTTATATTTGTTTTGCTTACATCTGAAAAAAACTATACTGTTTTTTTTTTTTATCAAAGAAAATATGAAATTTTTATGAATTTTAAATAGTTTTATGGAAATTTTTAAGCTGTTTTATACTTGATCTGTATTAAAAAGTAAGATAACTTCCGAAGGACTTGACTGTTTGACTGTTTTGACAAAGTGTAATTTTACTTCCTGATTTGCTTGTAAATTTGAGGTGATCCGGTGATTTTTTGGAATATTTATTTTTAATATTTGAATGTTTGAATCTTTCTGTTATGGTTGATCAAGTCAAAATTAGTACATTTCGATGATTTTCAACAACAAGGAGAGAATATAGAAAAATTAAAGGACAAACATCGATCAAGTACCAGCTATATTTTCGCAATTAGTGTTTCGAGAAAAAATAGATCTGAAAAAGGTATTAATGTTTAGTTAAGGATGAATTTTGAACCTTTTGTTAAAATACAAAATCAGTTATACGCTTATGTATACGAAAAAAGGGGTTTTACCTTCGTTTCTGAGGCTCCACGGTCTGTAACAAAGGACACCCACATTATTTGTTTAAAACTTTTTTTATTAGCTTTTAACCGGTTATTGTCATTCTTCTCCATACGCCGATAGTTTCGTCAATTATCCTAACTCGCTACCTCCACGATTTGAACTCGCGTTTTGAACTCGCTGCCTCCCAGTTCCAAGCTGAGCGCCTCTGACATCGCGACCACCTTACTGGTTTAATACGTTTATGTACGGTTTTGTGTATAAGTGTGTAAACTAAAAAATGTGTACAAAAATACAATTTAATTTTAGTTTCTAAGAATTGATCGCTCTATAAGATTTCAATTATGATAATTTTTAGTACACTTATTTCTCAGTGTTCATTTTCCAGATTTTTCTGAATACTACTTAAGAATACATAATATATATTGCTGAATTTGTGTTTGAATATGATTCAATTAGACGCTTTGAGGATTTTGAAGAAAACAATTTTTCCATCCCCATTTTACCTTGTGAAATTAATTCTCGGAATCATAATTACATTCTATGTCTACGCCTATAATAAAACCAATATAGATAGATGGATAGATTGTTGAGGCTGCCTTGGAAGGGCTTTAACCATAAGGTCCATTGCGATGCCTAAGGATGTGAGGATGTGAGTGGAATGGAAGGAATTTTGTGTATAGACTAGAAATTGGTAGGATATGCGGCTGCAGCTGACTATGATAGGAACTATGCAGATATTCATCTGGAGTTCGTGAAGGAAATTGCAGAAAACCTTCTCAAGCATAGGCGGTTACTTCGTTCTTGTCCATACGACAGTTTCGCCTTAGACCACTGGGCCACTTGGACTGGTAATACCAATATTATCTATAATCCAAAATATTCAGCTAATAGTTAAAGAGAAGACATCCCTCACAGATTGACGAACAAATCCCTGACGAACAAGTCACAAACGATTAACTGGATATTTCGAAGTTCAAACATGAAAACACTTCATAAGGCTGAAATTTTCTTATTAAATCCTTTTTCCTCCCTTGATTTAACTAGTGGATTGATTACTCGATATTTCTAAGTTCAAGGTTTTCTCAGTATTGGAATGAATGCTGATTGATCAAAGCCGTACTAACATATTATCTTAATTAAAACGTATTAAAAGTAAAACTATAATTGGTTTCGTACATATATGTACTACATTCATCTAATAAGACAAAAAAAAAACATTAATTCATTGTATTATGTGATCCCTTCAAATCATCCCCGAACTCCTTTTCGACCATTTCCCTAATAATGGTCCTTCTTCCCTTTTCTCATTGTGTCCATTCATGTCTATAATAAAACGTCAAAAACCTTTTGTGTGTACGACTTCTGTTAGAAAACAAGTAAAAATCTTTTTGTTTGTCTGAAACATAGCTGCAGCATAGGCAACAGTCAGTGTACACAACAGCACTAGCTTTATTTTCCTATTTCCTTGCGGAGTTAATAGGATTTGGTATTAAAAAAAAAAAAAGAATAATAATACGAAACTTATTTTACTGCTAATCCATTAATAAACTAACGAAAGTTTAATTTTCTTATATATCACATAAAAAAAAAAAACACAATACAATGTGGTGCGTAAAAATGTTACATCCTATGTGAAAAACTGTACTCACTACATACCTCTATATATACCGTGTGTGTTGGAAAGCTTTTCCAATAGAGATTCAATGTTAAATATGATTTATTATTGGCTGTCCGTGCGGTTACTGTATGAAGTCAGTCAGATTCATATTTTTCAGTTTCATATTTTAAGGTTAATTATCAAGTCTTAAAAAGGCATGCGGTATTAAATGGAAAAACGTCACCTGTCACCATCACCTGATCTAATAGTTGGGTGCTCCTAATGAGAGAGAAAAATTACTTTGTTATTAATTATCTAACGTTCTAAGGTCAAAAATTCTGGAACTTCGGGCTTTATTATAAAACATTATTTTTAGCCTGTGAAAAAAAAATGAGCAAAATTTGTTGATAAGTGATTTTATGCTGAAACTACCCTTATAATTCAAAAGTACTATTAAACTCATAAAGGATCATGTTGTATGATAGTACATTCGAAGTTTTATTCATCTTAAAGTCATCTCGAAAATATTATATCGAACTAGTCTGTCCGAACGCGAGATAGTTTTTGCAGACCACATACACCACCAATGTGTTTGAACTTTTTTAATGGTGTAAAACGACTTTTATATTCTGTTTTATTTCATTTCCGTTGTAATCATTTTTTCGCACCAGTTTTTATTTTATTTTTGTTTTTCCTGAAATCATAAATCATACAATTTTTTTCTTGTTTAATCTCTGTATTTCTTCAATAAATTGATTGAGTTTAATGGTTGAATGTTGTTTTACAAACAAACTCGAGACGCACAGCACACCGCATTTAACATCATCATCAACTGATTGAAGGGAAAATTTCTCATTCTATACTATCTATATACAGTCCGTTTTCAAAGGCATTTCTAATAGGGAATCAATGTTAAATAAAATAAATAAAACATACTTTCATACATCCGGCCATATCTTGTGGTATGATGTTTGTTTGATGTCATTTAAGAGTGGGGTTTTGTGATGCACACTTAATTTATAATATTATTACTCATTACGTATGTGAATGTATAGGAAATATTTGGTTGTATGTTTTAATGGTATTAACGTATTCCAACAATGGGTTATTACACAATATAGAAAAATTCAATTATTAAATGGTACTTTGGGGAACATTTGGCAAAGGAATGTGTCAATTTATTCGGCAAAGGAATGTGTTCAAGCATTCGAACAGTTACTCATATGGTTAGCTATTTTCTTTTAATTTGTGTCAAAAAATAAGGGATATTCAAAAAAAAAAATTTTCAATTGTTAAAAGTAATGGCTAAACTTAAGAAGACAACAATTAATATATTTAACACACTCTCATTACATGTTTCTGCTGTACTGACTTCACACAGCAAACCAGCATTATGTACACAACACACACACTACCTACAGAGTATCCCCAATATTTTTATTTCTTTATGAAGCATTGTGTAGTTATTATAGTAAATAATATTTAACATTGATTCTCTATTAGCAATGCTTTCCAAAACAGACAGTATAAAGGTTTAACGTTTTCATCTTCATAGCATATTTAAATTGGAAAAAATTAAATTAAATCTTTATATTTAAAATGATAAAAAAAATATATATATATATGGAAAATTTTCTTCTTTTTTTTTTTTAAAGTGATTTTCTGTGATTTGATACGATTAAAGATAAATTCATTTTAACATAATGTTAATGTTTTGTAAATAACTTTTTTCCATTCGCAATATTTTCACATAAATATGTTTATTTTTTTACCCAGTCCTTTCCATCAAGAAAATAAACCAACCACCCTACCTACACTTGTCGCTAATTTAATTTATACTTTCAGGCATATACACGTTTATATATTTTATAGAAGATTTGATTTTGTTTTTTGCTTTTCGATGAAATGATTCGATCCTCTCGTATATTAATTTATAAGAAAAACAAAAACAAAATTTTCCTTTTTAAATATGATTTTCGTGTACGTTGAATATATGTTTTGAGGAAATTGAATAATGAAATACTTACGTAACTCGCTTATATATATATATATATATACATATTTTTTTGTTATTAAAATTTATAAAATGTTTCATTAGTTATTTCAGCATCGTCAATTTAATATCAAAAAAAAAATTTCGGGATTATTTAATCACATTTGGTACAAGAGTTTGTCCAAGGTTTGATAAAACATCTGATCATAAACCTTATTTTCAATTTTAGTTCTAATAAAAATGAACATACTGAGACGACCTTGAAAACAGGTTTCAAATATCAATTTCTCCTCCATTTCTACCTTCAAAAGTGATCCTGCTTAGTACACTGGTTGGCAACCTTACTGCCGCCAAATTTCGTATCGTGAATGTCTACAAATTATCAGGTAAAGGGAAGATATACTTACAAACTATGAATTAAAATGAAAGAAACCTATTCAGTGAGGACCGTTCACGAACTGGAGAAACCGGTGTCTTTTAAGAATACAAATTTACGACACTCTAAAAATAGATTTTAGGAAGGCTTTATCCGCACACAAAATTTTTGTATTGTTTTGGAACTTACAGAAATAGTGCTCGAAATTACCCGTCTAATTGAAATGCTCTCTTTAAACAGAATTATTCAGTTTCATCTGACGTATGTTTGTCTACATCTGAAATCTTGCAACCCCAGCTTTTCTACTGAACTGATTATAAACCAGCCCAGAAGCCAAGCTGTATAACGTGCTTGTAACTTGGTGGTAACGGGTTTGAATCTCGGGGGTGCCAGTTGGTCAATTAAAATTAATGGGGTGGTTATGTAACCGGCTATGCTTGTGAAGGATTTCTGCAGTTCACCTTCACGAATTCCAGATGAATAACAGCATAATTCCTATCAAAGTCGACTGCACCCGTACATCATACAAAGTCCTTGTCCTCGACCCATATCATTAATGTATCGTTAAAAAGAATTAATAAAGGTTTAACAAATAAGCATGTGGAAGGCCTCCGTTCTAGACCATGGAGTCTTCAAACCGGAGGTAAAACACTTGAAAATTAATTTAAAACTTGTTTTCAAGGTCGTCTCACCATCTTAATCCGCTTTTTTTTCAATGTTATAATAAAACAGTGTCAAATTTCTGCTTGAAATCGCAGAAGTATTATTTAAACACTATGTATATTCATACAATGATATATCTATTCGTGCGACAACATTTATTAATCCTCCACACCCGCTTCAACCTACCCATTCCAACCGTAGTCCTCAAACCTCATGACCTGTTTGTGACTATATATACATATATATATATATAAAAGATAGTAAAAAGAAAAAATATATATAAATTTAACCCCATTTAAACGTAGTACCTACGTACATACATACATACATTTATTTATTGTATATGTATGTAGTGAACTTGTTATATTTGTGTCGAGTACCCTTATTTTTATTTAAAAGTTGAAATGATTCAATAAACAACAAATATTTTATTAAATTTTTATAAAAGCCTACACAACACAAATAAATATAACAGGACTGTTTACTTCAGAGCTCCTGTATCTTCAATGCTTGCTGGCTTGCTTCCCTTACCTTACCCTAGTCTTTTATCCTGTCTATTACATACTCGACACAAAAAAACGTTACAACATACATACATACATACATATACGAAATATATATATATACGACTTTCTTATATATTTATTTAACCTATTTTCCAGTTTTAACCTCCATGTATCTAAGCTCTATTTCAATCCTGCCTCACGTCATTTTTATAGTGGAAAGTTATGGTCGTTCGAAAATTGAAAAATTTGATTCATTATTTCTATCGTCAATTGCATTATTAAAATAGAAATCTTTTTCTTTGATAAATAAGTCACAGTTCTCATATAGACAGAACCATAACATCTCCGCCTTTTCAACATCCTTTTCTGTCAAATATTTTATATGAAACTACTTTTTTTTTTTAAATAAAAGTCCACTCATATCTTCGGCAAATATATTTCTTACATCCTTCTGTCATAACGCCTTTGAAAAGAGTTTAAAACAAAAATTTCTGAAAACAAAAAATAAAATTGTGAGGTAACCTTGAAAAAAAGTATCAAATTTCAACCAATCAAAAATAGAATAAAACATTTTTCTCTTGAACAATCATGAAGCGGTAATAGCAAAACCAAATATCCGATCAAGTTTTTAAAAGTGATTTAGTTTCACTCATGTATTTGAGATTAGACAATGAGCCATCCAGCAGAAATGGTCATTCGAAGTGATGCAGGAAAGATTAGCACGGCACATTTGTGAATTTGGTGAATAACTACCACCTTACATGGAGGTCATTTAAATGTGATACATTAAATTTGTTCCCAGTATTTATTATATTGTTGACTTTTTAATAATATTTTCTGGAAATATGTATTTAAAAATTGTATTTAACCATTAATCATACTTTGATGAATTTTTTATATCTAAATGGAAACAATTATCTAGAAACAAAAATTGAAACTTTTAAAGAGATTAATTTGGAAAGATTTTAATGAAAAATTATTCAAAAAATATTTTTATTAAATTTCAAAACATGAACATTACCTTTTATTTATAAAATTATTAACCCAGGGGCATATTAAATTGAAGGTTTAAGAATCTTATTAAGGCAATAGCGTTTTAATGATTATCTATTAGATATCATTATTAGTCCAGAGTTATATTATTTTTAAGTTTTAAGGATCTTATTAAGGCAATGGCATTTTAATGATTAACTATTTGCATATTTTAAGATACTATCACATTGCACAAGTCTCAATTGGTTATTTGAATATTTCATAAAATCGTTCGACAGCTGATATGATCAATCAGATGTTTATAATAATGAATGTTTATAATTACAAAATAATAAAATATGGCAAAATGAATATACAAAAAAAAATGAAAACTGGACACAGTTTAAACCGTTAGATATAGTTGTATTCGAAACTTTGTTAAGTTAACCATACACGTGAAAAATAACTTTGCTATTGTGTTGTTTTTAATGTGATTTGTCCTATCGAAATCTTAACGAAAGTATATTAGATTATGATTTTCTTTAATTGAATGTTAATTTTACAATTCTTGTTGTTGTATAAATGATAGTGTCTTTAAATTTTTAGATTTTGTTTCGATAACAAAATACATCCCTACAATTACGAAAACAATTTACAGGAAAAAAATATCCACATACATTTTGCACAAAACTATTTGGAAAACATTATAAAATAATAAAAATTCTAAGTCCATACAAACTATTGAGCATAAAATAGGTGCAACACGAATAGAACTGTATATATATATATATATATATATATATATATATATATATATATATATATATATATATATATATATATATAATATATTAAACAGTAGATGAGAGAAAATTTTATTTGCGAGAGGTATGAAGAGATGAGATGTGATGTGATGTGTAGCAGCCGAAGAGTATATTTTAATATGATAGTGTATGTGAAAATTATATTCCGAGATAATATTGTATGAGTTTTCCACTGGTTGCTATTGGTAACCCTAGTGGTTTACAACGCGCTCAATGTGTAACCATAGAGACACACTACACTAGATATTTGACAAAGAGTAAGGCACCAGGTTGATATGAGAGAAAATATAAGGTACACTAATATATATATATATATATATATATATATATATATATATATATATATATATATATATATATATGTATATGTATGTATAGATAGATTACATATGTATATCTATGGCGCATGTCAATATAACAATTTTAGGTAAACGCCTCTTGCGCATGACGTCACAATGGTTAAAATTGGTATATGTTACCGCCTCTCTGAAACATATATATATATATATATATGCTCTTATACAACTATAACAAAACTAAAATATTGTATATATTATATTATATTTGGGAAAATATTCTATAGAATTCGCGTTTACCGAAGAAAATTTCGTTGAAAATTGCATGTGCTTTAAGCTATCTGTGCTGCTGCTCTACTCTCGACATGTACGACGGTTTCCACCAAGTTGAAAATAGATGTGTGTGATGGTCGGTTGATTCGGATCTCTCGTTCTAATTCGTTTCGTCGTCAATCGGGTGGATGGTTTGGTCTCTCACCATTGTCATCGCTTATGTTGTATGTTGTTTCTCACAAATATATGTGTATTGATACTACACCCGTTTTACATACAGCCTGTTGCTAATATCACATTATTATTAGTACGATTCACATTTACGTTTGTTACGAGACACACACATCCGCACACACATATACACACACTCATCCAGACAGACCAAAACACACAAACGCGATTCGATTCACAGCGAGACAAACTGACTGTAAACTGTGAACAGAGAAAAACGTAAAAAAAAAAAATTTAACACAAATAATATCAGTCAAAAACTCATCGCTATTATTTATTAAACGTAACGGTTTATCGGTATCATTTGATATCGAAGCATGCACGCACACATTGTGAAAACATAACAACAACATAACACACACAGTCGAGTTCACCGAATCGTTTTTTCGAACTTCTCAAGTCAATTAATAATAATATATCTATGTATGTGTATTTACTTACTTTTTCGATGTTTTGGTGCATTTTCTAGAGCAGTGATTTTTTGAATAACGCGCGTTTTTATATAAAACAAACAAACATATTGTGATATAAAAAAAAAAAACCAACAAAAGATTGTTTTCTACAAGGTTTCCATTTTTTTTCTGTTTTGGTGATTTTTTTGAGAAATCGCAACACGTACGTATTTTTCTGTAACGCTGGCGACTATTTTGGCTACCAACTTCTGTCTTTATGAGAATTGGAGACCTCAGGTAAATGTTTTAAATTTAGACTTTTATTTTTTATATTGAAATCAATGTTCCTCAAACAATTTTGTTTCTTTTACATGCGGATTACTTTATATAGTTTGGGATCTTTATATGATTTTTGATTATCCTGTTGTCACAAAAAACATGTTAATTAAATTAATTTTTTGTTTTGGATTTTGTTTTTAAGTTCAAGATTTGCGTTTCCATAATATAGAATTCATTTAGTGAGGCTGTTTTTATTTGTTACAAAATAAATAGGTCAAATGATACTTATCGAATTCCTCTTCAGGTAAATTTGAAAATTGTCGTATGGAAACATAACTTTAACTCGGAATAATTTTTACTTTTTAAGATACGATATAGAGGCATATTATTCAACGTTAAATTCTCGAGATTAAGGTTGTTCTGGTGGGCCATTTTCAGACATTTATCTATATGGATATCTTTGTTTGATTCTACTCAATTGAGTTACTTTTGCCTCTTTTAAAAAGTCATGTGGCACTTCCTTTTGACCTTTCTCCCGTGTTACCATTTTGATACCATTTTAAAGATATCGAAATACAAATCAAAGTTTTGACCTTTATGAATTTATTATTATTTTGTTTCTGTAATCGAAATAATAACCTTGCGGTCATAAGCTTGGAATAAATTGAAGAAAAAAAGCTATACAATGAAATCCAACAAACATGTCGAATAAATTTTTATCGTATAATTTGGACGAAATAATTATTATTTTTGATTTATTTGCAGTGTTTTTGTATTTAGAAAAGTTGTTCAATTTGTGCATTCTTGTTTCTGTATAAAAGACGTTTTTCGAGACTAAGTTTTTTTTATATAATAATAATATTATTATACAATCTTACTCGTTTATCTTATTACGAACTAATTAGGTCAAATTAAACTTCTCTAATTACTATTTCAAAATGTTGTGAAGCTATATACTACGAACAAAACAACACGACTAATTTATACTACTTTAGTTTATTAAATCTATGCTAATGAACAGACAAGATTTATTATGTATTTACTAAAATTATATTCTAAAGTATTATATAATAATAACAAACTTCACCCATACCATCCAAACTTATATATACCATACCATATTATTTTGTTTAATAAATTCACAAGCTTGCCTGCCTATGCACGCTTGTTTTATCTCAAAACAAATTTATTCTAATTTTTTCTATATTATACATTTTTAATATAATAATTATATAAATATTATTTTTAATTAGGAATAATATTTTTCCAATGATTTTAAATTGATTTTGTTTGTGTGCTTTCAATATACTTAAATTAGATTTATTATAAATTTAATTAATTTTTGAAACAAAGTTTTCGTATTATATTTAATAGGAATAAAATCATAGAATAATCTCATAAAATTCTTGTTACATCTTATTATTAAATAAAACTGATATTTGAAATTTTCGTAACAATTTTTATATTGTGACTAGTTTCGAAACACTGTTCCTTCATCAGAATACATATGATAATGATAAAAATATACAAATTTAAATAAACAGGTGAACATATTTAGATACATAAATAACTGCATAGTAAAACAATTTTATGAATGCAAATAAAGAAATATTGGTAAAACCTAAAAAAAATAAAAAATATATGTATATTGTTTCTTATATCTGATTTTTGGTTTAAAATTTTCAAATAGTCTTTCACATAACAGGATAACAATTTCCGGAGAATTAACCCTTAAAATCGTATTCCACAGAAATTTAGATAAGATATTTTAGAAAGTTTTCATGTTCATTCTGAATTTTTGAAGATTTTTCATAACAATCTTGTTAATAATTATTATTTTTCATAATAATCTTATTATTTTCTAATTATTAAATCATAGCATTTTTACGACAAAATTGGATCAAACGCTTGCGGCAATTTAATATAATATTTTTCGAAATATAATAAAAATGTGTTGATTATAATTTACTTGATATTTAGCTTAAACAGTTGGTAACTCTGTTTTACCCTCAACAAATCTCGTATATTAATCTTTTATATTAAAGACATCCTTTTTTGTTTTTTGGGGGGAAATTTTTTTTTTCTTATTGCCAAATTTCACATTGCATAGACGAAAAACATTTGGAAAAATTCTTTTCACATATTTCTTAAGAACAAGTAATTGTTGAAAAGTTTGTCAAGTTATTATTCCCCTCCTATCATGTTGCGAAATTTCGCATAATGAATGATCTTGAATAGTTCTATAATAGTTCAATAGTTCAATAGTTTTCGATAACTCAAAAACGAAAAGAGAAAACGAGTTAAAATTTTGTGTTCTAAATCTAAAAAATGAAATCAAGTTCGTGATTGGATAAAATCGAAGCGAGCATCCCCCCAACAGGAAGGAAAATATGCATCTTTGAAACCGTAAAAGTTAGAAGAAAAGCAATTTCCAAACATTTTAATATCAAAAACTAGAATTAACAGTTCATGCATTGATAATAAACTTGTTGATAGTTCGGTAACAACATATAGTTACCGAAATAACAAAGGACATATGTAGTGAGTCCAGTCCGCAAAGGTATCTAGTAGCTTAAATCCTTAAATATACACCGCATATTTAAGGATTTGATTCAGTTAATTATTATTTTCATTTGTTAATAAAAACTTGTGAAGTGAAGATGTCTTCAAAACTCATGAAAATATTCCAGTAAATTTTACTTTTAAACGTGAGGCAATCTTTTTTTTTTTCAAGAATAAAAAAAACTTTTTCAAATCTACTTCTCTCCAAATATAATCTAAAATATTTGAACAATATTAAAGAATAGATTCGAGAACTATTATAAACCTAATCAAAATAAATGAAACAAATAAACTTCATCCCCCACAGTGGTGTATTATCCCTATAAATGGATAAGAAAATCTAATATTATCTTTTAAGTAAAACCTTTTATATATTTTTCACACAACTTTTCTACGGTAAAGTACACAGTTTTTTTTTTCTTCATCGTTTTCATCTATCTTTTGTTGGAGTACTCAATAAAAATACAAAATAACTTTTTGTTGTTGTTGTTTTTGATGATAATAATAATAATAATCTGAAGAAATTTTGTTTCAAACAAAAATTGATATCGACATAATAAATTTTTTCGTTACTTATTTCATTATATGATGACCACTTCGAAAAATATATAGAATCTTAATCGAAATAGAAAATTGGGCCTACCTCTATACACTTTACAGTTGCAGGTAATATCGAGTCTATGTAACACATCGACTTCAATAATCTGAAAAGAGTTATTCAGGAGCTGCGTCAACTTAGCGAATTTCTACAAAAATGAATCATATCACTTCTCTTTTAAAAATAGACCTGAATTAACTTTTATCGTATTATTGTTCATTACGTCCTGTGACCGATAGAATGGCTACATGTATTTGTAAAATCTCTAGCGGTCACCATTTTAGTCCAATCAAAATTAAATATCGTATCTGATATGATTTTGAAAGGCCAAATTCATTAATGAGTAGAATCGGCCAATGAGAAAGGTGGGCTTCTCGACCAAGAAGAAAACAAAATATAGAATATGTTTTTTAATATTAGAAAAATTTAAAAATGTATTTTCTATAACTTTACGTCATATCAAGAGAGATGTACCAAATTTTGTGTTTCCCCCTAGAATTATAGGCAACTAATGGAACACTGAAATAAAACAAACTAAATATTTATGTTTACAAGGCTCACCGTGCTTCAAGCTCTGTGCAAAATGACACTGTTCAAGAATTGTGGAAAAACTATGCTTCTATATGGTTTAAGCTTCAATATTATTCGGTTTTTGCCACTAGTGCTTCGAAAGCACCTTTTTTAGGAAAAACATTTATTTCGTTATGTGGCGTTTGATATGGGGCTTGAGGTCATGTGATAATCCCGCTATCGAAGGTCAAATCCAAGATCTGATTTGCTTTTTGTATGTGGTACTAAAATTTAGAGAGTTCTATAGCCTTTATCTACAGCGTTGGTTCTTAACCTAATCGGGGACACGGTGGTGGTTTCAAGTCCCCCCATCAACTAGTGCTAACCCTGATCCACTATTTTTGGAAAAAAAAGCTATCTCTATAAGTTATTAAGTTAGAATATTCTCTTGGAAGTTAAGTACGTGAAGTGAGCCTTGGTTTTAAAAAAAAATGAAATTAGTTTTTTTTTTTGTTATATAACTAGTTTACATAATTCAATTATATTAATTATATAACATAATTGTTCATAATATATGAATTAACATGTCTGAGTGTTCAAACAGTTATATATATATTCACTGTACAGGGTGTTTCGAAATATGTGTTCAATGGTTTAATTCTATTTACGAAAACTTTCTACTCACGAAAAACTTACGAAAGTATCCAAAATAAAGTAATACTTGATAGAAAATTGATAAATATGCCACAATTCTTGAATATATTATTTGTAATATATGGCCACGTATTTCGAATTCGAAGTAGACATCGTCAGCATCACAAAGAGACTATTACCAAATTAACGACAAGTAACATATCTTCCCGGATAATAATTATGATTGGCTAATTCATGCTTACTATGACTAGTTTATAGTCGAAATACGTTTTTTCATAATACAAAGCACTGATCTCTAGGAATTGAGTCAAATATTGGAAATATATTGGATTTCAGTCTCAATTTTCATACATGATCTTTGTGCTAATAAGGGTTGGTTTTGACTTCGATAAACTTATTTTGTATCTACGATGTTTATTTTCTACAAATTTTTAAGAGGAAATAATTATATTCCAGTAGGATGTATTTTTCTAAAGATGTAAAGCACCCCTTTGAGATAAGATGCCAATATCAACTGCTTTGATTATGTAATTTTTTGATGTGAAAACATCTATTGCGAGACATGTCAGTAACTCGTTCGTGTTTATCAACCAATCACATACGACATTAACGTTTTGGAGTTCCAGACTATAAACTTTTGTAAGATAGCTTTGGCCATGTATAGGATGGGCTACACTTTGACCATAAAGTCCATTGTGATGTCTAAGGATATGAGGATGTGAGTGGAGTGGAAGGAATTTTTGTGTGTAGACTAAGAATTGGTAGAATGTGCGGCTACAGCCGACTATGATAGGAACTATGCCGCTATTCGTCTGAAGTTGACGTGAATGAAACTGTAGAAAACCTTCTCAAGCATAGCCGGTTAATTCGTTCTTGTCCATACGCCGACAGTTTAGTCAATTAACCACCCCCTTTTTTGTATTAAGGGTACTTTGGTACCAAGTCTCCGATTGTTTTTTGCACCCAAAAACTTATTACACTTTGTAAACTGCATACATGAATACATAATATATCATAGAGAAGTATCTCTTCAAGTTACAAAACTGACATTTAAAACATATATAAATGGTATTTTAGTTATGACAGAAGAGGTACAGAAGTTTTCGAGTTCATGTTTTCAAACTGATGACTATTTCTACTATGTGTGTACTGTATGTATGTACATATTCGTGTACCTACCATAATACTAACTATTAAAATCAACCCGAATGAGTTTATACGTGCACTGAGGTGCAATAATATGCTAGAGAATGATGCACCTGAAATAATAAATGTGTATTACTCATACCTTACCAATATTGTTACAAACCCCCCCCCCCCATCCCCTCTCTATATACGAGTATATATTATTATGTATACAAACCTTGTATACTATGGAAACCTCATATACAATGTTTTTAGATCCGTTGTCTAATGTATACTATCTATCCCATAGACAAATACTGTGGGTTACTAAATTTGGGAGAAAAAAACATCAATTATCTTAACAAAAATGGAGAAAGATAAATATTTACTTTTACTGATATATTCGAAATTAAAATCTTTGAGCAGTGATTCATTATTGTCTCGTACGGACCCCAGATAGTTAGTAAGAATGTTTGAGGTTTTTACATTTACCTTTCTTTAGAACCAAGCAAATACATTGAAAGGAAAACGAAAGACAGAGAATAAAGCACAAAGAACATTTCAGAAAATTACGTAGTTTGATGTACCATCGTACACAATCATGTAAGATTGGAGGAAAATTTAATGTCCCCGATTTTGCTAAACACTTTGTTTATACCTAATTTGGGCATAGCGGAAACGATGGCGTTCGTTAAAATACGATACGATTAACGGTTTTCAAGGTATCAGACCCATAGTGCTAAAATTCAAAACTGTATGAATTGAGAAGCGAAAATTTTGAAATGTGTTGGTCGGACCTTAAAATGAACCCGATTTTCGTACTTTTTGGGTCAAAATTATCCTAGAAAATGATTTTTATTAAAATCGAGAACAAAAATTTTCTTAACTTTTTTCGAATTTTTTCCAAGGGGTACCCCTTAACAAAATCGCTAAAATTGGAAGAAAATTTTATGTCCTCGATTTTGCTAAAAATTTCGTTTTAAGCTAATTTGAACCTAGCAAAAACGATGGCGTTGGTTAAAATACGATACGATTAACGGTATTCGAAGTATCCGACCAATAGTGCTAAAATTCCAAACTGTATGAATGGAGAAGCGAAAATTTTGAAATGTGTTGGTCGGACGTTAAAATGAACCGGATTTTCGTACTTTTTGGGTCAAAATTACCCTAGAAAATGATTATTATTAAAATCGAGAACAAAAATTTTCTTACATTTTTTCGAATTTTTTCCAAGGGGTACCCCTTAATAAAATTGCTAAAATTGGAAGAAAATTTTATGTCCCCGATTTTGCTAAAAACTTCGTTTTAAGCTAATTTGAACCTAGCGAAAACGATGGCGTTGGTTAAAATACGATACGATTAACGGTATTCGAAGTATCCGAGCAATAGTGCTAAAATTCCAAACTGTATGAATTGAGAAGCGAAAATTTTGAAATGTGTTGGTCGGACGTTTAAATGAACCGGATTTTCGTACTTTTTGGGTCAAAATTACCCAAGAAAATGATTATTATTAAAATCGAGAACAAATATTTTTGTAACTTTTTTCGCATTTTTACCAAGGGGTAAAAAAAAATGCACTTATTAAAAATAATTTTTAATAACCTTGTAAATAAAATTGTTGAACATATGTTTTCATCAACCGTAATAGTAATAGTAGTAACCCTGCTCCATGCTGCCGTTCTTCGCTTCTCATCTCACTTTTCAATGAACGTGTGTGTGTGTGTGTGTGTTTGTGTACCAATATGTTCTATACACCGCCACCAATAATGTTGAAATGTGTAGAAAAACATTGTGGTATTTCAAACATATCCACATTCTATCACAATGGTTAAAGAGTCGTTGTCTCCTTTTACCAACACCAACACTAGCACGAACCACCTCTGAATCTTCCCATGTCTCATCTCTGTCTACTACACTGAGTACCGTGTACCGTATACACACACGGGGCATGTGTATTATTAAACCAAAACCAATTCAGTTCATACAATCCCACTCAATCCCAATTCAAAAAACATTTTACAAACTGTTCTATAACATTTATTGATAGATAAATACATCCAGAACAATATATACGAAATTTGTTAAGTATTGAAGGTGGATTTATGTGTTTTAAAAGAGGCTTAAGCAAATTTTTTAAAAGGGTTAAAATTTTCGATCTAAAACATCTATAGCCAGACTATTGATTGATTGATTAATGTCGTGCTCCCCTTTCTAGCTCAGTCCGACGAGACTCGCTTCTCCCATACGTTGGCAATAGTCTGGAGCTTGCGTATCAAGTCTTCCCAAAGGCTCATACATTCGGGTGAGATGCAACAAGTATCCTGTATCTGCTGTAACCCAGAGGTTCGCAGTCAAAGATTCTGTGGCTGGATGTTTCTTCCTCCTCGCCACACAATGTACCACATAATGGACCCGTTATGGAATCCCATTGTGTGTAGATGCTTCCGCAGGGTATTATGCCCGGTAATGAATCCGGTAACCCTCCGCAGTTGCATCCTGTTCAGTTTCAGTGCATCGAGAGATAGTCTCTTTGTTGCACTCATAGCCAGACTATACAAGATTTTATATGGGGTGCGAAATGAAATTTTGGATTATATAATGTCACGTTTTTTCTGTAACGATCGTCTATGTGACAGTCGCCAATCATCGGCATTATTTAAGATAGGACTTATCCATTCGTGTTAGTCATCCAATCCCATTTCTTGACCAATCTCATTACTCACAATAAATACGATATTATAACGTTTATCTTTTTTCATCTTGCCTCGGAGTCCTGTACTTTTGATTAGAGGCTATTGGAGTTAGAGCAAAGTAATGATCTGGTCTACATTTTGGTGATGGTTGAATACTTTTTCGAATATATTTTTCTTCTAAACTGTTGGCACATGGGCAAGAACAAAAGTAACCGGCTATGCTTGTGAAGATCTTGTCCAGTTTCCTTTCACAAGGCCCAGATGAATGTCGGCATAGTTCCTATTAAAATTAGCTGCAGTCGAACAACCTACATGCCAGGCTTCGAATACTTTTGAAAACTCTATATATTTTTTTCAAAGAACGTTAATTAATAAAAAAAAAGCTTACCACCTAAAATTCATATTTTCATCTGAAATAAATGCACCTTTATTTTTTCCGAAATCTTTTGTATTACTACAGCTCTAGCTCACAGTATTATAGTTGTTGAGTTGTTGAATTTCAAATTTGAAGTTTTTTTTTTGTTTCTTTTTCCCCAGTTTGAAGTTTGTTTATTTGTGCGACGCCGAACGATGACTGAATATATGTGATAAAAGTTTGTTTAAAAACGTGATTGAAGTAATACACATTCATTTGTTGTTTACTGTGTGTAATTTAATTTTGGAAAACATTTAGAAGATAGAACACACACTATTCAATCTATGTTTGTCTATCTATCCGAATATTCCCGAAAGTTTCTAAAAGAGAGAACCGCAGAATGGTAAAATTATCATTCATTTTAGAAAATTTGTTTTATATTGTTTACTTTCTTGGTTAAGGTTTTTTTTTCCAATATTCGAGAAAACTCCGTTATTTAGTAGTTTACAAAATATTCGTCTAACGATCTGACGAATGGTTTTTACCATCATCAGAAATTTTATTTAATTGACACTCATGGAATTTATTTAGTGACAAAGTAGTTTTTCATTCCAAAATTTGAAATAATGTTTTAAAAATTCTTCCAAATTTTGGACTTCAATAAAAAATTCCAAAAAGTACTTAAACTACAATGACATTCGGGATCAACCTCAGTTGCTTTAACAAAATCAGATGCAGCCAAAAACAACTTACTTCATTATAAATATTATTAGTCTATTGCCTAAGAGTTTTTAAGAATACAAAAAATAAGTATTTTTTTCGCTCTAAATCTCAATAAACGTGAAAACGGAAAAAAGACTAGAAAGCACTTAAATACAAAATTCCAAAAAGGTACATCAATTACTATGAACAGACAAAAGACTAGAAAGCGTGTAAATAACCTACTTTGAGGGATGTTAAAACTAGTTTATATATCTAGTAAATAAAGATAAACCTCTCTAGTAATAAAGGTATCAAATATATGATGCCTACATTCTCTCCATCTAACCCCAAAAAAAACTACCCGTGACGTATTCATTCTCCCACCATAACGTACCTAGATACTCGTAGGTGTATAAAATATTAGATTTTGTGGCTGTTTGTAATATTATTATAACACTATCATAGCAGAATGTGTTTCTATAGTTGATTCACTTTACCGAGACCAATTCTCGAAACATTACAACACATAGTTTTACCTTGAGTAAGATCAATTTATTATTGAAAATTAGGACTGGAAAAGGTTCAGAGATAGTTTTTATGGTCCTACCGATTTTTGGGTAATATTTACAAACTTTTGCAAAGTACAGTACTTCCTATAAACCATACTATAAGTCACAAAAGTGGCACTACACATCATTTTTGTTTTGATTTGATAAAAGTAAGTCATAATAATTACTTGTCAGTACCGTGATACTAATTTTTACGGGCATTATTGTTATGATTTTATGGGTTACGTTCAATTTTTATTCTTTGTTAGGCCTTTTCTGGAAATCACTCGATTTATCAGTGTTATATGTAGAAAGGTTTAATTATAATCCAGTTATCAGTACCCTGGACGTTTTACATGTCAATATCTCGAAAAAAGATGACATTTCCTTTGAAAATCTAAAAAAATGAAAATTGTAATAAAATAATTTTCTAGAAAAAAATATCCAAAACTTTGGTCGAATAAAACGATTCAACTATAGACCCAGAATGAATGTTAGTTTGTATGTTTTTAGTGCGGTTTACTATACTACGTGCATATACGTGCTGTTAATCTCAACACGATTACTATTTACCTATTTCAACTAGCGAGCGCTACGTAAAACGTAGAGATAGTAACTATGAGTTAGTTGTTGGTATCAAACAGGCATACATACATACATACCAACATACCAACATACAAAACACAATTTACATTTAACACAACACAAGATAGGTATATAGACAGACAGCTTGCCTAGTTACATACGTTTTTGGTGGTTGGTAATAACAAAATTTTATTTCATATATTATACTTTCAATCCTTTCTAAATTAAATCTACTTAATACTCATAAAAAACTATCTATATATATATATATATATATATATATATATATATATATATATATATATATATATATATATATATATATATATATATATATATATATATATATATAGATATATTATATATATATATATATATATATATTCTACAGTCTACACACACTCAAAATATAATCTAGTGTGAATTTTATTTTATTTAACCAGTAATCTTCACGTTACTTTCGTGTATCGGGAATTTTATTAGATTAATCGATGAATCCATCGTGAGTCTAGATCACATCTAGATGCAGAGAGAAGTTACCATTTCTATGAAGTTTTTAAGTCCTCGCGAGGAGGAGGACTTAATATGACTTAATAGGACTTAGATAGATAGATAGATTGAAGAAGCTGTTCTGGATGGGCTACACTTCGACCATAAGGTCCATTGTGATGCCTAAGGATGTGAGGATGTGAGTGGAGTGGAAAGAATTGTTGTATATAGACTAGGAATTGGTAGGATATGCGGCTACAGCCGACTATGATTGGAACTATGCCAATATCCATCTGGAGTTCGTGAAGGAAACTGCAAAAAACCTTCTCAAGCATAGCCGGTTACTTCGTGCTTGCCCATACGCCGACAGTTTAGTCAATTAACCGCGCCCCTTTTTTTTTTAACAATTAACAAACTGCCGATGTCGGGATTCGAACCCATTACCTTCCAGTGTCCATGTAGGCATACTGCGCAGACACTTGCCTTAGACCGATCGGCCACTTGGACTGCCGAACTTTATTCAAAAAGATCGCACCCATTCAATTATAATGTTTGATATTACTTGAATACTAGTTTGATGTATGTCGAGTAAAGTAAAGATCAGAGCTCAGCAACGGCTAATAATGAAAGAGTTAGTAAAATCCCAAATTTTAGAACTAGCTATATTAGAAATGTAAGTTGAAACAGAAGCTAAAACTTTGTCGTTTTCGTAGGATATATGCAACAAATTTGTTTGGATCTGTTTATCGATGGAAAAAATGGACAAATGTCTCAGTTAGCAGAGCATCTGAAAATAAGGAGCTTTTAAACATTTTTATACGTCATTTTTTTGTTTAATAGAAAATTTCGAGTATTACTGTGAAAGCACTTTCTTTTTGATTGTATTCGTTAAGAGTTGTGTTTCTGAAATCGGGTATGTTTAGATTAATTTACAGTCATTATTTTTATTTGGTATCCAGGTAAAAAAATTCATTATAAAAATTTACATCCATGCAAAATTAACAATTGTTTCAAATCAGATATTTCTTGGTCCAAAACCTGAATGGAACATTGTTCATAAACAACTTTTGTATGATACATTTAAAAAAAATCTAAATATATTCCATAGAAATTGAAGGTTAAAACAGAAATACATTTAAATGAACGAAGCGCAAACTATTATTCTCACTTGTTTTATGTTAAATAAAAATGTTATCGATCGGTCGTTAAACCAATATTTTTCATAAAATAGTCAAGTGCATGAAAATGTCTGTGCTTGAAAGAAAGTAAGTAGGTACCATACAAAAAAACATAAAATATAAAAAAAATATTGTCAATAAAGATTAGAATATAACGTTTTATTGGTAATTGATTTATTCAACGCGACATGACAGTTTGGTGGCGACAACTCACTCACTCACTCACTCACTCACGGCTCAGGTGGTATACGGGAGATTACACAGAACAGAATGTAATAAAAATACTTCGAATATGCCATTTAATCATCAATTTTTTTCCACCATATTCTTTTACTTAAAATACATTTAGTTTGCATAATAAATGCAAGAAGGTAAAAAAAAAATACGTCTTCATATTTTCTACCTCCATGTACATACCTTTACGTTGTAGTCAGCAACATACTGATATTATTTTCTTAACTGCTATAATTGTCGTGTCGTAACTGGCCACTGCCAATACCACCATTATAGTACTATAGAAGAGTGTCGCTTAAAGGTGATATCTACTCAATACTGGCAAAAATCGGCATTCCGGTAGTTAACCTCTCGGATACAGAATTTGTCTCCTACTTTTGTAAGCCTGGAACAAGGAGTGCGTATGTATTTTATTGTTACCCTCTCTTTCATTGCTGTTTAATAGAACACTGACTCTAATACTCGATCATTCTAAATGTTCGAGTATTCGGAATGAGGCTAGAAATCGAGAAAATTTAGAGTGAGAGACTATCGAGAGCCAGGATGAGGCTAGGTGCCTCATTCTCACTCTGAAGGGACATTCTTCCAGAAAAGGGAAAGGGCATATCCTACCAATTCCTGGTCTACTCACAAATTCCTTCCACTCCACTCACATTCTCACATCCTAAGGAATCACAATGGACCTTATGGTCGAAGTGTAGCCCGTCCAGGGCAACCTTTACAATCTACCATCTACCTCTAAAGGGAAAGGTGAATCGCCCGCCTCGTTACAATCTGGGTAGAACGCACTATCCTTCAATATAGTGTGGAGTAGATGAATTTTGAGCCTGTATTGACTTGTTGTTAATCTCAAACTTTCTAACGATCTACCGCTTCTGTCTATCTGTCCACCAAACAGTGTTTCATTCGACAGTGTTTGAAGCTGTAAGCAATGTCAGCTTACAGCTTGCTGTAATTATTTTATCTTCTTCTTTTACAGTCAATTATCGATAGTGTTATATCGATAATAGGCCAACTCCTTCAATATATTGATTCATTCGTACATCATGGAGAATAAAAACGTTTGGGGAGTATACAGGAGTACTAGCGCTTTAGTTTGTACATAGAAGTTATATGACGTTTCTCTTCAGAGTTTTTTTTTTAAAACTAACCATTAGCGAATCAACTTGTTATTGTTTCAAATGTTATTTATAAGGTAAAAACATTGTATTGTCTGTCTGTTTGTCTACCAACCACCAACAAACCAATGTGTCTATCTGTCTGTCGATTTGTTTAGTCAGTCTGTCTTTATGATAGTCTACATTAAATTTGTTGACGACGAAACGAATAAACCTGATGGTTAGTAGAATAGTGAAAGAAGAATATGGTGTTATATATATATATATATATATATATATATATATATATATATATATATATATATATATATATATATATATATAAGGAAAGCACAAAATATACATCACCACGTTTGCGGTTCATTTGCAAACCAAATTGAAATTTTGAATTTTAAATTTGTGTCAAAGATTTAAACATTACTTATAAAAGATGCGAGATATACCACATTATATATAACATATATATATATATATATATATATATATATATATATATATATATATATATATATATATATATATATATATATATATATAGATTTTATATACATACAGGTGATTAAAAAGTCTAGAAAAACCAATTTTAAAAAGTAATCTTCGTTACTTTTTATAAGAAGGAAAAAACTGCTTTAAGAACAATAAAAGCGCGAATGGAATTCAAGTCGATTTTACTTTTCTTGAAACTCCAGTTATTTTAATGAGTGCTAAAAAACTTTGTTCAGTCGGCTGCAGCCGCATATCCTACCAATTGCTAGTCTACTCACAAATTCCTTCCTCTCCACTTACATCCTCATTTTCTTAGGCATCACAATGGACCTTATGGTCGAAGTATAGCCCGTCCAGAGTAGCCTCTTCAATCTATCTATCTCACCGCGTAATTATCTTTTTCCACATTCAAAAAAGTACAATCTTTTATCAGAAGTTCTAGCGAACATGGTGGTAAATATATTCACTTTTGAGTTTAAAACCTCTACCAATGAACGGTTAGTAGAGCTGACATTTTTATTTAATTTTGTTTTTTTTTATGACTTTTAATTGTCCATTAAGGATTTATACTTTAAAGTAATAAAATTATTCGATCCATTCTGAAAGGACAATTGAAAGTAATACATTTCAAAAATATTTATATGAACCGATTCTACTAATCGTAGATTGGCAAAGAATGATAGATACCAAAAGAAAACAAAGAGAAAAACTTTCATTGACAACATTTGAATTTTTATAAATCATTTAAAACGTAATAATATTCACCTGTAAAAAATATTCAAGTCTACATTGCAACCATAGAACGTGAAATTGTTGTACGTTCCACGTCATACATGAGAACTGGGAAATGTGTGCATGCGGACGTGAAAAATAAAAGGGGTAAAAGACGTACAGAATATCGTAGAACATTGTGAAAATGATTAAATATATACATATATTGCTTTTAAAAGTCAGTCGCGCAATATATATATATATATATATATATATATATATATATATATATATATATATATATATATATATATATATATATATACATTCATTTGAAACAATATGTTTTTAGATTATCATCTTGATTCTTCGTCTTTCGCCGCTTCTTACGTCATACCTCCTCGACGAATAACTTACGTACTTCGAAAAGTATGCGTTCTATATATCGCGTATTTATTAGCAGACAAAATGATGATACTATGTATGAATGTTGGGATGAGGGGGTTTTGAGGCCTGAGGTTTGAAAGTATACTATTATTAATAAAGGTTATGTATACATACGTACCTCATCAGTGAGAAACTTCATCTGAATTTGAATAAAATGAATTTTGATGAAGAATAGGCCGCTAATTGGCCTCTATATATGACGGAAGTTTTTGAATAATGAATTTTATATTTTGTATTTCGGCTGTTTAACAAGTGTTTATCAAATATCAAAACATTTTTAATTAAATTCATCATTTTTTTTGAACTATTTTAAAGTGTACGTATCTTATGGAAAGATTACTGTTTGGAATGCATTATCCCCGGTAAAAACATGGAATCTACTCTTCAATAAACTTTCCAGTCTCTAGCTCTTGCCTCAAGACCAGACCCAATCCAACACGACCCAACCCAACTCGACCAAACCCTACTCGACCCAACCCAACCAGACCCAACCCAACTCGACCCATATCGATATCTCTATTTCGTATTTTGCGATTTCGTATTTTGTATGCTCTCATTTACCAAAACGACATGGTCATTGTGAATTCAATGTATTTCCCTTCTTTGAAATTGTAAATGTTGGTTGAATGCACATTACCCAAACGAGGAGGCAAATGTGCACATTTACCGGAAAATGTGTACATTTGCCGCAATATCTACTTTTACCGTAACAGATATATATTTGCAATTTCACAATTCCATTTATAGAAAATTAAAATGTATTTTAGGTTTGTTTTATCCAAAATTTTGTCGTATGCTTTTTACTATATAAAAGACAGATTATTGTTTAGAGCAAAAATTGAGATACAACAAGGTAAATATAGATTTGATGTAGGTCACCAAGGGACTGTTTCATTATTCTAACATAACATGCATTTCATTTTAAATAATATTTGATGGACATTTTGTTAATCTTGTAATAAATTCAACCTTTTAATATTTATTTTAATTAAAACCAAACTATTCAATAATATGTGGGTCATACCCTTTTTAAAAAACGATCATGACTTCTCGTGTCATTATCCCAACAGCTCTTCAAGTTAAAGACCTTACATTTTGAATAAGATATGTCTAAATATACCTATTTCTATATTATTTTTGAATCAACATTGCCTTAAACAATAATTTTGAATAATATGGGAGACGAGTTTTTTTTTATCTTATACGAAAAGGGAAATAATTTGAGAAATTTCTTTTGGCCTCCAATTTGCAGTCGAAACTTAGCTCATTTATTGTGTTTTGAAAACGTTTCCGTTAAATATTTTAAAGTTAGGGACGTAGGTAATATTGCTCTTGTTAAAACTGCTTTCATTCAATTTACTCTTGTTAACATCCCTCTTATTAAAATTACTCTTATATTGTCTCAGGATATGTTATTCGTTGCTAATTTGGTGACAGCCTTGCTTATATATGTTTATATTTTGACCTTTAGAAAGAGAGAGACGGACATACTGACGATTAATTTTTCCGTAAAATAATCTGAATTGGGAATTAAAATAATCCATTGTCGAAATTCATAATATTTCTTTTGAATTTCTGAAGAAGAAATAATACAAAAACTGATCTAGGTATTGGGGTGAATTTGAAATTTTATTTCAAAAACCTAGGGTTCTCATTAATTATCATTTGATACTTGTGTTGTGATGTAAGTGTGATACTGGCTCTTAAACATTCATGAGGATGTTTATATGACAAGCTTGAAACGGTGGACCAAATAAATGCAATGTCTAATCAAAAATTATCCATTTGCCCTTTGACCGTATTTATATCAATTGTTTTCCGGAAATGTCAAAAGTAATGATTATTTGTAGAAAAGTAATTTGTCGATTTTGTCGTTAAAAGAAATTGTGAAAAATATATATATATGTATATATATATATATATAGATTTAACATTTCTATTCATGAATCATTCTGACATTAAAACTAATGTTTTTTTTCTGTTTTTCCTGTGGAAAAACAAAAGAAAATATCACATGAAAACTATAATAAAAATAATAATAATAATAATAATAATTGAAAATGATGGCTTATGTAATAAACTGTGATAATGTTTGAAATACCACTTGAGTATTTTTTTCTCTCTTTTAATAATGAAAAATAATGGAAAATTTGTACTAAAAAGTTTTCATAATGAAAATTCTATTTTCACTCAGAAATGATTTAGACTGTGATCGAATTTATTTAGTTATTTTAGAAGGTATTAGTTGATATCATTATAGGGATCGTTTTCGAAAAACTTTGTCAGAAAATCACAATGGAGTTAAGGGAAATTTCTTATAGGGAAGTGAATTGAGTATTTGAATATTGATTAGAAGATATCGTTTCATGATGACAGTTGTATTATTAAGAATCCTTATAAGAACATTAAATTGGCATAATTTCTGTAAATATTACACTGGCCGAAGTAATTAATGCTCAGTTGCTCAACTATGAATATTTAAAGAGATATTCAAAATTTTGTGTTCCCCTCACTTCTTTGTCATGACTCAAGCCATTGAGTTTTGAGATAAAGAAGAAGAAACTTGTGATTTATAAAACTTGTGATATTTCAAGAAATTTTAATTTTTGGTACGTTGTTGAGTTTTCGAAAGTTTGTTCATAGTTAGCAGAAATTTCTTAAGGTTATGTGAACATTATTATGTGACATGAAAATGTACAAATTTTCACGGTGTAGAAAGAATTCGATATCCATAAAAACATTAACTATTCGATATTGTAAAATCAGTGGCGGATATTAAATAATAATCGTACATTTATTATTAGCAAGTAGTTGTTTTTTCTTTACCCGACTGCTACGATAAACGTGTAGTAAAATAAAATTGTCATCTCAAATCGTTTTTTAAATGTTCTGTGAATTTGACGATCAATAATAAAACTGAGAGAAACAGCTCATGAACTGCAGTAATGTAAGGAGCTAACGACCTATTGAACACAGAATGTATCATAAAATGCAACGTGTTTCAAAAAAAACGAAGACGTTCTTAAAAAACATTTATTAAAATTCTTCTTATATTTGACATCATTCTGGACTTTTTTGGGTCAATGTGTTTGGAATTTCTAATAAGATTTCTTTTTTTAATACTCTTCCATGTTTGTAGCCAAATTTCGAACTACCGAAATACAAAAATACTTTGCTTAAAAGTATTAACTTAGAATGTAGTACTTTGGAAGTATCGAAATAAATTTATAGAAAACTTGGCCTGTTGCACTGCCATGCTATAAATATTTTAAATTTGGTTCAATGGATGTTTTTTGTTGTACCATATCTTTTGGAACATTCTGTACACGTTTATGTGATGTGAAACAATGTATAAAAATCGATGTGTGTGTTTTATAGGCGAATAAAAATTGGTAAGCAAAGTAGTGATAGGCAGATAATAATTCGCACACATCTTTTTATACAACATATAACATTGTGATGTATGCAAAATATAACAATATATACATAATATAGCACGGCGTCGTCTGTGTGTGTGTGTGTTTACTTTATATATCGATATCTCTTTCTAACTCATATGTTTTTGTTTTGTTTTTTATCGATAAAATATATATATCGATGTTGTAAGTTTCGTATGTAAACATATTATGTATGTTTTCTACGTGATTGGGTTTCAATGTTCTAGATAGATAGATGGTGGTGCTTGCTGCTATTGGTTTCAGAGATATATTAACCAGTCATATCTCTTATATCGTTTAGTTCACACATAAAAACAGTGGTTGTTTTCCTAGAAGTAGAAAACAACCTTGAGGCAGTGTAGCCTCCAGGATATTTAAACAACAAAACATATTTACATTCCTAGAAAAATTTGTCCTTTCTTAATGTTTGTCTCATTTGCTAAAATAGGACAGTATTCAAACTAGTTTTCAAGAAGTAATTTTAAGGACGCTTTCATATGCACTTGCAACACCGAAGCTATGTAATCTAAGTACTCTTATGCATTGTCCAGCTAGTCAGATGGTGCGGTAGTTTGTACCGACCGATCCAAAGTAGAACGTTGAGCTTTCTTCAATAGCCCAACAGGAGCATTATCATTATCATACCAGATCACTGCAGCATGTATCAATCGGAGGCGATGGTCCTTAAAGAGGAATCTGAATGGCTAAGGGTGAATACTTAAGCGTTCTGTGACGTCTCTATCCTCACCGATAGGGTCATTGCGATATTTCGAGGAACTTAAGTGCAGACAAACTAGCCAGAAATGGAACAAACTTACCAGAAACGAGTATTTAAAAATATTTAGGTGTACCTTTTGCGAACTGTAAGCTACTCCTGAAAAAAACCAATTTAGGCAAAGCCAATATAAGGTGGAGAGAGGCACGTACTCGTGACACTACCAGGCAGATCTGGTCAGAGTACAATTCAAGATGTTCCGGAGATATGATCTCTCTATGGTGATCGTCTATTGGCAACGTCTTAGCAACCATAACAGGACCTTCTACGGTTGCCAGTGCACCGCGATTATTGTAGGAGCTGCCACTTCAATAGAAGGCAGATGAGGTGATAACTCTCTAATAACGGAGAGGTTCACTCTTCTGGGCCAACCAGCCTCTGTGAAAAAAAGTCTACCGGCGTCAAAGCTCTATTACTGTATTTGAACAGCTCCAAATGGTTTAACGAGTAGTGGCAAGGATGATTCAGCCCCATTTCGGTATCACAATGGACCTTACGGGGTCTTAGTGTGTCCAATCTAGGACAGCCGCTATAACCTAACCAATGAGATTGACTTTGCAGCATCATTTCAGCACATTTTGTTAAGTGTTCAACAAAATTAAATGAGCCAATAAGTTCGTATTTCTTGTAGAACAACCCTTATATTAAATTTGACGAATGACGAACAATATTTTAACTTGTTTTTACTGCAAACAAATAGACGAACAAACAGACAAACATAAGTACATTATTAAGAAGGTGTTTGTTGACAATTGTTTTTGTATGTATTTATTATTCATTGAATGTTTTGTAAATAAAATAAATTGTTTTTTTTTTTTTTTGTTCATTCATTCCACTCGACATTTTGTTGTAAAATTTTACATTTTATTACACCACTTATTTACTTATTTACAACACAAAACACAAGAACAACAACAACAACAACAACAGAGCACGTTTAAATAGATTTGTTTTAAATAAATACGAAAACAAGATAAAATATTATGTAAAATATTGTAATCAAAAAAACACTTTGTTTTGACTATTGACCTTCGTAATTGGGACTTTCTACAATTTTTTATTTATTAAATAGAGGTTAAAAATTATTGACAATGGCTACATTCAGACGAAAGTTATGATGTGTGATTGGTTTCTTTTCGATTGGTAATTATTACCAGTCCAAGTGGCCGAGCGGTCTAAGGCGTTATGTCTGCGCAGCATGCCTGCTTGGAAACTGGGAGGTTATGGGTTCGAATATCGACATGGGCAGTTTGTCAATTATTCAGAAAAAAAGGGGCGATTATTTGACTAAACTGTCGGCGTATTGACAAGAACGAAGTAACCGGCTATGCTTAAGAAGGTCTTCTGCAGTTTCCTTCACGAAATCCAGATGGATGTCGGCATTGTTCGGATAAAAGTTGCTTACTATAAATATTCGAACAACTGTTATTCCAAACATTTTTACAAAAATTGAATGGATAAGGCACAAATCAACCATACAATTATGAAAAATGGGACCAACTTGTGTGGCCTCTAGTACATGTACGAGATACAGGTATTACTTGGAAAAAGATTAAGGTTTATCGTTTAAACCTATTATAATTGGCTGGGTTCCCACAGCAAGTGTCAACGAAAACCATGACTGAACAAGTAACTGTGGACTTTGTTGAATTTATTAATTATAATAAATTTTCGTTAAGTAAGGACCCATTCAATACAAAAGTTATTTGGGTACTGGAAACCATAATTCGATATGTTTTTTGAATGACAAATTGAATGGTTTAAAAGTATTAAGGCAATGTATTTTAATAAAATAAAAGATTTAAATTTGAAATGCTAACAATAATAACAGTCTAAGTAGACTGTAAGCATCAGACAATTACAATGGTTTAATAAACATAAAGTACTGGGTACTCGAATCAAATTATATGACAATAAATGAACGAAATAATACGACGAAAACCTTCTTCACCTTGTGCAAACAATAAGTTTTTATCGTTGTCAGTGTCTTTAGTTACTTTGTTTTGGTATGGTATGATGTTGGCACCACACGTGAGTGTGGGTGTGTCGTAAGGCATTGGCAGTATTCGGAAAGGATGAGTGACGTAAGGTGGATGGAGATCGGATGGGGATACCTATTCAACAATATAACATAACAATACAAATATTGTATTTTCATTACTTACGGTTTTCACCCTCAACTGACATTGTAAGATTGTCTGTATTGAGTCGTATTATGGCCACAAAAGTAGCGTTCATTAAAAAAAATGTTTAATTGACTTGTAACTTATTCGAAAAATTTTCCCAAGAATCGAATGTATAAACCACAAATCAACTACAAATTTTTGAATAAATGAGCGCGCTACTTATCTGACCCTTTGTACATAATATCGGAATCTGGACGAATACGACATGTGTACGAACTCAAGAAAGTATGAGTTTGGGTCATAATTGAACACACTGTTGAAATTTTTTCCCAAATTTCTTTGCCACTGAGAGTTATTAGTTTCTTCTCATAATATAAATCTCGAGTTCTTAGGAGTTTTTTATCAGGACTATTTGTATCGATTTCAATAAAATCGATTTTTCCCCTATTCAATTTGACACAAAAATGGGCTCTTGTGCATAGCCGAAACTTGTAAATGATTTTTCAGCTTCGGTCAATCCGACGATCCTTAAAAGTTTATGGAGACTTAATTGTTTGGAATTCAGTTTTTTTTAAAATTAATTATAAAACATGTTTGGGGTTGCTTCTGATTTAATTTTAAAAGCAAGAATCTTACTACCTTTTTGGAAAGTTTTACCAATACGATTGCCCTTTTATATAAAAATTTTAAAGGTGTTTTAATAGTATCACGAATATTTGAGACGGTATCTGTTAAGAAAGGCTTCTAAAAACTGAAAATCTTTTCGAAAAAACGATTAAATAATCTGACCTATTAAAGTTCACAAAGAGAATTCTTGATTTTAAACAACAGTGCGAGTATTAAGAATATATCTGAATATAAAGAAATGTAATGTAATCACTACGTAACCGTGGTATAATGGTAAGAACTCCATCCCGGTAAAACAGAAAGTCCTAGTAATTACATTACTTTTTTCACATTTTAATTAAATTTTGATAGGTAAAATTGATTTCATCCAATTAAACTCTCACTATAAACCAACCCACTAAGGGTTTAAAAAAAATTACATAAATGTAACAAAACAAAACTACTCTGTTGAAGATTTTTGTTTTTGTTAATAATTTGTTCGTTTCAATTTTAAAATGTCAGAGGGAATTCCTTTTATATTATTTTATACTCCTTCAAAAGACACAATATAAAAACATTTGTTTATTATTTATGACAATTATTGTACTTCAATTAAAATGTATTAATTTATGTGTTATCATGATGTTATCATCTGTCTATCTTTGTCTTCTTATTTATTCTTGAAGAAAGAGATGAAAATACAAACACTAACGAAACACAATTTTAATAATTGTTGGGTTTCTGTTTGTTTATATAATAAATATGATTCGATGTTTATAATTGTTGAGTTTTAATTAAAAAAAAAAAGAAGAAGATAAATTACAGTAAATGTAAAATTAAAATGTATTTTATTTCTCTGATTCTCAGTAATAAAATGCATATTTCATTTATTCATACTTAAATATCATGTTAACCAGCCAAGTAGCCGAGCGTTCTAAGGCGTTAGGTCTGCTTGGGAACAGGGAGGTTATGGGTTCGGATCCCGACATCAGTTTGCAATTTGTCAATTATTAAAAAAAAAGGGGCGGTTAATTGACTAAACGTTCGGCGTATGGACAAGAATGAAGTAACCGGCTATGCTTGAGAAGGTTTTCTGCAGTTTCCTTAACGAACTCCAGTTAAATATCAACATAGTTCCTACCAGAATTGGGTGCAGCCGCACATTCTCACATCGTTAGGCATCACAATGGACCTTATGGCCAAAGTGTAGCCCGTCCAGGGCATCCGCAACAATCTGTCTATCTACCTAAATATCATCTTTCGTGAGACTATACAAGATTTTGTATGAGAAGTGAATGAAATATTAACGTATACAATATCACGTTTTTTGTAACGATCAGCTATATGACAGTCGGCAAACATCGGCTTTATTAAGATAGGAGATATCCATTCTTGTTTGTCAACCAATCACATTGTTTACATCATGCCTGAGTCTCAGACTCAAAACTTTTCGATTGTATAAAGGTGAAATAATACTATCTTTGATAAATTTTGAGTTTCTATCATTAAAATTTCATCAAATATTAGTTTCTTTTCTCATTCCAGTTGGACAACATTTTTATACGAAGTAGCTTTGGTTTTGGAGCTTAATAGAGTAACCAACTAAGGGTTAAAAATAAATAAAAATGTAACAAAATAAACTGTTTTCTTGTTGAAAATTTTAGTTCAATTTGAAAATGTCAGAGGGAATCCCGTTCTATTATTTTATACTCTCTGAAAAGATATAATAAAAACATTTGTTTATTATTTATGACAATAATTGTACTTCAATTAAAATGTAATAATTTATGTGTTATCATGTATCTGTTGTATCTATCTGTCTTTGTTTTTGCAGACAGAGGAAAGAGATACAAAAACAAAGAACATAATTAATTTTCATATTTAGTTATTTCTGTGTTGTTTTTTTTTTATTTTTTTATTTGATGTTTTTGTAATTGTAATGGTTTTTTCTTTGTTTTAGGTAAGATATTCTTCAATTATTTCAATCAGAGTCAATTTATGTAAGTTTTTTTCGATACTTTTCACACTTGTTTTCTCATATAACTGAGACAATTTTCCAATATTTCCAATACTTATTTTCTTTTATCGGGACAAACTTTATCAAGTTGGCTTTCTGTGAAACGAAAAGTTGGCTATCTTGAAATATTCATGTTTATATTTTGACAAGGAGATTTTGAAAGTTTATGCATTTCTATGAAATTTTCAAAAACTATCTCCGTCCAATAATAATATTTCAAAAACAATTAAATCTTCAGAAGCAATCGCTTTGCTCGAATGAAGGTTATATTATTTCAAAAGACTGCATCCTACAGGGACAATGATCTAGCCTGTATAATTTCAGAAAAAAAGCAACCTTCAAACTGTCATACGTGTCTCAAGCTCAAAACAATATTTAAAATAAATTATTCATATACAGGTTCTTTTTAAATTCAATTCGCACTTGAAATTTGAAACTTATTATTCAAGGTCATCATAAAATGTTTATGATGTTCGCAATATATCCATTTAAGTGAGAGCCAGACGTTATGACTCATTATTGTTTATATGAAAAATTCGACATTTCGACATGTTATCTCGAATTCAAAATCTCGAGAAAAAAAAACTGTTTTTAATTAAAATATATAAAATGATTAGTTTATATCCAATTAAAATCAGAGAAGAAAACACAGACAGATTCAAATGTAGAAACAGTATTTTCATCGAAAATTGTGAAAAGACATTTAGAAAATTTAGACATAGAGAAGAGCAAAAGAAGGGTGTATTAAAATAAATGAAGGTATCATGTTTATTATGTTGAAACAGAGAGTTGAAACACATATCAATGAACGTGTTCACCAAAAACTCTTAACAATAATATTACCTTTGTTCTTATACTTCTGTTCTCGGAGAGTTCTCGGAGCGATGTATATAATATTGTCAACTATATCATCTCCAAAATGTACACATTTTTAAAGGTATATTGTTATTATTGTTTAGGTAACATTCTATATAATATGTATGTATATACATGGATTATATATACATAGAATGAAAAAGGGTGTCCTTGTCACAACCTTCGTACTGCTTGTATCTGTGACAATATTCTGTTTGTTAAACTTAACTCTAAGGTCTGGTTTATATTGTAGAAAAGTGTGTTGAAGATCGTTTTTAGGAAGAAATATTTTTGAAGACAAATTAATTTTCATTCGGTATTTCTGTATTGTGAAGGTGAATTATTTGCGAGTTAGCATTTGTAGCATTTTCTAATCTCTGAGTCAGTTCAATCGAATGATTAAGGCACAAACCAATTATATAATTTAAAAACCGATACATTTGTGGCCACTTGTGACCAATTCCTTAAAAAATCTAGAACCATTAAGGTGATCTTATTTATAAATTCTTTTAATTCCAGCGTTAAGTTTCATCGATGTTATGTTATGTTTTCGATGTTTAAGCCATGTCTCCTAGTATTTCTGCCGGTAATATTTTTTTTCAAAAACATAAAAAACCCTAATACGATTCGATATTTAATTTGAATGAATTGCTAAAACTTTACCAAAGTAATTTTTTTAATCTTACATGTTGTCCTATTGTAGACTGTAAGATTCTAGTGTCTTAAGTGTAGTTTATGATGTCAATGAACAGTCTGCCATATTTGATAGATACATTGTAGAGGCTGCCCTGGACGGGCTACACTTCATCCATAAGGTCCATTGTGATGCCTAAAAATGTGAGTGGAGTGGAAGGAATTTTTGTATATAGAATAGGAATTGGTAGGATATGCGGCTGCAGCCGACTATGATAGGAACTTGGCCGATATTCATCTAGAGTTTGTGAAGGAAACTGCAGAAAACCTTCTCAAGCATAGCCGGTTACTTCGTTCTTGTCTATACGCCGACAGTTTAAAGTTAATTAACCGCCCCATTTTTTTCTTAATAATAGTCAAACTGCCGATTTCGGAATTCAAACCCATAACCTTCCAGTTTTCAAGTATACTGCGCAGACATAACGCCTTAGACCGCTTAGCTACTTGGACTGGCAATGTTTTGTTTTGTACACATAAAATATATGGCCACTCTGATTTCACTATTTGATAAGTACTTTGATGTTCAATGTCCATAATTCTATCGTAAGAAATTCCATGTCTAATTTACCTTAAACAATAGAAAACTACTTCGAGCGTTTAAAAATAGCAATAAGATTCTCTGTCATAACAATAATTTTTAAATTTGTCCAACCCGGTTTCCAGTGTAATGACAACTTATCATACATTACTACTAGTAGTGTACGATAGCCATCATTACAATTGTATTTGTTGTATAACACAATACTCCATCCCCACTCTTATCCCATCCCTTCCACTAGACTCGAATATAAGATTCCTATTCGGATACGATTCGTTCTATTGTTAATATAAAGTTGACTACACACAGTATGTTCTATAGATGTATAGATGGACGTTAGATTCTATATTGTTAAGCTTTGCTCCATCTTCTCTCAACTATCTATCTTTTATTGTTATAGTAACTACACTATACTAAACAAAGCACTATATTATAGTACACTGCTATACACACTAATATACTTAAAATTTTCGTGTATAGTAATATAATGTTGTATACGATTTTCTTCTGTTGTGTTGTTCTCACAAATGTTATATCATTCATTTTCTTTATATTCTACGTATTGCACATTTATATGTAATATGGTACAGAGTGTCCTCCCTCCCTCCCTCCTATCAAATTCCTGAATCTCTAAATTCGAGAGAATTTCAATGTTTCATAAAAAAATGATATCAATTTTAATATGGCCGTGAACTTGACATTAAAAAATGATAGTGAAAGATCATATGCATAGCACTACCATAACATCTAAGGTAGCTCAGTTGGTAGAGCATTGGTCTAGAATGCCAAAGGTCGTGAGTTCGATCCCCATCCCTAATGTGTATGATTTTCATATCAAGCATTTGATGTAAAGAAAAAAATTATTTCCTGATACAAGATTACGACAAAAAATATATTTATCTACTCGATTGATTACGTCTAAATTAGGAGTAGTTCTGTAACATCCTGTACATCCATCTATCTTTGTTTTATTCATAATGTTATTGTGCATTTTATTTTATAAATAACTGTACCTACTTCTATGTGTGTATACTTACTTACATATACATACGATATAATGTACACTCAAAATAATAATGGATACACTTACATAACACTATACTTAACTAGATGAACTTAGATTCAATGTTGTAAGTAAATGGGAAGAAATAGAACCAACCATTCTCTCTATTACCTCATCCCGTTCATAATTTTGTTGCATCCATATTATATTCTCTTCCATATTCGTATCAAAATTTATATCAAAATTTATTTTATTTCTGAAAGGAAATGAACAATCTTGTTCAGCTTCAGTGCATCGAGAGATAGCCTCTTTGAAGTAGTATCTTCCTGAGCTCTTGCCGCGGTACTTTTTCCCAGTGATCACGGTTTGTAGCATTTGACCACTCGTTGATCACCTGTTTACATGCAGTCCTTGGAATTCCTAAGATAGGCTCTGAACCAGTAAAGGGTATTCCGTCTCTCTTCTTTGCTAAGGTATCGCTATTCTGACTTGTTTTCATCTAATTCATATCACCTTCTTTGTACCATTATTGTACAAATTTGTACATTTCATAATTATTATTTTGTCTGAAGATGGGGAACTGTGTTTCCGAAACTTTAGTCAAAAATGAAAGTGAAAACTTATAATTTTCAATAATCTTTTCGGGTAACAAATTCAGTTGACTCCAATGTAACAAAATTTAAATTTAATGATCCACTAACTATGTTCACTTTAACATATAACATATTTCCAGGTGTAAATCAAGCTTTATGTATATTTCCACATAATATTCTCCAATTTTCAATAACTTCAATCATCTACTCGAATGCTGGTAACTCTAGCGATGCTCCACATTATTATTATTACTACGAGTAATATTGAAAATGCACATAAATTAGTGGTAAAAGATATAATCTTGAAAATAGACCACACATCGAATAGCAACCAGCCACCACCACCATATTATGGTAGAGCTAGCTGCTTTATATACCTCTCACTAAACATATATCTGATGTGGAGCGAGCTTGTTGTAGTAGAGATTGTGTGTTTATACACACACACAACTCTGAAAAGCTCTACTTTATTCACACACACACACACACATAAGGGTTTTGTGTCGAGTGTAGTTTCGAATGAGTTAGGTACCACACACGAACAATTTTCCACCAAATAACTATCATATTAGATTTGGTCCAATGGACACACATTGATTTTAAATTAAATATTTAGTGAAAGATGAATAATTTTTTAGTATTATTTATAATAATAAATAAATAAATAAATATATAAAATCATTTTATTATATCTATACTCTATAGAAATATAATAATACTTTCACATGAGATAACTTTCTCTTGTGGCCTGAAAATTTCGCACAATTATTGGTTTATTATTTTTATATCCAATATTTTTGAGATACAGTCGGAATATAACCGATGAAATGAAAGATTTTAGTGCTTGGTTGGAGTAGTTACAACTGCAATAGTTTTTGCCTCAATATCTGGAGTATATCGAACGCCTCTTACTACGGCGGCCCAAAAAGACACAAATCCGACCGACTCGGGGTATCACCCATGAAGTGACAGATTGTAGTCCTCGCTTGGTTGTAATTTGTTTAGGACGTGTGCTTAAAATGGCAGTATAGCGAGTGCGAATTATGAAAATCTTACTTTTTTTTCTCCCGGTTATTTTTGTTACCGATTATTTTGTCCTGGTTATTTTGTTCCAGTTATTTTTATTTGTTAATTTAATCTTCGGTCATTTAGTCTTGATTCCTTTCAGATCATGTTTACGTTAATAGTATGCGTCGATTGGTACCCCCCCCCCCCCTTACCCCCATGTAAAGTCGATATCATTTCTATTTATTTTTATTCGGAGATTTCGTGTAGGAAATAAAGTTCCATCTATGTCCATCTTTTCAAAGACGGTGTTAATACACTGTGATGGCTGCGACCTGATGCAATCTTTGAATTATGGAAGACGATTTTAATTGCACTTCTATGTTTCACTTGTGACGCCATTTCTGGTAAATATATAAACCTGTAATGAACGAAAGACGACATAATGTGTTTATAATCAGATTTCTCATTCTCAATTTTCCATCACAAATTAGAACAAAAAAAAATCCAAAGTTCTTACGTAATAACTTGATAAACAGTTCTTTTACTGAAATCATGAATAAAATTTGTGTCAATGGTACAAAATAATTACATTCCATCTCTCTACCTTTTTGGGAAAGTATAATGTTTCTTTGTGTAATTTGACGACACAAATATATATATATATATATATATATATATATATATATATATATATATATATATATATATATATATATATATATATATATATATATATATATATATAAACGAAGAAAACAATATTGCGAGGGGATGAGGCAGAAATATGGAGACGGAGATCGGATAGCAAGTACGTAAGTGAGGAGAGGAACGTGGCGCTTACTTCATTCGTGTCTTCATTGAAAACTTTATTATATACTCTGGTGCTTGCTACTAGGATTACTAATCTTTGTTACGAAAGTTTTGGATTATATTGGATAAGAAGACAGAAAATGTTTATATCTTAAAACAGCATTCATATAACAATAGTTTATATGACAATAATGCCTTTTTCATTCATTTTCGTTCCTTCGTGTTGTTTCCGATCCCAACCAACCAACCAACCTCTATACAGACATACAGAGGGATATAATATTTATAGATTTTAAGACTGTAGTATTAAAACTAAATATTAGTTAGATGTTACGTGATAGATTGCACTTTCGTCTACTCTCTGTACTGTGTGTGTATCTATCTATCTTTAAAGAGACACATGCATACACGTTTGGGTATACCTACATACATACATCAGGGTATCATACATCCATCCCCCCCTCCACTCTCATCCCCTCCGCCTCACGACTAATATCAATATACATACTACCTACACACATTTACGTCATGTATTTCTTATAAAGTTTATGTTGTTCTTTAAAACTAACAAACATCAACAGTGAGGGAAGTGATGACGGGTGAGTGTGTAGGCATTTAAGTTTTTTCTTTTTTAATCTTTTCATTGTTTAATATCCTGGCGTTACTTTTTAATATTAATTTGAAGAAAGAAAAATCTTAACATAAAGGCTTATTAGTTTTGTTTATTCATAATCTTACGTAATTACCGTTTAAAAATGGGAATCATAATCGAAAAATTCATATCTTCTTACCCCGACTAGGAGAAATGTTTTCAACTCGGTTGTACAGATGACTCACTGTACTCGCTAACGAATTCCAGAATACCATTTTTGTATGGACTAATTGTTACATTACTCTAAACGTCTCTCGATTCGATGCATCCATTTCAAACTGACGAGGTCACGTAAAGATTATCCTTGTCGGATCAAATCCAAAACGGTTGTAGTGATAATAATGTCTCTTGCCTCGAAACCAATGTCTTGAGTCTCATTTTTAAGTGTATACTGTACTCTTGAAGATTCCCGTTTGTGATAAAATATTAAGCTTCTCGAAATTCGTTATTCCCAAAAAAAAAAAATAAATCATGGGGTAGAAATTTGGTGATGGCGCTAAGAAATATGGTAAATTTAAGTGGCTAACTATATATTAGGCTTATGACTGCTAATTGGAGAAGTATTTTTTTAGAGACAAAAATGTTAGGCCAATATCTCGGAAACACTGCATTTAAAATGTGTTTTTTTCGATTAGAGACTCTTCTACCCACAATTTCATATCAGTTTAGTAAGCGGGTAGGTACTGATAATTTTGCTTCATACACAGTGTTATAAAAATTTGATTTCCCACTGCTGTATCGTTCATTTCCTATAACTTATGTTTTTATGACATCACCGTAAACTTTATTAATTTTTATGGTTAGACAAAATATTTTTATTATTATTGAGGTAAGAATAATACTTGGGCTAAAAATGAAAGCAGTCCGCCATCATTTTTATGCGTAATTTTGATTGAAAAAAATTTCTCCTCAAGAAGTTTATTAGCACATCACAAATTTTAATTCCCGTCATAATATTTTACGATAATATTTTGACGAAATCTATTCAATCATCTTAAATAATATTGAATTTTGATATTTTGACGAATAAAACACAATAAAATATATTAAAATCCACTCTGAAATTATTTCATTAGGTCAGCAGTTTTTTTTTTTTTTTGAAGGCTGGAACAAAACAATAAGTACTCGATTCGATTAAGGAATATGTTGTGGATTACATTGTATATCGTTTATAAATCTTTAATCTCATGGAACGTTGATACGATCGTAGTGAGTGCAGAGCTAGCTAACAAGCTTCACCAAATACAAAAAAACACATCAAGCAACCAACAACACAAAAAATAAAAAATAAACTTATCTTATTACATATTAAATTTTATTGATTAGATTTCATTGGATTACGTTGGCCAGTCACAATAGTCGACTGTCCAACAGCTACACATCATCATTTCCACACATATACCGGGTGTTACAGATAAATAAATCCTATACTCTACGCGTGACTATTCTAGATCACTTTGTCTTCCTATTTTGAATTATTTTGATGGTAATAATAAATCGCATTTCTTAAAAAACTTGTATTAGACGCGTGGTGTAACGATCAGTGTACTGGGCACAATATTCAGAGGTCCAGGGATCGATTCCTGGCAGATGAGTGAATATTTTCATATTAGTCTATATAGTAAGCGGTGGTTATTTTATACAGGTATCTTCGTATCATGATTTACATTGCTATAGTATATTAACAAGTAGGCACTATCCATGAATATTTTATGTCCAAATCAGACCAAAACTATTTTTCCAAGTAGCGATAAATTCTGTGGTAAAGGAATGTATTCTGTAAGAAATATTTTTACTTAAAATTCATTTTTTAACCTTAGAGATAGTTTATAGAGGCTGTTCTGGACGGGCTACACTTCGACCATAAGGTCCATTGTGATGCCGAAGGATGTGAGGATGTGAGTGGAGTGGTAGGAACTTTTGTGTATAGATTAGGAATTGGTAGGATATGCCGCTGCAGCCGACTATGATAGGAACTATACCGATATCCATCTGGAGTTCGTGAAAAAAACTTCAGAAAACCTTCTCAAGCATAGCCGGTTACTTCAATTCTTGTCCCAACGCCGACAGTTAAGTCAATTAACCGTCCTTTTTAAATAATTGACAAACTGCCGATGTCGGGATTCAAACCTATAACCTCCCAGTTTCCAAGTAGGCATACTACGCAGACATAACGCCTCAGAACGCTCGGCCACTTGGACTGGTAAGACAAATCAAATATAACTCATTAAATTAAAGTATTAACATTATATTTTGAAAGAGAAGTATTTTTGAACATAGTTAATCACTAAAAAGGGTTTATTCATTTCTCATATGCTGAATGAAAAGAGGAATTGTTTTTCTCTAAACCATCCTGTAAATAGATGAACAGACACACATACCGATAGATCAAGATTGGGATGATAATAATAATAATAATGGGAGTAAAAGATACTAAAATGTGTAATTTTGTACGATTCAAGAAACAGAGAGTTCTGCTATAGAGAGCTGTTGTTGTTGTTGTTACAAGTAGCCTTCTTATTGATGATGATAGTAACCGTACGAACAATGTTGGTTAATAATATTGCTTTTGGTACACTGAATTTAAGAACTATATGAGGGATTTTATGTACATTGGAAAATAACCTACACCGCACTTATAAAATCCTTCTCATTTATGTTTAATAACAGATGTATCTTATGACCAGATCAACTAAGTTCACAATACTACTCAACTTATATAATATATCTATTGTTTACAGGGTGATTTATTCATTTGGTGTGATTCATACATTTTACTTATACTTTGGTGAAAAATCTAAATAATTGAAACATAATATAAAGTTTCAATTAAGTTAAGGCAAGCATTTACCATCATTATAGAAACCTCCATACATGTTATATGCACCTGCAGAAACCTGCCGGGTGTCCGGTATAAAATGTTTGGGTCCGAAACCTTGGATCCATCAATCCTGGGAGCAATCTCGGCGGACAAGTTGTGGGCCTTCTATGTGGTGTCTGGCCTCTACAGAATCCTATAGCTTCATCTGCTTAAAATAGCACCTCTTACCCGGAGGCGTCTTGCGTCTCGCCTTCCGGTGACAGATTGTTCTCAAGGAGGGCACAGAGGACCTCTTGGTCCAGGTGCTAGGGACCCATTTGCGGTACCCTTCTTTCTGATTATTATTATTAAATCCATAATAATGAATATTGCAAATATATCACACCATATATGGTAACTTGATTTGATACTCATAATGATTCTTTCCTCTGAGAAAATTCGCTAAGTTTATGTAGCTCCTACCTATCTCCTGAGTTGTTTTTTTTTACTAAGCAATGACACTGTACTATAATGAAAATAATTTGGTTTTAATTTTAAATGAATTGTAAGAAACAAGACAATAAGGAGAGAATCGAAATAAGATATGTATCGTAAAGTTAACGCTAAAAAGTAAACGAACATATAATGAAGAAAACGATTCTGACTCTCTCGATTTTCTAACTAAAAACTATTTTACTTAGAATTTTCGGAATTATTATTATTGTTGTGACTATATACTAGAATTGTTGTCAATGATTTTCTGTGAGTGTATATACATATACATATGTGTGTATACATATACATACATACATATGTGTGTGTATCATTTATAGAAGTCATTCATTGCAGTCCAAATAATATAATAGACAGAATGTAGATCGAAACATTCGACTGACTAAGACATTCGAAGTCAGTTTGATTCGAGTTTAGTTTTAGTTTTGTTATTATATTCTATATTGTTGGTAGAGATTGTACAATGCGTCACAAAAGTATCGCTCATTTGACGGTCTAAGGCGTTATGTCTGCGCAGTATGTCTACTTGGAGACTGAGAGGTTATGGGTTCGAATCCCGACATCGGCAGAAAAAAAATGGGCGCTAAATTGACTACACTGTCGGCGTATGGAGACAAGAACGAAGTAACCGGCTTTGCTTGAGAATGTTTTCTGCAGTTTCCTTCACGAACAGATGAATATCGGCATAGTTCCTATCATAGTCGGCTGCAGCATATCCTGCCAATTCCTAATCTATACACAAAAATTCCTTCCACTCCACTCACATCCTTAGGCATCACAATGGACCTTACGGTCGAAGTGTAGTTCGCCCAGGGCAACTTCTACAATCTATCTATCTATTGCTCATTTTACAACGATTTATAGTTGATTTTGTGTCTGATTCATTCGGTTTTTGTGGAAAATGCTTCGAATAAAAGTTGTTAGTATTTTTAAAATGAACAACTTTTATCCGAAACATTTTTTTTCGAAAGTCCAATGAATGAGAAACAATTGAATTATAAAATTTTGAAAAATGAGATGATACTTTTGTGGCCGATGGTAGTACAGATACTCCAATTGGTTGAAATGTTTTCTGTATTCGAAGAATTGAACTTTATTATAGTTATTATTGAAGAGACTAAACTCAAACTAGAAATATAGAGAGGTCTTATTCGAGATTAACTCGTGTACATGTTTGTTATATGATATTCCTTCATTGGTGTGTTTGTGTTTAGAAACTATATGTTATTTTATATAATAGTAATAATAAAGTCTCCTGTTTCTTTCCCGATATTTTGTCTACTTGTGTTTTTATCTCTAAATAATTGAAATTCATTTTTAATTTGTTTTGTTTTTTTTTTATATTTTTTATCCAAATAATTGGACAAACTAACGATAAGGGACATCAAATTCGCAATAGATTGGTATGCGAATTTCATAAAAATAGATTTACGAAAAATAGTAAAAAACAAGACCCTTTGACAGAAAGTAAATTTCAAAACCGCTATAATCTTTAAACCTCATTAAAAAATTGCTAAAATTGGAGAAAAATTTTATGTCCCCAATTTTGATAAAAACTTCGTTTTAAGCTAACTTGGACCTAGCGAAAACGGTGGCGTTGGTTAAAATACGATAAGATTAGCGGTTTTCAAGGTATCAGACCCAGAGTCCAAAAATTTTAAACTGTATGACTTGAGAAGCGCAAATTTTGAAATCTGGTAGTCGGAGGTTAAAATGAACCGGATTTTCGTATTTTTTGGATCAAAATCACCCTAGAAAATGATTATTATTAAAATCGAGAACAAAAATTTTCTTAACTTTTTTTGCATTTTTTCCCTTAACAAAATCGCTAAAATTGGAGGAAATTTTTATGTCCCCGATTTTGATAAAAACTTCGTTTTAAGCTAATTTGACCCTAGCGAAAACGATGGCGTTGGTTAAAATACGATACAATTAACGGTTTTCAAGGTATCAGGTCCATAGTGCTAAAATTCCAAACTGTATTAATTGAGTATGCAAAATTTTGAAATGTGTGGGTTGAACGTCTAAATAAACCTGATTTTCGTACTTTTTGGATCAAAATTACCCTAGAAAATGATTATTATTAAAATCGAGAACAAAAATTTTCTTACATTTTTTCGAATTTTTTCCAAGGGGTACCCCTTAAAAAAATCGCTAAAATTGGAAGAAAATTTTATGTTCCCGATTTTGCTAAAAACTTCGTTTTAAGCTAATTTGAACCTAGCAAAAACGATGGCGTTGGTTAAAATACGATACGATTAATGGTTTTCAAGGTATCAGACCTTTCGTGCTAAAATTCAAACCTGTTAAATTGAGAAGCGAAAATTGTGAAATATGTTCGCAAAAGTTTGACCGAAATTTTTGGTATCTGATTTTGATAAAAACTTTGTTTTAAGCTAACTTGTATAGTGATCATAAAATCGAAATTGTTGTAATAAATCTTATGAATTTTCAGTAGCGCTAGTTCAGATTCCACTCACGTACAATTTCAGCTCGTCATCTCAAATTATATGAGCTCAAATTTTTCCAATGTTGGATATTGGATTTTCTCTTGGACTATTAATTATAGTACAAAGTTATAAAATCATCCCATAAACAAGATTCATTAAATTTATTTATTTTTTTGTTGTTGAAATCTTCACTAAATGGATTTAATTTAATTAAAAATACAAATTCATTTTGTTTTTTGATCTATACAACAAATCTTTCTTTCAATTTTCTATAAATGTATACACTCGCACACACACACACACACATTCTTTTGCCAAACAATTCCAACAAAACGTCAAAGACGAAGAACAACAAATTCATTCTGACAAAAAACAAAACTACCGACGACAAAAAAAAAACTCATCATCAAATTAACTTCTGTTCAAAAAGAAAAGAAAATTATTACAATAAAATTTTGTAACAAAGACACAACAAAATATACACAAAATAAAGAAGACATTCGTTGTGACGAAGTGCCGATAATGAAATCAAAATCATTTTACATTTGTAATTACTTCCAATATAATATAAAGTTGTATTTACAATTAATTGAATAAATATTTGGAAAGAGTAATTACAGATATTTGAACTGAAATTGGGACGGAAATATTCAATTAATGAAAATAAGTTTAAAACAAAGGTTGTTTATTTTCATAGAAAGGAACACGCCACTGATAGAAGTAATTCCTTGCAGTAAGAAAAATTGTTCTAAACCAAGAATTTCTGATTCTCACATATAGGGAAGATTTGGTATACGAAAATAAGTATCTTGACATCTATAGTTTTGACTTGAGACAATTATCTTAAGTTAAACTGACCCTTGACTCAAGAATCTCGAAATTCTTAAATTGAAATGATGATTTCTTTGAACCAAGTTGCTAAAATTTCGGACCAAAATAAACATTTGTTTAATCTAAACAATTGAAACTATTTAAAGAAGTAATGAGATATTTTAGTTAAATATATATACTTCAATTAAAGAAGCAGCATAAACTTTTTCTTCTTACATTTTTTATTTATTTTTTAATAAGAAAAATAATTTTTTTTACATTAATTTCATTTTATTGACTAAAGAATCACAAGAGTATTTGGCCAAGAAGGACTGTCTTAGGCCAAGACTAACGAACTCTACTTTAAATTTTAGTTTCTTCGCCCAACTAAGCATATCTTTTTAATTCGACTACGTAGTCTTGAATGAAAACACAGGTTTCTTTATTGAAGCAAATATTTCGAAGAAAATATATTTTCTTGAGGAAATAAATTCCTTCTATCAGTGCGGCCGTTAAGTCCATTAAGTAGGCGAAGGGAATTCTCTTCCTAAAAATGTCCAAAAAAAACAAAATAATTTTGTCTGAATTTTTTTGACAACCTGCATAGTTTTACCACAATTTCAGCCCAATCCTCTATAATTACTTCTATTCTACCGAAGCATGCATGCAGCCAGCCATATGCATACCTTGGTCATACCGGATTACATGGTATTTAAACAATTAACTCAGTTAGTTGTGTCTTTTTTTTATTTCTTTTTAAAATGGTCTTTCATAAGAAGTTCAATGAAGTAATAAAAGTAGGAGGAATTTAAATAACTCCCGGTTTTCTGTTTTCCATATTCTCTGTATGTAAAGTAGAAGATCCCACTTAGTATGATAACTTTTCAGTGAAAATGTTTAACTTTAGTCGTCGAAGTTAAAATGAATATTCTTGTTTCTGGATACAGAAGAGATGATATTTTAGAGAGTAGAAGACGAATAGAAGACTCTCGGCGAGTCATCATGTTATGTAAGATATTAAATTAAATAACCAAACGACATGTCTCAATAATAATGCGCATTTACTACTATCCCTAAGGCCTGTCGTCTGGTCCAAGTAAAACTCAAACTGTTCTATTCTATTTTATATATATATACAAACTATATATATACATAGATAGATATGTTTGTATATGTGCTTCAGTTAGCTTGTCGAGGATTAACCTCTCCCCGAAGGAAACACTTTACCATTCATTCCAATGCTGCTGTTCCATCTAACTAATACTTTTACCAACAAACTCCCACCAACTTGTGGATTAACCCGTTTTCTAGTGTATACTATGTGTGCGCTTCTCTCATACTTTTCTCATGATCATCATTAGAGCAACACAACCATACTGCAGTGTATTAACTAACATCTATAACACCCTCCTCTCTTGCTATATACCTTCTTCTCTCACTTTTATCCCCTCCCCCCCTCTCAACCCACACCAATCGCTATGTTACATTTCTCAACACATACCATCATAGTCTCAGAGTATCGGTGAGAGGTCGTCGATGCACACACATACACGTTCTTCTCCAATGACGTATTTCAGGTGAATTTCTTCTTGTTCATGCTGTGTTGTCGAAAGATATCTGTTGTCGATACATTTTGTTTGTCAGTGTGTGTGTTTGTGTGTGTTTATGAAAGTCTAGAAAATGGGGAAAATATTTCTAGTTTTCTATATATTCAATATATGAGATTGTCACAATAAATATTTATCCGTTTTCCCTCTAGGTTTTAGTTTAGTTCGTTCTTATGTTGTTTTTTTTTTGAAAAAATGTTTATGTAATGGAAAATTTAAGAAAAATGATGACTTTTGCAAAACTGAACTTACATTGGTGGTGATATATCTCTAAAACAAGTGAAATTTTGCTTTAAAAATTTGAAAAAAATACAATGCCGTGATTACCATCGAAGATACCTAAGAACTATTTCGAGTGAATTAGTTTCCAATCAAACAAACCGCATAGAATCAATTAAAAAGAATTGCCTTACGGCCATGATGGATCAATTTTTGCACGATTTTATGAAATATATTGTTAAGGTAAAGTATTGAGAGTAAAGAGCATTTTTTTTTCGAAATTTACCCAGAGTACAAATTTAGACGAAAATAGATTTCAAGTGAAAGTTTCCAAAATTATAGTTGTGATAAAACGATGTCTGTGATGGGATAAACTTAGCTTTTGTGAACTTTTTACTTGACTTTAATTGAGCGTGAAACTTTTGCCACGCTATCTTATACAGTAGGTTTGGTAAGGTTGTGGCGGATGTTCCGGACGGGACACACCTAGACCATAAGGATATGAGCGGAGGCCACAGAATTTGTATGCATGCTAGGAATTAATAGATTGTGTGACTGCAGCCAACTTTTATAGGAGATATACCGACATTCCTCTGGAGTTCGTGAAAGAAATATGCAGAAAACATTCACAAGTATAGCCGGTTACTTTCATTCTTGCCTATACGTCGACAACTTAGTTAATTAACCGCCCAATTTATACAGTAGGACTGTATTAGCCTTTCCGACCAAAATCGGAATAGGTTTTGCAATGAGAAATGTTAAAATAAGAAGCTGGTTGCATTTCTCCAATAGCGTTCCTCCGTGGTATACGCAAAATTAACTAATTAAAACATGTCATATTTTTTTTGTATTTTTGCTTTAATTTTTTAGATCGATATTCAACGTACACTTCCCTCCCACTACAATTGTTTCCATGAAGATATCTAAAACAAATTTTCCTAATTTTCTTAAATGGTAAAAGGCAAATGCCACAATAAAATTTTGATTAATCATTTCATATAGTTAGTAGGTAGGTAGTGGTGTGTCTCAATTAAATTCTATAAAGTCACGAACCCAGAACAGGAAAAAAAAACGAAATCTCACTAGACAACAATAAACATGTGAGGTAGTTTTTAGACTTCGTGTGCTATTATTATTGTTGCATGCAATCGAATAACTAAGTAAAACCGTTCGGAGGTACTTAAAAATTTAATTCACAAATGAATTTACTACTACTCTTCCATGTATATATATATATATATATATATATATATATATATATATATATATATATATATATATATATATATATATATATATAAATGTATATATATATATATATATTTATATATATATATATAATATTCCTTTACACATGTGATATTTATACCCAAGTCGATTGTAGTTAGTTAATGTTGTTCTTCTAGCTATGGTCTGTCTATCTGTCTGTCTGTTTGTCTGTCTGTTCATTGGTTTACATCGGTAGTCGTAGAGTAGAAAATATAATTTAAAAAGTTACACAATTATATCAAATTCAATTAATTTAAAAGTTAATTTAATATAAAAAAAGTTATATATATATATATATATATATATATATATATATATATATATATATATATATATATAAACATTTTTAATTTATTTATTTTTACAGAAAATATATATATAAAATATGTGTACAGAATGTGACGGTAAATACTTACCTGAGTATTCATTTTCAATATATCACTGAAAAACAAAAACGTCGAGGGACCATAACCCGTGAAACCGACATAGTTTACCAGATACCCGTATTTCTGATGTGTAAGTGTTATATCTAACGATCGAAAACAAAATAATTCTAAATCAAACATTTTTAGAACCTGTTAACATTTACGTTTTGTATTCGGGGGATTATTATCTTCTTACGGTGGTTCCATTTATGTTATTATACCGTTAAGGCTAAATAAAAGTTAAGGCTATAGGTCACAAGAGTAGCGATAATTTTTCCAGAATTTCATAATTAAGTTGTGCTTTATTCATTCAGTTATCGAAAAAATTCCTCGAAGATTGCTACTTTTGTTCGGTTAAGCGATGATTATCGCAATGTTACCATTTTCTAATATCTCGCCAATCAAATCTTTTTAAATCTTACATCACATGATCATAACTTTCTATAACATTTTACCCACTATATATAAAAAAATTGTGGCACCCTGTATACGTATATATATATTATGTAAGTATATAATTGGACCAAAATACATGCTGTAAGACTTTTTTTTCGTTGGAGATTTTGTAAGGCCTAACATTTCTAAAATCTGTAAAATTTGAGGCGATCCTAAAAAATATACGATTCTATAGTGAGATTACTGCCTCGAAATGGATGTTAATTCATTTAGAAGTTTTGAATTCAGTTTTGAAAACAATTTGTAAAAAAGAAAACCAAGTAAACACGTTTTTAGAAACTGCTGAGATTTGAACAGCATTTGTATGGCGACATTGAAGGACCCATCTGCGTAGAAGCTTCAGTAAAAAGCTTCTGCTTTTTATAAAGAAACCCATAGTTCCAAATTTCATGTTTTTATTTACCTTTTTTAAGGTACAAATTTTGTGTTGAAAATTTTTCGCAATAATTTGAATATTGAATATTGCAGATATTGTCATTCCGTGAATAACACGTGCCTGAAGTGACTTTCCATTGACCGAAAAGAATGTAAAGATTACGTAGAGCAGATCAAAGTCCTTCAAGGACTGTAGCGCCGAGGATAAGTAATAGCAATAGCAATTTTAAGTTTTGATCACGATCCTTATATATTTTTTCGATGTTTTTGTTAACAACTATCAAAATCTCTTTCTGCCATTAACCAAATTTATTACCGAAATCAAGCTATAAATAAAAATTAATTTCGATGTGCTTTCGAAAAGTTCTTCGGTTTTATTATACTCGTGTTTTTTTTTTTTATAAAAACATTTTGTTATTAGTTAACAAACATATACGCAGATTGAAAATAAAAATAATTATCCTGATCAGGACAATAGTATTACCATCATTATTATGTAGGATGAAATGGGATAATGAATAGAATGGACAGATGGACAGGACAAGACAGGACAACAACCAAATGATATAAACATTAAAATAGCATGTGACACATCTATACATTTATTTAGTAGAAGGACTATACTTACTATACTACCTACCAGTGTTTGCGTGCAGTTTTAAAGTGGTCATGCGAGGATATTCTCATATTAAAAACAATACTCTGGCCACCAATTCTAACCAAACACTCACAGATACAACATATATGTTTATATATATATATATATATATATACATATTTATCCTTAGATAGTATACTACACCTCTACGAAAGCATAAATGAACTGCTTGGGTTTACCGACAGTCATGTCATGAAAAGAACCTCTTAATATACAGGTTGCCTCAAAAGAAAAGATGTTTACCAATCTTAACATTTCCGGTCGAGTGAAAGACGTTAAATTAGGCTTAGTTCTGGGGCGTTGTAGTATGCATGCCAAAGAGACTACCATTAGTGTTGTCTGTCCCTGCGGTTATGAATTATCTGGGGCCACAGTTATATTTTGAAACAAACACATTTTATCCGCCATAGATGGATTTTTGAATATAAATAGAAAAATCAGAAACGTACAGGCAAATCCAATTAATTATTTCTAAATTCGAAAAGAATCCCAAACCAGCAAGACTCTTCCTGGGAACGATTAAAATCTGTTCTGAAGTGGGGGCTCGTAAAATTATCCAGGCTAAAGTGTATAGGTAAGGAAATGAGAATATAAGGGTTGGAAAAGCATGCATGCCTATTTGCTTGGCTTCAATACATCGCCTGTTCTTCAACAACTATCATACATGATCTTGTTTGCTTAGCATTGCAACGATTTTTAGGCAACTCTGGAAAGTTTGGAAAACTTATTTCTATCTCCATCAACCTACAGAAAACCTTAAGCCTTACAATGTATACTGATCATTGATATATGACATGACGACGTGTCTCATATCTACCGATGAGAAAATGACACACTCTGTGCAAAAATATCTGAAACAAATGCCGTCATCATTGTCGATGAGAGTACTAAACTAAACTATGTGTGTCCCATGTGTGTCATACTATTCAACGACACACCAAAACACTATAAAGTTTATTTTGCTACACATAAGTGTGGCGACTCAATGACATTATCTCTCATACATGTAGAATGTAGTTTTGTATATGTTTTGTGGTGGTAAAGAAAATACGACGATACTTTTGAAAAACCCCAAATAAACACTTTTGGTTTTATTTCTTTGGTTTTAGCTGGTAGTTTTTTGTTTCGTTCATTGGTCTCCTGTGCTCCTGTGCTCCTATGCTCTGACACTCTGAATGTGTGTTATATTTGGTCGTACTACTGTTCGTTTTTTTTGTCAGCGTTAAATATTCGAGATGTCGGTTTATGTTTTTTCTTTCATATCTCATGATGTCATGTTTCATTTGCTAGTACCTATGTGTGCTATATAGTATATACCTATCCTTCGTTGTTTCTTTTAATGTGTCGGCTTTAATGGTTTATTACCCTTATGAGACAAATATTTGTTAAATTATTTATCAAGTTTGCGCCATTCAAAATGTCTTTCAAAAGACGGATGGTAGTGTCCTTTTTGTTCATCTCCTATATTTAATGCCATAGATGATTTGTTGCATTCTATATTTCTACGTAATTATTACACTTTGTAATTATATTTAGTTTGTAGTGGAATCGCTACTAAATCTCAATATACTTTGTTAAATGGTGGGAGAGGTATGTAGTGGATTCGCTACTAAATCTCAATATACTGTCATATTTAGATACCTTTGCGGAATCACTACGTATGCCCCTTGTCATTTAGGTAATTACATGTTGTTACCTTAGTAACTATCAACAAACATATTCTGTCATTATTGATTAGGAAAAATTAAGTTTGGCTTGAATTCCAAATTGTGTTTATTAAATCATTGTAGAAGTAGGTCTCGATAATTGGAATCAACTTACGTCTACTCCAACAAGTTAAATTTGAGACAATAGATCAAATTGAACGCGATACAAAAGCTCTTTTAAAGACTTGTACCTGCTGACTCGAATCTAATCTAATCGACAATGTCCGTAATTTCGAGGGAAAGAAAATAGTTTTGGCATGGTCTTCAAAATGAAATTTACTATCCCATGTGTTTCAAATGTTTGATAGATGAAGTCACTCGAGGGGAAAGAGAATCGAATTTCGCACCAATTTGTACATGGTCTTAATAGATCCAATGGCGAAATATAAAGCTGCAATAGACTCTTAACTGTCTCATTATTATTAATTTTGAATAAGTCTAATTATCTTTTTTTTTTATTTACAGGTGAGTTTTCTTTTCCACAATTTTCGTTCATTTTCATCTTTTTGGTAAGTAAAAAACTTAACTTTTGGTAACGAATACCAATAAAATTATAGATTTTTGCCTAGTAAACTTTTGTCATGAAATTTAACGAATAATTTCAAGCCCAGCTTACGTATTTTACGATATCTCAATAGTTATGGTTTGTATTTTGGGGTTGATACCTTATAAACCATTTGAGTCGTATTTTAATCAACCGAAACCTAAGCAAACAAAATTACAAGAAAATAATTTAATTATTTATTTTTCTATTTCTTCGCATCTCGAACATTTTTGACGAGAATATAGGCAACTCAAATTATGTTCTAAATCTTTGGCTATGTTTGACATTATCGTACAATCGTATAATGTTACAAGGTTTCTACGATTTTAATAGAAACAATCGTAAACATAACGAAAATCAAGTCTAAAGTCTAAATCGAATATAATTCGAGCAAAATAAAATTAAAGCACAAGGAAATCATGTTTCTATTTATGTTTTTGCTGTAATTTGTAACGATTGAAGTGTTAATATTATTTTTTTTACAAAAAAAAGACACAATTATTACCCTACGCAATCTACGCGTCCCCCACTTTCATGTATTTATTTGCAAAAAAAAGCGTCAGTCGGTAAAGAATACAAAAAAAAAAAAAAAACTCCGAAACGATACAGCATAAGGGAAGAAAATAATAAAAATAATATAATAACAGCGATTAAATTTGGTGGATATTAAACACATCGTAACCTCAAAATGAAATATAATGAGAATTGTTATAGTAGTAAGTATATCATATTTTTATACATAGAGACGGGACAGACAGACGGATAGACACTGACAGAGACACAGACACAGACACATATTTATCTGTTTGAGTAGATACATACTCTCTACAATGAAGATACTAAGTGGTTCTCACTTTTTTATTCGGAAAAAAAAATGCAATAAATTGATTTGAAATTTTAATCGAAATTTCTTTTAATGCTTACAAAACTGATTGTCTTTACAAATCATATAAAAGTGTATAAGAAGTCCAAGTTACAAAACGTAATTTTACTACAATTTGAGTTCTCTGCATGTTTTCTGTTACGTCAGTGGGGGTACACGCAGACAGACAGTCTGAACATCATAATCATCAACACACCCACTGATTGATCACGTCTGAACATGCAAAAAGTGGGACTGAATGAACATACTAATAGCCTTTAGTTGAGAGGATGGGAAAATTTTAAATAGCTGTGCGGCAATAGGGAATATGCATGAAAATTTTTTTTTTACTTGAATTGAAGCATGTTTACTTGACAAATATCAAGGTAAAATTATTTTTTAAATAACTTTAAAAATAAGCGAGATATGAATGATTGAAATTCCCGATTAGACAAAGAGGGTGATAGCCCTCTTGATATGTTATGTGACGTCATATTACACTTTCATCATTTAAAATACACGTAAAACTCCGTTTTTAATATTTTTGCAAGAAAGAGACAGATAATAATCTTTAAAAGCTTATAGCTTCCTTGATATTTGTCGGATTTTAATTTCGTTTTTAAATATTATTACAGTATTAACACTATTTTCATATTCTGAAAATAAATGTGAAAAAAAATTTTCATGCATATTCCCTATTGTTTTTATGGACTCTGAGTCTGGACAATTTTGAAAAAAGGACACAACTTCTATGGCTCAAAGTACGAATGCTAGCAAAATATATTTATATGTTTGTCCAAATTCCATTTCGGTTACGTGAGACAAACTATAGAAAACCAGTGTATACTTTATAGATCAATGTCATTGGATTTTTAATTAAATACTGATATGAAAAAATTAACTCGTCAACCAGGAATCAAACCTCGGGCCTCTGGATATCTAGTCCAGCGTGCTTACCGCTACACCATAAACGACTGTGACGTAACACGTCATATTATGTATTTGGTTTGAGGAAGTTTACAAGGTTGACGCAGTTTGTAATCACATCTGTTTTGGAGTTTTGGTGTAAAATGGTATTAAAAATTTCAATTAAATGAATTGATTTATAATCGAATAACAATTTGATGTGGTTAGTTTTTATAGACCACACTGTAACTACAAGTACATAATAATAATATATAAAATGTTATTTCATGTCTTTTTTCATTATAATAAAAAATAAAAAAAATATCATAACGAATGCGCGACGTCCTTTTTATAAATAATTTCAATGTATCTTTTTTTTTTTTTACATACACCGACAACTAAATATATTGTGATGTGGTGTTACTCGATGTTCACCCACACCCCCATCGTTGGTGCTGCTAGTGATGGTGCTGGTGGTGGTTGGTGGTGTATCTATGTAATATTTTCTCTCCGTTTCTTAACCACAAATAATTTTACTGTTCACATATTATTTATGTCACATACACAAATAATATTCTACTATATATATGGAAAATTTTCTACATAGAATTGTGTGTTTCGAGTACAAATTGTTGTGTTAAATGAAAAATAAATAATAACCGAAAACTTTTTTTATATATATTTTATGCTAGCAAACCAATCGTATTGTGTGAAAAATTAGTTTTTTTTTTATATGTTTGAGGAGAAGACTCTAAAGACTTTATTGTGTGTAGTAAAAAATATTACCCAATATATTAATATTGTGGGATGTCCACAAATTATGACATATATTTCTGACAATACTTTACTCCTGAGTTTTTCTTGTGACATTTCCCTGCCATTTTCCCAAATATGTACCATAATACCTCTCTTGGAAGTTTAACAGAAAATAAAACGGTGTCAAGAAAGTAATATGATGGAAGCGTTGGTTTGACATGCTAAGATATCTTTCCCATTAAGTAACATATCACTTCCAGGCGTCTCCCCCATTTATCGGACCCAAGAACGGAGCGTTCTAATTTGAGAACATCGTCTAGCCCGGTTTCCTTGAGGAACTACAGAATCCAGATTGGGTCTAGGGATTGTAGCTCCCTTGAACGTCTCTGATTGACAAATATTTTATTCTTTTGTGTATGAGGGCTTCACAGTCAAGTAGAGGTATTCCGGAGTTTCCTCCATTTATGGACAAAACCTGAAGTTACCCTCATTTTTCAAATCTAGCTTACTAATTTCCCCCCGGAATCTACAATGCCCTGTAGGTAACATCAGAGGCCGCAATCTATTTTTGCTCAGGCCAGTGAAAATTATATATATTTTGCGGTTATAGTTATCGAGAAAGTTCTTGACCCAACTGACCTTCGGAAGGTTCTTCCAGGGTGTGATCCTCTTGGGGTCTTCTTCCGTTCGTATCTCCTCTTGATAGAAGTGATCACCCAGTCTGCAGAATGGCTCCGGTCCTGTGAGGCATATCGATGCTCCTTTCCTTGCCCGACCAACTGCTATCTCATCTGCTATCTCCCCACGGTTCTCATATTTCCTGGGACCCAGTAGAACGTAACTTTGTTATTCTTGCCGACATTGTTAAGCACTCCCATTCCACCTGAATCGTGTTGATGACGTAGGAACTAGATAAATATACTAATGAATATGTCTGTTTCAAATTGAACCAAATAGTTTGATCTATTTATTTCTATGCATTCAATTCAATTTTCTAAATCTGAAAATTTTCTGTACAATTTCCAAAATTCACTTTTCTATTAATCCGGTGAAAATTTGTTACATAATGCTAATTTGCACGTGACGGGGTTGTAAAACACTACGTATTATTCATAAAACGTATGTATTACAAACAGCCAACAACAACAACACACCTGTAAAATATTCACACAATTTTCATATAATTTTTCCTCAACAATTTTCATTATATATATTTTTTCACATTTTTTTGTTTATTCAAATGAATGAACAATTTTATTTTTTAATTTTAATTACATTTTTTTTTTTTATTTCATATCTTTTCGACACAGAACTGAAATGAAAAAAATGAAAAAGAAAATAATATTTACTGTAGCAAAAGCAAGCCAGTCAGCCGGCCAGCATGGAGCAACACTCGTTCGTTCCTGTTGTTGCATGGTCTTAATTTGATGATGTTAAATTTTTTGAAAAGTACACAGAAAAAATGAAAAATAAGCCGAGAATAAATAATAATAATTTTTTTTTTTTTTTTGAAGAATTAATTCATGGGAAAAAAATAAATTTAATGTTTTTTCAATGTATTTTTCTTGTTTAAGCTCTCTAACTATCTCTCTCTCTCTCTCTCTCGAGTCTACGCGTTTTGTTGATAGCTTTAACGTAACATAGTTAGTTGAATAATAATAATGTTTACAGAGTGGTTCGTAGAAAAGATGTACTTTAAAAATGAAACTTATTTTATGTTCAGGAATAAGAATGTTACGAAAACCGATAGACGCACCTGACTCGAATAATCAAGTCTTTGTTGAAAGAGAGCTGAAGTTTGCTTACAATTTGGTGGTTCGATTGCATGAAAACTTGTATACGCTTTTCCATCAAGTATTAAGGTTCCATCGGAGAACATTCCTCAATTACAATCTGGAACAATGTTCCACCATCTTTTGTATTTCAAGATCGAGTGTGTAGAGGTAAATGATAATTATAATAAATAATTATTATTTAAATAAATAATAAATATATGTTAAAGATATAATTGATCTTTATTAAATTGATTTATGACATATTATATATATTTATATGTAAATTATCAAAGTTGTTAACATTCAAAGCAACCGTGATAATAAGAGGAAGTTATAGTTGTTAAGCAACAGATAAAAATGATAAACAATATTATTATAATAATTTAATAATGAAGAAGCGATACCGCTACAAGTGCATTCCAGTGGGACTGAATCCACTTCTATATCGACTTTGTCATTCCCGAAAGTAAAAGACAACCGGGTTCCAAGCCGTTTAAATAAATGAAAAGTTTTGAAATAATTAAAGGACATGATAAATTCTTAGGGTTTTCTCTCGTTTTTTTCCCAAGAATGTTAAACAGCAATGGCTGGCTATCTGAAGCATACGATAGATAAAAACAGGCGATTAAACCGTTTGTCCCCTTCAGAAAAAGGTTTCTATTAAAGGTTTTGAAGCTTCAGAATAACTCGTCTTTGGAAAATCTGAAATCTGAAGCACCATTGGTAAGGGCTCCATTTGAAAACAGAAAAAAAACCTCCGAGCAAAAGCTTTTTATTTTTTGAGGTTTTCGTTCTCGATATCTCGTGTTCAACATAAATCCATACACAGACACAATATCCCAAAATTCAAGAGAGCAATTTAACCTCTATTTCACCTACTATTGTCTAGTCTATATATTAAAGCCTAAAGATAAAAACAGGCGTTTGTCCCCTTCAGAAAAAGGTTTCTATTAAAGGCTTTGAAGCTTCAGAATAACTCGTCTGTGGAAAATCTGAAATCTGAAGCACCATTGATAAAGCTCCATTTGAAAACAGAAAAAAACCTCCGAGCAAAAGCTTTTTATTTTTGAGAAATCCATACACAGACGCAATGTCCCAAAATCCAAGAGAGAAATTTAACCGCTATTTCACCTACTATTGTCTAGTCTATATATTAAAGCCTAATAAAACTTTTCTTTGTAAAAACCGTCCTGTATAACACATATAAGGCGAAGAAGAAAGGAACTTATCACTTGTACTATGAGCCCTACAGTAAAAAAAGAGAGCTTTCCTTACCACCCGCTCGCTCTCATCCCTCTACCATACTCTCATCCCCCATTAAACTCATTGAAAATGATGAGTATGTTGTTTTCCTTTGTTTTTCATCCTCCTAAATACTTGTTACTATCATCAGTGTGCTATTTTAAACTGTCAGGATGCGTACATAACGTATATATTGTGTAGCAGTGTGTATAGCAAGCGTAGGATAGCGTAGGGTGGTGGTTGGTAGATTGCGATGGTATGAGTAGTATATGAACAACGAACATGGCTCCAAGAGCACTAATAAACATTCCACACATTATTATATGCCTTCTACAATTTATATTTCATCGTCTTAATATGTTGGAGGAATGGGGGGGACTACATCGGGGAATGTATGTTACTATATTTATTATAGGGGATGATTCGTAAATATTTACCACTAATATATATAAACGCTTTCATATGTACATAAATAATTGCATATCATATAAAAAGTCCATTGGAGAAATTTCAACAATTTTCATATCATTGCTTCCGAGCCGGTGATAGTTTTTCTAAATTTGCAAATCAAATCATCATCATATATCTTCCATTTAGATAGATAGATAGATACATCTTGGGATCTAAAAGAGTGAACGTGTGTGATTTCAGCTACTCCAGTCCATTTCCATTTCCTAAGGCGTCATGTCTGCGCAGTATGCAGTACTTGGAAACTGGGAGGTTATGGGTTCGAATCCCGACATCGGCAGTTTGTCAATTATATATAAAAAAAGGGCGGTTGATTGACTAAACTGTCGGCGTATGGGCAAGAACGAAATAACCGGCTATGCTTGAGAAGGGTTCCTGCAGTTTCCTTCACGAACTCCAGATGAATAATATCGGAATAGTTCCTATCAGAGTCGGCTGCAGCCGCATATCCTACCAATTCCTAGTCTACTCACAAATTCCTTCCACTCCACTCACATCCTCACATCCTAAGGCATCACAATGGACCTTATGGTCGAAGTGTAGCCCGTCCAGGGCAGCCTTTACAATCAACCTATCTCGGGGGTCTAAAAAGTATTGCCCTTCGACCTTATGGTCCATTGTGCTCCCTCTTCTACCTAAGCCTGACGAGACTCGCTTCTACCATATGTTGGCAATAGCCATGAGCTTGCTTATCACGTTTTCCTGAAGGTTCTTATATTCGAGGTGAGATGCACTGAATATTCTGTATCTGCTGTAACCTAAAGGTTCGCAGTCAAAGATTATGTGGTTGGATGTTTCTTTCTCCTCGTCACACAATCTGCACATAATGAACCCGTTATGGAGTCCCATTGTGTGCAGATGCTTCTGCAGGGGATAATGCCTGGTAATGAATCCATTAACCCTTCGCAGTTGAATCCTGTTTTTCTTCCATTTAATCTTGTATTTTACTTTTTTTGGAGACTATTAACTTTTTACGAAACACCCTCTACAAGAAAACTTAATTTTCATGCCTTCTCTTTTCGAACATAAGAATGTTTATAATTTCACAATCATTATTATAATTTATTTCTCATATATATGTATATATATATATATATATATATATATATATATATATATATATATATATATATATATATATATATATACAGGTTGTCCCAACCTGGAACTCTTCGGTTAAGTTGTTCCTTAGGTCAAGACGAACTCATTTTACCATATAAAATAGGTCCGGAAATGATTTGTTTATCGGCTAGCCGCCATTTTGTGTTTTTTGCTTTATAATTTATATCTACACAACGTGTTGTCCGATTGAATTGAAAATTGGGACGATTGTTGCTTTAGCATAGACCAATAATAGAAAAAAATTTGAATTTTCAAAAATGTATTTTCACAGAATGGCGGCTTTTAGAAAAATTCAAAAAATTAATAAATCTGCTTGTTTTTGACTTACGTAAGTTTGAATTTTTCTGTTTGCTTTTAGAAACATTCAAAAAATTCATAAATCTGCTTGTTTTTGACTTACGTAAGTTTGAATTTTTCTAAAAGCCGCCATTTTGTAAAAATACATTTTTGAAAATTCAAATTTTTTTCTATTATTGGTCTATGCTAAAGCAACAATCGTCCAAATTTTCAATTCAATCGGACAACCGCTTGTGTAGATATAAATTATAAAGCAAAAAACACAAAATGGCGGCTAGCTGATAAACAAATCATTTCCGGACCTATGTTATATGGTAAAATGAGATCGTCTTGACCTAAGGAACAACTTCACCGAAGGGTTCCAGGTTGTTCTGGGACAACCTGTATAAATGAGTCATTACAATTTGTTTACTAGTTTTTATGAGATAACAACATTGCCTGTAAATAAGTTTTGGTGTTGACGCCGTTACCTGTTCTGCTCGCTCGCTGACGCTACCTGTAAGTTGAGACGACAGGAGCAAGACAACGATATATTTTTATATATAAGTGTAATATATCCATCTTACTCTACCTAACATATATTATAATTATAATAATTATTATAACACCTGACTACATTGAAACAAAAACAACAACAACATTGGCTTGCTTGTGTAGTAAAATTTGTGTTCAGAAAATTTTAATACAAGAAATTAATTTTAAATTAAGTTATATGTGTGTAGAGAAATTTTTGGATGTTTTTGGTTTGAAAATAAGATATGAACAGAAAAGTTTTCTTCTGTGTGTTTACATACGAAAATTTAGTTTTATCTTTTATTTACCTGACTTGAAATTATTAAACTGATTTCTGGCGAAATGAAAATTAATATAAATTGTTTTCCACTTTTTGTGAAAAACAATTTCAATATTATTATTAAACTTTCTCTCTAGTCAAACTAATTTTTCGTATTTTATTTGGAATTAATACTAATAAAGTTGTTTTGTATCATCTAACTTAATTCAATTAATTATTTTACCTCTACGGTATGTAATAGTAACAGCGGAAGGGAGACTAAAAGCGTTATGTCTGCGTAGTATGCTTACTTGGAAACTGAAAGGTTATGGGTTCGAATCCCGACATCGGCAGTGTGTCAATTATTAAGAACCAAAAAAAGGGGGCGGTTAATTGACTAAACTGTCGGCGTATGGTCAAGATCGAAGTAACTGGCTCTGCTTGAGAAGGTTTTCTGCAGTCCTTCAAGAACTCCAGATGAATATTGGCATAGTTCCTATCATAGTCGGCTGCAGCCGTATATCCTACCAATTTCTACTCTATACACAAAAATTCTTTCCACTCCACTCACATCCTCATATCCTTAGGCATCACAATGGACCTTATGGCCGAAGTGTAGTTCGCCCAGGGCCTCTACAATCTATCTATCTTCAAATGTTTGCACACTTATTAAGGGTATTATTATGGACTTAAAATTTGAAATCGATTGACCGAGAAAAACTTAAAGTTCGAATAATTTACAATGGAAAGCACCTATTTTAAGCAGTATTTCTACCAGTTTTTTATTTTTAGGAAAAAAACGGCACTTAAGAATCCTTTAAAAAAATTGCTATAAATTATTGAATTTTTTCTGTGAATTTAAAAAAAACCGAGAATTATTGACCGTCTCATTGTTTAGTTATAACAACTCTAAGGGAAGCATTTTATAAATAAATACACTGGTTAGGTAGTTACTATACTCATACGCTCCAGAACTTTTTGACAGTATTGAATGTTGACAACTTCCATAACCGCCCTATTAATTTTTTTTAAACTAATGTAATAGGGAATATGCATGAAAATTTTTTTTCACATTTATTTTCAGAATATGAAAATACTGTTAATACTGTAATAATATTTAAAAACGAAATTAAAATCCGACAAATATCAAGGAAGCTATAAGCTTTTAAAGATTATTATCTGTCTCTTTCTTGCAAAAATACTAAAAACGGAGTTTTACGTGTATTTTAAATGGTGAAAGTGTAATATGACGTCACATAACATATCAAGAGGGCTATCACCCTCTTTGTCTAATCGGGAATTTCAATCATTCATATCTCGCTTATTTTTAAAGTTATTTAAAAAGTAATTTTATCTGGATATTTGTCAAGTAAACATGCTTCAATTCAAGTGAAAAAAAATTGTCATGCATATTCCCTATTGACAAACTACCGCCGTTGGAGTCGAATCAGCAACCAGCAATTATTCCGAGCAGAGTGCCTATAACAGCTTGACCATGCGGACTATCTATTAGTATTTTAATCGCCTCCAAGATAATTAATATAAATCATTTTCATTGTTTTTTTCTGTTAACAATTAATTTCAATGTAGAAATTCTAGTAAACAAATTTTTCCATATTTTCCTCCAAATTAAAACTAATAAACTTTGTGCTGGGTGTTGTGTAAAACATAATTGAATTTACTCGTTGTTTTTTTATTTTACACATACGTGTATCGTAAAATCAAATTAAAAGTACAAGAAAAATTACAATTTTATAAATAAATTTTAGACTGTTGTAGTCAGTAGTGTCTGAGTTTTATATGTATTTTTTCATTTCGTGAATAATAAATAAATAAAGTACTACCCCATACGAGATGACGTAAAATATGCAACAAAATCAGTTTACAGTACACGCTTGAGGAAACATTCACATCGTCCCACATCATTAATCTCTCTTTTCCTTTCGCAGTTTATATATATATATATATATATATATATATATATATATATATAAATATATATTCAATGCGATGGTCATCTCTTGTGTCTACATTTAAATACAGATATATAGTGTGATACAAGCTTTAAGTGGGCGAAAACATCAAAGCGAAAATATCTGATACATCATATTTTAAATTTATTATTAAATAAAATAAATATGTGAAATTTTCGTAAAATCACTTTATTTGACTAGTTTCACAGCACAGTTCCTTCTTCAGAAATAAAAAATGAAATAAACAATCTTTATATATTGTAGCAATAAGATAAACATTTTCTGGTACTTAACATAACTTAAATTATAAACATTTTGGCAAATTATACAAATTATTTAACACATAGGTCTCTACAAAAAATAACATTCTATGAATGAAATGCAATGAAAATGGGACAAATTTTTTTTGGCATCAAATGCTTGATATGAAAAATCATACACATCTAGGGATGGCGATCGAACCCACGATCTCTAGCATTCTAGACCAATGCTCTATCAACTGAGCTACCTTAGATGTTATGGTAGTGCTATGGTAGCATAGCACTGCCAGAGATCGTGGGTTCGATCCTCATCCCTAGATGTGTATGATTTTTCATATCAACATTTGATGTCAAAAAAATGATATCAATGTTCAGACATATTACTTAAATGTCAAATAAAGTAAACACTAGTCGCTTCCGTTGGTATAATATAACCGAAAGGCAGCCCATACTAACAATGGAAATAAATAATCGCTAGTTTACAAAAACACAATTTGAAAACTTTAAAACTATAAAATTATTTTTGAATTGACAAATACAAACTTTTTAACATACAGGTATAAATAACATTGTGAAATGGTTGATTAAATTTATATTAGGTTGTACATACACAATTTGATTACATTTTGATGACAATTAATAATTTACACCAAGAGATTCAATAACTAAATGTTCAATTCCTAGTCTATCTAGGTTAAATAAAGAATGATGATGTGGGTGGCCACTGTTATAGACTATGTGTCTCTGAAACCTCCATTATTATTATTATTTATAAACTGCATTCCACATGAACTTACAACTGAAATCACCTTTGTACATCCGGTATAGTAATCAATGTATTTCTATTTCATTCACTCGTATTGACCACAGTGCCACATAAAATCTCATACCACTAGCACACGTTTTAAAACCTTCTAGACACACAGAGACACACACAGACATTCACTCAGACACATACAGATACAAATTTTAGATTATAAATATGTTTCATACGTGTTATTATTATGTACAAAATACAAAATAAAAAACTTGTACGCCAGTACAATTATTTTGTAAATATCATTCCTAGTGTGTAGTCATTCGTACACACACATATATATATATTAAACAATCGTACAAATCTACAGGATGTCCCCCCTTGTTTTAAATAATAAACCTGAATATTTCTTCAAGAAAGCGGTTTTTAGAAACAATGATCCGAATGAAAGTTGTTTTGTTCAGAGGTGGATTTCGTTTGATGATTTTTATTTTCACCTTGACCTAAGTCTTACAAGCTTGTTTGAAGATTGATTTGACTTTTTTAGATGGGAAATAATTTATTGTTGTTGACGGAATCGAATAGCTGAGGAAAAAAGTAAAGTTAAAACCAAACAAAATTTTCTATACACCATCTTTGGAAAGAGCTAGTAATCTTCAAACAACTGAATGTTATCAACCAAAAATAGCTAAGAACTACCGAAAGGGAACCAGCTATCTAATAAAAAAACCATATTTAAATCGGTCCATGCGTTTGAAAGCTACGATGCCACAGGCAGATGACAGACAGACAGACATAGGTTTTGCGTCTGGGGTTAAACAGAACATTAAACTGGGAATTAAAGTCAATTTTGCTTAATTAATTATTACATCAAGTGCAAATAGCAACTAACTGAGTTAATTGTTTAAATACCCAATATATACTGAAAAAAGTGTCAAACAAAAGTTGTTTATTTTAAATATAAGAATATTTTTATCATTAAATTTTTGTTCTATCACTTACCGTTTTAAAGATAAACAGTTTTGCTCAGTTTGGCCAAGGAAGCTCTAGAACATACATACGAAATTTCAGCTCACTATTTCTTTTCGTTTGTGACTTATCGTGTTTACAAACGGACGAACGGGCGGGAATCTTTGCGGAAGAATGGACTAACTAGGTCAATTTATGAACACCCATATAAAAATTATTTTTCTGAGATCAATATTTTCAACCGTTACTTTTAAACTCGGGACTTAACTTATTATACCCTGCGTATATATTATATACCGGGTATAAAAAAATATCGATTCCTAAATATTGACGACCAATAAAAACTTTTTTCTCTTGATTATTTTTTTTTTGCAAAAATGCAAACTTATCGTAAAAAATCAATTTTTTCTAAACGACTATAAAATGGTAAACTATTTACCAAAGTAGACCTTGGTGAATATGTAGCGGTAACGCTCCCAATAATAATTACCGTGGTAACTTGGGGAGGATATAGTTGATTTTAGGAGCGTACCGCTACATACCTCCCCCCACCATTTAAGAAACAAATACCTTGTTTTCCTCAACAATCCAATTGTGTCAAAAAAATATGGGTTCTCATTTGAAAACTATTGTTAATCTTCGAGTTACTTTGAAAAGCATGGACAAGGTGATATTCAAGAACATCATAAGATGTTCCCTTCCAAACAAAACAATGTTTATCCGAGTAATATGTACCAAAATTACTTTTTTGAAGAGATATTCCGACGCATTGTGTAACTTGTGAGGACCACCCAATATATTCAAAAACGTATTCGTACCAATAATAATACATTCGTACGTAAGTTTTGTTGTATATTTTCTCTCGTACACAACATAAAATTATTACATATTTTTCACATATTTTTATTTGTTTAGTTTTTTGCATGTCATTTTGTTGAACAAAAAACTTTATTATTATTTTATTTTTTGATAAAATACTTTTCTATATATGTTTTTATCCACCGCACACATACTTGCACACATAAACAGATGTTAGATGGTTTTGTGTTGTTTTTTTTTTTTGTTTGTATGTATGAAAAATTGTGTATTGGTCGGTTTTTGTTAGCGGCTGTAGCAGGAGAATTATGGAGATTGAAGTAATAAAAAAAAAAAAAAAACTTTTTAACAAAAAAAAAAAACATATTACATATTAATATGTCATGTGATTTTATCGTGTAAAATAAGGATAACTTTTTTAATTATTCTGCTACGAATAAATGTATATATATATATATATATATATCCGAATATTAAAATATATTTGTTATTGAAAATAAGCAATACTTTATCCTGATGGTCAATAGTTTGGAACTATTTGTTTGTATTGGAAGCCGCGTGTGTAGTTTGTTTATCTTACAAAAACTATAAAAATTATTAAATCTGTCACAAAAAAATTATAAATTTTTGTTTTATCTTCTTTTTGTAAACTAGAGTTTATTTATATCCATTGTTCGGATGGTTGTCTTTCGGTTATATTATACCGACGGAAGTGACTATCCTTTACTTTATTTGACATTTAAGTAACAGCTAACTTCGGCCCATTGTGAATTTCAAGCTCCATTGTGATGCCTAAGGATGTGAGGATGTGAGTGGAGTGGAAGGAATTTTTGTGTGTAGATTAGGAATTGGTAGGATGTGCGGCTGCATTTAAACATTAACACACCTAGCAAATAAAAATATATTACAAATTATTGGCAGGAGAGATAGCCCGTGTTTTGTTTTCTTCTCAATCGATTCTAAAAATTTACTATTCGAAGACGAAAGCAATAAAAGATAATTAACTTCTTAAATAAAGTAATCTAAAAACTCGAGAGATGGCTTTACTTTATTTTCGTCGATCGATTCCAAAAATTTACTATTCAAGTAAAACAATAAAAGATAATTATCTTCTTAAATAAGGTAATCAAAAAAACTTCAAACCATTTTTAACAATTCCACTTAAAAATTATTCATTTTTTCCAAATGCAATGCAAAAAAACAATTATTTTTAAATCATTACTTTTTCTATATACCGTGTGTGTTAGAAAGCTTTTCCAATAGAGACTCAATGCTAAATATTTATTACTGACTGGCCGTGTGGTTACTGTATGAAATCAATCAGTACACATGTAATAAGAGTCATCTCATACATACAAACATCTGGATAGTCTATAGGTATACTATATGCGTATGGTTGTTTGTTTGTCATTTAAGAGTGGTGATTTTGTGATGCACATACTAAAGTTAAGAATACAATGAATATATTTAACCATTATTTGAGTACTGACTGACGTCATACAGTTACACGGACAGGCAGTAATAAATAATATTTAACATTGATTCTCTATTGGAAAAGCTTGCCAACACACACGGTATATACAAAAAAACAGTGATATTATTCAAATAACGAGTTTAAAAAATAAATTTTTATAGTTCAATTTTTTGCTTTATAATATTCTCGTATTCTGACCCCAAACACCATTCATCTATTAACTCATTCCACGGTTGTTTTTTTTTCGCTACGTAAAAATAGTAATAATAATAATAATTTAAAAAAAAAAAAGAAGAAAAAGCTATTGGATCAACCTGAAATGATGTTACAGAACACTGGGTACACAGAAACGGTGAGACATAATAATAAAATAAAATGTAATGTTTATTAGCAAACATTATTCTAAAAACTTTAATACCATATATCTATCTATCTTCATACGTAAGTAAATATCAGTACAGGGTGGTTCCAAAGTACAACGAGCACGTCAATACTGGAGGTCGATACATTATCGGACTGTGTATATGTAAAAGGGAAAGTTGAGTGTTGTAAAATCGCATAATTAAACAGATTTATGAGTATAAATTATTGATATTCCTTTGTTATTACCTTTTTGTTAACCAGTTCGTATGATCCAGTTGTTAAATGCACTCTGGGAGGTTGCTGGTTCGATTCTCAACACTGGCAGTTTGTCAAGTACATTAATTTAAAAAAATATATAACGGGACGGTTAATTAACTAAACTGTCGGCGTATAGACAAGAATGAAATTAACCGGCTATACTTGTGAAGGTTTTCTGCAGTTTACTTTAACACACTCCAGATTAATATCGATATATATCCAATCAAAGTCGCACAACCTACCAATTCCTAGTCTACATACAAATTTCTTATCCCTTAGGAGTCAATAAAAAAGGCATAAAAAGTTCGATTTGTCAGGTTTCGATATCTCTCCCTATACAGTGATTAACAATTTACTGTACAATCAATTTTCTTATAAGGAAACTTGTTGAATTATGACCAACTGTTACTGAAATTTCTTGACGGTACAAATTTCTAGGACACTCCATATATTTATGGAAATAGAAATAACCTTTCATTGTTCCTCCGTTTCTATCGGATTTTCTCGCTCTCTCTCTATGTCTCTCTCAGAACCAAACATTGCATTTAGTGAATGTTTATTTGTTTATTTATAATATAAAATTATTATATCAAAGTGTTATTATAACATAACATAACACAACTGTACATATTACATTACATTATATAACATGTAGGTATGTGTTGTGTTGTTATAATTGTGTAGCTGTTGCAACTATGTTTGTACTTATAGGTGTAGTACCACCACTATACCTATATATGTCCAACAATATACATACATACATACATACAATACATAGTGGTGTGTGTTTGTTGGTACCTCTTCTCTGCTGGTATTATTATATTATTTTATTATCTATCGAATTGTTGTTGTTAGCTTTTAACAATAACAATATATAATTGTTATTCGAATATTAGTCGAGTTGTAAATATTACGGAAAGTATTGGAATTGGAATTTATTTTATATATAATACGAAAATATGGAAAATTACCGGTTGTATGATAAAATCATATTTGTTCTAAAAAAAAAAAATAAGCTCTTGTTTGTTGTAAAACATTGAAATTAAATTTTATGCTACCTAAAAAACAAATAAGATTTTCTTTGAAATGATCATAAATGAAATAGTACATTTGTGTCTAGTTTGGTGTTATAGAATATTGTTTCCAGAAACTATTATTTACCGTGTTTTTATCTAGAACAATATTTTGATATAACATAAAATCTTTCGTTTTCCAATTATCTGTATCAAATAATCTGGTTGGGTGAAAAAATAAACAAGAAATATTACTATTTACATTTTTGTTTTTGTTAACTAGCGTCTATTTATTATTTATTGTTAGTATGATTGCCTTTATGTTATATTATACCAATGGATGTGACTACCGTTTACATACTTTGACATTTAAGTAATTTGTCTGAACATTGATAACAATCTTTGACATCAAATGCTTGATAATAAAAATTATATAGATCTAGGAATGGGGATCGAATCCACGATCTCTGGCATTCTAGAACCAATGCTCTACCACTCTAAGTCTTTTTTTTATATTTCTATGCGAGTGTAGAAGTAAAATACATGCCTTGATAAAGAACTCAGTATGATCAATGTATGTATGTACGCATTGAGTTCGTTATCAGTGCGTGTACTGTTTTTTTTACTCCTGCCCATCCATAAATACATATAAACAATAAACTTTTAAGTAATCAATGTAAGAGACCTGTTCCACGAATATGTACGAGATTATATAAGACGGATTCTTCTTTTTATATAATAAATATAAATATATATTTATTTCGTGCATATCTGAAAAACAATATTGATTCATAAGAAATTTTTCCCATTTTTGTTGTTGTCTTTCTTTCAATTCAGAGACAAAACCATTGAGTGAGCAGCCATCGCATTTCTCTATCGACTATACAAAATACTAAAAAAAATATATTTTATTTTTTCAATATTTTCTCAGTTCTTTTTCTCCACAAATAATCATCTTTCAAACATTCTGGATTTTTTTTTTCATATATACAATAGGGTTCGTAAAAACGTGACCAGTTTATAAGACAATACTAAACCCGTAACATATTGATTGATTGATTAATATCGGGGTATAAACTGTTGCACTTGGACCTTATGGTCCATTGTGCTTCCCCTTCTATCTCAGTCCGACGAGACTCGATTCTCCCATATGTTGGCAATAGCCTGGTGCTTGCTTATCAGGTCCTCCCGAAGGTTCATATATTCGGGGTGAGATGCACCGAATATTCTATATCTGCTGTAACCCAGAGGTTCTCAGTTAAAGATAATGCGGCTGGATGTTTCTTCCTCCTCGCCACACAACCTTCACATCATGGACCCGTTATGGAGTCCCATTGTGTGCAGATTCTTTCGCAGGGGATAATTCCCGGTAATGAATCCAGTAACCCTCCGCAGTTGCATCCTGCTCAGTCTCAGTGCATTGAGAGATAACCTCTTTGTTGCACTCTGAAGCAGTACCTTCCCGAGCTCTTGCCGCGGTACGTTTTCCCTGTGATTACGGTAACATATACTCATGTGGGTATAAGTGTGAACCAGTCAGTTGGCCGTGATATCAAAAGAGTTATGCTTAGAACTGGGATGTTATGTGTTCGAATCCCAGCCGTGGCAGTTTGTCTATTATAGAAAATGGATCGAATAATTTACAAGACTCTCGGCAATAACGAAGAGATTGGGTATGCTTGTGAAGGTTTTCTGCGGTTTCCCTCCACAAACAGCCGGACAACCTATTAATTCCTAGTCTGTATACACATTCCTTGTCCTCCAATCATATCATTAAAGTATGGTTATAAATTATTTGAAAAAACTATGTGGGTGACCTCTGTTATAGAAACTGAGGTAGAACTACCTTCTTCCATTATTCTAATCATATTGGTACTCACAAAATAGTGGTAACAAGTTTGGTTTTGGATATGATTTGAAATGACCGGCTGGGCTATTTTGGTTGGTTGATATTCACGGTCAGAAGTTCTAGTTCACAGAAAAAAGGTCTGCAAGATTCTAATTTATTTTATATGAAAAGTAAATTCAGAGTAATTGATCTTTCTGGCTCGAGGTTTATTTTTTTTTGTAACACATATGATATATTTATATACAGAATGATATGAATAGAAGAAGAGAAAAAAAAGGATAATAGTTTGAATAAAAATAAATTCACCATCAATATCATCTCTCTGCAACCGCGCTCTCATCATACCCGCACAAATCTACCGACAAAACTCCACCACATTTTCCACATATGTATACAAATGGCTAGAAGAAGATTTTCTAAATAAAAGGGACGATGAAGAAATGATAAAAAAAAAAGGAATATTTATATATTTTAAAGAAACCAACAAAAAAAAAAAAAAAACAACACACTCATTTATTGATAGACGTTCATTCATTTTTTTTTTTAAAGTTATGGATTCCAATAAAAAAATATTTGAAAAATTCCAATTTTCTTGTTTTTGTTTACATCTCGAAAATAGTCTCTCGAAAAAGAAATTATCAAAAAAAATAATATTTTAATGCGTTTTTTTTATGATTCTACAAGAGTTATTTTTTAAAACGTCTTGTCTAGCTACACGCTAACGTATAAATACTTGCAGAAATTATGTGCATGTTAAAAATTCTCCATAGATATTATGGAACTGAATGTTGGTAATATAAAGTTTGTGCTTTTGTTAGTACCACACTATATAAACAAGTAGTAGTTGCAAGTAGAGCTTTCTAGGCATCTTTTACCGACCCCTAAAGGACATTGAATTTGTATGTAGACTAGAAATTGGTAGATTAGGCGACTGCAGCTGAGTTTGATAAGAACCATGCCCATATTCATCTAGAGTTAGTGAAGGAAACTGCAGAAAACCTTCACAAGCATAGCCAATTCCTAGTCTATACACAAAAATTCCTTCCACTCACATCTTCACATCCTTAGGCATCACAATAGTTCTTAGGCGTCCTTATGCTCGAAGGGTAACAATTAATCCTATTTACATATTCCAATGTTTATTTTAAACCATCAAAGATTCTATATGACCCATTGTCCGTGAAGTTTTAACGTGTAAATAATAATTTTTAAATTTTGACATACGTTCGCTTGTAAATAGGCATCAAACGTTAATAAAAACGAAGAATCAGGATTGAGGCATAAAAGAAATTGGCCAATTAAAAAGTTTTACAGATTTTGTGTTTTTTTTTTTTATTCTTAATACATACAGCATAGCACACACACCATCACCATGAAGTTCTTTAATCAAATTTTCCATAAGGATTATATAATACAAGGACAGACAGGATAAAGAATAACAAACACACAGGATACGAATAGATAATGCTTGCCTGCCTGCCTGAATAGCATACAAAGACCGACCAAATAATAATCATAAAAAAAAGTGTATCAATTTTGATATGAATTGATGGTGTGAATAATTTAACATAAATTAACATAATACTAAAACTAAACAAAAATGTGGGTGTGTATATTGTCAATAGAAAAGGATACAAATATATTCCAGAGATATGTGTTGAAAAAAGAAATCGAAATATTAATGATCATAGATGTCACATTTCAATCAAGAGTGCTACTAGCATCCAGATTCGTATACAGCTTGTATTTTAAAATACGCCCAATCCGGAAATAGAGTGTATTTTAAACAGGGTGTAACTCCCATTGTGGATTCATTCTTATTGAATGTTTCAAGAAATTTTTGACTACTAGGTTGCTCTGATTCAGAAATATACATTTTTTTGTTTTATTTTTTCGATTCTCAATTTTTCTCAATATTCTGAAACAAAATGACAGAATACTGTGGAAAAAATCGTGTCTTACAGTCAAATATATGGAAATTTGAATGAAATTTATGCACTACAAAATCCATATTCTACTTAGGAACCATCATAAACTCTAAAATGTGTTACGACACAGTTAAAAAATACATGATAGCAATCTTGATTTGGTTTAGACATCTATGTATAAGATGTATTATTATACTAACTGTATATAATATATATATATATATATATATATATATATATATATATATATATATATATATATATATATATATATATATATATATATATATATAAACCAAACAAACTATGTATAAATTTTTCACGAAAAGGTAATAGAATTGATGTTTTTCTAATATAAATCCGAACTAACTTTATACGGGAAAAATTTCCACACAAATATATATTAGAAAAATTTATATAATATTAAAATATATACGGATCGGTATTACATATCTATCCTTGTTACTTGTGCATGCACATGCCGTCATAAAATATGTTCCAACTAATTATATAAAGTATATTTGTATATCGAATTTTCCGAATAAAGTGCTTTAATGAATCAAATTTGTGCAGTTATGTAAACTATTAAACATAAAATTGGCTTTTTAGATAATTCTGAACAAAATAAAAGGTTAAATATGTTGGAATATACAATTGGTGCCAAACGTGGGACATGTATATTGGATTGGAAGGCGTCTAGAAGTCCAAGATCTGGTCGCAAACATGCTAGATTAACCGCCTCAATTCACCGCCCCATTTTTTGTTTCTTAATTGACATACTGCCGATGTGGGGATTCGAACCGATAACCTCCCAGTTTTCAAGTAAGCATACTGCGCAGACATAACGCCTTAGACTGCTTGGCCATTTGGACTGGTTTCATTGCCCATGATTTGAACAATTCTAGAAAAATGTGAAACCCTAATTAGCCACCAAGTAATGGTCACTAACCGAAAATAACAACTGTGGTTCATATAATCCGTATCGTAACGATAGAGCTTTTCAATAATTTTATATTTTTGTATTTTGTTGCAAATACACACACAGAACTTCACACCTTGTGCTTGCAGTGTGTTTGTACACAGCAGAAAAACTTTTATGAAAAAAAGCACATACAGAGTCAGTTAGTTTGAAAGGTGAGATATGCTTGTCGTTACACACCGAAGTTAGTTGGCAGAGCTGGTTTTTTTTGTTGCTTGTTATTCGTGTTTGGTTGTTTGCAAACACATAATAACTAGAATATGATTAGGACTCTGGGTAGCTCGTTGATTCACAATACCTCAACCTGTATATATTGAGTGTTCAGCTAAGAGTGGTCTAGTGTTTTCTACCTAATTTCTAATTTATATTCCGTGACTTTCTTATGTTTTTTCAAATTCCAATATGGGTTCATCTTGATGCGACCAAATTATTATACACACAGCCATAAAAGTTGCATTCGTTTTCGATTTGTAACTTGTTCTTCGGTTTTGGAAAAAATACATCGGCTAAAAGTTATTCAAAGTACTGGCAGCAACCTCTTGAGGCAGTTGAATCTTCGCTGAATTAAGAAATACATCTTCGATGGAAATTTTCAAATCTTGAGAGAAATCTCAAGACGTCAAAGATTAAACAAATTGCATCTGCTCTCAATGTAAGCATGAAAAAATCTATGAATAATAAATAAGGAAACAGTCCAGAATGCAAGTTAGTCTAAATTATGATCACCTGGTTCAAATTTTGCCAGAGAGGTTTGTAAGCTGAGGCATATATTATGATGATAGATAGCAATTCAATTTATTCGGAATGCGTCGACTGACGTTCATGCTCCACCGATTGATGCTAGAATTTACAACTATAAGGCTGCAAAATTTCTGGTCCTCTAAAAATTTGAAAGCGTGATCTTGAAAAAAATCGATAGGAGAAAATATTCCATTAATTTGATACTTATGTTAAATTTTCCCATTTTACCAATATTAAGAGACCAATACTATGAGTGAAAAATAGGTTAAAAAATGAGGATAGAGGCAAGCTTTGGAACTAGCAAAAAAACTGCAGAAAGATCGTGTAGAAAATCTTTATTAGATAGATAGATCCTACTCCTTCTCCAAAAATAGGTGAGACTTTCGAAGTAATTTGATGTGGAAAAACTTTTCCATGAAAACTCTGCATTTCCCAATAGTTTCCTGGCACAACCTGTACATAAATATGTACACAATTTCAATAATAACAACACATACATACAGCCATGTCATATGCTTTTGCTGTTACCAACAACGATTGTGTACCGTTAGCAAGAGCACAAAGCTCTCATTCCATGTCATCATATCAAATCAAACCCCATATTCACACAACCACCCCTAAACCACCCCCAATATGTATATAATAATATTTGTAACATGAATATGACAACTACTAAAGGTAAATATAATAAGCTCCTGTATGTCACAAACTGTATGGCGCCATCATCCGCCATCTTTCACACCTGATTGGTCTACATAATCATGATAATAATAATCATAATAATAATAATAATAATATCTAGAAATACCTCGACGGTGAGGTGAGGCGATGAACGAGACGATAGAGATTTCATAGATAAATAAATATGAAATACGAGATTTATATATTTGATAATCTAATCACCATAAATTTCTCTCTGCCACTGAACGAGTCGGGTACACGGGATGGACGTTTTTATTAATTTAACAATATATTTATTTGAGTTGATATGATATAAGACGTTTACGTTTAATCATTTTGTATAACGGGTGTTTTATGATAAATCTGCCCATATCCATCAACAAATGTTACATAGATTAACATAGGATTCTATTGTTCGGAGATTTACTGAGAAAAAACATTGTTTATATGTAAAAATAAAACAAAAACGCTTACTTTGTATAAATTTCACCACTTATCGTCGACATATGTTTCAATCTATTATAAGATCATTTACAAAACAACTGGCGATTTGTAAATGGTCATACAATTCATTTGGGTAAGTTATTGGACTTAAATGAATGATAATGGAATTTGATTCACTGTTACCTTTTAGATCTATTGTGCTCTGCCATCTAGTGCCTAGCGAGGAGTGGTCTCGTCTTAGAGCAGCTTTTCCAGTTCTCATTCCTTCAAGGAGTACAGGATCTAAATTTGGTCTAGTCATTGTAGCTCCGCTGAAGGTATCTGGTAGGCTCTCCGATTGTAGTTGCCCTCATTTTCCAAGCCTTGCTTTCTTAGACGCCCCAGAGTCTACAATGCCCCATAAGAAACCTCGTCAGAAGCCGCAGTCTTACGTTTGCTCTGGCTAATACAGGCTTTGTATCTTTTGCGGTTACAATTCCCGAGAAGATTCTTGGCCTACCTGAGCCCCGAAAGATTCCTCCAGAGTGTAGTCTTCTTGGTGTCCTCTTTCTATCTGATCTCCTATCGATAGAAGTGATCACCCAGTCCGAAGAATAGCTCCAGCCTAAGGGATGTCGATGCTCCCTTCCTTGCCAGCTTATTCGCTATCTCGTCAACCACATTCCCTCTTAACTATTTGTGTTTTATTTCCCTTTTTTATCAAAACAAAAAATTTGACTCGTTTCAGTAAAACACTGTTTCTCTCACCCCCTTCCCTTACTTGTATCTGTATAAAAACTGCACTCCTACAAAGTACACACACAGTTATTTCAGCAGTTATGTAGGATGAATTATCATGACACACCCATGTTTATTTATCAAACATTATGAAAAATTGTACGATGAAAAACAATGATTATGTCATCATATATGGTTTTGCCCATGTGTCCGTCCGTTTATACAAGCAATGCCTGTCTGTCCATGTCCTACACTATGTATGTTGACGCCAATCGTTAATAATGCTCTGGGTATACTCGTACATATTATACGATGGCCTCTAAACAATTTGTCTGTGTATTTTCTTTTCTTTCAGGGGCATCGTCACCACCAGGAGTCGTAGTACAGTAAATGATTATACCTCGATAATGTCTCTTCGACTGAATGTTATGAGAATATCTCAGTCGCGTAGTACACTGATAGAAGGAATTTCTTTCCTCAAGAAAATATATTTTCTTCAATAAAGAATCCTTTGTTTTCATTCAAGACTACGCAGTCGAACCAAAAACATGTGCTTAGTTAAGCGAAGAAACTAAAATTCTTGAACGGTGTTTAAAATTTTTTTTAATTCTATAGTCTTGACCGATGAGAGTCTTTCTTGGCTGAATACTCTTGTGATTCTTTTGTCAAGAAGAAGTGGCCGAGCGGTCTAAGGCGTTATGTCTGTGCAGTATGCCTACTTGGAAACTGGGAGGCTATGAGTTCGAAGCCCGACATCGGTTTGTCAATTATTAAGATAACAAAAAAACGGGTGGTTAATTGACTAAACTGTCGGCGTATGGACAAGAACGAAGTAACCGGCTATGCTTGAGAAGGTTTTCTGCAGTCTCCTTCACGAACTCCAGATGAATATCGACTATGATAGTTCCTATCATAGTCGACTGCAGCCGCATATCCTGCCAATTCCTTGTCTATACACAAAAATTCCTTCCACTCCACTCACATCCTCACATCCCTAGGCATCACAATGGGCCTTATGGTCGAAGTGTAGCCCGTCCAGGTCAGCCTTTACTATCTATTTATCTCTATCTAGTCTAAAATGATATTCTTGTAAAAAAAAAGTATTTTTCTTTTAAAAAGTGAATAAAAAACTCAAAAAGAGAATGTTTATGCAGCTTCTTTAACTGAAGTATATATATTTAACTGAAATATATTTATCCGAAGTATATCATTACTTCTTTAAAAAGTTTCATTTGTTTGGATTAATCAAATGTTTATTTTGGTCCGAAATTTTAGCATCTTGGTACAAAGAAATCATCATTTCAGTTTAAGAATTTCGAGATTCTTGAGTCAAGAGTCAGTTTATCTTTAATTAAGATAATTTTCTCATGTCAAAACTATAGATGTCAAGATACTTATTTTCTTAGACCAAATATATATTATCTTCCCTATATCAGAAATCTTGGTTTAAAAAATTTTTGCAAGGAATTACTTCTATCAGTGTAGTAGTTTGATAGTTAGTCAGAATATCTGCTCATAGTTACTGCTTGCTAGCTGTTGTTAGTTGTTACTGTGAATCGAATCATTTTATTAGGCGAGGTGTGAGGCGGCTTCATGAGCATATCATGAACTGTACCTATAGGTGATATTTCTAGCTCCAGGATTATGTATGTCAGTTACTATGACAACATCACAATATTACATGTCTTCAAATGTCTCCGTGTTAGAATTTACTCTTGAATCTTTTATTATCTCAGTTAGGGCTAAACTAGGTTTTTAGAAAATGTTGTAGAAACCAAAATATCTTCCAAAAATATTCAAATGCTATGAAGATTATTAAGATAATTAAAGAGAACTCTTTTCTGAAATTAAATTTCTAAAACAATTTCTAAAACAATTATTTGTATTTTATAAATACGTATTTCGATTACAAAGTAGTCATCATCAGTATGAATTAGCTATTTGTAATTATGTCCAGGAAATGGAATCGAAGATATGTTACTCGTTGCTGATTTGGTGAGTGTCTTACCGCACTCGTTCTAGCAATTGGGGCAAAATTTGAAATATAATTTTAAAATACTGTTTTGGAAAGTATTTTTTGTGCTTCCACATTTTGATGAAAATCATTGTACAAAGTTATTTTGAGCTAAAATGACGTAAATCGTTCTATACACTTTGAATATAGCTGATATATAGGATTATGAATCAGGTTCTATTTTGGAATAGAGCCTTCTGAAATTTATGTCAAAATTTGAAATAATATTTTTTTCTCAATTTTTCAATGAATAGAAAGTTATAGTTCTCGGACAGTTATAAGGGCGTTATGCGTTTATGCACCGTTTTCTATTAAAATAGGTCATTAAACCAACCCTAAAGTTAATTTTTCCCCAACGGATGGTTTGTGAACCATTTGAAACAAAAAAACCGAACCCTAAATTTCTTATGGATTTAACAATAATTGAATTGAACATTTAATGATATTTTAATAATATTCAATTATATATCATACAGTGTGTTTCGGAAAATAAGTGCACATGAATAGATGAGTGATAAAAAATTAATTTTTGGGTTAAGCATACAACATTTTTTTGAGATTTTTCAAAAAACATCTTCAAAGTCCGTTTTAGCTTTTGACAACCCCTATTTCAAAAAACCATTATAGTAATATTTTTATGGTTATCCAAAGAAAAGGCAGTGATGAAACCCATTGAAAAAATCACTTTGTATAATTTTACTGAATCAGAGCCCATTTGTTTGATTTATTTTCCTTGAAATTCAAAAGGAAATATATCTGTCCCTGGACGATTTTCCCGGTTGAAAATATATCATAATGAAGGTGAAATCTACCACCATGTATATAAAAGTTTCATAAACTTTTTTGAAATATTTTCTGGTAGTAGATATCGGAAATCACAAATTCAAGAAAATTATATAAATACATGCCAATTTTTAAATTTTGAAAGCAATTGTTTAACTTGTCATATGGTATTTTACCTTAAACCATGATGATCACTCAATAAAATCCATCGAAAAAAAATTTTGAAGGCGTGAAAATGTATGTGCAGATATATTAGGAGCTTTCTATTGGAAATTTCTTTTAGAGGACTATAGTTTCAATTCTACACGCCAAAAGATTGTACGTTGAACGTTTTAATCTATCTTCTAGATGTATCTCCATACAGCCTAATATTTACGTACAAGTCTTTAATTTTTGGAGAGAAGAAAACTCATTTTTCTACAGGTACTAATGGTTTATGAACAGTTATTTCTATTTGAATTTTCTAAGACATCCTGTATCAATAATATTCCATTCTCCCCTTTATGTTTTATATCATTTTTACAAGGACATTTCAATACCACGTGATCGATCGTATAAGCATAGAGACACACGCAAACAATATTTATATTTCAATAATAAAGTCATTAAAAATTGTCATACATAAATACTTCTTTCTGTTTCAGGATAAATATTCCTTTTATATTTTTAACAAATATATACGTAGATATGTGTGTACAAATCTTTTTAGGTCATCAGTAACTATATAATAACCATTACCAGAAGACAATATTTAGTGACAATCTCCACCCACCTCATTATTCGATTTTGTATGTATGTAGTATATATATATATATATATATATATATATATATATATATATATATATATATATATATATATATATATATATATGTGTGTGAGTAATTTCATAATGTGTTGAATATTACAAAAAAAAAACCAAACGCGTGTTACCATTTACATGTTAACGAGGTTAAATAATGTTTTGAGTATTTTGCACGTTAAACAAATGTTATAATTGATTTGTGCCTTATTGATTCGGTTTTCGAAAAAATGTTTCGGATAAAAATTGTTCATTAGAAATATAGTAACAACTTAACAGCGAAAATATTTTGCTCGAAATGATAAATTATAAATTAAATGTTTGAGAAATAATTTTCCACCAAACCAAAGTGATAACATGATTAAAATATCCTCTACGACTTTTTTTATACGCGTTAACGTGTGAACACCATAAGTAGTTCGTACAAAAAAAAAAACTACTTTTATCATTATACAAGCAAAAATCCTTCCACACACAAGTAGAAATTCTACCAGAAATGAAATACAGAAAAATATAATAAATTATCGTTGTTATGAAAATCACTCTCTAATATAAATCACTTTAATCGATCACACATACAAGAGGAGCACTTCTCGGCGTACCATCACATACAAATATATGAAAATGACAATAATAAAATAACGATTATTATTACAAAAAACGTTTTTCCGGTTATTTTATCCATAACACAATTTTTCTCTTTAATTTATATGTCAAATACATTCTATATATATAATATTTGGATTTTATTTCATTTTTTTCTTCTTTTAGTTTATTATGTCGTTAGTGTTAGGAGAAAATTAAGGGAAGAATCATACATACATTTTCATGTGAATTGAATAAATGAAAACATTATTGAAGAAATGATCGTTTAGTAGATTATAGAAAGAAGTTAAGATTGACGGTTAAGCAGTTAAGAAGTGATGACGATATTAAATTCTCCCTCTGAGAATACCTTTATAGGATTCATATATTTTGTAAGAATCATTTACCTTACAGAGTAACTCTTCCAGTTTTAGCGAATTTCCTGAAAGGAAATAGAGCTATTGGTCCCGTAAATTTTGCAAAAATTTCTTAAAATGTCCATCAATCCTACCTAGTAGATATCGAAAATCACCATCTGTAAAATTTATATATATATATATATATATATATATATATATATATATATTTATATATGTGTGTCAGTAATCTCGCTCTAGCGGTCACAATTTTAATCCGATTAGAATGAAATTAGGTATATGAAGTGGCTTTGGTATTTGAACGGTCAAGTTCGTTAAGAGGTAAAATCGGTCGAGGGGAACGGGGGGTTTAGAGGAAAGGGAAAACACAAAATTTGGCTCCCTTAATCTTCGAAAAATTTATAAGGAGTAAAGTTGTAGTAAATTACTTTTACTATAATTTTGTTTCTTATCATTTTTTCTGTGACACTAATATTTACAGAAATATTTACAATTTATGATTGATAGTTAAAATTCTAAATATCTCTGTTCACATTAGAGTTTAAGAAAAATGATCGGGTAATGAATTCTAGCAAACTTGATTTTCTACAACTTTAATTTCTATACATTTTTCGATTATTCTAATATTAGGGACATATATTTTATATTTTGTGTTTTTGTCTTTCTCTTTGCCTCCGTTTCCCCTTGACTTATGCCACTTAATAATAAAATTGGCCATGCAAATACTAAAATCATATCAAAACGACATTTCATTTTGATAGAACTAAAATTTATTTTAGTTAATTTTCTTTTTATTTTTGTCTATTGATCTCGATTTTTTTATCTATTTCTAATTGTCAAAGAGTAAATTACGACTAGCTAATTTATACTGATGATGACTACTTTGTAGTCGAAATACGTTTTTATAAAACAACAAAAAAAACTGATCTAGGTAAAGGGGACGAATTTGAAATTTTATTTCAAAAAAGATATCATTTGATAATATAATATATACTGGGTATAAAAAGTGTATGGACTTTTTTAATAATACAACAAACATTGTAACCATTAATTTTTGTTAATGACTGTACCATTTAATTTAATATAGACACGAATTAGAAAAGAAAAGAAAATTTAAAATAATTATTTTTAATGTCAGTATGTCAGTAGTCCTGTTCTGCTGTACTGTGTTGTGTGAAAGGACTCTATACTTTTATGCATCCGTTTAATTTATATAATTATCCCACTGGTGTGTGTTAAACGGGATAAAAACACGGGACTACAATACAATAGACTGAGTGATGACAGAAACAACATGTCGTCACAGTTCATCATCATAGAGATATCCGTCTGTCTAATAAAGATTGTTTGTCTGTCTGTGGGTCGTTATGCGAGCTAGAAACGTATTTATATGTAGAAGAAAAAAAGCTCGTTTGTTATGTCGAAGAAGTAGAGGACAAGGTTTCTTCGGTGTGAGAGTGTGTATGTCTTTATTTGTTTGAAAGATGAAAAAAAAAAAAAATAGAATAAGATGTTTATTTCATCAGTAGTTAAATAAAGAAGGGTAATCAACAAAATTTATAGGATGGAAATTTTCTTAGATTTATGGATCCAAATGTACGGATAGGTTGGGGAAAAATTTTGGTTAGTTGGAAAAAATTATAGAAATTTTTTAAATGTAAGTCATACATTTTACGTGACTTGTTTCGATTGATGTATTCATTGTCAAACTGTGATAATTGTATTAGAACTAGTTGAAGTACCCGGATATGTCTTAGCCTAAGGAAAGGAAAGTGGGATACTTTTTCCTCCAAATCAGATACAGACAGTATTTTTCGACTAATTTTAATACTCGGTTGTGAAATGGTAGTTAACAACGGTTGTTTGTGACCAAGGAGCTTTTGAAGAAGAGATGGTAATGCACAGTTTCAAGAGATCTAACCAAACTATCCTCATTTCTACGAGATTGATTTTTATCGTCACGTGAAATATATGTTTCCCCTTTTATGATTATGAATTAAATCGGGTTTTAACTCACTTCGAACAGCTGAGTTTAATTTAGAAGCTGGGTAAACTTTATACCAGAAACAAGACTGCATTTGTTTAATTTAGAGTCTAAAAGCAATATATCCGAAGATTCTTCTCCAAATAAGAAGGCTGCAATGAGCTCAATTAATCTAGACTTCGGTTCTGGTTCATCGTTTCGCTTAGATCATGTGGTGCACCCAAATCGTTGTAGATGAGGTCACTGTTATAAAAGCTTTTATCGATGGCGTTTTTTCAAAGCTTTACACTTGCGTCAGTACTCACTTAAATAAAATTACTTCTATGTTTGATACGTAGACTTTTTGAGCGATTGTCTCTCCGAATATGATTTTCGAATCAAGAGATCAAACAAATGAAGACAGCGAATTTCTTTCAAATTCTCTCCACATAATTAGATTCCATGTAAACACAAAACTATTTGTCTTCGAATCTTAATAATTGTTTCGCTTGCGCGTAATCAATTTCTATTTTTTAGAGAAGATCAACTGTTTTTTCGTTTGGACACCCAATATATTTAAAAAATAAAATAAGAAAATCTTGTTGTGAGGTTGTCATCATTGTAATCAACATTTTCTTTCTTTCGTACGTTACGTAGCGTTCGTTATCAAACACATAAAGATGTGTACACACGACTGAATGAATGAATAGGGTGGGTGTCTAAATTCACAGCGAATTAAATTTCCCTTATTTCCAAGTCATCACTTTTTAATCTTCTGTGCTGCTTTCATGTTCGCGCTTATGTTGTTTGTTATATAATACTACAACATTGTGTACAACCAACCAACGTCTCCTAACACAATCTACGACGATACACAATTCTACCATTTTCTTCGAATCATATTATTCAACACAAATATTTTCTTCTACATTTCTTCTCTTCCAAGAAAGAAAAACCAAATCGAGGATTTTAACATTATCCTTTTTTTTTGGTAGATATATGTACACTCCCGTTCAAAAAAATTGAACAGACCTGAAATGTTAATTATCTTACATTTCATAAAACTCGTCACTTTTGTAACCCTCTGTATAATATATAATTTTATTTATTTATAAACAAAGATAGGTAGTATATTTTTTAAGTGTGTAAAAAAGAAATGGAAGTATGAACTGAATTTATATTTTTTTATTTGTGTATACGGTGGTGTCAGTGACAGAGTGAGAATTTAAAGAATATATGTTATGTTAACACACATGTTAAGTGTTATATCTTACTCTTTCGTGTAAAAATTAAATAAAATGTTGTATCTGTTACTACAAGAATAATCAAAATTGTGAGAGACTGATTCGGTTTAGGTCTGTTCATTTTTATTGATCGGGAGTGTATGTATTTATATGTGTAATAATCACCCCTTTGCCGCTTGTCATCACCCCTATAATATACTTATTTTAATATGTTTTGTTCTCTTGTAAAAAATAATCATAAAATTTGATATGGTTCTTTTACGCTTCAATATTTTTTGTTGTTGATAATTTTAGGAAAATTCATTTACTTGGTGCGTAAAAATTGTCTTACGAAGGTCAATTGTTCAGGGTTAATTGTCCCTATTCCATGGTCAATTTCGTAAACAATGTGGTTTATGTTAATAGAGTACGCTCTGGTAGACGGTTTTATACTACTATTTTGTGTGAAGTTTTAAGTGTTTAACACAATTATGATAGATCTTTGACAAGCCTAATTTGTAGAAAATTTATTCAAGTTCAAAGTCTAATAAATTGTGTATTTGAAGGTGGACAAAATAGAATTGATCTCGATTATGGATATATCAAATTAATCGTATTCCATTGACACCACAAAATGACGAAAAGAGATCTATAACTATGCAAAATAGAAAATTCTATCGATTAATCAAGATAATCATCCTGTGGTGTAATAGTTTTTTCATATTTAAGTGACTACAATAAGAAATTGCACAATCTGTAACCTCCCGAGCTCCCGACTTTAATTTATTTACAAACATAATGTACAAGAAAACTCAATAAACATTCATCAAAAATGTATTTGAATTTTAGACAACTCTTCTTCTTAAAATATTATTAAAAAATTTACAATGCATTTTCACTAGATTCAATTCAGTAACAATGAATAAGTGTAACAATGAAGTGAGTAGTTTAATTGTTACAAACATTGCATGTTCCACCATGAAAACTTAAAGCATAAGCAAAACAATATCTTCACAAGCGAATGATAGATACAGTTTAGTTGGTGGGTACTTCCAAGCATGAATAGGTGAAAACTATATATTGTATTTGAGTTTACCGTGTGTTGAAGACGAAGAACTGAGAAGATCAACGAGAGTAGAGCTGTAGTTTTCCTCACACAATTGTGTGTTCCTGTTTTATGATGAATAAGGAAGAGAAATTTTCTAATTATAACAACGATATACACAATGTTAAATAACAAATAGTTTTGTTATACGAAACTCATACAACATACATATAACTAACTTGATCAGTGAGTTTTAGTTTAGTAGGCAACTATCACAAGAGAACTGAGTTAGCATGCTAAGAGAGTTCGCATGAGAGTTGTCTGCTTGCAGTACTTGTTTTCTTTGCACACCGGTAACACGTACATAATGAGGCATACAAACTATTTACTAATTCTGTGTTCCTTTAATCTGCTACTCTTATTCGCTACATTGAGTTGCACTAGACCATACACTCACTGTTCACCTGTTTCCTTAGTTAACAGTTGGAGCAGTTTGAGTGGATCATGTGTTTTTTTTTCTTCTTTTGGTTCAAGGAATTAAGAAGTTAATTTTTATTAAACTTACAACAAAAAAAAAAAAGAGTATTAGCTTCTTTTGAATTTTTTACTTCTATATACTATAGATACTAATAATATAAAAAGTAGAATGAATTTACTAGATTTATTGGTTTGGAATTCTAGGCATATGCCATTTTTGACCTTCAGTTCAGTGTTTGCTATCTGAAGGACGAAGATCCGTAGAGTAATCAAAATTTGAACGTTGCTCAATTCGTTCTGGAATTATTTGGATTAAGCGTCAGCCATGTCTTTAATTTGTTCATCGAAAGAGGAAGATGTCTGCTTTTCACATCTTTAGTCATCAGATTACACGTCGTAACCACCAACAAACTTGTCCATACTGTATTAAATATTCTGACCGTCCGAGTGATTGAGCTGTTACAGGAACTCTGCTGGATACAGGGAAGTTGTTGATTCAAACCCAACAGCGGCTGTTTGTCAATTAAAATAATTATTTAAAAAAAATTCATGAGGCGGTTAATTGTCGGCGTATGGAAAAGAACGCAAGTAATCGGCTATACTCGGTTTTCTACAGTTTCATTTTACAAACTTCAGATGAATATCCTATCAAAGTTGGCTACAGTCGGACAACCTATCAATTCCTAGTCTACACACAAATTCTTTGTCCAGTAGGGGTCGGTAAAAAGGCGGTCTAGAAAGGCCTAGTTGCCAGACTTCGACCTGGCTACCGCTACCACTACTACTACTACTATTAAATATTCAGGCAAAATAAGAGTTTGATTTAAAGTCCAGAAATAAGGTCTTCTGTTTTAATTTATCCTTTTAAATATATCAGGATCTCTTGATATATTCCAACACAAGCTCAATATTAGCATTAATATAACTCAAACTTATAATATGCTTCTTAATTCATTGATTGTACAATTAATATAATTCGTTTTAAGAAGAAAGTATATACACACATACACACTGGTAGAAAAAAGTACTTTCTCTCAACGTTCAGTAGTAAAGAAACCCTACTACCTTTCTTCTTGTTCTTCTTGAGCATACAACAACATATAATATATGCAAGGCAAGCCAAGCCAAGGCAAGCTTGGCTACGCTAACATTATATAGTTATATAGTTTATGTTACTCTTACTTAATAGTATAGTTTAAAAGTTTTACTATATAGTTACTGTGTATAACAGTCAGTATATATAGTTGTTTTTAAAGGTTGCATATAATTTGTTATGTACTTTAAACTTTATTTTAATGTTTACATGCACATTTTAATGTAATTATTTAAAATTACCGGTGCAAAGTTTTCTCTTATATCAAAAAAAAAAAAATTACATATTTAAACAAAATATATAAAAAAACTACAAAAACAGCAGAACTGTTTTAATTTAAACCTATTACATTAAAGTGACTTCTTAGGGAGTTTTTTTTAATCAAATTATATACATTTCTTGTTGTTTTTTGTTTGTTTGTTTAATTACGGGCCTGTTTTTATTCGCAAGTAGTTTTTTTTTAATGTTTTTAATTTAGGATATTGTATCTCTTTACATGCTAGCGTCGTAATAATATTTACGTATGTCGTTCTTGCATTTGTAAAACATTTGTGTCTTATTTATTCGGTTCTCGAAAAAATGCTTCGAATAAAAGTTGTTCATTATAACTATGCTATAAACTTTTATTCGAAACATTTTTACGAAATCCGAATAAATAAGGCACAAATCGATTATAAACATTTGGAAATGATATCTCGAATTTGGAATTTACAATTTTTCAAATCAAAGATGGATCTGAAAATTAATTAGACTGAATACATTAAATTATGAAAACTAAAACTAGATAAAGGACAGAAACACAAATTTTGGTATCTCTCCCTTAATATTTTAAAAATCGAAAAATTTATCAGGAGTTAAGTTGTAGGTACTAAGTTTTACTGTAATTTTATTTCCTATCATTTTTCTGTTACTAATATTTACAGAAATATTTACAATTAATGATTGAAAGTTAAAATTCTAAATATCTCTGTACACATTAGAGTTTGGAAAAAATGATAAGGTCATGAATTATAGCAAACTTGATTTTCTACAACTTTACTCCTTATATATTTTTCAATTGTTCCAATATTAGGAGAGATATTTTATATTTTGTGTTTTTTTCTAGCTTTATGCCCCCCTTTCCACTTGACGTATGCCATTTATTAATAAAATTGGTCTTGCAAATACTAAAATGATATCAGATACGACATTTCATTTTGATCAGACTTAAATTGAGACTGAATCACTAGAGAGTGATTTATGTATTCTAAGGAAATTCGCTAAGTTGACGCAGCTCCTGCGTAACGAATTTTTATCTGTGTGTTTTGTTTAAGATTCGCACTTTTTTATCGAGAATTTGACTTTTACCCTGAAGACATGTGAGATGGCTATCAAATTAGTAATGAACAACATATGGTCCTGTAGAATATTAACTCCTTACCTGTACATGTTCTTCGGACGTCAGAGCAATTAAAAAAGCGAGTCTCTGACACGTTATCGTGTGAATAGACTTGAGTGTTATGCTTTTTTCACAAAATATTTGGTATAATTTTTTACATTTATGTAATTACTACACTACCATAGTTTGTAATTAAAAATTATACACATAGAAAAAAAAAGCCGAATAAAAAATTTGGATAATAAAAAATAATAATCTTTTTATTTAAAATAATATATTTTATTAAAATAATTATTCCATATAGACATACTACACATCACAAGGTCACATGTTTTACTTTACTAAATTTAATAAACGCCCAGTTTTAGATGTATAATAATAAATGTATTTTGTTAAATAATAATTCTGTCATAACCTTAAATAATTTCATTTAATTTGTCTGCACACACAAATGTACACACACACACACACACACACCGGCATAAATGTACACAGTGTGTGATTTCTGAAATTCTCTTAAGTTTATTAAAAGATAAATTCAAAAGATAAATTATTAACACAAATATTATTAAATATTCTCTTCCATTGACTGTTGTCGTTTGTCTCACCAATTATTAATGCCTGATATACATATTGTAATAAAATATACATTATTATTTCAATAGCTTCATTAATATCACAATCAAAGAGGCGGGATGTGCACGAACCCTAACCCTTTAAAACAGAAATTAGATGAATAAAGAAGAAATAAACCGATCATACAATAAAGAATCTTATTATATATTCAATCCCAAAACAGTGCATATGTAAGGATGTATATACTCTCGAGGAACATTCAAGAAATGGCATGTTTACGTAAAAAAAATAGTTTTGTAACAAAGGATTCTTTAAGTGAAGAGTTGTCTTAAAAATGGTAGGTTTATCAAATTAAGTAAAAACACAAAGTTAAATTAAATTTCAAATTTTGCCCCAATTCCTAGAACAATTATTTGCATTTTATAAATACGTATTTCGACTACATGGTAGTCATCATCAGTATGAATTAGCTAATCGTAACTATCTATGTGATATGGTGTCAGAGATATGTTGCTCGTTGCTAATTTGGTGCGTGTCTCACAATAATATAAAAAAAGTTTTGTCTTTTATATGTTCTGACTGAGGTGTAGTACCTGTAGGATTATTTGAGTTGCCTGGATCCCCACCTTATTGACAATAACAACACTGTATGGTTAGAAAAGGATACCGCCAATAAATGGGGGTTGGTCTCAATGAGCTTAATTGGTTAGTCAACTCAAATAATCCTACAGGTACTACACCTCATTCAGAACATATAAAAGACAAAACTTTTTTTATATTATTGTGAGACACGCACCAAATTAGCAACGAGCAACATATCTTTGACACCATATCACAGAGATAGTTACGATTAGCTAATTCTTACTGATGATGACTACCATTGGATGTTGATCGAAACTACCCTTAATATACAGGTATTAAATTTTGAATATGGTTTAGTTTTATTAAATCAACTCAAAATAAATATATTTTTATTTTTATTTAACTTTATAATTCCTGTGTTTTCTTCCTAAACAAAATATTAATAAATATTCTAAGTATTTGTCCCAAAAAAAATGAGCTTGTGGACCAGACATTAATAATTTCGGTACCTTTAACTTAACTACCGTATTGTGTTTATGTACACACAGAAAACTGTTATGATAACGTCTAACGATGGTATATTCACTTTTTACGTTATATATATATATATATATATATATATATATATATATATATATATATAACGGTAGTAGTACTATGTAGTATGTTCATTTAGAGTATTTGTTTGCGGGTCAAAACCCACCATGTTTGAATTTAATCACAATCTATTCACGAAATGAAAATATGTCTGAAAAGCATACAAGTGAAATAATAATAAAGAGCTTTAAGCTTTCTCTTCTCTCTGTATATATATATATATATATATATATATATATATATATATATATATATATATATATATATATATATATATATATATATGTATATATATATATATATATATATAAGTCAAGCTTTTCATTTTATTATTTTCTTATTGAACACACGCTGTTGAAGTTATTCTATGAATGAAATACCAACAATATAGTTCTTTCTCATTCTATTTAGTATAGTTCTATTTCGTTTGCTCTTATTGCATTTATTCATATTTATAATATTTTAATCATTTTATTAATTTTTGTATTTTTTTGTTGTTGTGATGTTTCTGGTTTCTGTTGTTGAAGAATTCTCATATTTTTATTTATTCGAAAAGAAAATTTTCTATAATGTTTTTGTGAGAATAAGTATTCGTAAACATTTCATCTTTTTTTTTTACAAGATCAGTACAAAGTGAAAAAACAGGTCACGGTTAAAGCAATTATTCTGATTTTTATCTAATTTTATAATTTATAATTTATAAATTAAATTTGTATACATTCCACGTACCAGCTTTGTGCTTAGTTGGTACATAGAATTAGTTTAGAGAAAGTTGGAGGTTGCGAAAATATAAAGAAAATATTTTGAATTTAAAGTAATATTGAAGAAATAATATATGTTATTCTAACTGGTATCATAATTACAATGCAACAATCGTCAGTAGCTAAATCACCCCCAAAAACACATTATACAATTTTACCAAACATATATAATTTTTATCAAATCAATGTCTGACCAATGAGCCCAATGCCAATCCACACTTTCATGGTCGGTTTCTTTTGAAAGATGCTTTTTAAAGAGTATGCATCATTTTCCAATTTATATGAAAGGTAGAAAGTATTGCTCTTGATTGAATTTCAGGTAAAATGATTTTGAAACAACACCCACTCTTTACCACAGTTACCAAGGCACACCTGTTTCTCTAACAGTCGGCTACTTTGGACATTGTATAAGAAAATGACGCAAACAAAAAGTGTTGTGTATTTGATAATCTTTCTGTTTGCGTCATTTTAGATTATATAATGTTAATAGCACAATTCAGTCAGACGCCAGAAGGCAACTTTAAAGCAGCCATCACCACATGTGGCACTGATTTGGACAGCAAACATGTAGAATGTTTACGATTCATAACTCACCTATTCTATTATTGATCAACGCTTACTATGAAAGGGTATATCCTTCTGGGCCAACCATTCTTTGACACCATCTTTGAGCTAAAGTCAACTGGTGTTAAAACCCTATTTCCAAAAGGTACTAAGGATAGATAGGTCAGCCTCTCTGCGTATAGAAATGGAACTGATGGTCATATTCTGAACAGCTGCTACAACCTAACATAATCTAATCGGAGAATAAAACAAACACAAGGGTATAAATAGTGTCCTGAATATCCCCACAGCCCAGAAGTTACGATGGTACATCTGTTCCTTACAACAGTTGGACATTGTATAGGAAAATGATCCAAACAAAAAGTGTTGTGTATTTGATAATCTTTCTGTTTGGGTCATTTTAGTCTATATGATGTTAATAGCACAATCCACACAGATGCTAAACAATTTCCTTGGAATGACAAATAAAAGCTTTGGCCAGATTTCAACGTTCCGAGGATATTCTATCTCTCTACTACGGAGGTCATCAATAGGCAACTTGATACAACCCATCACAAGGCACTGACTGGGAAGTAAACATGACAAATGTTTGGAAAAAGATGACACACCGGCTCGAATACTAATCGGCTCTTATTACGAAAAGACACATCCTTCTGGGTCAACCATTCTTTGACGACTTCTTTGAGCTTTAGTTTACTGATGTTAAAACTCTATTACCTACTGAATTTAAATAACTCCAAATGGTATGAATAGTATCTCTCGTCTCCGGGAATAACAATGGTCGCATAGATTCTGGACAGCCGCTGCAATCTACATAATTCAACCTGAGAATAAAACAAAACAAAAATTATAATTATTTGTTAAAATGGCTACGTAAAACAAAATGGAAACAATATTTATATTATAAAATTGAATAACAAAAATCATAAATTTATTAAGCATAATGGATGAATAGTCTAAATGTCAAAAAAAGAATTATAAATTATATTATTATTTACTCCATGAAATATTTTTAAAAAAATAAATAAATAAATAGAAATAATAATAATAATAAATAATACTAGAAAAAATACAAAAAAATTATTACAAAATTATCAAACAATTGTTATCTGATTATTTATTATTAAATATTGAATGTATATATATATATATATATATATATATATATATATATATATATATATATATATATATATATATATATATATATATATATATATATATATATATATATATATATATATATATATATATTTATTTATTTATTTATTGATTCAATGAATTCAGTGGTTAGTTATTTCAAGTATAATTTTATGGTTTTTTATTTTTTATTAATAAATAATTTTATTTATTTATAAATAAAGTGTTGTATTATGTATTATTTATAGAATTTAGTTGAATGTTCGATAGACTGTTGTCAAAAAATTAGGCAATTTACATTGTGCATGGTTTATAATTGATTTTAACATATTTATAAATCATTTATAGAGATATTATTAAATTTTTTAGAGTCTAAGCTGTAAACTAAAGTTAGAATTTTAATCAATGTTGTTGCATGTATATTTTTTAGTTTAATTTTAGCTTAAGGCAGTTCTCTCCTAAACCCACTACATACATTAACGTAGTTGTCTTATCTGATCGCAGTTGGCGGTAATCGTGTTAAAAAGTTATGGCGTAGAACTCACGTCAAATATATGAATAGATTTAGACTGTAGACTATATATTTTTTTCTTGAATATGCGTCTTCATTCGTATTTATACGCATATTTATTTTCCTACTCATTCATTCATGTTCAAGACTCATCATCTGGTGGCAATAATTAGAAACAGAGTGGTCAGGCTCAACTGAGGTAGTTACATATGCCTTAATAGTGTTACGTTGATAAAATAAACAAAAAATTATTATTCTGTGAATAAGTCTTCTTGTTTTATAACTAATTGTTGAAATGTAGCCTAACTAAAACCGCCATTTTTGAAATATGGCGTCATGGGTAACTTTACTAATAATCTAATTTAGATAGTAATTAAGTTTATAAATTTATAATCAAAATTTATTTGTTAATGTTTTTTGCGTAATTAGTTTTTGATGAGAACAGTCTTTTGTTGTTGATAATTGCAATTATGACCCAGTGCGTGAAGTTTTCCTTTGATTTTATATTCAATCAACCTCGAAAACACGAATTTTGAAATTAAATATCTTTGAATCTAGATAGTTTTTTTTCTGTACGGAAAGACTTCTTATTTCGGCAGTACACACTTGGCGAATGTCTCGGCGAGATATTTGTAAGGCGAGGCGCCAAGAGTGAAGCTGTTTGCACGAGTATTCGGCCGGCAATACAGTTCTCGTCAGTTAGTCAACTTTTCGTGTTATACTATTAAGATTAATGAGTACAAAAACCGGTTGATAGATGGATATTTAAAAATGGCGTTGAAAGTTGAATCGAATGCAGACGAGAGTGTTCCATGTACTCGTGTCAAATGTATTCACCACTCGCTTTCTTTGATTCGTGTTAAAAAAAACCGACTTCTAATGGAGTCTAGTTCTGAGCATACTCTCGTGCTTGTTATATCTCGCCTTGCCTCGGCGAGTGTGTACTGCCGGCATTAAAGTTTCACAATAAAACATTTGCTAAGAAAACGGTATTTTAGGAGAGTGCTACCTGAAATTAAGCTGATTATTTATAAAACCTATTGACTGTATCGTGGATTTCTCAACAGGTGACAGCGTACAACAAGTCATTATATTTATTAATATAAAATTTTCAAGTGGTTTTATGTTTATTTATTGGTCAACAATATTATTTATTATTTATTAATAAATATTAATTTATCACTCATAATGCACTAAATGTTAAATATATTTATTATACAAATATGAGTTTTTAATATTGCTATAATTATATTAATAAATAATATAATGTGTATGGGGGAGGTGCTGCGCGCTGACAGTAGTAGTAGGCCTCCCTGTTTTATTTGTTTTATATATTAATTAGAGTTAATTATTTTATACTGGTGGATGAATATATTATTAATATTATTTTATTTTCCTAGATCATTATATTTATTTTATGCTCAATTTTATTTTATAGGTAATATTTATTTTTGTGACAATATTTATTTATATAAATAGACACACACACACACACACACACACACATGCATACCAAATACCAAATACTATTACCATAATACTACTACCCCTAAAATGGGGGTTTATTAATTTTATCACTAATTTTTGAATATAACAAAAACCAATATATATTGTACTATTTTATAAAATTACTTTTTTGATAGTACCACAAAAATATAAAACCGAAAAAGGGGAAAAAAATTTTTATTTCATTTTTTGGTTTTAATATTTGTGGTTTGACAAACTCATTTTGGCTGAAATTAAATTATATAAATTAATTTTTTTTAACAATATATATTTTGTTTAATATAATTTAATAATTATTACGGGTACTTTTTTCTTCTAGAATATCCTCTTTGCATTAACCAAAATGGATTTCGCCTAGTGCTTTTTTGTATTTTAATATTAAGAGATACTTGCTATTTAATTTCAGGGAAAATAATCTTTTAATAGATTGTATGAAATGGTGTGAAAATTACTGTTTTAATTCAATTTCTTTCATCTATTTTGAAGAAATAGAAGAAATTTTTCAAGAAATTCCTTAAAGACATTGTGAATACGACAATGTTTGCGATAACGAACTTTTGAATCATATTTTCGAAATGGTAGTAACCATGGACCAAAAAGTTTCACTCAGTTATGACATCTTTTTACCATGTTTATCATTTCTTTATTTGGTTAATTTCCAATATGAGATTAAAACTCTGGGATATAATATAAACACTTCATTTCGGCTGTTTATTTTGTCAGCGTCTTTAAGGAATTTTGAAAGCTCAATAAGAACAATTACGTTTTTTAATGAAATATGTTTTAAAACTGCCAATTTTTTAAAAAAATATTACCAGTGAAATTTCATTTTATTAAAAATTTAAAATCCTTTAAACGCAATGAAGTGCTTTCCATAAAACATAGCAACGAATCATCCCGATTAAAACACAGAAAATTATTCCAGCTGGAAAAGAATTACTAAAATGGAAATTTGAAGAGAAAATTCTGAATGTAATTTGAACCAAACCTTTTTTTGACGTTTTAAATATCAATAAAAGAAAAGCACACTTTAAAATAAAATTCATTTTTAAACTAGTGCAGGTTTTTTATTAACATCAAAACAGTTTCATTTGAAAGATTGTCCTGTTTTCTTCTAGAAAGAAGATTGTCCTTATTTCTTCTTAACTATGGTAGTATGTATTTTATTTATTATTTATTACGGATATGTATATATATATATTTGTATATACAGTCTGTTTTCAAAAGCATTTCTAATAGGGAATCAATGTTAAACAAATAAATAAAATATTTACTATAAAACCATACATACATACATATACTTACAAACATCTGGTTGCTTTTGATTGATGTCATTTAAGAGTGGGGATTTAGTGCTGCCCACTTAATTTATAATATTATTATTTATTACGTGTGCACATACACACTACAGACTACAGAGTACCCCCCACTATTTTTATTTCTTTATGAAGCATTGTGTTGTTACTATAGTAAATAATATTTAACATTGATTCTCTATTAGCAAAGCATTCCAAAACAGACGGTATATATATTTATATTATTATATAAGAGCAATAGAGATGTATAAACAGAGATATAAAGAAGTTTTTATTTGAATGTTTTAGTTTTTAAAATTTTTATTTGAATTTCCTGTATTTATGGGTGATGATACTTCATAGCATATAAAACACATACTTAGTGTCTACATGGTAGACTTTGTACATAAATATATATACAAAATATACATAGTGTTTACTTAAAAAAACTGGACTTTTATTCAGGATGGTTTTATAGTAAATATTTTATTTAATTATTTAACATTGATTCCCTATTAGAAATGCTTTTGAAAACAGACTGTATATAATACTATATATAGCAACTATATATAGAGGGTACTATATGTAGCAACTTAAATATGTGGTCTGTCAATCCATGTGCGACCGCTAATATGTCTGAAAATTGACCGCGACCTATGTAAGGTTAAATCTGAAGAGTGCCCTTTCAAAACTTTTATCTGGATTTTTTAACCAAATAAAATATGAAATACCCTTCTCCTGAAAAACTTAACACAATAAATATATACCAATCATTTTCTCATTTCTGTTGTGAAAACTTAGCCCTTATATAGATGTCACTACTTTTGAAAGCGAACATTTTTTGTTTTTATTGGGATATCCCTACATTTTGTATACGAAAACTTTGGCTCCGCATACATTTTTATTCTTGGTCGGATATTGTATACATTGTGGATGTACAAATTCTTTGAAGGGCTGAATTTATGGGTTTACAAGCTGAATATGAAATAAACACTGGGTATATTTAAAAAAATGTAAATAAAACTTCAAAATAGAAACTTTTATGAATTAGAAATAAACATGTTCGTACAGTGTCGTCGAACGTAATATCTCATTCAAATATTTTTGTTTACTATAATATTCGGTATATAGTTGTGTATAAATCGGTACACAAACGATATCACATGGGTATCTAAATGTATCTGTTGTATCTGTGTGAGTTGTAAATATGACAAGTCAACAAAAAAAAAAAAAAGAAGAAAATAAACATAATATTTTCTCATAAAATGAACATTTTTACTTAAATTACCAAATAAAAATTGTAGATCTCATTTTCCTTCATTTCCCCCCCACCGTTCCTCGTATAATAATATTTTTATTATTAATATATTCTTTTCGTTTGTTTGTCATTTCCTGCTGATATTTACATTTTTATTTTCCATCAATAACTATAATTTTTAGTATATTTTCTTCTGTACTTTTGCATGTAAATTTTTAAAACTGGAAAAGTTTTATCTAAAATATATTAAGAATATTACTACATTGTTCCGTTCCCCGTTATAAACAATGACCTCAAATTTATATACGATTGAGATTAGTTGTTTTGCAAAAGTTTTGAGGAAATAAAATTTTGTTTTCCCTTTGTTTTTGTGACTTGGGATGAAGATGGTATTTCTATTTCCGTTTTTATGAATATTTTTATCGTCTTTAAATATTTATAGGTTTTGCTAATCATGGTTTTTTGAATTGTTAAGTATTATCAATTACCTTTTTTTACCCCAGTGTATATACAAGGGTGTATTAGGTTTAGTCCCAACATTTTAACGGACAAAAATATTTGGTAAAAACTTTTTGTTAAATGTACATAAAAACGCCCTTATTACCTATACCCGTCTTATTTCCTATATCCGTCGTGGACACGGTAATGAAAAACAAAAGAAGATTACGAGGCGAATTTTTTTGTGCGAAATACAATAAAAAAAGTTTCTGTTCCTGATTTGGATGAAACTCACTGTATAAGGTAAATTTAACCCAAAAAATACGAAAATCGTGTTCAATTGACGATCTGGCGAACGACTTACGAGATATCACTGAAAAGCGACTAAAAGAGGAATTAAATCGTACAAAGGTGAGCATATCTCAGCAATTATCCATTAAATCGTCAAATCAACTAAATTTTAGTTTATTTTAGGTCCTACTTACCTTAGAAACTAATTTTTATTCAAATCGAAGACTAAAAATTTTCAATTTTTTTTTCGATTTTTCTAAGGGGTATACCCATAGAAAAATTTTCTGAAAATAATTTTTTGTTTCTGATTTTGATAAAACTCAGTATATAAGATAATTATGACCCAAAAAATTCGAAAATTTTATTCTAACCGCGATTGGATGCATTGTTTTCATCTCATTTGCATCTTAAAAATCAATAGAAATGGATTGCCGGTGCACTCGTCATCTCAAAAACTGTTAAAGCTATCTCTGTTTATCCTAAAAAATTTAATTCCTTGAGTGAAATTTAGTGGGTTTGAAAAAAAATTTCATTAAAATCGGATTAAAGAAGCCCCTGATATACCAAAAAGTAATTTTTTGGATTACAATGACGTCACCAGGTACAAAAAATCAATTTTTTGATTATCACAGCCAAATTTTGTCGGATTTTAATGAATTTTTTTTGATACCCATAATTTTTGGAGTATTTTTTTCATTTTTACAATATAGAAATGTCTAGCGCCTATAGATTATGAAGTACCTTGTTCAGACCATTTCAAAAACTAAAAAATTCGTTACGCAGGAGCTGCTTCAACTTAGCGAACTTCCTTGGAATAAATAAATTACTTTCTAGCGGTCACAATGTTAGTCTGATCAAAATGAAATGTCGTATCTGATTTTAGTATTTGCATGGCCAATTTTATTAATAAATAACATACGTCAAGGGGAAAGGGGGGCATAAAGATAGAAGAAAACACAAAATATAAAATATCTCTCTTAATATTAGAACAATCGAAAAATATGTAAGACACAAAGTTGTAGAAAATCATGTTTGCTACAATTCATCACCTAATCATTTTTGCTCAAACTCTAATGCGTACAGAGATATTGAGGAATTTAATTTTCAATCTTAAACAGTCAATATTTTTGTAAATATTAAGGTAACAGAAAAAATGATAAGAAACAAAATTACAGTAAAACTTAATACCTACAACTTTACTTCTTATCAAATTTTCGATTTTTCGAATATTAAGGGAGATATGTCAAATTTTGTGTTTCCCCCTTCCTCTAAACCCCCCTTTCCCTTGGTCCGATTTTACCCACTAACGAACTTGACCTTTTGAATGCCAAAAGCGCTTCAAATACCAAATTTCATTCCGATAAAATGAAAACTGTGACCGCTAGAGTGATTACAGACACATATATATATATATATGTATATATATATATATATATATATATATATATATATATATATATGTCCATAGATATATATATACAAATTTTACAGATGGTGATTTTTGACATCTACAAGGTAGGATCGATGGACATTTGAAGAAATTTTTGCGAAATTTTGACTTCGGTACGGGACCAATAGCTCTATTTCCTTTCAGGAAATTCGCTAAAAAGATATCTTGATTTTTCTATCAAAATAGGACTTACCTTAAATGAATTTGAATAGATTTGGCAGTATAATTTGCAGTGGCACCATCTTGATGAAATCAGTAGTGTTGATCTTTTTGTCGTGGTAAAAACAGTTTTTCAGCATTTCCCTGTATCAATCTCCTTTTACCGATGGTGTGTGACCAACTTCATTATGGAAAAAATAGGGCCCAAAACTCCCAAGTACATTTAATTTAATATAAAAGAAAAGAAACTCAATAAATATTAATTCCAAAAAGAATTATTGAAATTAAAAATCGTGAAGGTATATCTGTGCCACCCTGTATTAATAGAAACAACCACATTAATTTACCGAGAGCCGACAACAGATACAACAGATACAAACAGATACAACATCAACCGACACAAACACATAATGAATACTCAGTTCATTGCATTTTGATTTTAATAAAGCTACTAATTTTTACATTACAATATTTTAATTATGAGATAAAATGAGGGTGGTCGATTAGTTAGGGTAGGAAGAAGAACTAACTGTATGTATATGTACAGAGTGGCGCAAAAGTACCGTCACTATTGTGGTAATGAAAATTAGTGAAATAATTTTGGAAGCCTCAACGCACAATTTTAATTGCTAAAAAGGGAACAATAAGATCTTGATCGTTGATTTATTTATTTTTAATCTTTAAACAAAGGACTGAATAAAAAATCAAACTTGCAAATCAAAGAATAATTAATCAAATAATTATTGAACATTGATTTTAAATTTTTAATAAAATCAAAGATAAAAATTATTATTTATGGAAAAAAATATATATAAAATTTATTTACAGATATTAAAATAATTTTTATACATAACAGTTAAAATGTTGTAAATAAGTAAATAAAGGTGATTAAAACTGTTTTGTAAAACAATAATAAAAGGCGATTTTTTTTATGTTACTTTTTGTATATTGCGCAATATACAGCCAAATAGACAACAGAGTTAATTTCGTCGGGAGATATTTTCAAGAGCTACATTTGACAAAATACTATTTACTGGCATCCATGTGCCAAATATTTTTTTTCAGATGCACAATTCATATTTAATTCGATTATTAGCTTTGGATAGGAGATTTTTTTATTTTTCCCGGCGCTTCCGCTATCAGAATTAGAATGTTATTTTGCTTCTCAGGACCTCCACCAGGAATATAGAAATTGGTAATAAATTGACTTCAGCGTAACCTGTCGGGTCCTAACCTAACATGTACTAGTGGCCACAGAAGTCCTAGTAAATTTTGTAAATTTTATCATTGTGATTTGTGCCTTATTCATTCGATTTTCGAAAGAAATGTTTCGGATAAGACTTGTTCATTATAAATACAGTAACAATTTTTATTCCAAACATTTTCCCAAAATCCGAATGTATATGGGACAATTGTAAAATTTTGAGAAATGACAAAAATAAAAAACTGTACTTTTCTAGAATTTATTAATTAATATTAATATGAAAAACTATATATTCGGTTTTCGGATATTCGGTGCATCTCACCCCGGATATATGAACCTTCAGGAAGATCTGGTGAGCAAGCTCCTGGCTATTGCCAACATATGGGAGAAGCGAATCTCGTCGGACTGAAGTAGATGGAGGAGCACAATGGACCATCAGACGAATCAATCAATCAATCAATATGAAGACCTAACTAATCCACCAGGAATCAAACTCTGAACCTCCGGATTACCCACCCAGCGTGTTAAATGTTACATCGCGGCAGATTAGTTTGACCAGTCAATCCATAAAATTGAGAGTAGTACTTTATATGAAACCAACATTAACTTATTATTTTAACATGTTATAAAATTTCACCGATTTTTTTTGGTTAAAATTTTCTTACAATTTCCTGTAAATGAGACAGCTACTTTTTCGAAAGTGTATATAAAAACCTACTATGATATTTTTCGTTTCAACACTCCTCTTTTTTTTGTAGTCGGTTAAATACATATTACAAAGTTCTTTACTCAGAATACGTTTCCATAGTGACTTGCAATTCGATTATAAATATTAAACATTTCGTGAAATTATATGTAATAACTTTTTCTGTCAACAACTAACTATTCTACTCAAATGGTTCATTTTTTCTTTCTATGGCTCGTCGTCGCTAATCTTTCAACAAACATGGAGTGTGGATCTCTCTGTTGTAAAGTACATATAATAAAACATATAAAAATGATGTTGATATATCATAAAAAAAAAACTTTTAATTTATCATATAGATATGATTATTATTTATTTAGTATTTGATTAAAAAATAAATATATCGCATGCTTTTTGAAAATCATTTTTAATTAAAATGTATTGTAAATAATAAACAAACTCTGTATACTGAATAAATATGAAATGAAAATCTATCACATATATATATATATATATATATATATGTGATAGATTTTCGTATATATATATATATATATATATATATATATATATATATATATATATATATATATATATATATATAGACGAAACAACTCGTTGAAGAATCAACGGTACTCACGTTCTACGTTCCTCATTTTCTTTGAGAAAATATTATATAAAACAAGTGAAAATAACAACTAACTGAGTTAATTGCATAAATATCCGGTATTTACTGAATTTATGAAAAGAACATTTTTGTCTTTAAATTTTTGTTCTATCTCTTACGGTTTCGAAGATATAGGCAGTGTTGCCCATTTTCGTTTTTGAGTTATCGTGTTCACAGACAGACAGCTGTTACAAAGTCGGAACTAAACTTAATATAGCCTGGCATATATTATATACCGAGTATAACATGTGAAAATATCAACTAACCGTGTCAATTGCTTAAACACCCGGTATATACTGAATTTATGCAAAAGAGTTTCAAGTAAGAGTTGTTTATTTTTTAAAAAAGGAACATTTTTAGTCTTTCAATTTTGTCCGTTATGCCCAAACATAATCCGATTTGCTCATTCACGAATTTGACCTTATTTTTTGGCTCTATCTCTTTTCGTTTTTGAGTTATCGTGTTTTCAAACGGACGGACGGATTTGCGGAAATAGATTAATTAGTTCATTATGAACTATGGGTGCTCAAAATTTTTTTTCTGCGATCAATATTTTCAACCGTTACAAAGCCGGGACTAAACTTAATATACCCTCATATGTTTTATATTCCGGTTAGAAAATTTTAAAAACTTCCAGATAGACTAAAAGTTATTTCGAAATTCGAGCAGGATATGTAAGACATAATTCATTGGACAAACCAGAGATGTTTTACAAAATATTCTGTAACGTAAATCTATTTTAGATAAAATCCACCTCAAAAGCAAAATTTTCACTCTCTCTCAAAGTAGTTTTTATGAGATATTTGATGACATCTAACATTGGACCAACAATGTAATTATTTATGATATCAAACACGTATATATGCAATAATAGTACATACATTGATATTTGTACCATTTATTATATCACATATTATAATATATGTTTGTGCTTGTATTCCTATTCATGTATGTCCGTCTGTCTGTCTGTCCGTCCAATAGCTATAGATAGATATATATTAGTTGTGTTGGTATGAATGTATCGACTATCATCAGACAGAAATTAGTCAAAGTGAAATTAAATATGATTTCCGTTTGGTGAGTGAAGTTTTATTATCAATATCTCTCATTCATCATTATTATTATTGTGATTATTATGATTATTATTATTATGCGTCAGTCAATGTGCTGTGCTCTATCATATCTATTATATCAACTATAAATCATTTCATTGACTTGTGTGTGTGTGGTCCTAAAAAATATGATTAGTTATTCAATTAATTAAAAGCAAATATCTATAGATGAAATGAAATTCGATTTGGTTTTTACAGAAAAAAAAAACGAAAATTCAGAGTTATGCTTTATGCAATAGTTTGTTGTAAAGAGCTACGAAATATTCTGTGTTTTATCGCCTGTATATATGAAATATACAGTTTGTTTTTAAAATACACCCAATCTGTAATACTGTATAGTGTATCTATCGCTGTCTATATGTAATGTACTATGATATGGTTTACTTTGTCACACTTAAACAATAACATAAATAACTATTATATTATTCTTATCACTCTCTAACTACATTCATTTATATATAGTTGTATCTTAATCGTGCATGTATACATCATCGTTATTGTCCGTCGTGTGAGTGTACACCATGGCTTACTGTGCATAGACAGTGATAGTGATAGATGCACTACACAATGTTGCTATAGGGTCTATTTTAATTTGCGTAGTGTATACAAGGATGTGTCAAGTTTAGTTCCGACTTTGTAACGGTTGTCTATCTGTCCGTCAACATGATGACTCAAAAACGAAAGGAGATAACGAGCTGAAATTTTATTTGTGTGTTTAAGAATTAAATAGTAAGGTCAAGTTCGTGAATGGGTAAAATAGGATTGTGCACCACTCACGTCAGGAGGTAATCAATTCAAAAACGAAAAGAGATAATGAGCTGAAATTTTATTTGTGTGTTTAAGAACTAAAAAGTAAAGTCAAGTTCGATAATGGGTAAAATAAGACCGTGCACCTCCCACGCCAGTAGGAGATCAACTCAAAACCGAAAAGAGATAACGAGCTGAAATTTTATTTGTGATTTTAAGGACTAAAAAGTAAGGTCAAGTGAATGGATAAAACAGGACCGTGCATCTCCACGTCAGGCGCGATATGTTTCCGGGCCGACGGGGGGATGCCATGCTGAGGCTGAGACCGTACGATACAAGTTTTGGAAATAAGAAACGTTTCGGAAACATAGTATCCTTCTTCAGACAAAATAATAATGTTATATCTTTGTTAGCAGATAAGAATGGAAAACTCAAAGAGGAGTGTTGCCTTAAAATGTAAATTACCAGTAGAAATACACGTGGTTACAAATGTGAAACCAGTATTCTATCTGTTACACCCTGTACTTACATAGTATGTACAATTAATTACATATAATAAAAACATAACAATAATTATGTTGAACGTAATATATAATAATATAAACTTTGAAAAATATACTTAAAATAATATAAATGACAAAGATGGATATTTACAATTATGGGATATTTACAAACAGATAAAAAAAGATACACATAGATACACAAAGATACACAGATACTCGAAAGGATTTGATTATACATAAACGTGTATCTAATATGTATAAGTGGTTCATGAAACACAAGTGGTTCTATATTATATTTACAAAAATTTGTATATGGTATGGGGAAAAATACAATGTTTAACGTATATACACATCATACAGGGTGTACTCTTTTAATCGATTATGAGAAATATTCTTTGGAAAATGGTCACTATGTTCTGTTTTTGGTAGTCAATTTCCGGCGAACCTATTCGTTTTGCGAAAAATATTTTCTACAAAAGATGTTAGAATTTCTATAAGAAACAACTTCTCCGCTAGTTTTCTTCTACCACTTCTACCAGTTAAGTTCTGAGTTAAATTTTAAATAACATAGAATGTCTAGGCCAAATTAATGGTTCCCATAATGTATCCCCTTTAAATTCTACAACTTTGTTTCAATTATGTTTCTGTATCGATTTTAACGGCCCACCCAGTATATACATATATACGTTACAAAAACGACTCTTCGAGTAGTTTTCTAGAGCTTTTATGTGGTTTTTACAAAGTATAAGGATATATATATATATATATATATGTATGTATGTATATATAATTATATTCATGCTTTTGCTCAATTATGAACAAACTGTTTTTTTCAATTAGAAAAACAAGTATGTATTTTGAATTACGATTTAATTATTTTAAATATTGTTCACCAAGTATCGAACCCTGAACCTTTGCCCCAGTGTACTTACCATTACACCACGGATGATTCTGTGCTATGAATGCAAATATTGGCAAAACTCTATCTTTACGATATGGTATAATGTATATGAATAAAATATAAATATAAAATGGAATTAATAAATATCGTGTATAGATATTGATATAAATATTGTCAGTCTATTAAACGAAAAATATAAATTTACTACTTATATAATTTTAAAGACATGTTTTTTTGTGCATTTCATTAGAAATTTATTTTAGCTAACAGATTATGATTCTAAATTGATGTAGTTTATGTTTAATTTTCAAATATTTAAACTACACATTGTTATTTAGCAAATTAAATATGCGGTCCATTGGTATGCACGCGACTACTGTAGCAAAAAAAATTGAGCAAATTTTGTTAAAAAATATTTTTATCGATTTTTCTCTCGTAAGCTTTAAAAATAACTGCAATACATCGCACTACTTTAAAATCTTATTACATCATCCCCGTAATATTTCATAATAAACAAATTTTATATGCTAGTTAAAATGTTACACAACGACCCAAAAAAAAAACTCACACATACAAACACACACACACACACACACACATGAACCAGATGAAAATGTTCATAGCAGCACGACGATATAGCTCTTTATTATCGTTGTGTTTGCTCGTTGATTCCAGACAACAATAGCCTATAAAAGTTAAGAAAATGGGATTTTTTTTATCGGGAACAATGGTATTTAGGTGAAATACCATGATGGCGGGGGGTTGGGGGGGTGTATATCAGCGAAGCTAGTATAAGTATACGATGCAAGGAACATGGCATTTAAGATAAATTTTATGATATTTTTCGTTGCATTAAAAAATGAAATTACTGTCGTAAATATTCTATAATAATATAACAGACATGTTAGTATGTGTACAGGGTGATTCACTGTACATATACAGAGGTTTGTTATGTTATGTTCATTTTTATCGTGCTATCATCAATCTTATGATTGATGTTTAGTTAGCTGCTATATGGCAAAAATTTTAACCGTTTTGTTACAAACATCAATTTATTTGGTAAATAAAAATTTTATATAGTTTTACATTAAATTTTTAAAGTTAAGAGATATTTTAGCTATGGATTTAGTATTTTGAAGATATTTGATTTTTAACTTCCATATTCATATTCTATCCAATAAAATCATTGATTTAATAACCATAGATAGGTAGGCTAATGGTTTCTATCACTTTGATGTCAAAGAATGGTTATGTAGTTCTTTGACATCAAATGCTTGATATGAAAGTTCATATACATCTAGGATAGGAATCGAATTCATGACCTCTAGCACTTCTAGACCAACGCTCTATGCTCTATGGACTACCTGAGATGTTATGGTAGTGGAATGCACATGATCTTACTATCTTGAATGTATTATTAATTCGTTTATTTACAATTTACATATTCTATAAGAGAAGTCATTTGCATTCCACTACCATTGCGTCTCAGGTAGAGCATCTAGAATGTCAGAGGTCGTAGCTTTGATCCCCATCCCTAGATGTGTATGATTTTTCATATCAAACATTTGATGTCAAAGAATGTTATCAATGTTCAGACATATTACTTAAATACCAAATTAGCTAAACCCAAATTAACTAGTCACTTCCGTTGGTATAATATAACCGAAAAGCAACCATACTAACAATGGGTAGATAGGGACTCTAGTTGACAAAAAGACAAGTACGATATAGGTTATGTTTTCGACACCTCAAGCCTCAAACCAATGATGAGTTTTAAGCAGGTCGTAAAGTTCTTGGGCCTCACTGAACATTGTCCTCTTTGGATGTGCGGTTGTCTCAGATCGCGATATTACAAAATCACTAAAACATTTGAAATTCGAAGGAATCTTTAAAATACGGTTTTATGTGAAATATTTCGACCGTGGGTTTATGATAAGTCATTCTTCAGTCGTGATAAAATTTTTCAAATCTATTTTAAATTATATAGTTTTGAGAAATGAGCGCTAGCTAATTGTGGCCCATAGTACAATTGGTAACATTGGTTTGTACCTTTTTGATTTATTTTTCGGAAAAGTGCTTCGGGTAAAAGTCATTCTAAATGTAGTTACAACTTTTATTAGAAATGTTTTTATTAACTATAAAAATTTAAAAATGGCATCGAGTTTTGTTGCCAATTATGTATGAGATGTCTAAACTATAATACGCAACTAGCAGACTTGAATCGAAAATGAATCTACAAATACTTAGAACTCTTCGGACTTGTGCTATTGTTGATATCTTCTTCATGTGTGTATAAATCTTTCCCAAGAATATTCCGAGAATAAAAGCATGTAAAACTACACGATAAATAGTTAAAATAAAACATAAATGTGTGTAACATCTTGTAATGTTGGCGGAGAAGTGACTATAACTTGGGTATATTATTTTAAAAATATACGACAATAACAATGCTCATGTTTGGTGTATATTCGTTACAGCCGGTGTACCAACCAACACTGGGTAGGTACTATTCAGCATTCGCTATATGTAACAGTTCTATGCCCTTGTTTTAGTATCAAGCATATAAAACTAACATACATATAAATGCACAGGATGTTTCAGAGAATGACACTGTTTTAGGGATTTGTTCTCCAGCATAAAATAAACAAAAACGATTATGCAAATATATCTCAAATTTATTTATTAACGAAATATTGAGTGAAAGAAATTTATTTTATAATAAAATAAACCAATATACGGTGGCCAGAGGAACGCAATTGTGGTGCACTATCAGGCAGTTCTGGCTAAAGTACAATTCATGACGTTCCGAAGATATTATCTCCCTGCGGAGATCGTCTATAGGCAAGCCATCAAAGAATATAGGCCACGACAATTACAGGAGCTGCCACTGCGAGTAGGAAAAAGAGACGAAGAACTCATCTTTTCTGTTACTGCCCAGCTCTTACTCTGCAGATACTCTCCATTTTGGGTCAAACAGTCTTCGACGACCTCTCTGAGCTAAACTCTACTAGAGTCAAAGCCCTATTGCTGTATTTGAACAGCGTTAAATGTTGCAAGGAGTAGGGGCAAAGATGAGCCTTATTTCGGTACCCCAATGGACCTCACGGTCTGAGTATGCCCCATCCAAGACAGTTGCTATATCCTCACCTAACCTAACTATGTGTCTCTGTTGAATGAAATATTTAGTATAACGATTTCACGCATCTCCTTCAAGACTTAAAGCATCAAAATGAGTCTCAACAGTTGCTTCTTTTAGGAATCTGGTTCTCCATCACAAAACACTCAAAAAAAAACCATACAAACATTAATCAAATGAATTTATTACCGAGATATTGAAAATTCAGAGTGAAGACTCCGTTTTGTTGAATGCAGTATTCAGCAGAACGTTTCTTTGGCCAGTCTTAATGCGTCAAGTCTCTTGATAGTGCTGCAGCTTCCACGATGTGATTCATTAACTGTTTTTGCGTACCAACAGACGTAGAATTTATCCATTCCTACACCAGTAATCTTATAGCGATACCCATTTAATATTTGTTCGATCAGCTCAACGGTTGCTCATATGCTATATTAGAAGAGCATCCTCATACGTATCCAACCTCTCTGGCTTATTTTGCACAAAAAAATGCCAATAATATATTCCAATATTTTTTCTTTGTGGGTGATAAATTAATTTGAGATACATGTTTTTATGCACCTTTTTGGTTAATTTAATCTTGACAAAATATTCCTGAAATAGTGCCATTGGATTTCTGAAACACTCTGTATACATATATATCGAAGTATTATTATCTGAAACACACACCAAACATTCAAACCAGTTGTATGTGTAGCAAGCACAAGTGTGGCAAATATGGCATAGCATTATCTGTATAACAACAATTTATGATTTTGGCTGTTATTATTATTATTGGAATATTTTGGGGGTACACAAGATGTTTGTGACAATTGTTTATAGTTTTCTAGTTGTTGTTTTTTTTTATTGTGTTTTCGAATATTTCTGTTTCATTTTTTTAATTTTTTATTTTATTTATAGAATCAATTTTTAATATTTGAGGATTTAATTTGAGAATTTTATTTCTCAATAGTTGAAAATTAGCTCTATTAAAATATGATTTGTGGTGCAATTTACGGGTACCAAATTACGGATGAATTTTTATGTTAGTAATAATAATAATTAATAAGGGGGTTTTACTTTCCTTTTAGAGACTCCACCGTCTATCACAGAGGCCACTCACATTATTATTTTTCAATCTTTATTAATTTTTAACGATTTTGTGAGTGGAGCACCAGAAGTTTGTACGCAGATTAGGAATTGGTAGATTGTGCAACTGCAGCCAATTTAGATAGGAACTATCTCGATATTCATCTGGAGTTCGTGAAGGTAATCTGCTGACAACCTTCACAAACATAACCAGTTACTTTGTTTTCGTCCATACACTGACACTTTAGTCAATTAACCGCCCCATTAATGTTAATTTAAAAAACTGCCAGCGCTGGGATTTGAACCCGTAGCCTCCCAGTTTCATGCAGGGTCAGGTACTATTTATACCAATCATACTTTGGATCCATCAATCCTGGGAGCAGTTCCGGCGGAGAAGTTATGGGCCTTCTTTGTGGTGTCTGGCCTCGACAGAATCCTATAGCTTCATCTGCTTCAAATAGCACCTCTAGCCCGGAGGCATCTTGCCTTCGGGTGACAGCTTGTTCTCAAGGAGGGTAGAGAGGACCCCTTGGTCTAGGTGCTAGGGACCCGTATGCGGTACCCCTCTTTCTGATTATTATTATTATTATACCAATCATAATAAGCCAACTAACAGATAGAGGTGAACGGTTTAATTGTAGAATCGTTCATGAACCAATAGCAAAATAAAATTTAGGTTAATCAATCTGGAACTTTGGATCAGACTCAGATCAAATAGTTAGACGCCATTAATAAAAAATATGTATCTTGTTATAAATCATATTTGGCTTTAGCCTACCTTCTTAAGTCGTTTGTTATGCACGTAAACGTTTTCTATGGCTCTCTCATCAAAGTATCGATGATTGATTACCCAATATAGTATTTTTGTAGTTTCAGATAATATTGTAGACCATATTATTGAGATTCGATACGTTAGCGGCAAAGTTTCAAGTTAGTTTTCGGGAAGGATCAAATAAACTTATATGTGGAACGTTAAGCTAAATACCACCGTTTTGTCAACATCCAAAAAAAGGATACTATTTTCCCGAGTCAGTCAACAATGTCCATTTGATTCGAATAATTGCTAAACAAAATGAAACCATTAAACATGACGTAAAAACACGGAGATTATTCAGCTTATATAACAAAATATTTTCAATTCCACTTTGTATTCGAGTATTCTCGATTGAGTTGACAAGTAAAAGAGAGAGGCATAGGCATGTCACAGAGAGTTACAGTGAGTCAGTCAATCGACACCATACATGTGATGGTAGATGGTAGAGACACACAGATGTAACACCATATGTTACAACACTACTACAGCACACAAGACATCACCTATGTGACTAACAACTACTCTATCTATACGAGTATATAGAGACGATCATGGATTGGTGTCACAAGAACATGTTTCCAGTCACTACTACAACAACAACAACAACGGGAGAACGAACCGAGTTTAGAATATCTATCTCATGTTTTTCATATGTCAGTCAATTTAATGTCGGTTGTGTGTGTGTGTGTGTGTGTGTGTGAGCATGTGTGTCGGTATCTCTTTATTCAATTTACATGCAAATATGTTTCTCACACAAAATAAGACACCTTTGCGTTACAACAAGTCTTCTTCACTATTTTGGTTGCTTGTTCGGTTCGTTGCATGTTTAACTCTCTGGTAGACGATACAGGTGATCCACAAACGAGACTTTGAAACTTTCCCAACAACATATTTTTGTAATTGCCCAGCGTAAACACAAAGCTATCGTGAAGTCACAATTCTTTCATAGATATTTGACGATGGAAACTGCTGTTTTCCATTAACCCTTACGTTTGGTTCAGTTAAATTAAAGTTTTCAAGGTTAAAATTTAGTTATAACAGTTTAAAGGCTTTCATCAATATCCATGTAAAAAGCCGGTCATTGCTATTGACCAGCACATAGACACTCAGTCACAGGGACACAAAACTTTTGGATTTATGATCTCTTTTGGATTTATGATTCCGTCTCCAAATGGTAAAGTGCATCTCTACCATCCTCGAATTCCGTAAACTTACAATTTCCACGAGAGATAGATGACCGTATCCAACCCAATAGGTTGTTCTTTATCCAAAATTTTCCCACCAGAGTAACGTATGCCCCCAGTAGTCTATTCTATCATGAATTTTTTTGCATGTAACCATTTCTTTTTTATAGATTACTCTTTAACAATTAAAGAGTGTGGATAAAAATGTCGTTCTCAGTAGTGTTGTCATCTTTCCAAGAGTGCCATGGAGTTCTAGGCCAATGCAAACATTTGTGATCGGGGATAGTTCCTTCAAAAGTACAATTCATTCGTACAGAATCAAGGACGTAACCGTTGATATACATATATTGTCTTTAAGGAACAACCATATGTTTATTTTCCAAGCCATTTTGCTCCTTCACGTATCATTCCTACAGATTTATATGGGATGAAATCTTGAACATAGTCTATCAATTTGGAAAAACTTAGGCGATCAAATCAGTCGAACCACTTACAAATTATTAAACAGCCTTATAATATAAGTTAATGTCTATTTTAAAGAACTTTGAATTCCTATAAAGCTTTTGACTGCATTTAAGAATCAACCTGTGTCAATTTTAACTTGAACATATCAAATAACGTTCGTTACGGATTTATACTTAATATTTTATATGACGCGTTCGTTACGTTATGTTGGTTGCTATTCGTTGAACGAACGTTACCTAATACGTATAAGGTAACGTTCGTATTAGCACTGAGGATATGTGAAATTGTATTTTAGTATTATAAAGATCAACTCTCTGATTACGACGTAAGGTGAAATCTTTAAAATAGTTTTTGTAGACGATATGTAATTAATCTCTAACTCTCTAAGTCTATGGTATGTGTGTTTTTTTTTTTTAAATTTTATAATTAAATGTATGACATGCTTGTCACGTTATCGTGCAAATACTCTCAATAATTACCTAACACGTTAGAATTACTATTTCATAAGAGTATTTCTTACGGAATTTGAAAAGAACATACACGACTATTATCTGGTCGAGTTCTCAATTATTCGTTTAGACTTATATAAAACCAGACCAGTCCAAGTAGCCGAGCGGTCTAAGGCTTTATGTCTGAGGCGTTATGTCTACTTGGAAACTGGGAGGTTATGGGTTCGAATCCCAACATCGGCAGTTATTAGGAAAAAAAAATGGGTGGTTAATTGACAAAACTGCCGGCGTATGGACAAGAACGAAGTAACCGGCTATGTTTGAGAAGGTTTTTTGTAGTTTCCTTCTTGAACTCCAGATGAATATCGGCATAGTTCCTATCATAGTCGGCTGCAGCCGCATATCCTACCAATTCCTAGTCTATACACAAAAATTCCTTCCACTCTACTCACCTTAGGCATCCTTAGGCATCACAATGAACCTTATGGTTGAAGTGTAGCCTGTCTAGGGAAGCCTCTACAATCCATCTATCTAAATATTGATTCCCGACTCAATATACTAAAAGTAACGATCCTCCCCTATATGCTTGGTTAAGAATAGTCCGAAAAAAAATTCCCTTAAAATAATGTCTTTCTAAAATACACTACAGAAATTCTTTTTAAAAGCAAATTTATTCAAAATAATAACAAAAAAAAAGTTGTATTTTTCTAGTGCACAAACAGCATTCGATTCGACAATATTCTTCCTGTATTTCAATATATTATATTGTATGCGGTTTTAGCTCGTAGCAACACAACAGCCAAAGCTTAATATATTAATAGGGTTTCAGTAAAGCGAAAACAAAAACATAATTTATAAATAAAAACAGTCGAAGTTTTGTTTGAAAAATATTGTTTTCAATTTCTATAACAAACATATTATTATTATTATTATTATTACTGAGAGCTGAAATCCCGTTGAGAACTCAACGTTACAATCCTGGAATTATCTATAATATTGGTTTGATTTTCGGGGGACAAACTTATTGTCCAAATCTCTTCAGAAACTAAACATATTATGTTTCTCTGGTCGTAGAAAAAATTATTTCGAAAACTAAAAAACTAAAGTACTCGCTTTTATTCATCGCTTAAGCACTAAAAAGCAAAAAATTATTAAACAGGTACTTGTAATAACATGAAGTTGTGCTGTACAACCACGATTGAGAAATTTTTTCCTTTTTAGTGCTTTAAGTGTACGAATAAAACCTTGGTTATTAGTTTTTTCTTCCGCAAAGTTTCTCATTTCAATTTCGATCCGTTATGACTTGCATATTATGACCACAAGGGGTATCTTTTTTAAAAAATTTGTAGTCAATTTGTACTAAATCTATTTGTTAGAATAAAAGTTATTGATCATAGAAATTCTGGCATCTCTTATCTTATTCGGCACAAAACGACTGTAAAGATTTTAAAAAAGGACATCATTTGTGGTTGAGTGTACCATATGTGTGTAATGGTATGTTGTGGGTGAAAATCAACTTCCAAAATTTGTTTACTTTTTTAGTTACAGGTGAAGCTAATTTCAACTAACAATTTGAACCGAAATAGTCAAAGGGGAAAATGTTCGAATATTTTCTTTATAACCCTGCATTTTGAAACTAACTTCAAATTACTAGAATCGTAAAAATATATTTTGGCGAAAAGTATCTGAAGCTTTATCTATTCGTAAACATGTTGGTACAGAAAGTTTATGAGATTTTTGAGTTGAAGAGGACACCGAACAGAATATATTTCAGAAAATTATTTATATATATTATTTCTTTATTTATACAGATATGGATGATGCTTATTAAAGTATTGGTGAATAACGGAATTCCTTTAGGGCTTTCAAAGCACACACACAAGGCTTTCTGTTTATATATAAATGTACATAAACAAGTAAACAGGGAATCATATCCTAACATTTGTGTATGTTGTTGCTGCCTCCTGTACACACTCAAAGGAAAACTTTTAAAAACATATAAAATTTTCTTGCTATTCATGTTTTTTTTTTCGGTATACAATACTGCGAACTCTCTCACTCATTTAATCTATCTCTCTCTTTCTGGAAAATTAAAATTATAAATTAAATTTGAATTATTATTATTTAATCATTAATTAATTAATAAAGCTTATGAAGTATTTCCTACTATTTACTGTCAATCCAACCCTTACCTACTACTTTTCTACAATCAAAAATTTGTTTAAGTGGCTTTTAAAAGCTTGTTTGTAATAAATTTTCGAATGAAACTAATTTTCTTTAGTTTTTTTCGTTTTACAGGTAAGTTTTCTTTTTCTATTTCCAGAAATTTTGATCACTTCAAACTTTTAGATTGTATAGAAAATATGTATTTTGTACGAGATGATTTTTCTTTTGATTGTGTCGAAAATATGAAAACTTTTCACACTTTTCTGTATATAATTATTTCTTTAAAATCAACTGTTTTATTCAACGCAAAATATCTGGCTCATGAAGGAAGGCTGCTTGAAAATAGAAATGTGTATAAATGCCGCTAGAGAATTTATGATTCAGCATAACTATGTTGGATCTCAAATTATGTTTGAAGACGCTTTTCAGCTTTTTCCTTTTGCGATAATGTAAGAAATTTGTTAAGCCTAATTCTTTTAGTTCAGTTACTCTTGATGATTTTAGTTCCTAGAGCACAAGATTTCTAAACTTTGGTGTTTATCAACGGTATCGTTTGTTCTGGAATATATATGAAATAGCTCGAAATGTGTATGTCTTTCTCTGGATTGGGATTTCTTTTTATAGATTTTTGGATTCCAATGCAAGATATTTGAAGTATAAAATGCAAAATACCCCGGCAAAATCATCTTACGCATAACAACGATCTGTTTTTTATGTCCTGTAGTTTTGTATTCATTGTACCGAATAACGAAATAAATCTCTAACACTTTGGGTTGGATCAGTGACATAGTGCCACTAAACTCTGTGATATCTCCACCGAGCTAAGTTTCAATTTTGATACATGATTTTCGTCATGCACTCACTATTTAAACTTAATATTAGATTATAACTACATACAATGATGCTTTGATAACTCTACATACCTATAACAATAGAACATGTCACAATATCAATTAATATTGATATGAAGAAATAAACTCATCCGCCAGGTATCGAAGCCAGTACCTCTGGCTGACCAGTAACCTGATGGATCATTTAATTTTTGTGTATCAATTATAGTAATAAAAATCAATGATTTATTATTCTATATAGTATGCGCTTGTTCTTTCATACGTATGTCTTTTAAACCTTAATGTAAATTGACATTATTTTGTGATTTTGGTAACAATTTTATTATATTTTCGTTATTTCTGTCTTACAAAGAGCGCTCTATTTTCTACCAGGGAAAGTAGATATTTTCTATCACCACCCTTTGGCAAATTATATGAAATTGCTGAAAAAAAAGTTTTCCCGGATGTTAAATTACAATTTATATCAGTCGAATAGAAAATTCAATTGTAAATAATATGGTCGTATAACAAATTACTAAATAAATTTAGTTTGATTATTTATCACCAGTGGCAGGCGATATTTATATAACACATATATACGTACGTACGTATCTCGTATTTTACCTATTGTACACGTAAATGGGTCAAAGATTCACGTATGTGATAGAGTAGACGACACACATTGACTACACACTCACGAAGCCCCAGTCCAAACGGTTGTTGGTACTATGCTTATCAAATTAAATAAAAGAAAATCCTTTTGATTTATATAGCAATGAATTAAAACTAAAAAACTTTAGGACATGTATTTTATAGCTCATACAAAACACCGCTCTGCTACCAACATTACAAAGACGAAGAATGAAGTAGAAAAAAAAACACACACTAACTCCGTATGATTCACACTTACTTTTTCTACAATAAAATACTTTGTTGGATAGGTTTTGGTATGGCCATAAAAAGAAAACGTAACGAAAGCTTTTTTTAATAATGTAAAGCTAACATGAATTAGTTTCACATACCCTCGCTGTTCGTTGTGTACATAGTAGTAAGTAGTAGAGTATAGTCGTAACCCCGCGATCTTCTTCCCCTCTAAGTGTACCCGGAGAGAGTCGTAACTTGTGGTTTAACATTAAGTAGTTAGGTAGTCAGTTTTCTCTCTCAACTTAATGTTGTGTTGTGTGTTTTCTAGACGTACAAAGTTACACTATATATCACGTAATAATACACATCTTGGTGTCTGTTCCACACTTAAAGGCAGCCTATGGCATATATAGTCAGTTCGGTGCGGAAATAAATATGGATGGAATTCGAAAATACACCACTAAAAATATATATTTAAAATTAAATAGAGACTTTGGGCTAGAATTATTGGGCGTTTTTAGTCGAATAAGATTATTAAGATAGTACAGTTTCATTGAGTAATCGATGATTTAGTAAAAGCGAAAGAGTAGATCATCAATTTTGGACTGGAAATTGAGTAATAAGGCCAAATTCATGAGATAATTGTTAAAACGTCACTTATTTTGTCCTTTTTAAATTTCTATGGTACGCCACCTGCTGATGAAGTTCTTCGATGCTTAATTGATTCACTTGAATCTTTGCACAACTATTTAACCCTTTGATAATGTAATCATATGGTGCCCTTAATATGATCTGAAGATGGAATTCGGCAAAAACGGCAAAAACTTTGGTGGAAGTGCTGGGTAATAATTATAAACAGTTTTAAACGTGAAAAATTAAAATTCTTCTTCAGAAAATTTTTAATAAATTTACACTTATCACCACTTACTTCGTATAAGAATAAATAATTTAATTGAATGTTCTAGTAGATACATTTAATAAAGTAGTGTGTAGTAGGCATTAGAAGTGTAATAACGTAAAAACTGTATGTGTGTTTACACCTTAACAATGTTGTGTGTGAAACAATATATTTCAAATTATATTTTCGAATTACGTCTTGTTTAACGACACAATACTACTTTGCGCTACTTCTCTTACGGTGGCTTCCATTCATATGGTGTGAACTAGATTGTGTTACATAACATACCTACCTACCGGGTGTACAATTGAATATGGTCCTGTACAAATAAACACATGGGTAAAATGATTATGCTACCAGTGTAATGTGAATGATACACTTTGGGGTGTTGGCGCCGGGAGGTGCGAATTATTTGACGAAAAGTTCAAAGAAATGTCGCAACAAAACTGAATTGAAATAATGTTCTAAGAACTTAAATAATAATAATCTTCAAAATTTTAAGAGATCTACTTCTGGAGAATATATCGTAATGTAAAGTATCACTAGCACATCTCTCTGAGATAAAACCTACCTCGATATAAAATTTCAACATCATCAGATCTTAACTTTAAGAAATAAGAGAATGTAGGAATATATCAAGATATCTAGATATATCCTACCTAAAACCTAGGTCCAAAGGAATTAAATAAAATGACTGTGGACTTTCAATCAACGTTTACTTTTACCTGAATATTTAACAACGGGTGTAAAAGTTCGTTGCTGGTTACGACGTGTAATCTGGAGACATAAGCATACTAGATTTTAAAGTCCAAGGACATCGGACAGAGTACATTGGTTCTTTAAGAAAATGATATAATATAATAAGGTATGAACTTCTTACTTTTATACACGTTGTCACCGCCAAGTAAAAATATATACTCCTTAGTTTCTTTTTCTTGGTACATTATATCCTCAACAAATTATATTAACTCTAGCTGGTTGGAGCTTTGTTATATATGTTATTTTGTGTTGTTGTTATGTAATTTTTTGCTATGAGTTGTTTTTGGTGTGGGTGGACGACGTTATTATTATACACACACACCCATATATATTATAACATATACAACAACATGAATATAATATATTTACTCACATTCTTTTTAATAATTCTGATTTATTTTTGTTAACCAGCATACGTTTTATTATAAACACGAGTTTTTCCACGAATTATTTTCCATGTTGTACAAGGGGTGAAAATTAGTGAGTGAATTATTCGTACTCCAAGCATCCCTCGACCCCCGGAAAAAACATGATCATTCATTCATTTAATTTTTAATTAAAAACTAAAAAATATTTTAAAATTGTAAAACTATATCCAATTTTGATTTTAAATGTTATTAAATATTTTTTTTTTGCTTTTATGGTTCCGTACCTCCAAAAGCCACACTGTATTACATTGTATTCGATAAAAAAAAGTTCGTGTGAAATTAATAAAGCTGGTATTCGGAATATAAAACCAGAATGGGACTGAAAAAACAATAAGAAAGATTTATGACTTTTGAAAGTAAAACCTCATACGGTTTTGTCCGCTGATATGGGAGTGTGGCTGTCTCACGGACGAGTTCGACGATCAATGGCCTCAACCCCGCTCTCTAGTGTCCTGGCACTCAAATCCGGGTGATCTCTTTTGTACTTTTCATGCTCTCCAGCGATTCTACTCATTCGAGAACCAGAATAGATGTTATTTTAGCGGAGCTGAGCCCAGCTTGGCTATTTGATACATCAGTTTAATTATAATTCTTCGTAATTTTATAATAAAATAAAATAATTCAAATAAATATTTCCTGTTTTATTGAGTTATTATTGGAGTAGGAGTCATTATTGGAGTCGGTGAGTCTTATGTCCATTACTCTGAGGATAATTTAAATTACAGTACTGAACCCTTGTCGTGCTTACAGCCGTGTTTTACTGTTTTTTTTTTTGTGATTATTAATATACTTTATAATATTTATGTTATTTGTTATATGATTTATATTTTAATTGAATGTTATTTTCAATCTCATCCCATCAATCATAACGTTCCCCCCATATCATTCATTTTTATTGTTTTTATGGGGGAATTTTATTTTATTTATTTAATTTTTGATAGCAGCAATGAATGTGGAGAATCAATTATGAGACTACACAACGAAAAAAATAAAATAATGGATTTTATATTAGTGAAAATAATTTTATTATTTGATTACTGTATCGAAAATTTATTGAAATTAATAAACTTTTTATACAATTCTCTAGGAATTTGACGGAGAGGAATTTTGTTAAGAGCCCTCAATTATGAATTGAAAATCACTTTTTGATTGAACATTATTGAATTCTTCTGATAAGTTTACAATAACACTAACTAATATAATTTTAAATTAATTAAAAAAAATAAATAAATAGGGCTGTTAATTAACTTAACTTTCGGCGTATGGACAAGAACGACAATAACCGGCTATGCTTGTGAAGGTTTTCTGCAGTTTCTTTTCACTAACTCCCGATGAATATCGGCATAGTTCCTATCAAAGTGGTTCCTATCCTCGTGTCCATACAAATTCCTTGTCCGTTAGAGATCGATAAAAAAGGTCTAGAAAGGCCTACTTGGCAGGCTGCGACCTCCCCTTCGCTACTACTACTAATAATATAATTTCATAAAAGATAATTATTAATATTTTAGAATCTCAGATAATAAATAAGACGGTTTTATTACATTGCAATTTTTAAATGAAAACTGTCACCAAATTAGCAATGAGTAACATATCCTGAGACAATATAAGAGTAATTTTAATAAGAGTAAGGTTAACAAAAGAAAACTTGAATGAAAGAAATTTTAACAGGAGTTATTTCAATAAAATTTATTATATTTTAATTTATTTTGGTTAATTTTTTATTGATGTTTATTTTTGTCTATTGATCTCGACTTTCTATCTATTTCTAATTGTCAAAGAGTAAATTACGACTAGCTAATTTATACTGATGATGACTACTTTGTAGTCGAAATACGTAATTATAATACAAAAAAACTGATTTTGGTAAAGGGGCGAATTTGAAAAAAAAGAATTCACTATTTTTCATTTATACACAGATACACGGGTTGGACTATGGAAAACACCCACTATCCCACAATTTCGTTAGTCTTTTATCCATTCTAATGTATTATATTTGATTTTTTTGTTGTAGGGCTTACTACATATTTTTATGGATTGAAGCACATAAAGATTATGTCTAAATTTTTAAAATAAACACCCCGTTCCACGTTCATATTTAGACACACACACGGAGAGAGAGACATATATGTTGTGTACGTGTTAGAGTATAAAAAATAACGGACATATTAAATTATATGACAATTAAATCTGATCACGTAATCTATATTTTTTGTTTTGTTTTTGTTGTTGATGGTTGTTGTTATACAAAGGAAACAAAGATAAACAATAATATTTAATATCAATATAAACCATATAGTAGTAGAAACAAACAAAGACAGTCTAAAAGACAAAGACAACTGTGATCAGATGTGGTGGGGGTAGACTGTAGTGTAGTACTACATTCAATTTAAAAACAAAATTATATTAATTTATTATCTATTGTAAATGTTATTTTAAATTTATTTAAATGGCGAGAGGAGTCACAAACAAATATATAAGATTTTATCTGGTCGCTATTGTTTTTAAAAGGTCAATTACCTCTATATACATCTTGGATGGGAATCGAACCCAAAACTTCTGCTATTCTAGACTAGTGATCTACCTCTTAAGTCTTACTAACAGCAAGTTTACCAGAACAATTCAAATAGAAATTATATGTTCAGTGTGTTTTGGTTACCCATGACGTCATATTCCAAAATGGTGGCTTTAGTCAGGCTACATTTCAAACAATTATATATCTTTCATAAGAAAAGATGAGTTTCATTAACAAAATAATATTTTTTTGTTTATTTTATTAACGGAACCCTTGTAACCCAAATGTAACTATCACAATTGAGTCTGGCTACTCTGTTTCGAATTATTGCCACCAGATGCCATAGTCCTAAGGAACAAAATATCAATAAATAAAAAATCCCACAATGAGTGTCAAGTGATTATCATTAAACATAGATAAGAACCCTTCCGAACAAAAAATACCGCATAGAAATCGGTTCATTTGTTTGGGAGCTATGATGCTAGAGGCAGGTACACCGACATATCAAGGTTTCAAACTTAGAACACTTTTTTTGTCGGCGGCTATAAATAGAATTATATAGAGATTTCGTGTTCGATGTCTGAAAGTTGAAACATACCTAAAACTTGATGAGAATAACCGAAAAGAACAAAATCGTAGTAAATGTGGTAGTGTGTTTACGTACGCGCGTTAGAAGTGATAGTTTTGCCATGGTGTACTGTTTTAAAGAATCTTTACATTTTTTGTATGTATTAACAACTATTGTTTATGTTTCTATAGATCTGAAATAAATAAACTAAATAAATGTAGAGAGTCTTGAGTCTAACATTTAGTAAAAAAATTCCTAAAAAACTCCAAATAATCCTTCATTCAAGTGTAATGTATCAACTTCTTCTATTGCAATAACAATCAAATTTGAATCTAATCGATCTTTTTGAAATATTTCGCGTGAGTTCGTACTCGAACGTAATTTTATTTTCTCAAAAACTCGTAAACTTTGTATACAGAGGTTTTTATTAACATCCGAGTTTTTTTTGTCATATTCGTATTATTAAGATATAAAAAAGGTGAAACGAAACAAAGAAAACAGAAATGTTATTGGTCAATAAAAATTGTAACATTTTGTTATTGTTTGTGTATTTTTTGTAATAATATTTTTAATTCTTTTTGGGAAACATTTAGTTTTATTGTATTTGTTAAAGCTCTAACATATTCTAGAATAGATTTCATATTGAAAACGATAATTGTAATTTCTATAATACGTAGACTAATATCGAAAAGATATTCTCGAAAATGTATAAGTTTTCGAAAATAACGAACAAAGATCTACTGTATTAACAGTATTAATTTGCACGATGGTATTAACAATCTTACTTTGTTAATACTTTAATTGAAAGTTATAAAGCGTTTAATAGCGGATCCAAAAACAATATATCATCACACCTTTCTAGTATAAATAGGCACTGGAACCCGTTTGCTAATTTGTATTGAATATGATGACATTCTTGTGAGCTTTGTATAAATTTCACATTCAACTAATCTCTCAGTAAAGGGTTCTTAAATGTGGACTCTGATGAAGCTAACAAGGTTACGAAAGTTCACCCACAAAACTGCATTTATTTTATAAAATTATCATTCGAACTATGAAAAGAACTATTTCTAGACAATATTGTTTTTCAAAACTAATTGGAATTGACGTCATTTTAAAAGACAATCTATTATATAAAGTCTGGAATTGAAAATGAATGTATAATATTAAAATGTAACCTTAAATCATTTATCATTTCTCGAAAATTAGAAATTTGATTAAGGATTTTTGAAATTCATTAGTAAATAATATTATAAAATTTTCTATATGAAAATGGACATAATAAAATCCAACTTATGTTATATAAAGTAAATCAAATTAATATTATGTATCATACATAATATACCGTGTATTTCATCAAAGTTGATGCAGCGCATCTTAAATATGATATTTGTGCAGTACACTAAGTGTCAGGTATAATAAAAGCGCCACAGTTTATAACTGAATCGCTGTGAGAGTGGATATTGTCATATTTGACCGGCCTGGAGTTTAGATTCTGCAATTTTATTAATCACAATGTTATTTTGGCATGATCAATTCGCGTACATAAAATATGGATTTACAATTTAGAGCAAGTGCTAATTATATGAGAAAAACCGACTTCAAAAAGGATATGTGCGTGGAAATAGAAATTTTTGATTATTAAATAATATTTTCTTGTTTAGTGTGTAGCTTTTTCGATCACCATTTGTAAGTTTTTTTTATTCTTTAGCCTTTAAATGCTTGGATAAAACAGTATCTCACAAGAAGGGCTCATTTTTCTCCTTTCTAGAATTGAGTCCCTTAAAATTTTTTTGATACATTTTTAAAAACATACATACCAAAGAATTTCCTTTGATTTCATTAGGTAATACAAATATCAACTATAGAAACATATTTATGGAAAATTTCTTATATATGAGAAATTATCCATTATCTATTTTTGTCTATTGTCATATTCATTGTCTATTGTCTATTGTCATTCTCAGAAGAGTTGATATACCCATCCTTTTTATGAGATTGAATAGTATGTATGTTGTTTGTAAACAAAGTGAGGAAATTGATTTTCACCTACTGCTAACTGTCGTATCAATCTGAAGTCATTACGATCAAATGACATTATCCAAATGATCTACTGATGGAATTACAAACTTCGTGGAGTTGGCCAAATGTGCAACAATCTATTCAGTGAAATGAATCATCTAGTACATGTATATAATAACACAATATAAAATAAATATCAAAATGTGAAAATAATGTTTATATGTCAAATAAACAAACCCCACCCATACATTTTGAAGTAGTGACTATAGTGAGCAGTACTTACTAGTAAGGTAATCATAAAATATGGAGACATCCACCAAAAACGTCGTAACATTTTCGCATATTAGTAGGATAGAAGTGTTACCATCACCAGCACAACACAGCACCACCTACAACATACAAAACTATTTATCAAAACACAAACACTCATGTGAAAACAACCTGCACACCCACACAACCCCACCTTGTGTGACACTTGTCTGAAATTTAAGTAGAATTCATCCGTCATGCCACTAAATATGGAACAATATTAGATAGTAGCTACCTACAACCTGCGACGACTATACTATGACTATCCACAATCATTCGTAACTTCTCTTACAAAATTAACAAATTATACAAGTGGTTCATTGATACAGAATGTATCAATAAATTGTGTGTCCAAATTTAGGAGTGTAAGTACTTAGAAACTGGAAAGATACAGGTTCGAATCCCGACATCGAAAGTTTGTCAATTATTAAAAAAAAAGGGACAAGAACGAAGTAACCGGCTATGCTTGATAAGGTTTTCTGCAGTTTCCTTCACGAACTCCAGATGAATATTGGCATAGTAAAAAAAAAAGCTTATAGTAATCCTACGCGGGTAAAAATGGGATCTATCTTTACATGTATAAAAATGTGAATATTCTCCTATCGATGTGATGTTTATAGAATGTGATCGTCAAACTAAGTAATTTGATTCATGTTTTGGGATTTCTTGGATCTTTCATTCTCTTGAACAAGTAGCTAAAAGTTTTCTATTACTAGCGCAGATTTTTATAATATCGATTCGTCTGCTTTTTTCATACTTCCTGTACACATATTTGAAGAGCTACTAAACATTATTTAAACAGACAAAGATAGACAGACATACAACATACAAATTGTTGAATATGAGAGAAGATTTACTTTAGTTAGTTATGAAGAAGAGACAGACAGACAGACACTACAAATGAAGAACAACACACAGACAAACAGACAGACAGACAGATAGACATACAAACAAACAGACATTTTACGAGTTGAATATATTTCTTCGTTTATTAACTTTCAACATATTATTATACTCTTGGAATATGAAATGGTAAAATGTCCGGGGCGACATTAACTCGATTAAACAAATCTCTCTTTACTATCATCATCATCATCATCATCTCCTACTCTTCTACTTTTCTCTTATAGCACATATAATACTCGACAATTCTAGCTGTATTTTGTTCTCTCGAATGATGATGTATTTTAACTATGTGAGTTGAGTCCTTGGAGTTCGTTCGTTCGCTTACTTATTCGATTATAGAATATGAACTTATGTAATAGTCATCATCAAGTACTTATTACAACTTTTAAATGAATTTTTCTGTTAATATCATTTTTTATATAACGTCATGTCATTTCAACTGGCCTGTAATCTGGGGCAAATTGAAATAAGAATTGTCAAGTATGTGTGGTGGTATGTCTTGGAGTACCAGTCCAAGTAGCCGAGCGGTCTAAGCCGTTATATCTGCGCAGCATACTTGGAAACTGTAACTATCTATCTATCCATGTTAAGAACAAGTGACTACCCAATTTTACACCCCTTATTACTTTAAATCTTAGGGAAATAAAAGCATAATAAACATTCATTTTGATGACCAACAAACAGGAACGCAGACAAATAACAATAAACATTTTCAGTGTACCCCTACTAATGTACCCCCACAAACAGTTAGTTTGAAATCAATTAAAATCTCTGTAACACACTGTACAGTAAAACGTAAAAACACACACTTTATTGTTAACAATAATTAAATAATGAATTACATGCGTCATTCATTTTAGTTAAAATAATTAAAAACTATTGTTTGTTAAAATTTATATTAATTTGTTATTTACAAATTAAATAAAATGTCATTGTCGTAAATATTCCAAAAAGCATACCACCATGTGCATGGATGGCGCATACATGAGTGTGTGTGTGTGTGTGTGTGTGTGGAATGAAGTGAAAACGTAGGTAAATGTGGTATGAGGGAGAGAGTTTTAATAATAAATACATATACATACATATATATATATAGGTTTATTGTATTTGGTTTAGTTGAGTAGTAGAATGTAGATAGCTGTGTATTGGTGTAGTATTGTTAGACAGGCGTTACCTATAATTATTATTACAATCGTAAAGTATCGTAACTAACCTGTATGTAGAGTATGTACTCTGTATTCTAGTAGTTCTGATAGTATTACATGTAAATAAAATGTATTATATAGTGAGTCTATTGATATACATAGATGTTTGTACATAATACTAGATGTCTAACATACTTTAAATTATTAAAGTATTTTGTATGAGATAGATATTTAGCAATCCGGTCAGGAGCAAGAAAAAGATGTTGGCCACCCACTAGAGGGCTTGACAATGTTGACAGTTTGAGAATGCGTGAATAATGCGAAACATGTAATGTCATTTTTGTTTAATTGAAAATAAAATATACAACAGTAGAAAAACGTAAAGAATAATTTAAAAAAAAGAAATTTTATTTCTAAATCATTAACAATTTGTTGGATATTAAAAATTGGAGATCAGTGGTATCGGACAAGCAGCAATGGCAACACCTGATTGGGACGGCAGCCTTCATCATAAGAACGCACACTGAGCTAGTACGCTTTTACCATGTGTGAAGTTTAAAAAAATGTAATTAGACATTTAATAAAAAAGACTTTTATTAATTCAGCAACGTTTCGTTCTCGATATTGGATCTTCATCAGGCTTCAATATTAACTTAACAATATGGTACAATATTATTTTACCAATACAACAACCATATGTAGATATTATGTGGATCGACCCTAAATGAGCTGGCGGTGAAGTATCATACTGTGAACCAAATTTTCGCTCGGTGTGCATCGATCGCCATAAGATATTGCTTGTGCCAAATGGAGTTTTTTTTTTTACAATGAAAAGAGAAGCTTTTTTGACAGCGATTTAGTTTAAATGAAGAGGAGTCTGTGACTCTATTAGAGAATCGAGTTTATTTTGAACAAAATTCTAATAATTTGTAGTGGTTAACAATGTTCGGACAGCCAGTTACTAATGCAACTATGTAGTGTGTGTGTGTGTGTGTGTGTGTGTAGCTGTGCGATTTATAAAATAAATACAATAACATACTAAAGGGTGGTGTTATTTCATTCTACCCCCAATCCTCTCCCGCTTCTCAATACACTGCACATTTCAATCGCCAAGCATACAAGATGATTTTCTTGAGTGCTTTTTTTGTACTATTTATATTTTCCCTCGAAATGGATTTTTTTCTAAGATTTTATTTATATTCAATTTATAATCAATCTTCTAGTAGAACTCTCAAAATTCCAAGTAGTAACTACAGCTGACGGCATTTTAAATAAAATGACTTGAGGGCTCAAATATATCTGTTTTTCACAGTCTTGAATTGGCTACTAAGATAGCGAGTCGTTAGATAACGAGAATCTCAGCTATTAAATATATAAGCCGTATGCCCGTATATGAGAAATTATCAGGATGTATAAATGTATCCAGTGAATTGTGTTTAGCTTGAGATATTATGCAGTTACCAGTCCAAGTAGCCGAGCGGTCTAAGGCGTTATGCCTGCGCAGTATGCTTACTTGGAAAACTGGGAGGTTATGGGTTCGAATCCCGACATCGGCAGTTTGTAAATTATTAGGAAAAAAAATGGGAGCAGTTAATTGACTAAACTGTCGGCGTATGAACAAGAACGAAGTAACCGGCTATGCTTGACTTGTTTTCTGCAGTTTTCTTCACGAACTCCAAATGAATATCGGCATAGTTCCTATCATAGTCGGCTGCAGCCGCATATCCTACCAATTTCTAGTCTATACACAATAAAGAACAGCCATTGGAACCAGATACCGTTTTGATTAGGCTTACAAAAACCCTAGTTGTAGGTTTGAACCATCGTGTTTAATATAATTAGGTAGGACCACGACTATTCAAAGTACAGCCGTTAAACTACATTAGGTAAGACCAATTGCAAAACGTGAAATTATGAATCACTTGTATATAACATATTGAATATATATTCAATCGAAAATTTTGAATTGAATCGTTAAACAATAGGAATCGATTGTATACAACGATTGGACGTCCTCATCGTTGCATTTTCAATTCATCGATACGTTCTCGAATCGAATTTGTGTGTTTTTTGATATTACTTCGAACAAATATGAACACACACACAAACACGTTGAATCTAGGACCATACGTGTAGATACATTTATAGCTTCTATAGATTCATAAATATAAACAAATGTTCGACACAATATTGTTGTAATTGTTTATTTAAATAGAAATCTACTCGAAAAGTGATAATGGTCTCTGAATATTATTAAAATTTAGTTTTTGTATTGTAAAATATTGTTCTATCATTAGAAGTCAGAATTCTATATCTGAAAAAAAATCTCAGAATATCGTTTCGAGAAGCCCGATATATTTTTCGAGTCGTGAGTATATCTTTTCGATCGAGAGCTGTGCGCATACTCGGTGAATACTGTAATTCGCTTTGGTAAAGAGTACAAATCCTGTTCGTGTTCTAGAAGTTCGACCTAAATAGTAAACTTGATTGTGGAAGCGTTGGGAAGGAACTTTGTATTATAACCATTTGTATATATTTTAAATTTCCCAGCGCTTCCATTTTTTTAAAGATTGACGAATGACCAAATCAAATTGATTCTTGAGAGCCGGATTTATAAATGAATGTATAATCGTACTTCAATTATTGATTTCAAAAGGTAAATAAAGTTACATTTCAAATTTTGCCCCAATTCCTAGAACATTTATTTGTATTTTATAAATTCGTATTTGGACTACAATGTAGTCATCATGAGTATGAATTAGCTAATCGTAGCTATCTCTGACTCCATATCCCAGAGAGAAGCCCGATTAGCTTGTAGCGGTATCACATTTTTTTATATCATTTGTGTTTTGTGACGCAATCTTTTCCTTATTATTATTATTTCGTTTTGGTGGACTGTTTAATAATTGGATTGTTCCAAATGATGAAATTCCAACTCCGATACATAATGAAAAGAGTTGATTGTGAGTTAATGAGCGGAAAGCATAATATGTAGCTCGCAACAAGCTAATTCTTACGATTAGCTAATTCATACTGATGATGACTACATTGTAGTCGAAATACGTATTTATAAAATACAAATAAATGTTCTAGGAATTGGGGCAAAATTTGAAATGTGTTTCAAAAAACCTTTGATTATTTTAATAATCTTTAATAAATAAAGTTAATTATTCGGCTATACGAGTTCGATATACAAAAAACATCAGTAAATTTAGAATCATTTAAAAACAAACAAATTTCTTTTTAGCAAATACAAACCGAACAAACAATTTAAAGTCTACGTCTACAAATTATTTAAACACTGTCCATCGAATATATCAACCGCCTAATTTATATTTGTAAAAACACTTTCTATGTAAATGCCAGAACCACACGAATCTACTTCTCGCCATTCGAACGAAACACAAAGCTTACCGATTGAACTAATTATACAACATTACATAGAACTTTCTGATTTCCCCAAGGAAATAATGAAAAATAGTATTATTATAAATTACAACTGTTGTTTCGACAATATATATATATATATATATATATATATATATATATATATATATATATATATATATATATATATATATATATATATGTATGTATATATATGTATCAAATCTCCTAGCTTCTATCTTTCTTCATTTTTGAAAATCTTTGTCTAACGTTCTATATTTGATATTTATTATATCTTAGTTATATTTTTTATATTTCCATACAGAAAGTCCGCCGCAGTGTTTAATGTCGAATTTATGTAACGTAAGTTGCCATTTATTGATCCTTTTGGGGCCTCTTGATGCCAGAAATATCATGTTCCCACATTCGACAGCTATTTCTAAACATGGAATCTGAAACACAAGAAACAACGACGTGAAAATTTCGATTTCTCTTTTATTTATAAACGTAACGTCTATCCATTCATTTTTGGTATAATTCGCTTTATGGTTGTGATAAGATATGTCAAAATTTTCATTTTGACATCCACAAAAAAGTCATCAATAGAGAGTATGAGGTATTAAAACCGGATTTCATTGCTACATATTGTTTTATGAATTAACATTACCCATAATTATGGTTTGTATATCCTTCTTTCTTTCGAGAAAAAACAATGTTTTTTAAATATCTTGGTCCCAAAAATGTCGAGATTATAGTCAAAACGATTTACTATACATTACATAGGTACATAGTCATTCCAATATAATTCAAACAATTCTATATAAATTCTAACTAAAACTATTTATGAAAAGATAATTAACTTTCTGATAGAGAAATGTCCTGAAGGAACCTAATAGACCACCCTACACACTTCATACAGAAATTGTTGCTTTATCTTCCATAATAATAATAACATCATCCTATTCTTGTTCTTATGAGAGATGTACTACGTATTATAACCTTAATAAAGTCCTATAGGTTATGAATTATATTAGGTGTAATGTACAACAACAAACTATATTATTGTCCTAGTCCTGTGGGAATAACTAACGGAATATTGTCTATATACACATATATATATATATATATATATATATATATATATATATATATATATATATATATATATATATATATATATATATAATACAAATAATGTTATTAGTTAGATATGTTCAATTCGATTAGCTATTAAACTCTTATCATTTTATTATAAGTGGAAAATGTATTTATCGAAAACAGTTATTATATTTTAAATTTTAAACTGGAAAATTCGCTATATTTAATTGGACAGAGACCAGGCAGTTTTGGACATTCATAAAAAGTTGTATGTATAATTTTATAAATTTCATTTTACGCTACAAGGTTTGAAATGGTAAAAGAAATACCTGCATCTGTATCGTACTGGTGAATCTAGATCCAAAAACTTCTACAATAGTATTTTGGTAAAGGAAAAATTGAATTCTGATTTATGTTGACTGGCGCAGAAAGGAGTGATCCATTTATCATTTAAATATTTAGGTATTTTTCAACATGGTATATCCTTAACATATTATTGAAACTTGAAACTTTTTTTCAAGGTCAATATCATTTTTTTAACAGATATTTGTAGCTAGTTTTATACGTTTATAAAATTTATTTATTTAGGAACTTTATTACTCTGCTAAACCCTTTTGTAAATGCATTTTTCAAATCATTCTGAAAAAAACTAAGATAATTGCTTCAATACTCTATATATACTGAATTAATTATCAGTAGACTGTTCAATTTTTTATTTTTGCTGAAATTGCTATTGAGATTCAAACAAAAGTTTTAGATTATATTTAGACAATTTTGTATTTCAATTTTTCTTCTATCTTTTATAGTTTTAAAGATGGATATTTCCCAGTCTCACTTGGGAACTCGGCATAGTTCCTAATATGCAGTTCCTTAAAAAGTCGCACAACCTACCAATTCCCAGTACAAATTCCTTGTCTTTTAAGAGTCGGTAAAGGCCTATTGGCCATAATTGGCCTAGAAAGGCCTATTGGCCAGGCTTCTACCAGGCCAGACCTCCCCTCTGATACAATATATACCGGGTATAAAAATGTAATTAAACTGTTTATGTAAGAGCTTATTTTTAATTGTGACAATTTTCTTTCTCCTTATATTTTGTTACAAGTGTTTAATTTACTAGTTTTCCATACTACTTTTATCCAACAACAACAACAATATTTTACTCGTGTTGAGTTAATTAATAGACATATTTTTTTCCAACAAAACTTTTTTTTTTTTCATTTTTGATTATACAATTAAAATAAATAAAATAAAATAAAAATAATATATACACTAAAATAATAAATTACACATCGTTGAACTGCACTAGTGACTAGTGTGTATATCATTCATACATTTTGTTTTTATTTTATTTTGTTATTATGTTGGCAATTCTACTTATTTATGAGTGTGTGTGTGTGTTTGTACATACACACATAACAGTCGAGGATGGATACTTTGTGTTTGTTATGTTCCCTAACAACCAACAACAACACGATGACGACGAACACAGAATGTGAAATACATACGGTCGATCTCCACGCTATACATACACTAACGAACTCATAAAATTATATAAATATATATAATATTTTATTTAGTAGTTTTTTTGTGTGTGTGTTATGAGTTTATACACAGTGTGCGCCAGATTGACTGTGTTCTTAACTTTCTGGGCTCTGGATTTGATCTAAAATTCTAACTTGGGATGTTTTTGTTCAATCGTTTACAGTACGAAATATAACGCCGTAATGATAGTAGCTAGAAGGATTCCCTGGTGCAAATGTAACAATACATGGTATACAGAAGTACAATGTTTACATTAAAGTAACTATACCTTAATTGGAAAGAGTGTTATCCAGCGGTTTCTTTATAAAAGGTTTTAAAAATGGTTTTCATTTTAAAATATCGAAGATTAATTCTTAGACTATGTTAAATTTTATACTGCTTACGTCCAAGCAATTGAGACCTATGACCGAAAAAACTCACAAGACACCATATCCCGGAGATAGTTACGATTAGCTACTTTATACTGAAGATGACTACTTTGTAGTTGAAATGCGTAATTATAAAATATAAATAATTGTTCTAGGAATTGGGGCAACATTTTAAATTTAATTTCAAAAAAGCTCTTTGATTATTTTAATAATCTTTATAATAAAAAACGCAATAGATTAAGAAGGACCAGATGCCAACAATAAATATACGATTTCTTTCCTTTCAATATAGATTTTTATAGACTTTAATGTAGTTTATATCTTATATAATGTAGAAAGTACATCCTCGTCGCCAAATTAGTATTCCGAAAATTTACGATTTAGGGATGCCAAAAATAGCATTTTCGATCATTAATCGGAAATTGTAGGTAGGATATCGATGAATACAAGAAGCCAACGCACAAGAAGTAGTAATTTATAAATTTTTTCACATTTTCTTAAAATCTGAACAGACTTTTTAAGTTAATTTTAATCATAATTATTATGATTTTTCTTATCAGCTTTTTTTTTTTTTGCTTCTGAGACGTCGTGTTAAAACCACAGTGTTATAATTCGCCTGTATATAGAGGTCATGGTTTTTTTTAAATAAAGTTTTGCTTTTTGGTCGAGATAATTTACAAATTGGTCAAAAATATCATGTTAAAATTTGAAAAGGTTTTTTTTATCGTAACCAGGTATACGAAATTATGATTGGACCTACAATATCTACAAGTATTTTTTTTGTTTCGATATAAATTTTCTAAAAGTTAGGAATAGTACTTTTGATACATCCTGTACAACATATGAATGAAACAGTAGTAGTAGTAACAAGCCAACTAACTAGTGTATAATTTTAACAAACAAATTATTATGTTTAATATACAATATTTTATACACAACAGTCATTAGGAAAGCGAGGAGTGAGTTAGGAAACTTTTTACACTTGTTTTGTGGTTGTTATCCAAAGCACACTGTAATGCACTGTACTGCTGCACTGCTGAATGAAATATTCTCATTTGGGAATTTTAAAACTGATTTTAATATTTTTGTTGTTTTAAATTGTGTTGTTATTATATACCGTCTGTTTTGGAAAGCTTTGCCAATAGATGTTAAATATTCTTTACTATATAACTACACAATGCTTCAGAAAGAAATAAAAATTGTGGGGGTACTCTGTAGTCAGTAGTGTGTGTGTGCATATGTAATGAATAATAATATTATTAATTAAGTTGGCATCACTAAATCCCCACTCTTAAATGACATCAAATCAACATCATAACACAAGCAGTCAGATGATTGTAAGTAGGTGTATGTAGGTATGGTTTTATAGTAATTATTTTATTTATTTATCTAACATTGATTCCCTATTAGAAATGCTTTTGAAAACAGACTGTATAGTAGTTTTTTTTTCTTTGAAAAACATCATTTTATATTTATACTAATTATGATTGTGTCATTCGAGTTTAAAATACAAACACTACTAAACTATTTTGAATTAATATACGACATTGGATTTTATTAATTAAAATTAATATGCAAAAACTATTTCGTCCACCAGGTATTAAACCCTGGACCGTTGTATTTCGCGCCCAGCGTTCTATACGTTCTACCACAGATGAAATACCTTGATGAGTCAATTTGACAGTATATGCCTAAACGTCACAGTACTATGGCAATATCCATTACGGTTACGAAGACATTAGTGTAAAAGAACTATATAGACTAACACGTTATTCTAGATTTTTATCAAAACTGGAGGCATTGAGAAGCGAAAACTGGAGGCATTGAAATGGGTTGGTCGTTAAAATGAACCTGATTTTCGTATTTTTTGGGTCAAAATTATCCTAGAAAATGATTATTATTAAAATTAAGAACAAAAATTTTCTTCCTATTTTTCGTATTTTTTCTAAGGGAAAAATCTTCCCTTAGAAAATCGCTAAAATTGGAGGAAAACTGTTTTTAACCGATTTTGATAGAAACTTCATTTTAAACCTTGGACCTAGCGAAAACGATGGCGTTGGTTAAAATACGATAAGAATAACGGTTTTCAAGGTATCAGACCCTGAGTCCTAAAATTTAAAACTGTAGGATTTGAGCAGCGCAAATTTTGAAATGTGTTGATCGGAGGTTAAAATGAACCTGATTTTCGTACTTTTTGGATCAAAATTACCCTAGAAAATGATTATTATTCAAATCGAGAACAAAAATTTTCTTAACTTTTTTTACATTTTTCCCAAGGGGTACCCCTTAAAAAAATCGCTAAAATTGGAGGAAAATTTTATGTCCCCGATTTTGATAGAAACTTCATTTTAAACTAATTTGGACCCAGCGAAAACGATGGCGTTGGTTAAAATACGATAAGATTAACGGTTTTCAAGGTATCAGACCCAGAATCCTAAAATTTAAAACTGTATGATTTGAGAAGCGCAAATTTTGAAATATGTTGGTCGGACGATAAAATGAACTAGATTTTCGTACTTTTCGGATCAAAATTACCCTAGAAAATGATTATTATTAAAATCGAGGACAAACATTTTCTTAACTTTTTTCGCATTTTTTCCAAGGTGTCACTTAAAAAAATCGCTAAAATTGGAGGAAAATTGTATGTTTCCGATTATGATAAAAAACGATGGCGTTGGCGATGATAAGATCATATTTTATAAATTTTTCTCAATTTCACAATACGATGAAAGTCCTCGATCGATTCCAATTCTTTTAGAGACTCCACACTCAATATACTTAGAGATAAGTGTAACTTAAATTTAATTTTAACATTAATAGATAAGTTCAACTTTAATTGGATACAATCGATGCGACAGTTTTAATGTGCAAAAGCTTTAATGATCGAAAAATAAGCTTTTTCCCCATTTGACTGATTAAACGAAACAAATTAGGACACAACAATTCATGACGGACAAAAAACAATATGGTGTACAAAAACACAATTCTAAATGAGTATTGTTTTTCAATAAATATCTCTCTAATTTGAAAATAATTCTCATTGAACTGACACTGAAATGAAATAAAATGAATAGCAAGAAAAAGAATCGAAGAATATAAAAAAAAAAACAAAAAAACAAACAAGCGTAGGGAAATAAAAAAGTTGAACAGGACATTTAAGCTTTAGTAGTTAATTTTAACTGACATTACATCATTATCTTTAACTATAATAGCGTCTAGCATATAATATACCAGCCAAGCGAAGCTCTAACCCAGTCGAACACATACACACACACACACACACACACAGGCGGAGTATAAGAAGATGATAGTTGTATGTTGTTTTGAAGCGACAACATTGTTGTCACGCGGGAAAGGAAATGAAATGGCGACCTAACGAGACAAAGACTAATGATCCTGTCACCGCCATTTTCACTAAAAAACATATCTCGTTCATATTACTAGAGAGGGTATCCTTACAATAGTTCCACACTAACGAGTATACAATATCATCTCATCTACTATATGTGTACACAGTGTTCCTGTGTAGGTATCAGGACCTCAAACTCCTGTTTCAACTATACATATATGACACACTGTTTTAATATCCTTTTGTAACGAGAGACTTACTCAAATTATATACTGCTTAATGTGAGAGTACCTACTACATGTAGTTATTTCTGTATGGCTTCTACACAACATATATGGTGCGGCTGACTCTATAATAGTATATGGTTATGACAATGTTGGTATTACGTACGTCTCTATATCAGAGGAAAGAGGCTTTGGAAACGGTTGGGGGGGTTTGTGAAAGATTTTATCATTTTTATTTCTAATTTTTATATATTTTTAGTTAAGTCATAGTTGGTATCACAGATTTTCGTATTCAATACAGTCAAAGCAAACAAAACTTGACCTATGGCTTGATGGAAAGCACTTGATAGAAACTCTAGTATGCACAATAACTTCTATTTCGTATATGAAGTCTTCCAGAACATTTGATAGTGACACAGGCTCTTGAGGCTGCTCTGGACGGGCTACACTTCGATCCATTGTGATGTCTAAGGATGTGTGGAATGTGAGTGGAGTAGAAGGAATTTTTGTGTATAGACTAGGAATTGGTAGGATATGGGGCTGCAGCCGACTATGATAGGAACAATGCCGATATTCATGAACCTTCTCAAGTATAGCCGGTTACTTCGTTCTTGTCCATACGCCGACAGTTTAGTCAATTAACCGCCTCTTTTTTTTCTTAATAATTGACAAACTGTCGATGTAGGGATTCGAACCCATAACCTTCCAGTTTCCAAGTAGTCATACTGCGCAGGCATAACGCTTAGACCACTCGGCCACTTGGACTGGTGACTCAGGCTCGTACTGAGCAAAGATTAGCAAATATTCTCAGAGAATAATTACCACTAGCTAACTCATACTGAAGATGGCTATTTGGCGGTCGAAATAACTATTCATACAGCACAATTGTTATAGAAGCTGGTGCAATAGTGGTCGGGTTCGAACCAATGAGGGTAGTCGTGCTGTTAAAGGCGCTCCTGCTTGAAACTGAGAGATTGCTGGTTTGATTCCTAACCGTGGCTGTGTGTCAATTATATTTATATTAAAAAAATTAAAGAGGTGGTCAATTGACTAAACTGTCGGCGTATGGAAAAGAACGAAAGTAACCAGCTATACTTGTGAAAGTTTTCTGCAGTTTTATTTTACATGTTCTAGATGAATATCGGCATAGTTCTTATCAAAGTCAGCTTCAATTGCACAACCTATCAATTCGTAGTCTTTATACAAATTCCTTGTCCTTAAGGGGTCCGTAAAAATGGCCTAGATAGACCTACTTGTCAGGTCTTTACGGTTAAAAGTATAACTTTTCTGGCCATTTAAAGTAAAAATTAGATTATCAACCTTCATTGTTTGGATTCTTGAATTAGAACAATTTTACACCTTGCACACCTCGTAACTGTGGCACAAACTACTCAAACAGCTTTAAATTATGTTACATATGTTCTCATTCTTGTAATCAATAATCTTGTATTTCAATCTATTTTTTTAGTTTTAGATTATTCGTTCTGAGATGAAAATCTGCTCAAAATAAAATTATTTCGGAATAAAACTATGACATGAAATATATAATTCACAAATTTCACGAAGCACTCACATAAAATTCTAGATATAAGTAAAAATGTATAAAACCATACTTCTCATACAAACGTTGGTATAATAAAGCGGCAAGCAGCGTTGCCTTGAAGCCTTTTTATGTTTGACAACATTTTTTTTCTTCTCTCCTCATTTGTATGTTCTCTCTCATAGAAAATTACCGTACTTTCCGCTTAAAAGAAAAAAAGGTTGCTTGTTGCCTTGTGCCTGTATGTATGTGTAATACGCGATGAAAAAGTCAAAAGTTTTTTTCTATGTATGGAAGAAAAAATTATTTTTATTCAGACAAAAAAAAACAAACCATATCTGTGTATGTGGATGCAATGAATATAACAAAGTTGTCACTGACTACCGACTACCGACTACCAACTCTGACTCGGCAGAGTATAGTTGGGTTTATCGTTCTACCCATCCCCTCTACAGCACCACAAGAAAACATCCGTTTGATAAATTAAATTGTGTATGAATTAGCTGCAAATAATTTTTAGTATATGATTTGGTTTATTTTTTTCTTTTTTAATTAAAAACGTACAAAAAAAAAACGTATTTTCTCGACCGGTGGTGAGATAACAGACATTTTTCGATGTGAACGACTCAGAAACGGAAGATCCCTTGCAAATCAAATAGAAAAGGGGCTTCAGTTTAATTTAAATTACTGTTATGTTTTAATGTGTTGAATCTCTGGTCATGCCAAAGAAATAACTTATGATTTGTATAAGCAATATTCGTCCAAATAAATGAAAATCGAAACAGTTGCGAATAAATCGAAGTGAAACAGTTGCGAAAAAAACTGTTCATTTTCAAAAACTTTGATAATGGAGACATTCGTTTAGAAAACAACAACTGCAGCATATTCTAAAACCCCTTATGTATTCATTATGGGCATCCTGTGCGACGAGTAGCAGGAAACGTCCAGCAGCATTATTTTGAACCATAAATATCTCGGTTACATGGATATACTTGGATTACAGTAAATATAAGATATTCGGTGCATCTCTTCTCGAGTATATGAATCTTCAGCAAAACCTGATATCCTGACCATTATCAAGATATTGGAGAAGTGAATCCCGCCAGAGTGAAGTAGAAAGGGGAGTAAAAAAGGCCATAAGGTTGAAGTGCAATACTTTGATTCCCCAAGATATATCTGTCTATCTATCTATCTAAAAAAACCTCTTGAATTGTTTTGTTCGAGGAGCTCTTTTTCCCATTGCGAATGGAATTACAAACTTTAACCATATTTATTTTTAGACCGAATGGATAATATGCAGTTTTGGAAATAATCCTGAAGTAAAATTACCCATCTCCTGGTAATTGAATTTCAAATGTCTTGTAAAAGCGACAAGCCTTTTATTGAAATAAAAACGTAAATAGATTGGATTTCGGTATAATCTGATGAAATTTTTTCCTCTATTCATTTATCTGCAACTTTTGTATTTAGACAGAAGATAGATAGATTATATAGGCTGCCCAGAACGGGCTACACTTCGACCATCTGGTCCTTTGTGATGCCTAAGGATATGAGGATGTGAGTGGAGTGGAAGGAATTTTAGTGTATAGACTAGGAATTGGTAAGATATGCAGCCGACTATGATAGGAACTATGCCGATATTCATCTGGTGTTCGTGATTTAGACACAAAATGAAAGGAATAATTTTCGTAGTTTTCAAATCTCTGGTGGTCGTACAAATTTAGGAGAAAGGTGTTTAGATTAAAATGAAATTCTTAAAGCGATTCCTCTCTTGTACTCTTAATTCTGGAAATATCCTAAGTTTATTATGTGCCCGTACAAATGAATATCTTACCACCAATAAAAAATTACTCTCTCTCTCTCATGTATTAAAACTAATCTCTTACTTGTGTCGTAAAGCTCTCTTATAAAATAATTACAATGACAAATAAAAACAAACAAGGTTAGAACGAAAGTAATAACGAAATTGTAATGACCTTCAAAGTTAAATCTGAGACAAACAAGGATTTGTGTCAACACTCTTAAAAAACATAAAAACATACAAAATAAAAACCATATAAAAATGATTAAAGATGAGATTTATTTAGGTAGATAGGTACCTATCTACCTACCTACTATAAAAGGAAACACACATACATACTACATATACAACCAACACTACAAGTCTTCTACACTTCTACAGTTCTACACGTCTTTAATAAATATTTAAATTTATATAATATTAAGTAATGTTTTGTTTTGTCATATTTTCTAATTTAATTTTCAAAGGTGAAAAGATAAATTTTCTATGAAAATGAAATGAATTTAACACCAAAACATAATACAAAAGGTGTTTTTTAGTGAGTACTTTACCTTATACGACGACAAGTACGAACACAGACACACATTTTGAAAGTATTAAAACAATGTCATGCAAAAATTACAGAATGTTCATAAGTTGTTGAAGGTGGAAAAGTACTTATTTCAAAGAAAATTTTATTCATATACAGGCTGTTTTCAAAAGCATTTCTAATAGAGAATCAATGTTAAATAAATAAATAAAATATTAACTATAAAACTATACAATACACATACATACAAACATCTTGATAGTGTATACTGTATGCGTATGGTGTTTGTTTATCATTTAAGAGTGAGGATTTTGTGATGCACATACTTAAGTTAAGAAGTCAATGAAATATTTAACTCACTCAAATTACATGTTTCTACAGTACTGACTGACTTAACACAGCCTGACAGCATGTAAACAACACACACACTACAGAGTACCACCACTATTTTTATTACTTTATGAACCAGTGTGTAGTTATTATAGTAATAAATAATATTTAACATTGATTCTCTATTAGCAAAGCTTTCCAACACACACGGTATACGTAAAATATAGTGGTATTGTTATCGATGCTGAAAAATCAATATTGGGATTTTACCGAATATTTTCTTTAAGGTCTCTTGATACCAAAAAAAGTTTTGAACCCGGGACTCAGGCATGATGTCAAATCATATTCTATGTTCAATAGCAACATATATTCATTTACAATGTTGAGGTCCCATGTAAAGTTCGAATGCCGACGTTGGCCGATTGTCACTTAGCCGATCGTTATATAAAAAGCGTGACAGTCTAATCTGAAATTTCATTTCACTTCCCCAATAAAAATCATACTTGTATGCAAGGCTATTTATGGTTTCACATCGAAAAACCGCTTTTGGTCTTTAATGGGTCTGTATGTATGTATGCATTTGTGACTTGGTGGGTGTGTATCTATGAACAATATATCTCGAGAACGGTTCTAGCTAGTGGAATGAAACTCTAAATTTTAGTGTAATATGGTTGTTTCACGTGACTGTAATGTTTGGATGGAAATATCGAAATCAGAAATGATCTTTTAGTAGTCATAGAATTTTAGTAGCAAAGTAAAATTATCTTAGAAATCTAAGGTCTTCTATCAGTGTTTTTCGAATCCTATGTACCACAGGATACGCCAGGTATATTATATACGTTGGAAATTCTTCTACAATTTTAATGTTACTATTTTCTTATTAAAGAAATTGTTAACTTACCTGTGTTGTGTGCACCAAGCGCCAAGCAACCAGCCAGAGGACACAATGTTCTAACTAAGTTGATGGTTGTGATCTTAGACAGAATATTCTAGTTCTCATTTCTTGGAGGAACAAGAACATACTACAATCTATACATATATGTATGACAATGACAACGATCTTTATCTTACGACAATAGAAAGTTTAGTTTGTTTGCTTTCTCATTCAGCCCCCTCCTCTGATTCTACCTGTGATAGGTAGGTAGGTAGGTAGGTACACCTATTCGCTTAGTTTATGGTTGTTTCTTTACGGCTTAATTAAACATCTGTATAATTGTATTAGAACACTTTACGTGCATTTTAATATCTTCTACTATGATCGTGTAAATATATATACAATGTGTTTCATGAATATTTAGTATGTGTATGGTTATGGTTCTTTGGGTCTACCAAGTTCGTATATACTGATTCTATTTTATTGATCTTTTTATAGTCTTCATTTAACTTCATAGCGTATAATAACTGTTTGTTTACATTAATAAAAAATATAAAACTTCCATTTCTTTTTTCACATTTAAAAAATATACTACTTATCTTTTTTTTTACAAATAAATAATATACAGAGAGTTACAAAAGTGAGGAATTTTATGAAATATAACATTTCAGGTTGGTTCAATTTTATTGTACGGGAGTGTACATCATTTTTGAAATAAATAGGGACCTATTCAAGTCTACTGTGAGATTCTAGTAAGTTGGGACTTAAACATAATACTATCGCTCCTGGGACTATTTCAAAAACAAATCGAACCAATCTAGAGATTGGATTGATTTTAATCATTTTGATAAATTTCCTAACAGCATAAATTTAAGAAACATGATTAAGAAATATCTTGCGTATATCTTTGATACAGAACAATAATGTAGATGTTATCATGCCATTACATATGACATCCTGTATGTCCTACAGGATATTTATCGCTACTATATAAATTTGTCATATGAAAATAAAGGCTGAGTAATTATTTTAATGTTTTGCCTTAAGTCGTAATTTAACAACTCTCTTCGATTGCGCTACAAATGATTACCTGAAGGTTAATAACTTATATTTACCAAAAACTTTCCACTTATTTGTTTCAAACCAGTATTATAATAATACTGTCAACAAAATTTGTTTTGAACGAAATTTTGGTAAGCGATTCTTCATAGACATAGGAAGTTTTACCAGCAAAATTTTGTCCAAGTTTTAAGCATTGGTGTATTAAAAATCAGTCGGTTGATAGATATTGAAAAGTGTGTGCCATAAAGACATTTTTTGTTATTTTTGTTAGAGCCGAAAGTTTGCAAATTTAAAAAAATGCATCTCAAATTTACAGCATAAGCTATTGTTAAAATTTCAAGGTGACTTTATTCCTTTCTTGAGTGCTAAATCACTGAACTTATACAAATGGCAAAAGAAAATATATTTTAAGACGACAGAAGTCAAATGCACAGCTAAATTTTTGTACAGCTTATGCTTGGAATAAGAGGGCACTGATATATTACTTAGACTTGAGGTCTAGACGATAAAAGAGTATTTTAGTATTTGTGCCACCACCTAAAAATAGTTGGATCAAATCGCCAGTAAATTTGGACCACAGCGAGACATTTTTTGTTATTTTTGTTAGAGCCGAAAGTTTGCAAATTTAAAAAAATGCATCTCAAATTTACTGCATAAGCTATTGTTAAAATTTCAAGGTGACTTTATTCCTTTCTTGAGTGCTAAATCACTGAACTTATACAAATGGCAAAAGAAAATATATTTTAAGACGACAGAAGTCAAATGCACAGCTAAATTTTTGTACAGCTAATTCTTGGAATAGGAGGGCACTGATATATTACTTAGACTTGAGGTCTAGATGATCAAAGACTATTTTAGTATTTGTGCCACCACCTTAAAATAGTTGGATCAATTCGCCAATAAATTTGGACCACAGCGACTCTTATCTTATACTACTGACTCAATTACAAAGATTTATTACTTCACTTTTAACATAAATAATAAATCAAAAAACGTTACATCAATTATATAGAAAAAAAAAGAGAAGATAATTACTTGATTCCACGAAGTACTTCACAATACAGGTAATTTAAACCAATTTATTTAAATAAGAAATTATAATCCTCTTTACCTCATACCTTCTGTTCTATCCCCATTATTTCCAGGGTGGAAAAAATCGTTTACTTACTACAATGAGAGATAAAATATATCGTGCAATTTAGTTGCACACATTCCAACCAATTGCAAAATGAATACTATGTGTAGATCGAAATAATTTATTAAATAGCTTCACTATACTTCTAAACTACTTGAACTCTATCTGTTAGACAAAGAGAAGTATATTATTTGATGATACCAATCGAATAAAGAAAAAAAAAACTAAAGGGTGATCATTAAATCAAACACCCTATCGGATATTTGTCCAGTTATACCTGCAGTTGAATGAATGGAGTTCTTTTACAACTAATGTAAAACCATAGTCAAAACAATGAAATAAAGAATTGATAATCGTTACCCTTGTTAACCAGAATAAGAACATATGCAACAGACTTGCAGTATGGAGTAAGTTATCACACATCAAATCGTTTATCCAACAGATGGTTAGTGTCGCTGATGTCACGTGGTGGATTTTATGAAACCGTTGAAACTCTCGATGTATTATGTTATGGACTATTCCAATTAGGTTCAGAAATGTTGAGAAAAGTCCGATCATCCTGTTTTAAGTGTCATGCAATCCAGCTTACCAAGACGAATAAATATGGTACCCTTTAATAAAAATCGAAAAATTCGAAGAAGAATTTTTGTCTCTCTTTGAAATTTTATTGAAAATCATATTTTCATACCATTTTAACCCATAAATTACGAAAATCTACTCGAAAATTGGATTCGAGTTATGATTTTTGAAGTAACTGCCAATATGAGTCTCGTATTCCAAAGTTTCAATTCCAGAAGGGCTTATTCATGCAATATCATTCAAATTACAAGTCAGACAATAAATTAGACGGAAATTTCGTTTTCTTTGGACGAAAATGGTCAAGAAACATCGTTTTTAATAAAATCGGAGGTAAAAATTTTTTCTCAGTTTTCGGAATTTTTCTAAGGGGTACCCCTTAATAAAAATCGAAAAATTCGAAGAATAATTATTGTCTCCGATTATTTCGAAAATCATGTTCTTAGACCATTTTAACCCATAAATAACGAAAATGTACTCGATAATTTGATTCGTAGTATGAATTTCGAAATATGGCTACCTATATAATGTTTTGGTATCAAAAGTTTCGAATCCAGAATGGCCCATAGAAGCAATATGTTACACACAATAAATAAAGTATTTAATCACACCGAATTTTCATTTTCTTTGAGTCAAAATGGTTTAGGAAAGTGTCAAAATACTGAAAAATATAGCCCGGGTCACACCGACTTTTCCAAGTGCATGTTCGATAAAACCCATCTTTATCTAATGAACTAAATTTAAATAGACTTCGAATACGAATCACCCCGTAGATAAAACTAAATCGAATATATTCCAAGAGACATCTATAAACTGAGAAAACTAATAAAATGCAAGCAATGTCGATTCATTTTGTTTACAATAAATTTACTGATTTTACTTACGTTCGTAGTGGATATAAAACATTTTTTTTTTGTGTCTCCATGAAACATTCATTTAGGGTTGTGTTTGGGCTAGAGAAGGGGAGGATGCTCTTGCTATATGTTAATGGTTTAAACAGATATATACAGTCGATTTAGCGGCAATGGTAATGTTGGAGTTTTTATGGAGATACGAAAGGTTAATGGACAATAAACCGGATGATATGTATGTTTGTGTGCTTTTGCTTTTCTGGTTGTAACTATTTTAAACTGACTCTCATTCTAATAACCAAACCAAACCAACCCCAACTATTTAGTAAGTAAATTCAAATGAGCAATTCATTTATACGATTTGTACATTTTGGTTTTTTTTTAGTATTTTATTTTAGTAGAAACGACATAAACAAAATTTACTTTTTTTTTTAAATATTTAATAGATAAAACACTTAGATATAAAAGTTTTTATTCGTAGGTAATGTACTAAAAAGGTAAAAATTTATTCAAACAAATGAAAATTATACCTAACTGAGTTAATTGGCTAAATACGCGGTAATTGTAGAGGTTTGAGCTGAAATTGCGGCAAAACTACAAGGTGAATGAAGAAAAGTATAGAAGATGTTTATTTTTAAAAAAAGAAAACATTTTTTGTCGTAATATTTTTTTCTGTTACGGTTTCAATAATTTAACCCCCTGGCGGGGGATACACGATCTGGTATGCCCTTTACGAACTAGACCTTACTTTTAGTTCCAGAATCCACACACAAAATTTCAGATTGTTGTATCTTTTCATGTGTTAGTTATCGTGTCTACAGGCAAACAGATGGACCGACGGACGGTCATGAGGTAATGGACAATTCAAGTCTTTTTATCAACATCTTTGCCTAAAATGTTGTTTTTGATTAAAATTATCAACCATTACAAAGTCGGGACGTAACCTGGTATACCCATGAATATATTCCTAGCCACTGGCCCGATATGATTTTCCATCGGTAATATCTCAGGAATTTTCCAAATTTTCTTCGGAAGCCTAAATACTATCTTCCACTTTACAAACTTAAAAAATGACGCACTTCACATACAAACTTTCATTTTTTACTCCCTTAGGGGATGAATTTCCAAAACCGCTGAAACAACTGACAAAACAAAAGCCTGAACATCAATTTCCATATTTTTAACTTCGAAATGGCGAACTTCCATACAAACTTTCATCCCCAATTTAACCCCCTTAGGGGATGAAAAAATATCCTTTTTCAGTACTCTCCTACGTCATCGTAGGAACTCCTGTACAAAATTCCATGCTTCTAGGCGTGCCCGTTTAGGCAGTGCGTTGTCTTTCAGTCAGTCAGTGTTAGAGTTTTATTAGGTATACAAGTTCCGCTCGCAAGGTAGTCCCACCTTGACCCGAGGCGGCCTTTGGCCTTGGCTCTGCGTCACAGAAATTAACATTCCATGAATTGTAAAAAAATTTTTTGGGGGGTGTTTTTCTGGGGGGTTGCAAAGAAAAATTGAAGTTTTCCGATTTTCCCGTCGGTTTCAAACAATTTCGCGTCGAATGCAAAAACTGCATCTTTCAAGCATGTCTAGAAGTGCCTTAGAATTTGTATACATGAGTCAGATTCATGTCTAGCTTTATAGTATTATGGATAGACATACCGGGTATAAGAACTCATGGTATACGCTTGAGGGGCTTTGTGTTAAAACTTTGTTTGAGAAAAGGTAAAGGTACAGTTTATTATGAATATGACTGTAAACACTGCAGTCTCAATGAACAAAAATGTTTCAATTCGTAATAAAGTATCGTTCCAAGAAAACAAACAGTCGTAAATTAGATGATAATTTACACATAGTTTTAAATATTCAACAGCTCAATTAAAAAGCACTGATGACAAGACTCCCATTCTGCTGTAGACGAGAGAATAGTGCTTCCAGGCATTGTTAACATATTTTTGAAAAATATAATTTTTGATGAGGTAAGATCTCTCTCACTATCTCTCTCTCTCTCTATTTATCTTTGATAAACACTTTGCATTTGAATTGTAATTGTCTTTGGTTTTGTATTAAAAAAATAAAATATATATCAAACGGTTTTTTATATTTCTTTCATTTTTGATTTTAAAAATGAAAGACACAGACAATTTTTCTTTTCTTAATGATCAAATAAAAATGGAAATTTATGCATAGTTTTTCTTATATTTTCTCTATTTTAAATTTATTTTTCTGTTTTTTTACTCTATACAATGAGAAAATAAGAAATGCTATTTAATTGAATATTCACACTGACATTTTTTAGAGAAAATGAATACGAGAAAAATATCTATTTAAATAAATTTTTATTTTATATAAAAAAAAATATTTGGTGTCAACGCCTCCTCCAACATCTGTGTTCGGACTTATGTTTGATGTAGATGGGGGATTGATGTTATTATGATGTTGATTATTGGACTGTTCAAATCAAATTTTTAAATTTAATTAACAAAATTATCCAAAATGTAAATTACTGGGTAAATTTTCTATAGCTAAGATTCCTTTTGTTTGTAACACAGTATTAGTAGTGGAGTTCAACCTAATTTATGCGGTTTTTGGGAAAGTTTTTCGAATAAAGGTTATTACTATGTTTCGAATGAGCTACTTTTATCCGAAGCGTTTGTTCGAAAGCCAAATGATGAATGCGTAAATCAATTATAAAACTTTTCGAAAAATGAGCGCTACATTTTTGCAACATTTATTTTATGTTTTTGAAAACTGCTTTAGCGTACAATTCTAGAAATGGGCAACAAATTTAACGATCTTATCTTCAATAAACAATTTCAATTACTTTACTAAAAAAAAAGAAAGAAAGAAGAATAGAAAAGGATGACATTGCACAACAGGATCTATTATTATGAAATAGGTATAGGCTTACAAAGTCCTTATAAATAATAGCAAAATATAGTACTTCAATGTATTACATAGAAACATAGCAAAACTTGTTGGTTCATACTAGATGTAGCTCTATGCATTTACTACATATATATATATATATATATATATATATATATATATATATATATATATATATATATATATATAGCTCCATAGCTCCACGTTTATTCGCCTGTTGCATAGGCTTGTTGCCATTACCTAACTATGTCTATAGTAAGTGCAATTGCTCTGATGGAAACTGCAACACGTAATGTTTTTGCTGCAAGTAACAAGTATTATTACAAACACGAAATGGAAAACCCGTTAAAACAACAACGAAATCCGTTTTTTTTAATCTAAATTATATGCAGACACCGTTAAAAATCTGAGTAGTAGTATTAGTAGCGGGTAGGTCGAAGCCTGGCATGTAGGCCTTTCTAGATATGTTTTACCGACTCCTAACGGACAAGGAATTTGAATGTAGACTAGGAATTGGTAAATTGTGCGACTGTAGCTGATTTTAATAACAAAACTGCCGAAAACCTTCGCAAGCATAGCCGGTTACATTCGTTCTTGTTCAGTTATTAAATTGATTTAGTGGATAAACTTCCGCCGGTGGGAATCGAACTAACAACCTCCCATCTCCGAGTAGAAAGCCTTTACAAACTCGACCATACGGACTTGTTTAACAATCGCAAGTTAAAATTGGTTTGCAATGCTTAGAAATTGCTAGAGAAGAACATAGAATCTAATGCTGAGAGTATTCTGAGCGAACAAGCGACTTCAAGTAGGTACAAAAGGGACAAAATCTATAAATATTCTTTTTTGTACAAACAAGCAACTCTTCTTTTTTTCATAAACTAAATATTTTGCCATAAGTTTAGGTCATAAACTGAATGTTTTTCACACATAGTAGGCTCAAACATCGGTAATTAATACATATATATATGGTACCTTGGTATGCACACCACAAGTCTTATATACGTCTGGTAATGTGGAAAAATTGGTTTCTTTAATAAACCAGTAAACACAGGATAATTAAACAAGGAACTGAGGTAGTTATTACATTTATCGTTTCCTTGGATACCCTTATCGTTTCCTTGAATTTTTTCAGTAAGTTTTGCAAAGCTTACTGACAAAATAGAAATATTTTGTTTTAAATATGAGGTGTATTTCAAAAAAAACAACAGATAATCTCTTCTCTCAAACTGTATTGAGTTTGAGAGAGCTGAACTCTTGCCTACATCAGTTTTTCTATTTCTCTCAGATAATCTTCGCTATAGAAATTTGCCCATCGAACATTCGATAAAATGTTGGTGCATGTAACAAGTTTTATTATAACAGACATAGACTTCTATCTATGTGTAGTACAGAGATATTATAAAGTCTTTATTTTCCACAATGATATTCACTTGTTGGGCTTCTTCGTAGTATGTTGTTGCCAAGAATGTATTCGAGATAGTTTGAACAGACAGACAGACAGACAGACAGATAGATAGACAGACAGACATGCACACAACAACAGGCTTTTCATATTTTATGTTGATTGTAAATAACAATCTATATGGATGGATATGGGGTATTTATAGGCTTTAAACTATATACCATATTGTAGATGATGTTATCTTTCAGTTTGATTCAATATAAATTGACAATCATTTTATCATTTTAGAGACTAATATATTAGGCGATTAAATTGTGTATGATTATATGGATGTTTGTACTACACAGTAAATCATCATCAGTAGGAATTAGCTCGTGGTAAATATTCCTCAAGGAAATATGTTATTTCGGCAGTCACCAATTTGCGATTGGCATTGATGACTGCCGAACGAGACAGTCACCATATTAAGGATATACATACCGCCAAATTTCCCCTATTTAAAGAATTATTGATGGTAAAATATCAAGAAGACTTTATTAGATGACCATTATTTCAAAGGCAATCTTAAACCATCTATCTCATTTCGGCTTGAAATTATTCGGGGTCATACAAACGGCTTTTAGATTTTATACCATATACACGTATAACAAAACTGTGGTGGATTAGATCAGTGTCGAGATTCAAGTCAGGAGCAAACCTTATAAAGACCTACTTTCCTTGAAAGGGGCTCCAGGAGTGCTATGGTCTTTATAAACGTTAGGATATTGTTTGTAGTATACGCGACACCTCATTGCTTTCTTCGGCTGAAGATCTGTTCATCCCAAATGACAGTGTCTTTTGAGAGAGAGAGAGTGTGTCGCATTCACACCGAATGTGAATTCCTGTTTCCTCTTCTTCATGACAGTATCTGCAGAGAACATTCCCTGTGAGATTAATTTGGGTAGATGTTTGTTGAGTTTGCAGTGCCCATTAACAAGGCCAGTAAGTATCCTTAATTGGCTCCTTCCTAGTTGTAAATGTTCAGAGGCCTTTACATGAGAAGCTTTCAATAAGAGTTTGTACACGATCTTTTGACCATGAGTATTTGTCCAAGAAAGGTTGGACCCTTGTTGTTCCACCCATTCTCTTATTTTATATTTTACTGAGCTTTTCGAGACTCCAACGGTTCTGGGTCGTGTACTGGCACCCATTCTGGTTTATTCATAAGCTTTTTCGTTTCCATCGATTTCTGAATGTCCAGGCATCCAGCCAACAGTGACTTTGATCGTTAATAGGTCGTAAAGTATCGAACTTACCAGATAGCCATTTTCATGGATTCCTAAAACTATTTTCACAATTTTTGGGAACACTGGTATATTTTACCTGCTAATGCATATCTGCTTGAAATTATTCGGGGTCATACTAGCGGCTATTAGATTTTATACCAGTAATCGCCTGACAGATTACAACTTGAATTACACTTTTTCCATCATCACTAAATAACAGTTTCCGTTTCTAAACAAAGAGAAAACAATAGATTCTAAAAATGATTACTCAACAAAATAGGTACTCAAATAACATAATTTTGTGTCATATACTCAAATAACTGTTAATGTTAATTAATTGTATTATAAAACCATCCTACCTCCATAAAAACAATATGTAATAGGTATTTACTCGATTTGTCTGTTGTCTGTTCGGTTGGTTGATGAGCTATATTATGAGCTACAAAACAACGCCTGTTATTATTATTATTATCATGAGAACAAGCTAGTATTAGTACTAGTAGTACATAGAGCTGATACTAATATTAATATTTGTAATTTGTATTATTTTATCAATTTATAATGTTGTCATACGGTTCTGGCTGTTAGCAGTAGCAGCGTAGCGTAGTGTAGCGTTCTTGCTTGAATTTAGAATTATATACATATCATTTATTTTATATTTATACACATTAATACCAGGACAACGGAAAACCTGTTGAAAATTAAAACAGAGTAGTCACTTCTTGATATAAACGCATTCATTCATTTGTACAAGAAATCTTTAATAAAATTTCGAATTCGCCCCCTTTAAGCTTAAAAGAATCTAAACGCAATATTTAATATGTAACTAACTTCTAAGCTAATTGAATATTTTGTTTCAACAGCATCGAGGGTGGTTTAGGGTTTAAAACTTTTTCGTTTCAAACTTACAAACTCATTTCTAGATGGATAGATAGATAGATTGTAGCGGCTCTCCTGGGCGCGACACACTTCCACTATAAGGTCCATTGTGATGCCTAAGGTAGTGAGGATGTGAGTGGAATGGAAGGAATTTTTGTGTATAGGCTAGGAATTGGTATGATATACGGCTGCAGCCGACTATGATGGACTATACCGATATTAATCTGGAGTTCGTGAAGAAAACTACAGAAAACCTTCTCAAGCATAGTCGGTTACTTCGTTCTTGTCCATACGCCGACAGTTTAGTCAATTAACCACCCATTTTTTTTCTTAATAACTGACAAACTGCCGATGTCAGGATTCGAACCCATAACTTCCCAGTTTCCAAGTAGGCATACTGCGCAGACATAACGCGTTAGACCGCTAAGGTAATTCCAAAACTAATACTGTTGTATCTATAGACAGATACTCGTATTTCTAGTAAAACTAAAATATCTAGATAATTAAAATACTTAGTGTATGTATTGTGTTTGTGGATTTGTTTTAAATAAATTGTACTTCACATCCACATCCATATCGCTGGCTGTACAACAACAAGTGAGTGAGATTATTATTAATTTTATCATCATTACAAGAAGACAATTATTTATTATTCTTTACAAAAATGAATATTTATGAGTTTTCTAATACCTTTCCCATTCATTCATTCGCAACACATCTCACTCTCCCTACTCTCATTGAGTACCATTGAGTCTCATGCCTTTATTTTACTTTGTGTAATTATTATATCCCGTTTTTTATTATACATTATGTTTTATAGAAGTTTATTTTACAAATTACATGTTTGAAATGACTCAGGGCTCATTATCCGGAGAAAAAAATCGGAATTGATATTAATTTTATTGTCATTGGTATTCATAAATAATATAAAGATACTATCGTAAAGCTTTTATCCGCAAACTACAAGTAAACCCTAACAACCCCATCAAATAAGGATACAACCTCGGAATGAGAGGTAATAAGGTGAATTGAATTTAGACTTTTTGACATTTTAAAAACTGGCTCCAAAATCTCATAAAATCATGTGTTTACGTCTTAAAATATACATGGAGAAATGTTTGTTTTCGCAAATATTACTCCTTTAATATGCATCAAATCGAGTTTATGAAACTGAAAAAAAATCGGAATATTTTTTAAGAATTTCCATAATTTCTTACGAAAGTTCCAGCACTCTCTTGTATAATCAGGACAAAAAACCGGTTTGCTTTAATTACACATACAAATATTCATATACAAATTAATGTAATTTTGAAATATAAAATAATTTTAAATTATTATATTTCGAAAACAAAACTGTAAAACAAATTTATTCAATATATATTTATCTTTACTATCCCAGTTTTTTTTTTAAATTCTGTCGAGTATTTTTTTTAATACAACAGATAATTGTTGGACGGGCATGAAGTTTTACATGCTTCTAACGAGAGAGAATGCTTACTTTGTATTAATTATCTCGCATTCCAAACGGTCAAAAATTCTGAAACTTCGGGATTTATAAGAAAACGTTATTTTTATCCTGTGAAAGAAATTTGAGCAAAATCAGTCGAAAGTGATTTCAAGGTTTAAGGACCTCTCTTAAACAGCACTGACGAAGTGACTAAAATAAGCATTTGAATAAATGCTCATTTTCCGCTCGCTATCTCAAAAACCATTAGCGACAGACAAAAATGACCAGGACATAAATTGAAGAGAATAGTATGCTCTATAAATTTCTGCCTTTAAACAGGACAGTTACCATTTTTATATGTTTAGAACGGCCAAATAATCCAATGCGTGTCTGACAAAATAAAATATTTTATAACAATTTCCTTAAAATTCAACAACAACCTTTGTACAGCTTGAATTTGGGTCCTCTTTGAAGAAATCTGTATCTGTAATTTATATTAAATTTATTCTATTGACATTTTTTTTCAAATTCTGATTGATATTGAGTTTTATTTATATGAGAAGAGACAAGTTACAAAATATGTAATAAAATTTTCATAAATCAATATGTAAATTGAAAATTTATATATTTATTCCAATTGAAATTCAATCAAAGTGGTTTGTTTGTTTTTGTCTCTAAGCGCTTCGCTTCGCTGTGCTGTACTATGCTGTGCTGTGCTGTGTATAGTATTATATATTATAACAAACAGAAATTTGAATTGAATATGATTTAATAGTTTTTATGTAAAAATTATTTTTATATTATCCTATAAAGTTTCCCACAAACAAATAATAAGAAAATAATAATAAAGAAAATATTACTACAGTGGTACAGTGTCTTACAGAAAACAACGATTATACTAAAACTATGGAAAACTAAAGATGTTGTTTGCTATTCGTTGTGTCTAAAAATCGATTTCGTATTACAAAACATCTTAGACAAATTCTTGATTCAAATTTATTGATAATATAATGCTTATATAATGGTAAAGAGTCTAAAACTTAAACAGAATAATGAATTTCAATTCAGAGTTCTTTCTTATAACACTTCTGGCAGTAAAAATAATGGTAAATACGATAAATATTGGTCCCAAAAGTTCCTAATGCTCATAGATAGATTGTAGAGGCTGCACTTTGACCATAATGTCCATTGTGATGCCTAAGGATGTGAGGATGTGAGTGGAATGGTAGGAATTTTTGTGTATAGACTAGGAATTGGTTAGATATGCGGCTGCAGCCGACTATGATAGGAACTATGCCGATATTCATCTGGAGTTCGTGAAGGAAGAAACTGCAGAAAACCTTCTCAAGCATAGCCGGTTACTGTAGTTTTTGACCACACGCCGATAGTTTAGTCAATTAATCGCACCATTTTGTTCTTCATTTAATTTACAAACTACCACTGTTGGGAATCGAACCAGCAACCTTCCAGTTCTAACTATCATCTTAAACAATTCGACCACTCGAACTGACTATTAAGGCTTACTTGTAGTTTGCGGATAAAAGCTTCACGAAAGTATCTTAGCAATGTTTATATTATTTACGAGGAATACCAATGACAATAAAATTAATAAATTCCGATTTATTTTTCCCGGATAATGGTACTGAAACATCCTGTACAGAAAACTACAAATAAAATACAATGTTTTGTAAGAGAGTGCTTCGTTGAATGCTTCGGTAAGAGTTTGTTTCAATGCGGTAACCATCGTATCTAATAACATATACACACTAGAGATACCGATATATAAATAAGATAAACAGATAATATTATTATGTAAATGTATAACCAAAAAAAAAAATAAAAAATAAAAAAAATAGAAAAGTAAATCTACCTCGAACAACAACAACAACAACAACAACAACAAGATATAGAAAGAGAACGATATATCTATAATACAGATATTGTTTTCTTTATCATTATTACTACTATTATTGATGTGAAAATATATCACAATACATTTCCATATATTATGTAATCTGTTTGTATTGTATAAGAGATTAGTTTCGTGTGTTGTTTCTTTTGTTTGGTTTACCAGAGCTATGTATGTTGGTGTGCTCCCAGTCTGTAGGTATCGCACGCGTCTGATATCGTTTGTCTGTACTACATATCGATATCTTGTGTATACCGATACAATCTAATGTTAACGATATATCTCATGTTATATCATTTAACTCTTTTTGCAAATTATGTAAGTACTCCCCCATATGGACTGGAAAATATGAAAAACTACAAAATTTAGTGCTTGAGAGTGAACTTATGGCGCCTTGAATGAATGAATGAACGATAATAATAATAATAACTAGAAAGAGGCGTACCGCAAACGGGTCCCTTGCACCTAGACCAAGGGGTCCTCTGTGCCCTCCTTGAGAACAACCTGTCACCCGAAAGCGAGACGCCTCCGGGTAAGAGGCGCTATTTTAAGCAGATGAAGCTATAGGATTCTGTTGAGGACAGACATTTTATTCTTTTGAGTAGGAGAGCATACTCCATTTCTCCAAAAATCCTACAGTTGAACTCAGTTCCCAAGCCTAGCTTCCTAAGGTGTCACCTAAGTCTACAATAACCCGTGGGAAACCTTGTCAGAAACCGCAGTCTATTTTTGCTCAGGCCAATGCAGGCTTTGTATCATTTACGGTTATAGTTCCCAATAAGATTCTTGACCTACCTGGGCCCCCGAAGGTTCTACCAGAGTGTAGCTCTCTTGATGTCTTCGTCCTTTCTGATCTCCTCTCGATAGAAGTGACTATCCAGTCCGCAGAATGGCACAATATATCTCAAGTTCAAGGAATTTCATTGACGTTCTTTTTTCGTAAGATTTCTTAAAGTATATTTTTGGCTATAATTTTAATAATTAAAAAAATAACAAGTCTGATTTCTTTTATTAAAAATTTCGTTTTTTGTTTTAGGTAAGTCGACCACAATTTTTCCGATACAGCTGTTGTTCATGTGAGTTTTGAATTCTTTACTTTATTTAAGATTTTTAAGATTAAGAAAGCGTTAAGCCTCAAAAAAGATAAAGAAAAACAATGAAAAGGTTGATTAGTTGGATTATTGGTTAACGCAGAAAGAAGTTTTGTAACTATTTGCACGCTGAATTATTTAATTCACTTTAATCTCCTTCGATGTTTTTATAAGAACCAAAGATATTTACTTTGATCTGGTATTCGCTTAGGTATTCCAGGTTGCAGCATGCAGTGCCTAGGCCTACATCCATTTTAATTTTAAAATATTTTAGCTTTCAAAGAAAATGATTGTAAAATTCAAAGAAAATGAGCCAAAAAGGCACGAATTTAAATACTTTTACAAAATATTATTATTTTAGACTAATTTAAATTTTATACTTTGTGGTGCCCGATAAATCATTTTAAATGGTAAAATTTTACTCAATTAAATTTAACGGCGATATTTTTAGTTTCATCAATAGCTACTAGACTAGAAATATGATATTATGTTTGGAATATTCATCAAAATTATTATATTTTGATGAATATTTTTATCAAAATTATAAAAAAAAAAAAAAAAACAAACAACATAAAATGACCTTGGTCTTAGTTTGTATATTTTGTTAATACTTCAATGATTCGATTTGTTTCGTAAACAAAACAACAACACAATCTCTATGTAAATATTTTTAGTTTTACGTTCATATGGAAATCGATTAAGTTCTTTAATAAATGTACAACGTGTTTCAAAATTATATGAACTGGTACTTTACAATTAAAACTGTATTATTTAATGACAGTCAGTTTGTGAAAAACGACTTCATAGATTTATTTACATACTAAGTTCCATATGTGCTTGGAGAATCAAACCTATAAAGGAAGAAAACCTATAATTTATAAAAACAAGTGAAAATACTCTGTAGATACTGAGTTCAATATCACTTCATGAACTGTTTATTTTACTTTTTACTCACTGAAATATATAACAGTACATACTTATATGCATATATGGTTTTGTAATCAAGTTCGAATGCTTGAGCTGAAATTCTGGTAGAAAGATTAAGTAGATGAAAAAAATATTAAACAAACGTTTGAAAAAAGAGCTTTTCTTGTCGTTAAATCTCTTACGGTTTCATCGATGGAAAAGTTCCTTCTTGTTAATGGGATGCACTGTCCGATTTTGTCAATTAAGAAACTGACTTTTTAGCTATAGAGCACACACCCTCATTTTCAAGCATTTTTCGTTCTTGAGTTATCGTGTTTACATCTATAAACATCTATAATAAAAATTGTTTTCTGCAATCAATCTTTCCAACCGTTACTCCGACATAACTAAACTTTATGTAGTCTTGTATATATAATATATAAATTTCGGGTATAAAAAGCCCAAATTATCATATTCATATATAAAATCCGGGGTCACCAAACAATGTCGAACCAAACAGAGTAAGTACACTACAATTTTGAAACATGCAATATTGTACATGTATATACAATGTTGTCCTGTTATTGTCCTGTTTATTTGTCCTGTATACACGATAATAATATATATTCAAATCAAATAAATTTAAATCACAAAAACAAAAACCACATAGCTGCTCTAGCATTGACTCTGGATAGAGGAGTTACCTACCCGTGCCGTACCGATCTACCTACCTACCTACCTCTCTGCTACTCTTCGGGTTTTATTTGATTCTCATTTATTCTCGGAATAAATTATATTATTGGAAAATATCAGACCAGACAGACCAGAATGTTTCATATTATATTGGTTGGTTGGGTTGATTTGGAAGTTTGTTTGTGTGTGTGTTATATTCGTTTATGTGTTTCAACCTCACACACACACACACACAGGATTCAGATATTTATTTATATATTTGTTTAGATTTATTATATTATTTTATTAATATTTAATATTAAATAAACATTTCAAATAACAATAAAATAAATTATTTATTCATTTGTTTATTTTATTTATTTATTTATTTTTATTTTTTTAACAGCGTTTGTGTTTTGTTTTTATTTTTTTTAAATTTTTTTATTCAGTTTTTTTTTTTGTAAAAACTATAGAATATAAAACAAAACAATTTATATATATATATACATATACATATATATATACATATATATATATATATATATATATATATATATATATATATATATATATATATATATATATATATGTATATATATATATATATATATATATATATATATATATATATATATATATATATATATATATATATATAAATGTGCAAAGTTTGAAAACTATTGCATTGTGTTGGGGTTGTATTCTAAAATAAATAAATAAAATAAAATAAATGAAATGAAATCATTATATGCAGAAGAGAGTATTGTGTGTACTTTATATTGAGTGTGGAGTATTTAATTCGTATAACATTTTTTTTTTGTTAAATATATTTTTATTAATAATAATTTTCTATTTAGTTTTGTTTTACAATTTGTTTTATAATTATTATTAATGTTATCGTGTTCGTAAAAAATCGAATTACTCTTAAATACACAATCAAAAAACATGTAAATAAAAAATAAATAACTTAATAATATATCGACATCAAAGATAGTAAAAGATCGCATGTATTTCACTACCACAACAGGTCAGGTATCTCAGAGGCAGAGAGAGCGTTAGTCTAGAAGTGTCTAGAGATCGTGGGTTTCATTATGATCCTAGATGTGTATGATTTTTCATATCAAGCATTGGATATCAAAGAATGTTATCAATGTTCAGACCTATTACTTAAGTGTCAAATTTGGTAAATGATAGTCACTTCTGTTGGTGTAATATAACAGAACGGCAACCATACTAACAAAGGATAAATAGACGCTAGTTAAAAAAAATACAAATAGTATATAAACAAATTAATAATACATCGATATCAAAGATAGTGTGAGTTCATATGCATTTCACTACCATCACATCTCAGGTAGCTTAGAGGTAGAACGTTGGTCTAGAGTGCCAGAGGTTTTCGTATCAAGCGTTTGATGTCAAAGAATGAGTCACTCTTAATCATGGTGGTAAATGGAGGGTAGACTAAATGGAGGGAAAGAAGTAAAGTAAGTCAATCTATTAAAGTCTCTTTTCTCTCATCCTTTGATCGATTGGAAAGGAATCGCAAATTTTGCAAACGAGAGCATAGTTCCTTATGTTCTTGAATTGCGGAAGAAGTCAATTACAATCGCAATCATTTAAGTTCTCCCGATGTTTATATATAAGACAGCCGGATATTAAAAGGTGGCTATCAAATATTTAGCTATTTTTAACCATATTGTACCTCTTCATGCGTCTTTTCTTCGACATTATGAAACACTTCGTCGGTAAACAGCAAAAAACTTTATATTCGTCAGAGATTCTTTTCTATTCCATACTTTGCCCTGAGAGTATGGCAAAAATCTCTGTCACGAAAAGAGAAGCGCACGATACTTTTTTGGATTTGCAGGATACTTTTGTGGCCGATAGTACAAAATAAAAAACAACAAACAAATGGTGCAGTATCATTATTTTTTTAAACCAGAAATAAATGTCAATTAAGTGTTGACAGAAGAAGACCCACTACGATTGAACAGGAATTAATTTAGAGAGATGATCGAACGAATAATTACAAACTATGTGTTGGGGAGTCAGTGAGTGAGTGAGTGAGTGAGTGTTATTATTATAGATGGTGATAATGATTGCAGACAACATAACAACAACAACAACAACAATAACACCAAACAAAATAAACACATCTATACACAAACACCACCCACACCAACAGCATCAAATACGTTTAGTAAATGCTTGTGCCGCCAATTTTCATTTAATGTTTATTGAATGTAGTCAATAATTAATTGAAAAACACAAAACAAAAAAATAAAGTACAAAAAAAAAGCCAACAGAAAATATACATAGACATTAAAAATCTAAAAAACCAAACAACTAAAATAACATATTGGAAATGACATATATAAAAAAAACACTGATCGTGGCTGTTTACACGCTAACATTTAACATAAAAAATACACAAAGTATACGTATAATAAAAGTATACACAAATAAATACATATGAATAATAACTTCGACAGAAGTAATACTTTCAAAATAATAATCAGAATGAAATGAAAAAGTTGGCTGTTACGTCAGAGTCGTCTTTGGTGTAGCGGTAAGCACGCTGGACTAGATATCCACAGGCCCGACGTTCGATTCCTGGTTGACGAATTAATTTTTTCATTTCAGTATTTAATAAAAAAAATCCAATGACATTGGTCTATAAAGTATACCCTAGTCTTCTACAATTTGTCGTACGGAACTTAAAGAGAATTTGGACAAACATTGTAAAATTTAAAAAAAAAAGAGTCGATTTCATCGTAATTTAGACCAGTCCAAGTGGCCGAGCGGTCTAAGGCTTAAGATATCGGCAGTTTTATCACAGTCAATTTTTAAGAAAAAAAAAGGGGGCGGTTAATTGACTAAATTGTTGGCGTATGGACAAGAACGAAGTAACCGGCTATGCTTGAGAAGGTTTTCTGCAGTTTCCTTCACGAACTCTAGATGAACATCGGCATAGTTCTAATCATAGTCGGCTGCAGCCGCATATCCTACCGATTCCTAGTCTGTACACAAAAATTCCTTCCACTCCACTCACATACTCACATCCTTAGGCATCACAACGGACCTTATGGTCGAAGTGTAGCCCGACAAGGGCAGCCTCTACAATCTATCTATCTATCTACGTTAGCGTGTAAATAAACATATCCTCCAATAAATGTGTATATACGTTGTGTATTTTCGGTGATTCAAACAGTTTGATTAAAACATTGTATAACAATTAGTTTTACTGTTTGTACAGATGGATGGGACCTACGTATTTACAACACTGTTCTCCACTATTATTTATTTATATCAATTGTTTATCATTGTAAATTAATGTAATTTACAGAACAGTGTTACAAATTATTATTTTACTAAATATTGTCACATTGATTCTACCTCTATATATAGATGGATTACAACGAGTGTGCCACAACTACTGCAAGAGCTGCCATAATGTATAGGAGCGGACAAAAAGATGATTCCCCTCCTCTAACACTGCCCGGCTCCTATTATGACAAGACTCAACCTTTCGGGTCAACCTTTCTTTGATAATAACCTCTCTGGTCTTTAAAAAATACTATTGCGGCACTTAATACTGTTACAAGAAATAGTAGCGGAGGGGAGATCGAAACCGGGCAAGTTTAGAAGGTCTTGCAAGTCTAGGTCGGAAGAGCTACTGCTTCAGAGTGCAACAAAGAGGTTATCTCTCGATGCACTGAGGCTGAACAGGATGCAACTGCGGAAGGTTGCCGGGTTCATTACCGGGCATTATCCCATCCGGAAGCATCTGCACACAATTGGACTCCATAACGGCTCCATTATGTGCAGATTGTGTGGCGAGTAGGAAGAAACATCCAGCCACATAATCTTTGACTGCGAACCTCTGGGTTACAGCAGATTCAGGATATTCGGTGCATCTCACCCCGAATATATGAACCTTCGGGAGGACCTGATAAGAAAGTTCCAGGCTATTGCCAACATATGGGAGAAGCGAGTCTCGTCAGACTGAGGTAAAAGGGGGAGCACAATGGACCATAGGGTCGAAGTGCAATAGTTTTTTACCCCGATATTAATCAATCAATCAAGTTTAGGCCATTTTTACCGACCATTAAAGGGCAAGGAATTTGTATGTAGACATGGTAGGTTGTACGACAGTAGCCAATTTTGATAGGAACTATGCCGAGTTTGTATAAGGAAACTGTAGAAAAGAAAATAAGACAGTGTTGAGAAACCTCTCAGTTTCGAGTAGAGTGTCGTTAACAACTGGGACACATGAAGGAGTCGGTTACAAAGTCAGCACTAAACTTAATATAATCTTGTGTATATTACATATACAGAGTAGAAAAATTTGTGTTCATGAACTGCGACTCAATAGTAACTCAATTTTTCGTATTTCTAGTTTTACACCATGACAACAAAGCCATCATTGACATGATCATTGGCTTTAATAATAATAAAGCATCAGATTTACTATTTAGAGTTTGTTCAAAACAATAGTTTATAATAAATAAAAAGTCACTCTCGGTTAATAATAATATAACATAAGTACTTTATAAAACACAACAAAAGATTACTCAAATGCATATAGTTTGTGTATTTTTTTTATTCCATATGTGGAAAAATATGACGAATAATAATATGAAAAACACAAAGAAAATATAAAAACAACAACAACAAAATAAATAGTAAAAATCCGTAATTATTATAGTTAAGTCTCGATTACTATACGCCGCTCCTCGTACAGGTCGTAAAAATAACAATGGCATGTGTGTACATGTTGTGAGTGGGATAGAAGTATTGTTTTAAGTGAAGAGAGTAGTACAGGAGGTTACAGGATCGTAGTTCTTTAATAGCTGATAGCTAAGTTATTTACATACAACGCCAAAAGTTGAACTAAAATTTTAGAAATTTTAATTTTTTTTGGATTTCGGAAAAATGTTTCGGATAAAAGTTGTTAGTATAGTTATTATGAACAACTTTTATCCGAAGCACTTTTTTCCCAACCGAATAAATAAGGCACAAATCAATTATATAATTTTTAAATTTTAGCTCGTTTTTTGTCGTTGAGTGTACATTTATGTCAATTCGTATGGTGTAGCTGAATATATTGTTCCTACTAAATCATGCCGGTCAACAATGGCATCTAAGAATAATATATATTCTTATAAATATATCATCAAACGATCTTGAAAAGTAGTAAGAATGACCCTTTTTTCGAGGCTCATTCTGTTTGCTTGTTTTTATAACCAGCTATTGGCGATTATTTGTACTTTGTTGATTTAGATGTTCGTTTGGTTTAACACTAAGAGATGGCAAAACGAAACGAGCTCGGTCAACCAGGTATTTTTTAAAAAGTAAATGCAACTTTGAAGTTAAATTAATTCGACACAATTCGGTCATTTTACATTAAAACAAATATTAAACGTTAATAAACATTAAATACTATATATGCAACATTCCCATCACATTTTTTTAACTACTCTTAAATGTATATACATTTAAACACCATTTTAATCTTGGTGGTATTTAAACACCGTTTAAAAATAACATCTAGTTTTCTCTAGTTTGATTTCTAATATTTGTTTGAAAGTTGTGGTAGATAATTTTGTAAAACACGGTATTTTAAGTAAAAAGAGAATTGTAGATGAATACACACACACACACACACACACAGCCAAATAAGTGAAAATCAGTTGTACTAACATAAAACACATCCATCCATGTTTGTAATCTCAGATTTTATTTACCGCATTCATTTACAGACAAAAAACCTATTATAGGTGCCGTTCTGTGTAAGTCTTCTAATATAATTGTAAATATGTATATTATTATAGGGGGTGGTTCTTTTTTTTTAACGTCTGGCAAAATTATTTCTTCACACAAAAATGTTACGTGATTTATGGATAGTCACATAATTGAATTTGTAATATTTTAGTTCCAAGTTATTCAATGGTGGAAGAGGTGTGTAATATAAACAAGGAGTTATATATATACGATATCAATAGAAACTTCATTACCCAGCGCTTCCACTATCAAGTTAAAAATTTACAAAAACTTTTGTATATTATTAATATTGATATTAATTGACATATCCGAATAGGTATGGAACCCTCCGCCTGTGGTTTCTGTATATATTGACATATCCACCAGGAATCGAACCCTGGACCTCTGTTTTCTATGCCAACCGTTACACCACGGATGTTACAGATAGATGAGTCAAGGTCTTCATAATATTGACTTTATTAGTTTGAAGTTAACATGACCTTATTATTTCACATACTAATTTAGATATATTTTGTATATACCGTGTGTGTTGGAAAGCTTTTTCAATAGAGAATCAATGTTAAATATTATTTATTTCTAGCTGGCCTTGCGGTTACTGTGTGAAATCAGTCAGTACACCTGTAATGAGAGTGGGTTAAATATGTTCATTGAATTCTTAACTTTAGTATGTGCATCACAAAACCCCACTCTTAAATGACAACATACGCATACAGTATATGCGTATGACAACATACGCATATAGACTATCCAGATGTTTGTGACTTCATACAGTAACCACACGGCCAGTCAGTAATAAATAATATTTAACATTGATTCTCTATTGGAAAATCTTTCCAACACACACGATATATTGAATCGCTCATCTTGGAGATAATCGATCGGTGTGGAACCTATCATGGGACAACAGTGGACTATCCACCACTTTTTGTTAGCTTTTATTGAAGCTCAACTGGATGTATCATAGAATCTACCTGATAAATGCGTTCAAACAGTATACAAAATCATTTTCGGTACCCACAGTTTTGGCTGTGACTCTGGGGGGATCTATTAATAGACTTTAAAATCACCCAATGTCAAATTTGTGTACAAATAGAATAAATAAAATGACGATGTTTTTGTAACTCATTTAACTACCGAATACTATACTCTCACTGATTCGTATTCGTCTGTCGGGCGGTCTGTCGGTACACTCATATATTTGTATTTATATAGACACATATTATTATGCGATCGTATGTGCACAACGTATATGATTATAGCTCAACACAGAGCTCAGAGCAACTCAACTAGAGCTCAGAGTCGTAGAATGACTACGACGTAGTATACATGCATACTGTTAGCGCCTGCCGCCCTTCATTGCCGTAGGCGTTTCATTCATTATTGTTACCAACTTTATAACATAATTTTCATTTAAAACAGCGCTCTCTGTATTTTAGAGACTGAGTGAAATTTGTTCCTGTATTAATATGTGTGGATGTACAGGAAGTTTGAATACTTTGATTAGGAAATTATTTCAAATAGAAAAGCAATGGGTAAGGGAAAATTTGCTGGCTATAACTGACTTCATCACAAAACTCTCTTTGTATTCAACTGAGTGCTCCTTTCGGAACTTGTAGGAAACTAATGGTATGGGACTTCGAAACCTGATGCTATATCTACTACCCATCGAATGTCTCGAAATTATTTGGCCATGGATGAGGAAGTAGAGGTAGTAGCAGTGGTAGTAGTAGTAGTAGCCGAGGGGACATCAAAGCCTGGCAACTATGTCTTCCTAGACCTTTTTTACCGACCCCTAAAGAAGAGGAATTTATATGTGGTCTAGGAATTGGTAGGTTGTGCGACTGCAAACTGACTTTGTTGGGAACTTTGTCGATTTGCATCTGGAGTTTGTGAATGGAAACTGCAGATAACCTTCACAAGCATATCCGGTTACTTTCGTTCTTGTCCATACGCCGACAGTTTAGTCAATTATCCGCCCCGTTTTTTTGTTTTTTTGCCAGCGTTGGGAATCGAGCAACTTCACAGTTATGAGCCGAACGCCTGGTCAATGCTGCTGAATCTTCTGTATAAAAGAATCTGCTTTCAATTTTTTAGGAACTCTCTGTACCTGGATGTATGTACATACTTAAAATATTATTATACGTATATGTCCTCGCACATATAAATAGTTTTTCATTATAGTTATTATGAAAATCCCTTCCCTGTTTTATTTTATTATTATTTTTGTATAGTATGCAAGTTTTTCTACAATTTTCATATAATGCCATTAATTTTACTAATTATTGAAAGCCTACTCAACTTTCAAATAAAACTATTTATATTATAAATTTATAGTACGGTTTGTATTATTCAAATAATTTGGTTAACATTTTCATCACTTTTGAAATAATTATAATGTCAGTAATTCATCGTCGTGTAGGAACCCGCAATTTTAAAGAGATATGTTAAGTTTAATATAAACTTTACAAAATTTAACTCCAATATAGTAGAGTTTCATATATAGTTTATTAAATTTTTTTATGGGTACCCCCTTTTGAAAAAATGCGAAAAAATTTTTTTGTTTTCAATTTTAATGATAATCATTTTCTAGGTTAACTTTGATCCTAAAAGTACGAAAATTAGGGGCATACAGTTTGAAATTTTAGCACTATGAGCCTGATATCTTGAAAACCGTTAATCGTATCGTATTTTAACCAACGCCATCGTTTTCGCTAGGTCCAAATTAGCTTAAAACGAAGTTTTTATCAAAATCGGGGACAAAAAACTTTCCTCCAATTTTAGCGATTTTTTTAAGGGGTACCCCTTGGAAAAATTGCGAAAAAAGTTAAGAAATTTTTTGTTCTCGATTTTAATAATAATAATTTTCTAGGATAATTTTGACCCAAAAAGTACGAAAATCCGGTTCATTTAATCGTGCGACCAACACATTTCAAAATTTTCGCTTCGCAATTCATACAGTTTTGAATTTTAGCACTAAGGGCCTGATATCTTGAAAACCGTTAATCGTATCGTATTTTAACCAACGCCATCGTTTTCGCTAGGTCCAAATTAGCATAAAACAAAGTTTTTATCAAAATCGGGAACATAAAATTTTCCTTCAATTTTAGGGATTTTGTTAAGGGGTACCCCTTGGAAAAATTGCGAAATAAGTTAAGAAATTTTTTGTTCTCGATTTTAATAATTATAATTTTTTAGGGTAATTTTGATCCGAAACTTACGAAAATCAGGTTCATTTTAACATCCGACCAACACATTTCAACATTTTCGCTTCTCAATTCATACAGTTTGGAATATTAGCACTATGAGTCCGAGACCTTGAAAACCGTTTATCGTTTCGTATTTTAAACAATACACAAAACCACCATCGTTTTTGCTAGGTCCAAATTAGCTTAAAACGATGTTTTTATTAAAATCGGTTACATAAAATTTACCTCCAATTTTAGCGGGTGCATAAATCAATACACAACAACATATAAAAATATATAATCAATACGTATGTTTATAATATTACAAATAAATTTTCTTTTCTATTTTGAGAGAGTTAATAAATTGAGTCAAATTTATGACGACAAATATTAGAGATATTATTTCATTTTTATGGAAAACAAACACAAAACATAATAAAAACAAAAATACTAAATATATGAAATATAATGTAATAAGGCAACATTATATGAACGTGTGGTGTTCTAGATTTACGATACTAATGCATTTCTACGCTGCCTGTATAAACTATAGTCATGTGTGTATATTCTTTAAACAATACATACATACATACATACATACATACTCTATAAAAGTTATGTAGAGTATGAAGGTACACACCCATTATAACTACACATACGAATGCATTAATATATAGAGCCGATGTGTTTAGGACGAGTAGTTGTGGAGTAATCTTACTGAACGATATATGCAATTAGATTTTATGGCTTTATAGTAAAACCTCATCAAAAATGATGTGTAATTTATATATAGTGAGTCTTACTGTATTTCTATACACAGTGCGATTATTTTAGGCCTATTGCGATGCCAATCAGAAGCAGTAATAATACCTTTCTGATTTATATCTTTTAAAAACAATTGGAGATCTTTTGCCTAGAGGATATTTATAACCCCCAACGCAAAAAAGGGGGATGTTGTATGATTGAAGCCTATGTGTGTCTTTCTGTTGGTCTGTCTGTGGAATCGTAGCTCTGAACAATTCGCGTGGACCTTACGGTGGACCTAGCTGGTTTTCTTACGGTGGTTCTTAGCTATATTTCATAAATATTTGTTTAGATGTTTGAAGATTATCAGCTCGTTTTGAAGATTATGCCTAGGAAAAGATGTTTTTTCAACTTGGTGGAGGTAACGGGAAGATCTTATTATATATCATATTATTGCATAAATCATCGTGAAAACATGAGCTTTTTGCTCACGGTGAATGATGATAGCTCGAATTTCTCCATGAAATCTCGATATATGCTCTGAAATCAAAGGCTTTAGGTTCAATAAATGAAGACTCAGCACTACATGTATATTGGTTCCTAGATCTTCACAATACACTCTTTAAGGTGAGATTACTCGTGTTTTGTCAAGCTACATGCCATTAAAAAAGGAGAAACTATCATCGAAACTTTGCATGCAATCGACAGTGGGATTCAAGGCTTTATACACAGTTCCTGATTATTTATTTCGAAAGTTTTTTTTTTTTTTGTTTTTATTTCGCTGTGCGAGTGTGGAGATTATTGTTGTTCGAATAAGGTAAAGGTTAGGCAAAATAAAACTCTTACCCAGAACTTCTCTTTAACACTCTGTACAAATTAATAGATCCAATACAAATCAGAAAGAAGTATATAAAAGAAAGGCCTCGTTTACTTGTTTCTTATTACTTGAGTGCGATATATGTTATCCAAACATTACCACTCTACTTTCTATGATATAATGATGAAAAAGGTGCGGTTTTTAGGAGAGAGAGGACCTATGAAGGGGAGAAGCGGGTGTAGGGAGTTTATGAGTTTATGTACTGAGCAATATAAGACGTTATAACAAAACTTACATGTTCATATAATTTTATGTATAGTTAACTATATAATATGGTATATTGTAAATGTATATAATAAACTTTCTTAGCTTAGAGCTTTAATTTCATACTTTATTAAAGAAAGCAGTACGCATAATTTGAGTATGCAATCGCCATTTTATCTCGAGTTTGTTGTTCTTCATTAATTTAGTATAGAAAATTTTGGCATATATCTACTGAAAATACATACAACTTTTGTATGAGACTTGTTCGCACCAACTGAACGGTTTTGTCACAGTTTGAACTCAAACATCTGTTGTCTTGTGTTAGTTATAAATTTAATTGGTTCAAAATTTCATAAAATAAATTCCACTTTAATTAAAGCCAATCTTTCTCTTTGACCAAAATCATAACTAAAGATAGCCGCGATCCGTTCAATTTTTTTGTTAAATATTCTCTTCTATAAAAATCAAACAGAATAATATTCATAATGTGCTCTATAAAATTTGTAGAAAAAAGTAAAAAAAATGAAATTAAATGTTTCAAAAGAAATGATTAATATCTACCCAAGTTTATATGGGTAGTCTCTCGGCTGGTCGCCGGCCGCTATTGTAGGTATAATAAATATATAACCTTTTTAAAAAAATAATTAATCAAATTTTTCTTCTTTATGTATAATATGTTAAATATGACTATTATTAGTTCAACTCCCTCAATGTTTTTTTACTACCCTTATAAAAAATTCATTTTTTACTATTATGTGTAAAGCCTGTTTCACATTATTTATACACTTGGACTAAATATTCTTCTTAACATCCTTTTAATTTTAAGTTCAGCTACTAGGACATTACATTTTTTTTACATTAAATGGAGATTTGAGATACTAATAGGGCTCCTTTTAAGAGCAATAGGTTTAATATATAATTAGGTATTGAACCGTGGACCTCTGGGTTTAGCACCCATCGTGTATTACTTTGAAGTCAACATTAACCTCTTATTCTAACATATAACTATTTGTGTATACTCTACGTCACAATACTATACTAATGTTAATTTCCTTTACGGTTGGTAGCAGTTATCATATTTTTCCTTCTGGTTTCTATAGCCAAACTATTACAAAGAAAATTGGCATATCCACTTGAAATCGTCATTTTTCAGGGTAATTTTCTTTTTATAGTTTACCATAGTTTATTGCCTTTAAACTTTGCATATGACCAATGTCAATAAGAAATTATAGAATATATACACTCAAGTACAATATATTTGAAACTTTAAGGAACATTACAAGCGTAAATTTTATTGAATATATGTATAATATTATATATCGTAACACTTAGAACATTTCAAACTGTTCTTTCAATTTTATGCAGGGGTGTTTACGTACCTGAAGGAACCACTGACTGATTCGCAATTCCCTTTCGATGTGGAGCAAGACTAAGAAAATAACCCACTTAATAAGAACTTTTCTGAAATACTTCAAGGCAGCTATTAAACAATTCGAAATTGAAATCAAGTAGTGGAACCTACTTACCTGCGCCTACACCTTTTTACATCTTAAATAATAAGTGCCTTATTTTTGGTAACTTATTTTATTGTGTAAACTTCTCTATGGTATTTATCAGACCAAGTGAGGCAAGACAAAGAGAATGACTTATCTCAATAAGAACTTTACTGAAATGCCTCCAGTCAGCTTGCTACTGCCTCTGAAAGTATTAAGTAAGAATCGATTCGAAATTGAAATGAAATGGTGGAAGCGCATATAACGTCATTTACAGTATATCTCTCCTATGTTAAATACCTACTTCCCTGCACCAACACCTTTTTACTTATTAAATAAAACAAATATTAGTTTTCGTAAAATCACTTTATTTGACTAGTAGACAGGAAAAAAAAAACCTAACCAATATTATTAGATCTCATTCATTAAAGGTTATGTTAATCATCTGAAAATGTTTACCTTGTTTTTACATTATGTAAAAATTCTATGTGTCATTTGTATTTCTGAAGAAGGAACTGTGTTCCGAAACTATAGTCAAATAAAGTGATTTAACAAAAATTTCAAAAATTTGTTTTATTTGAACAATTATAATGAAATTTCATTAAGTAACGACCCATTCAATACAATCTTTTTACTTCTTGAATAATGATTCTATAGTTTTTATAAATATTTTATTACGTATCGGTCTCCATAGTGTGTGACAGCCTTTACAGAAACATAATCCAAATATATTAATCATGATTATATAATAATATAATTTATAATATAAACGTATATATGTTGGTGAATATGTTTTGGTCTGTAAAAGACATAACATACATCTATCTATTCACATATTATTTTGTATTAGACAGAAAACAATAATAAAAATAATATTTTAAAAGATAATATTATGATTATGATTATGATTATTATTATTTTATTTTTTAATAATGAATTTTATATTTATTATTTCAATTATAATATTTAATATAATCATGAGAATATCTTCATTATGATTATTATTATTATGATTATTATTTTTGTTGTAATAAAAATTTTTTAAATTGACAGCCAATCGATATTACTTACTCATTTAATAATAATAATTTTTCATTTCAGTTCTTGAATTTATTTTTATTCAACTATTATTATTTTATATTTTTTAATTGGTTTATCGTTGATGAGCTTCCTTTGTCGTTTTATTCTTTTTTTTATGTTTTTTTAAACTTTTTTCTGGGTGATTTATGTTTATAAATAAAATTTTTTTAACTCCTTTAATCATGTAAACAAATATATTCATGTTTTATTTCTTTCATTTTAAATCTGAAGATGGGTAAATGTGTCCGAAACATGTAGTTTTGCAATAAAACAACATGTTTCTAAAAGAATACCGAAAAATGGTATGTATTAATTAATTACTTATTTTAATATATTAGTATATTCAGGGTTTAGTGATAGGGGAGGGGAAAGAAGCGGAGAGAAGCCTGACAAGAATGCCTCTCTTTGCCTTTTGAACCAGCCCCTAAAGGGCAACGAATTTGTATATAGACTATGAATAGGTCGGTTGGTTCACACGCCAAAAGTTTAGTCAATTAATCGCCTCATTAATGTTTTTTTTTTTAAATAGTTTAATTGAAAAACTGCCTGCGTTGGGAATCGAACCAGAAACCTCCCAGTTTCGAGCACAGTGTTTTCAGCAGCTTGACCACTCAGGCTGGTAATTTATTACTAATTAAACCACCAATAGATAAAAGAACTATTTCGTAAATAGTTCATGATGTTTATCATATCTAAAATTTAGTTTTCAAATTATTTTTCCCAGAAGATGTCTTACAAAATTTGTATTCGATAAAAAACAATTTTTTATGGAAGTTCCCAGCCATATTGTTTGATAAATTTTAGTTGTGTAATAAATACGAAAACATATATAAAACAAACACCCAATAGATTTTTTTTTTTTGGAAAGCTCGTTAAAATGGTGCAAGAATAATGGAGCGTTGTATAGTTATTGGAAATATTTGTAAATTTATTGAATAAACGACCTGCTTTCTCTCTACATAGTATAATGTTACGATACTGTATTTTTTTTTTTTGTTCAATACTAATTTATCTCTTTTACATTGTATTTATATATATTTGCGAGGAGAGAATAATGTGGAGCTTATAGAAATATCGTAAACGGCAGACGGTCTTTTATGTGTAACATATGTTCACCTCTACAAACACATATTTTATACGTATATACATGTGTATGCTTGTACAGGGGTCGTTAAATAGTGGGAGGTGTATTTTGAATCTACAAACCTGGAAACTATCAAAAGTAAAGTTTTTGACATTGAAAATTGATACAAAATTACTTGGTGGGAATCAAACCTACGACTTTTGGCAATCAAATAAGTACTATACAAAATAAGCCACGAAATGCTATGTGGAATAAATATGTACACTTTTACACTTAATGTACTAAGGACTGCAAAATTATTCATTCGGTTTTTGGGAAAATGTTTCGTACAAAAGTTGTTGGTATATTTATATAGAACAACTTTTATCCGATAAATTTTTTCAAAAACCCAATGAGAAAGGTGTCAATCTTTCATATTGTCAATTAGTTCTGAATTAAGCATTGTCTAGTATTTCGTTGAAACTGGATTAACTTTACATGAGAAACAAAAGATAAAATATGATTCGATACACAGTGAAAAGTGATATTGTTCGCTATGTGTAAAAATACATCACAGAGCCATCTTTGGGTAGATAGATAGATCCTTGGCTCTACGATCCATCAATAACCTTGATCTTATTTAAAAGGTTCTTCCAAACCATTCTGGATTTTTGCTTTCCAATTCCTGGATCCAATTCGAGTGTAGATCCAGTAAAGCATCGTCCAAGCATGTCGTTCTAGTTGTCTTGAGCTTTCTGGGATGTTTTTGTATATCGTCTTTGCATCGTCTTTTGGCATTCTGTCCAGGTGTTCCAACCAACGCAGTCTCCTTTTCAATGACAATGTTCAGGTGCCCGAATAAGTCCTGCAATTATAGATTTGTTCTTATCCTCCATACCCCATTGTCACACAAGCTTTAACTCATCCTGCAGTCTCTTACAACTTCTTGCTCTATTAAGGCTCAAAAAATTCCATGTTGCAATATAAAAATCATTTTTCCTGTTTCTTTTTCCGCGCTAGGGGTCCTATAAGATAAGTCAAGGTTTTTTTTCGTAACAAGGATATTTTTCTACGATCGAGTCGTTAGCCCTATGCATAACTCCCAACCTGGAAAGTCAGGTAATATGTGGTCGGTGTTTTCTTCCCCTAGCCATTGAAGAGCCAACATGCTTCACGACAGCAGCCAATAGATTTCCGCCCTGGGTATTTTATTTCTTCAGGACCCAACATATCTGATAAGCATTCCCTATCTGCCACCTGAAGAAGCGCCTAATGGGAGTCCAGGAACTTCACAAAGGTAACTATTCCATCTTTGGGTAACTATTCTCAATTACTTTCGAATGTAGTATCAACTTAAAATCGACCGATGAAAATTGTTAGCTCATACTCGTTACATAATATAACATTTGACACACCTCGTAGTATCCACGAAGGTATTATATACATGGCGAATTGTCGTAAATAAAAAGTACTACATCGTCGAATACATTAAGTGCGAAGGTGTGAATATTGAGAGTCTATATAGTTAGGTGTACCATACACATACATACATACACACATACATACATACACACATACATACATACACACATACATAAGAGAAACTCATCTTTTTTTATTTTGCTAATAATTTTCCCGTATGTTGACAGTTTTATTATGATTTGTTCGACTACTGAGAAAACGAATAATTCGATTTTAAATTTTTTATTACTTTTTGTTTTCTCATGTTTTTGTTGTTTTCTATAGTGTTAAGTACAATACATTGTTACATTAACATTAATGGTTACATATTCTATTGGATATTCAATAAATTGGAAGTATCTATCTGTTGGAAGTGCTATTACTATACAGAAAAATGAGCTTATGTACTTTAAAAGCTCTAGTGAGCTTTAAGAGTGAGGGATAGATTTTTTAAATGAATTTTACTTGTTTTTTGATTCAATTATATATTTTATAATGGTTGTTTTTTTCTTCTATCATTTTCTAAGTGTAAATCAATTATGGAGTGTAAAATATATCCAAAAAAAATTTATTCTAATTTTCTTAGACTACTTTTTTTATGAATCCGATAAATCAAAAGCCAAATGTGAATTATAATCAAATTTTTGAGAGCAGACTAATTAATCCAACTGTTTATTATTTATTTATTAAATCATACAAATATTTGTGATTTTTGTAACAATATTTTTATTTTGGCTTAAGTTTCGCAATCACTGTTGCTTAAAATAAAAAATATTATTACGAAAATCTCAAATATTTGTGTTATTCAAAATTTTTAACCAATTATACGTCAATTAAAGACCCCCTTCAATACCAAATAGTATTATATATTGGAAAATTTGTGATTTTTTTGCTCAATCGATTCTCTTTTTCGATGGTTGCTGTGCTCATAAACTGTCCCTATGCATATTAACGGTGTGAATTCTAAATACAAAAAAACGTTAATCTTATAAAACCAAACAATTTTTGGTGTAACGGTGGGCACGCTGGGCTAGAAATTCAGATGTCCAACGTTCGATTCCTGGTTTAAAAATACTATGTCTTACGTAATCTGAATGGAATTTGACATAAGTATTGTATTGTGAAGTTTAAGTAGTATACACAAATAAAATAATAAGTAAACAAACAACTTTTGTATGACGCATTTTTTAGTATACATCCAATAGTCATACAAAAAAAACACGAAAAACTGTATATTGAATAGATAATTTGACATAAAAGCAATAAAATTTTATAAATAATTCTAATCATTAAAACCAATAAATTATTTAATATGTTTTAAAAGTTCCGAATAAATTTTATAGCAAAATTTTTGCTCTATTATTTGATTTAAATCAGATGCCTTCATAAAAGTAAAGTTTTATTATCAAATATATGATTCTAATATTTCTAATAAACTAAATATGGAAATCATCAAAAACACTTGAATTGGATATTCTTCTTAGAATTGATTGAATCTTCAAGAATCAAAACCACATAGATTGCATAATAACTATTTATATTACGATATAAAATACACACGACGAACGATAAGATACACGACGGAGTACACCACACCACACCACACCACACCACTCGTACATGTATTTGGAGTAAACGAGAGGAGAATCGAAAGTGCATTTTATATATATTTTACGATTGACATTATATGTTCGTTATCAAACTATCGTATCTTTATCCATATATATTTATATATATATATATATATATATATATATATATATATATATATATATATATATATATATATATATATATATATATATATATATGGATGTGTATCTTGAGAAAAACAATATGTCGTTCAGAGAATATTAGAAAATGATACCCAAAGTATACGAGATATAGTTTACAAGATGATCCAAATTATTTTTTAAATATGACAAAACTCTTCGGCATTGCTAAATACCAAAAAAATTGAAATCTGAATTTCAGAGTTATCCAAACAAACGAATTTTGCTTATAAATACTTACCCAAAAAAGTACGAAAATCAGGTTCATTTTAATGTCCGACCAACACATTTCAAAATTTTCGCTTCTCAATTCATATAGCTTGGAATTTTAACACTATGGGTCTGATACATTGAAAACCGTTAATCATATCGTATTTTAACCAACGCCATCGTTTTCGCTAGGTCCAAGTTAGTTTATAATGAAGTTTCTATCAAAATCGGTAACAAAAAATTTTTCTCCAATTTTAGCGATTTTTTTAAGGGGTACCTCTTGGAAAAAATGTGAAAAAAATTAAGAAAATTTTTGTTCTCGATTTTAATAATAATCATTTTCTAGGGTAATTTTGACCCAAACAGTACGAAAATCTGGTTCATTTTAACGTCCGATCAACACATTTCAAAATGGTCGCTTCTCAATTCATACAGTTTGGCATTTTAGCACTTTGGGTCTGATACCTTGGATACCGTTTATCCTATCGTATTTTAACCAACGCCATCATTTTCGCTAGGTTTAAATTAGCTTAAAACGAAGTTTTTATCTAAATCGGGGTCATAAAATTTTCCTTCAATTTTAGCGATTTTTTTAAGGGGTACCCCTTGGAAAAAAAGTGAAAAAAGTGAAGAAAATTTTTGTTCTCGATTTTAATAATAATCATTTTCCAGGCTAATTTTGACCCAAAACTTACGAAAATCAGGTTCATTTTAACGTCCGACCAACATATTTCAAAATTTTTGCTTCTCAATTCATACAGTTTGGAATTTTAGCACTATGGGTCTGATACTTTGCAAACCGTTAATTGTATCGTATTTTAGCCGACGCTATCGTTTTCGCTTGGTCCAAATTAGCTTAAAACGCAGTTTTTATCAAAATCCGGGACATAATAATTTCCTCCAGTTTTAGAGATTTTACTCCATTTCTCATCGATTTGTAATGATTTACAATCGTCATTAATGAGATCATAAATAGTAAATAATTGAAAACATTTATTTAATAGCTTATCTTACATAACTGGACTGAGTATGATTAATTTTCTTAAATGTTCTCTGTGTTTTATTCTCTGCCTTTTGTTTTCTTTTCAGTTTTCGAAACTGATTCCATAAAAATAGATAAAAGTCTAGTATTGACTCATCCATTATCCAAACGATCGATGATATGCAATTGAAGTGATGTGATTGAGATATTACTATCTAAGATAAAATAGACAAAGATGCCATTATTGATAGTATATCAACATGTAAGACAACGATACACACAATACCCATAATATACAAAAAGCTCTTCTTCGCCGTTTCTGGATAGATAGTATCTAGGTGTATGTATGTATGCATGTGTATGTATATCTATACTTCAAGGATCGATTGATATCCTTATGTGTGCTTTGAGATGAACTGAAGTATCAAAGTATATAAAATGTATTTATAAAATAATTGAATGTCGTCTTTTGATTTTTATAAGTGGCTTTTTTTTTTGTTGTTGTTAATGTTTTTTTTAGTGTAGCCTGACGTTGGTTAGCTTCCGGTTTAACTTACACGGTCATATACTTACTTTGTATTTCTTGTAAGTAATATGGTCATCAGAAAATAGTATTTTAGATTTATTAAATCTTTTGAACGTTAAATTTTTTTCATGGAGAAAAATTCATGGTAGAAGAAAAAGTTTCAAAGAAGTAGTTTAACCTTTCGAAATATACGTCGAAGGAACCAAGAAATTGGTTAATTCGAAAAATATCTATTAAAGTGTAATAAACGAATCTTTCTACCCTTTTTCTTGGGAGATCAGATCAAATCAATTCCAAGACTTTCATTGGAAAACCAAATGATCTTTATAAAACTTTGACTTAAAAAACGAAAAGCATGTTTTTTTTTGATCCGAAGTTTATTGCCATAAATATTTCTTGTCAGTGTTTTATCAAGAAAACATAGTTTGATAATAGCCTTAATGTATCGAAACATGTAACACATTTTTATTACTTGCAGTATTATTTCAGTATCTTTTTCATTGAGGTGCGCAGAAAATCACTTTTCTCTGTTTTTCTGTCTGGCCGTAATTTGAGAACCAATGATCCGATTAATATGCCTTTTTTTTAGGTGGATATACTCTTTAGGCAGGTTTGAGGGTATACATTATTACTCTGAGACATGAAAAAGAGTCTTGAAAGGATAATTTGGTGCATCATTCAATTCGATTTAGCTAGTCAGTCAATTGTGTGGAGCATTAGAGATTGGTGGAAAATCGACGCGATACAGTGAAGAGTAGGTCAGAATTTAAATAGTACGATTCGTTTGGATTACTTTCGTTTAGCGAATTTTTTTAAGAACTTAGTTTTGTTTCGAAGAAGAGACTTCGGAAAAATTTGTTCCAATATTCATCAAACATACCTACAGTATTTGAAGGCCAAATTCGTTAATGTGTAAACACGGAGGGGAAAAAAAGTTTAGAGGGATTGAGAAACGGGAAATTTTGAAATATCTCTCCTAATATGAGTGGATGATGGTAGATTTATTTGTTATTAAATATCAAACACAAATAAACAGAGATAGAGACATGATCATGATGAACAAATTAAATTATTATTAATGCCGTCAGCAATATTCATTTTAAACTATCTATATCTGATATTCAAACACACAAATCAAAATAATTCGTTCATCAATCATCATATTATTGATATCTAAAATCAAAACCAATAATATTTTCAACTGATACGAAAATTATTTAAAAAAATTCAATAGTGAAATATAATTTTCATGTAGGTGCACGTAAAATTTAAAATATTAAAACTAATATTTATATTGACGTTTTGATAATTTTTATTGAAAATACTGAAAATGAAATTTGAGGCGTTTAAGGGGACGTTCATGCTAGAGTCAAATGGGTACTATCCTCAATTAGAAATTTATTTTAGATTTAAAAAAAGTTGTAGAGTATATCAATAATCTTACAACGATTTATAACATATGTTTTTTAGTTGTCCTAAATATTTTAAAAGTATTTATTGTAAAATATCAGGAAATGTAAATTATAAATTGATTTGACTTGATGTGACATATCTGACCATAAACTATGTTGTATATTTGTGTGTATGTGTATATTTTTTTACTGTGCGCAGTCGCCAGTTTTCAAAATATGGTGGCAAAAACAAACCTAACAAAAAAGTTTTAATTTTATTAAATATGTTATTCAAATGTTCGTCAACACCATTTTTTAATGCAAATATATTAACTCCATATTTCAAAGAATATTTATAAACATTATTTATTATAGTGGCTACTTTAATAATACAGTAATTTTAAGTAGAAATAAATTATGTTCTCCATAAGACGCTGTGTTAAACGTTTGATTTCTAATGCATAATTACTTTTTGGAATGATCGTCAATAGGTTTTAAATTTTTGAGGGAGGATAACTACATAATGGAGCTATTCAATGCCAAAATTTTTTTAATCTACTATCAGGCCTCATATATTGGTTGTCGGCAGTTGAAAGGCCCAGTTCATAAACCTGCAAAATTCATGACTGGAAAAGGGTAAGAGTATATTAAAATGGGTCCAAGATAGCTTAATTTTATTATATTTCTTTCCTCGAACAAAATGTACACTCCTACGTAACGAATTCTTTTCTAAATTACTTAAGAAATCAGTTACGTTGACTTTTCGATGTGTTATACAACAATAAAACCGTAATTAACTATTTTGTTTTTATTTGATAATTTTCTAGCTAAAGCTTATTCAAGCTTCATAGAAAACTTTCTAAAACTTCATCCATTATATATAAAATTTTGCATCAAACACACTGTATAATAAAAGTAAGGTTGACATTTATTAGAATAGATGTTTTATTTACTGCAATAAAGAAATTTTCCGAAAAAAAAAAAAAAAAAAACATGGCTTGTATACAACACAAATGTAAAAGTTTGTTGTGTGTATATATAAATAAATATATATAATATAATGGTTTAATAATAATTATGAACCCCAACTGTTATGAATAAATTCTATCATATACACACATATATACAGACCGTTTTCAAAACCATTTCTAATAGAGAATCAATGTTAAATAAATAAATAAATTAAATATTTAATATAAAACCATACATACACAAACTTACTGAAACTGAATGTCTGGACTAGAATATTGGGTGATCATATTGTAGGACCATTCTTCATTGACGGATCTTTAGATTCTCAAAAATATTTGAGTTTGTTACGAAATAATATTTTGCCAACTGTTAGAGCTCTTCTTAATTTAGACATGGAATCTGTATGATTCCAACAAGATGGTTGTCCTGCACACAATGTCATGATAGTAATGCTGTTTCTAAAACAAACTTTCCAGGAACGTTTTATGGGTGGTTTTGGAACCTTCAAGTGGCCAGCCAGATCGTCAGATCTATCTCCTAACGACGTTTTTGTTTCAGATCTATTCACGGAATAGGCCTGAAAATTTGCAAAAATTAAAGCAAAGAACTGTCGACAATTGTGCGAATATTTCTCCTCAAGTGCTTGAAAATACCCGGATAGATTTCTACAATCGACTTGGATCAGTACAAAACAGTCCAGCAAGCATACACAACAGACACATTAAAAAGAGTATCCCCACTATTTTTATTTTTTTATTAATCATATTTTCTATAGTTATTATAGTATATTTAACATTGATTCTCTATTAGCAATGCTTTCCAACACATACGGTATAAACATTATACACATGCGAGTCTATAACGAGAGTAATTACTATTAGAAAACTTTTGAATTTTGAGTTTATTATGATGAAAACACCTGTGGCACTTACACACACAACTTTATATTTTAAATTACAAATTTTTAATGAAAAAAAATTCTACTTTATCATCAGAGAGAGAGAGAGCATCAAGTCATCTCACCCACCATCACATCATTATTGACTCAATTAAATTTTATATTAGTTTTAGAAAATATATATTTTATATTTGTTTTGGCATTGACTTTCAGTTATTAATCTTTATTTAAGGATGTACGAGCACTAGATTGTAGTCCATTTATAAAATTCTTCAAAATCTTGAATAGTACATTCATAAAAGTCCAAAATCATAAAATCAGACCTTTTTTGGGTGGGTTTACCTCTGTTTACATATTTTATGATACATTTAAATGAAACAGTTTCTCATTAATTGAACCACCATACGTATTAAATATTGTTTATAGATCAAATAGGTACATACATACTATTACTTAGGTAATTTATGTTGAACTTATTTGATGTAGGATGTGTACTTTGATATTAATTTTAATTGAATTTCAAAATATAATTAACTACTTAGAATGAACTGCGCGCTAATAGTATTCAATAAAAATAATATGTATTCAATAATAATATTCTATGAAGTCGTAGATTTCATATTAAATCATATATACGATTTAATTATTATTATGTAATTTTTTAATATTAAATAATAGTTCACAGTACAGCACGGTTTTTTTTTAATGATTAATAACAAGCTAAATTTTTGTCAGTATCTTTCATTCGACGAGACATCGCAAAAATTGTCGATGATAGTGACTAGCGAAGCGCGTAAGAGAATGTATAACTTGTTTGTTTGACGATAGCAAAAATTGCATCAGTAACAGTTAATTTGTTGCCCCTATTCCTAGAACATTTGCTGTATTTTATAAATACGTATTTCGACTACAATGTAGTCATCATCAGTATGAATTCGCTAATCGTAACTATCTCTGGGATATGGATTCAGAGATATGTTGCTTGTTGCTAATTTGGTGCGTGTCTCACAATGATATTAAAAAAGTTCTGTCGTTTTATACGATTTGACGGAGGGTATAATCTGTCCTGAGGATTATTTGAGTTGCCTGACTACTGGATTAGGTCTGTGGAAAGCCCCAACCTATTTATTGGCGGTATTCTTTGGTGACTATGTGGCGTTTGTTTTGTCACTAAAGTGAGTGTACCTACGTTAACCTTGACATTCAGGTATTGGATTTTTATTTTTGAAAATGGTTTAATTTTATTAAATCAGAATTTGGAATTGGGCCATTGTCTATATTCATTATCTGTTTTCTCAATTTGTATATAAAGATGCTTTCGTATGCATCGAATTCTGTGGAGTTTTGTACCGATTTAAGTAGTTTTAGATTCAATTTATCAATTTTGTGGTTGTTCTCAATAACGTGCGCCGCTATACACGATTTTTCGGTTCTGAAATTGAGAGATAAGGTGACAAAGACTTCAAAAAAACTTGTGTCCTACAAAATAAATGGTGTGACAGGCAGGTCCCCTCCCCCCCCAACATGTTCAAATAAGGGAGTATACATTGTTATTACTTGGCGCCACTTAAATAACCGTTACTTCGTTACTTGGCGCGATTGAGTGTATTCACGATTAAAACAATATTCGTAGTCTTTTATGAATTAAAGGTTGAATGAGTTTTTATTTTTTTTAAATAAGAAAAATACTTTTTTTTACAAGAATTTCATTTCCTTGACTAAAGAATTTCAAGAGTATTTGGTCAAGAAAGACTCTTTTAATCCAACACTAACGAACTCTAGTTTCGAATTTTAGTTTGTTCGCTCAACTAAACACATCTTTTTGGTTCGGCTGCGTAGTCTTGAATGAAAAGAAGGGTTTCTTTATTGAAACAAATATATTGAAGAAAATATATTTTCTTCAGGAAAGAAGAAATTCCTTCTATCAGTGCGCATAAAAGTCAATTATTTTTGGAATTAAAAACAGCATACAAAAAAATCCATAACCTAATAATCTTTTTATGTGAAAAACTTTCAATAACACAAAATTTTCTTCAAATACAATAAATCTAAATTAAAATTTTTAGTGTCATGTCATTAACCTAAAAAGTAATAATTAAACGGTTAAAATCGTACCAAAAACTTTATGCATATACTTCACATATTATATTCGTAGATATTACAAAAAACAATTAAATTTTATAATATTTGTTACATTGTACAACAACATTGTGTTCTGTAACTGTAACATTGTTGTGTGTTCAAACAATAATAAAAAAATAATACAAAAAATAGGTAATATATTTTGCTTTTATTATCCAGAAATAACGATAGTTTTTAATGTGATTTTAAAACAAACCATGGGATGCTTAATAACTGTTACACTGTTATTAAACATTAACCTCATTTTAAACTGAATGAGCGGGGGGAAAATATAATACAAATCTAATATCTAGACAATAGTGAGTCGTCAGTTGGTCGTCGTTCGACATTGTAAATGCGAGTAATAATGCAAGAACAAAAATAATAAACTTTACTGCTGTTTATTCGATGATGGTTTTATATTATTAGTTTTAGCGAATTTCCTGAAAGGAAATAGAGCTATTGGTCCCGTACCGAAGTCAAAATTTCGCAAAAATTTCTTCAAATGTCCATCGATCATACCTAGTAGATGTCAAAAATCACCATCTGTAAAATTTATATATATATATATCTATGGATATATATATATATATATATATATATATATATATATATATATATATATATATATATATATATATATATAATCATTCTAGCGATCACAGTTTTCATTTTATCGGAATGAAATTTGGTATTTGAGGCGCTTTTGGTATTCAAAAGGTCAAGTTCGTTAATGGGTAAAATCGAACAAGGGGAAAGGGGGGTTTAGAGGGAGTGAAAACACAAAATTTGACATATCTCCCTTAATATTAGAAAAATCGAAAAATGTATAAGAAGTAAAGTTGCAGCTATTAAGTTTTACTGTAATTTTGTTTCTTATCATTTTTTCTGTTACACTAATATTTACAGAAATATTGACGGTTTAAGATTGAAAACTAAATTCCTCACTATCTCTGTACACAGAGTTTGAGCAAAAATGATAAGGTGATGAATTGTAGCAAACTTGATTTTCTACAACTTTGTTCCTTGCACATTTTTTGATTGTTCTAATATTAAAAAAGATATTTTGTATTTTGTGTTTTCTTCTTTCTTTATGCCCCCATTTCCCCTTCACGTATGACATTTATTAATAAAATTGGCCTTGCAAATACTAAAATCAGATACGACATTTCATTTTGGTCAGACTAAAATTGTGACCGCTAGAAAGTGATTTATGTCTTTTTAAGGAAATACGCTAAGTTGAAGCAGCTCCTGCGTAACGAATTTTTTTTTTTTCTAGATATTTGAAGAAAATTTCTGAACAAATTATTATCTACTTAGAGTTTTAATATCCTTCATTGGCTCAGAGCCTATTGAAGGAATTCCAAGGATTGCATGTAAACAGGTGATCAACGAGTGGTCAAATGCTAAACACCGTGATCACTGGGAAAAAGTACCGCGGCAAGAGCTGCTCGGGAAGGTACTGCTTCAGAGTGAAACCAAGAGGCTTTCTTTTATTTATTAGACTCCTTACGTGGTACCAGATTTTCCTACATCAATTTTTCTGATGAACGTTTGAGTTGAGCTTTATTTTATATGGCTCTCAAAACCACTGGAAAGTAGGGGGGTTTGAATACCGGCGGTGACAATTTCTTAATTCTATTATTTAATTATTTCTGGAACGATTAGTTAACGCAGTAAACGACTATGCTTCTGAATATTTTCTGTTATACGACTTTGAATTAAGAATTAAAATTATAATAATGTGGGTGGCTTCTGATGTAGCCTGTTAGTCTCAAGCACTTATTTGGTACCTCCTTATGCGACAAACGTATGTCCTCGATTAAAACTATTTTCCTTTTATTATTTAGAAATAAAAATACTTTTTAATGTGATTTTAAAACAAAAACATGTTTGAAGACTGTTAAAAAGATGAACCTCGTTTACAATGGAAAATACAAATCTTAATACAAGTCGTCACCCAGTCGACACTTTTATTGGTAATTCCCGGAAAAAACATACATAAATGTTTATTTGAATGCATGTTTTCTAAGATATTTAAAGAAAATTATTGAGCAATTATTATCTCTTTAGTGTTTTGTACAATAAAACTTTACAGTCTCATTGCTTGTATTAATACTTTTACAAAACAAGATGACCCAAAAAACAGGGCAGTAACTGGGACGGTAGATAGTACTCAGTAAAATAAGGAACAAAGTTAGTACAGAAATACATAATTTATAAGACACTGGTTTATTGCAAGAAACATTTGTTTCATGAATCTTATTTATACAGTAAAACCTTGACATTACAAAGAAGATTAGAAAATGTTCGTTAAACCAAGTAATTTGTTACAATTAGGTTTGTTAAATAGAGGTTAGGTTGGTCTAAGATTCGTTTAAAAAGATTTTAGATTCTTCGAGATATGAATTCATGGTTAGATGGATGAGTAGAATACTTTATGCAGAGGTTAATTATACTTTCTATTTATGTTTTGCAATAATTGAAAAATCATTATAAAGACGTGTTTACAAAAGTTATTCGTAATGTAAAGTAGTTTTTACATTAACTCTTATGGCCAGTTCTAGGGAATTTCTGAGAATTTGTTAAATCGAGGAAATCGTTATATTGGGGTTCGTTATACTAAGGTTTTACTGTAGATAAAGTTTCTCAAAATAATTCCTTATTCCTTATTAACAACTATCGTTGTGAAATGAACGATTTTTTAAAATACTTTTGGATTTAAATTTATATTTTGTTCTAGAAATTTGTAACTTTTATATTTGACCCAAATTGAAATGAATTCTATATATTAAACTACCTGGCATTACTATTACCACGATATCACTTGTGTGTTTTTGAATAGAATCACCCTCTGTATTCACAGAATATTTGAATAAAAAAAAAGTGACCAAATCTTCTTCAAACAGAAGTAAAAATTAAACAAAATTTTATTTTATATATAATGTAGTAAATACAACAAACAGTGCCTGGTCGTATTTCTTTTTTTTTCTGGCATAGATATTTACAAAAACAATTTCACAAGGGACCACTAAATTCTCTAAAATAATATATTATTAGCATTAAAAATTGTTCTACCAGTGTTTCTCTCAAATGTATTCAAAATTGAACAAATAAAAGTGATAAATTTTCATTTAAATACACACCTTCATATAAATATATATACTTTTATATAAATAAATATATATAAATAAATAAATATATATATATATATATATATATATATATATATATATATATATATATATATATATATATATATATGTTAATGTTTTTACATCGTGAAAATTGGTACTTTATTTTGTTTTATGAAAAATTTTGTAAAATATTACGAATAAAATAAAAAATCCGGTTTAAAAGTCATAGAACCTCTATATACACTAGAATTAAATTTACCGAGATGGCTTTAGACGCTCTTACGATTGCCATAAAGAAAAAAAAATATATCAACTATATCAAAAATCGAATACCTGAATATCAAGGTTAGCTTCGATACCCTCACTTTAGTGACAAAACAAACGCCGCCTAGTCACCAAAGAATACCGTCAATAAATAGATGGGGATCTTCACACACCTAATCCGTTAGTCAGTTAACTCAAATTATCCTCAGGTCAGATTAAACCCTCAGTCAAATCGTATAAAAGACAGAACTTTTTTAATATCATTGTGAGACACGCACCAAATTAGCAACAAGCAACATATCTCTAAATCCATATCCCAGAGATAGTTACGATTAGCTAATTCATACTGATGATGACTACATTGTAGTCGAAATACGTATTAATAAAATACAAACAAATGTTCTAGGAACTGGGACAAAATTTGAAATGTAATTTCAAAAAACCTAGAGTTCTCTTTGATTATTTTAATAATCTTTATTAATATGTTCAATGTTGAATTTTCGAGAAACTTCAATCTCTGACCCCCTGCAAACTTTTACTAGATCCGCACCTGTTCTACGTTTGCAGTTTATCATCATGCATAGAGGTTACATCAAACGGATGTTTTATTTTGTAAATATGTATTTTTAAATTCTATTGGGAAATTATATAAAATATTTACATCATGATTTTTCGTTGATAAAAAACAAAGCTGTTTTGTTTTAGAGCCGGTTATCAAAACTGTATTAAGATTTATTGAAAACAATTTTCTTCAAATTTTGTATTAAACCTCAACCCAAACAATACACCTCCTACATCTTTTATGTTTTCCAATATTATATATTATATTTCGTTAGAAAATTATTGTTTAGTTTTGTTTAATGAAGTTTATGAAATGAAGAACGTGTTTTGGAAATGTTAAAAGACTCAATTTAATATGTTTTTGTTCAAAGTATTCAACATTTTATTTGTGTGAAGTTTATGTTATGTGATGTATGTTGGTTGTATTATTTATTTATTGTTAGTTTCTGAAATTTAATTCAAATTATTATGAAATTTATAATTGAATATAATTTTCTCTCAATAGAGAATTTTCATTTTGATTTTCATCATCATCATCATCATCTTCGCAGCACAGCACATCATAAAAGGAAAATGTTATATAATCTTTGAAAGATTTCAAATTTTATTTAAGTGTCCTAAATATTATTTCCTTTTCATTACATCTAAAGAAAATTGATCTATGTGTATGAAAAGTTTGGTTTCGTTTAATGAAATTGACTGACATTCTTTCTATACGCCCGCTCACGTTTAAACTGTAAAAGTTTCGCGTCAAAGATTTATTTTATGACAGATTTTTGTTTAAACTGTTCTTTAATTAACTATTTAATAAAATAAATACAACCAAATGTAAAAAATATAAAATATTTTCGACTTTAGTACACATTTTTCTTAAGCTTGTTACGAATAAAATAACAAAACAATAAGGACCATCGCATCGAAACCTTAGTTCTCTGTGGAAGTCAACTATGATTTGTGAAAAAGTACTCCAGAAGAAGAATTATATAAATTTATAACACATAGTTTATTGTCAGATCTGTCACATCAATTCAAATCAATTTCTAATTTACATTTCCTGATATTTTACAATAAATACTTTTAATATATTTAGGACAAATAAAAAAAGGTTACATGTCGTTGTATTGATTATTGATATACTTTACAACTTTTTTAAAATCCTAAATAAATTTTATTAAAGATAGTACTCATTTGACTCCTAGCATAGCAAATGAACGTCCTAAAGCATATTTCCTTTCGCAATTTTTGTTTGTTAACTATCGATTAACAAACATAAGCATCTACTAACCATATTTATTACTATAATTAGTAATTATTTGATAGATTTAAGCAATCATTTACATGTTTTGCAATACTCAAACACAACTCAATAGCCACATACAATTTTCAATAATCAAATACTAAAACTCTCTCAAGTACTAACAGTACAGATCGATGCTGAATTTAAAATAAATATAATGCATAATGAACACAACACACACATAATATACCGAAGAGTTAATTATTATTATTTTAGCTCTACGATTAGCAACAGTTTGTTAAAATAATATTGTATTGATATATATATGGGGTAAAGATGGTAAAACAAACCATGTAGACACAATCACCAAAACATTCCAAATCCAAGTATTTTATTTTAACTGCTAGTCCAGTAAATAAGCCAGAAAATACTATACAATCTGGAAAAGAGATGGAACAACACCGATTTAAAAAATTCTTTTTTTCCTGGATTCCTTAGACCTTCAGGACAATTCACCAAGTAAATGCAAAAACGGTGTTTAATATAATGTAAACATCTTAAACGTTTAATTTAAAAACATTTGAAGTGCCCTGAATTAAAATGCTCGTTTAGTGAATTGGTTATTTATATAAATATTTACAAATTAAAACAGTTTGATTTGATTTGATTTTAAAAATTACGGAATCGGTAGGCGTTGGTAATCTGTCTTCGATGGCGCTTCTGCAGTAATCTGCCACAGATACTTTCTCTAGTGATACATTAGCTGGGCCTGTGTTTTTAGGACATCTTGCTCATTCAACTTATTCTGTAAATCAAAGTTCAATGATGGTAATATTGCCGGCAGAGCAATAGGTCCAGGTCGTGGTATTTTAGAAATCCTCTATTTTAGCAACAAGTTTAAATCAAGTATTTTTGATTAATTCAATTCAAAATTATCACATCCTATATCATAGAAATCCCTTATTTTTCGATGTCCCAATCAACTATTTTCCCAAATATTGCCATCAATATTGCCACCATTTGTATTTTTTAAGGAATTTTGATACTTTATTTTAAGAAAACAGCGATTAATGGTAAAGTTTACATGCCTATAATTTTGAAAATAGTATTTTGTACAAATTTTCGAAAAGTTGAATGTGAAAAGTCTCAAAACACCACATTTACCCCATATATAAGTCTAGTATCGATATCATATAAATACATTTAGATATTTACTAAACTCAAATAACAATAAAGTTATTAAAACTGTTTTGGCTGCTGTAATAATGATGTGTTTAGTTAACGAATATGTTGGGTACCTTTAAATCATTATCGATAAATCGTTAAAGAGTACTTTACTAATATTTTAACCACAAAATAGATATTCATTTATATTCGGATTGTATATATATATATATATATATATATATATATATATATATATATATATATATATATATATATATACATATATATATAGTATCTATAGTTAAAACTAGTAGTATTATTATTTAAACCGCTATCGAAATACTATCGAAAATTATCTACAATGAATAATTAGTTCGTATCTCTCCTATTTCAATATTACCAATTTTCATTTACGGATAATACAATTTTTTACAGTGTGGTTAAAAAAAACTATATTGTTTACGCCAATTTATCCTTGACCTGAGAAGTCAACGACCTAACAAAAGTGTTACGGATACATTCTATGAGTTTGAAGGTATTTTGCAATTTAAGACCTGATCAAAAATTATTTTTTTTAAATTATATCATAGGCAGATTAAAAAAATGCAGGTATATCTGGGAAGAATTAAACTCATTAAATTAAACAAATACTTGAGATTTTCATGACAATAATTTTGTTTTGACTATCGTTTCGTAATCACTGTTGCTTTTTCAGAAAATGTATAATAATGAACTGAAAATATTTAGTAAAAAAGTTTCTCCGAATAAAGATATTGTTACGTAAATCTAAAATATTTATTTAACTCATTCAATAAAAAAAAAATTCAAATATTATCCGCTCGATAGGTTACTTTCCTTTTTCAAATTTTTACAGTCGCTTTATGCCGAATTTATTTTCGAAGAAAAGGTTACGAATAAACGTTGATATGATAAAAACACTAGCAACTTTCCAGCTGAAAACATTATTAAAAAACTGTATAAAGTCATCACAATTCACCCTATATTTATAACGCCAGTAAAACAAGTTTCTGCCCTACAGCTAAATATTCGAAAACATTGAATATTCAGTATTTTCGTAAAGAATTCATATAAATAATCAGTTTCTAATGCATTCAAACATCAAAACAAAATTTTATACAAAAACCCAATTAAATTTGTTTGATGTTCGATATAATAAACATTAATTGGTTTATAATTTATGAAATTAATCAACTTGAAGATGGAAGCAAATATTAACTTAACATAATTTCATAAATAATTGAACATTTCCATAATAACACATAATAATATTATTGCAGAACTGATTTTACATGCTACGTGTATTAAAGGTAAAAATTTTGAGGTATACAAATTTACCACACGGCTTATGCTATTTCGTTCGTTCGTCGATCGATATCGTAAAATCGAACGTAAACCAATATTATATAGCAGAATTGTTCGTTTGTTAACGCACATCAACCCCCTCAACAATTAAAGCCACATATTTTACATATAATATAATACAGATACAGTATAGTCACTTGTATGATCATTATTTATTGATAATAATTGTGTATACACACAGTATAGACACTTTACGTATGAGACGTGTTCACTGTACACTGTTTGAAATTATGAACCAGTTATTTTCAATTCATTTCAATATGTTTACTAGAAAAGCACAAGGTTTAATATTTATTTTACTGGATATGGTTAATTTTTTTTAAGTTAAATGTCATTAATCAGTTTAATTACTTTTTATTTTTACATTGTAAAAATAAAATAGTGGACTCAACGGTACCAGGTAAATGACCAATACTCCCAAACGGTAAATGAATAGCATTCAAGCTAAACACCTAGAAATAAATGAAACAATAAAACTATTTTTGTTCAACCAACTACAAGGATATTCATCTGGAGATTGTAGACCAAAATATTATACAGATCAGTGACTAATACAAGTTGCACCCAAAGTGATAGAAAGTTTCTACGCAACTCGATATAAAGAATACAAAAGTATATGAAATAAAACGATTATTAATCCATCAAATGGATTTTTTCCTTTGAATTTCGATTATGTTTATTTTGCTTTCGAGTAATAATCCCTTTCAATCAACGAATTAATAAAGTTACGTCAAATTTTGTAAAATTATCTCAACTAGGATATTTACTTGATGAATAGAATTCAAAGAAAGACCGCCGGGCAGTTTAGAGTACAGATTCGTTCAGTTCGCCGTTTATATAACTGCGTAAATAACAGAAAATTTATATCAAAATTTGGATCGTAACGAGAAGACCAATCTGTAATCGTAACGAGTTGATAACCCATGACTTTAATGACGTGTTTTTGCAATCATATACTTCTGATCGGTGTTTCAAGTACCTCATCTTTATAATTGGTAATTTCTAACTCACAGATTTTCGAATAACATTTTTTTCGCTATTTATTAGTGTATAAATTTTATTAAAAATGGAAATAACAAAAATTTTATATTAAAAAAAAAACGTTCGACATACAACAACAAAAAACTCGTCCACTTTATTTTAGGCCAACACAATTCTCAAATACAACGTTCAAATATAAATAACGACAATGAGTAAGAGAGAGAAAGTATGATTGTGCTATAGCCAGTGAGACATGTCCATGCATGTTGATGACATACCTAATTAAAATATCAGTATATGGCTGTGAAATTTGAACGATCGGCTCTGGCAGGGTGTATGTGTGTGTGTGTGTTTATAGCGAATTGAATGATACATATATACAGTAAGTAGGAACGTAAAAGTAGGGTGGGAAGAGTACTGTTAGTATGTGTATACCGTCTGTTTTGGAAAGCTTTGCTAATAGAGAATCAATGTTAGATATTATTTACTATAGTAACTACACAATGCTTCATAAAGAAATAAAAATAGTGGGGGTACTCTGTAGTCTGTAATGTGTGTGTGCATACGTAATGTATAATAATATTATAAATTAATTGGGCATCACTAACTCCCCCCACTCTTAAATGACATCAATCAAACATCATACCACAAGCAGCCAAATATTTGTAAGTATGTGTATGTATGTATGTATGGTTTTATAGTAAATATATTATTTATTTATTTAATATTGATCCCCTGTTAGAGATGCTTTTGAAAACAGACTGTATATGTAAACTAGTAGGAGGTATCGCAAGCATTATTATACTTTATAATCTATATATATATATATATATATATATATATATATGTATATATATATATATATACATATATATATATATATATATATATATATATATATATATATATATATATATAGTACTATATCTATCAATTTATACCTCATACTCTGGTGTGAACATGAGTTTTCACCTTGTTTCATTTGTGTTATTTTACAATTTACACCTCATTCTCCTCAACCAGAAAACAGAGTCCCCCTCCAATCAACCTCGTCACACATCATCACCACCCTAGTTCCCTCCGACCTAGCTCTCAAATTATATGCCGGGTGTTCAATCAAAAGCGATACATGAGAACGTTATTTTGTGCATTATTTTAAAATCATGTTTTCACTAATGTTTAGTGTCAATTCATTATCCTGCTTGTAAATGTTTTCAATAATTATCTCAATGTGCCTGTTAACACTTTGAAAGGTTATCATCGACCATCTAAAATTTATCCTCAAAATATATCGATTCAACAAAGTTCTACTTTTAACCGGTAAAGAAAGAAAAAAATCAAAAATTCCCTACGCAGAACTTTAGTGAATTTCCTGAGAATTCTATACAGAATACAAAATTCATTTCATTCCATTCAGACTAAAACTGTGACCGTTAGAGTGGCAACAAATACATATTTATAAATTACAATATATTATTTTCCAAGTATTTGTACACTCACTAGAGGTCACAATAATCAGTGAATCGGTGAAGAGAAAAAGAGGGTTTAGAGAAAGAAGAAAACACTAAATATAGAATATCTCTCTTCAAATTAGAAAGATCGAAAAATGTTTTGTAGTAAAGTTGTAGAAAATCAATCTGACAATTCATCACCAGACCATTTTTTCTAAAACTCTATATACATAGATAATTAGGATTTTATTTCATTTTATTTTATTTCATTTTATTAATCTTAAGAGAGAAATTACAAATGTCACGCCCTTCCTCTAAGCCCCAATTTCTCCTTTCCTGATTTTGCCTATTAACGAACTTGGTCAAATACAAGAAACACGTCACTTACCCAATTTCAATCCCCTCAGACTAAAATTTTAATGATGATTAAGTTCAAGGTCGATAATCGACTAAGTAGAATTGATTCGCCAAAAATCCTGGTACTGTTTTCAAGATTCGAAATATATAATAGCTTTAGATTGACGACACCCGGTGAATTTATCGATAGATAGATATTATGTTACACACTATATAGTTTATTAGTAATAGGTATCTGCCAACCTCACACCCAAAAACTATTAGTGTGCATCCATAATTATCTATCACATACTGTTTGGTGGTATCTCTCTCAAATCAATTATTCGATAATAGAATACGATTCTATCTATCTGCTGCTGCTACTGTTGTTGTTCTCGTGGAGAAGCGTTCGTGGAATGTGATGTTTTGCTATAAATAGGCTTTTGAATATTGAGTGATAGTCAAAAAGAAAACAGAAACATACGTGTAGGTGTGTCAACAAAATTGTAATTTTGTTGTCAGATTCACTCAACCATCATCAAAACCTTTAGATCACTTCCACGGAAGCGAGAATTATAAATGGTTAATGTTGTAGCTATTTGATATAATAATATCAACTAGACCAAAAATAGTAACATTCCATCAGAAACGCCATTACAAACTGGTCCAAATTCTGTCTGATTCTTCGAAAAGACTTTAGTTACATGTATTTGACGATAGAGCCATTACAATATTTTCTATAGTAGCTATTTAATATTTTACTTGTTAAGTTTAAGTGATGATCACTTAAACCCAAAATATGCATTATTGAAATTAAAAGAACAAATTTCATTTGATGTATTAATCATCGTTTTAGTTCATGTTGTTATGCATCCCTTGTTACGAATTACAAACTCCTTATCGCTCTAGGTTGCGGCTTGAATTAGTTACTGATTCCTGCTTACTAAGTTTAGTTTCAGTACTATCTCTCAACTATATGGTGTTTACTTTCACTTACTATTTAAACTTAACTACCTGCTATGATGGTTTGAAAACTATATACTTATCATCATTGGAACATGTCACTGTTATTTATTTTTTAAGTATAAACACACAATTTAACAAATTTAATTTGTTTTGGTAACTCGTAATCCGTTAGATAGATTGTTGGTCACCATTCAATAAAGTTTTAAAGGATTTTAGTTAATGCTCGGGCGCCAAAAATATAAGGAAAGAAATTAAAAGAACAAATTTCATTTGATGTATTAATCATCGTTTTAGTTCATATTGTTATGCATCCCTTGTTACGAATTACAAACTCCTTATCGCTCTAGGTTGCGGCTTGAATTAGTTACTGATTCCTGCTTACTAAGTTTAGTTTTAGTACTATCTCTCAACTATATGGTGTTTACTTTCACTTACTATTTAAACTTAACTACCTGCTATGATGGTTTGAAAACTATATACTTATCATCATTGGAACATGTCACTGTTATTTATTTTTTAAGTATAAACACACAATTTAACAAATTTAATTAATTTTGATAACTCGTAATCCGTTAGATAAATTGTTGGTCACCATTCAATAAAGTTTTAAAGAATATTAATTGATGCTCGGGCGCCAAAAATATAAGGAAAGAATCCTAAAATCTGCTCTCAAAATAATAATTATATAGACAATATGTTGGATTTTAAACCAAACGTTTATTTTGCCAAATGAATAAATGAATGAATGTCAGTCTGTTAGTAGTTATCGTGGTAACTCAGGGAACATCAACCACGTACGTAAAGGTATCTAAATATGAAAGTAAATTGAGATTTAGGAGCCAGTACCCTACAAGATCGGGATTTCATAACGGGTCCATTATGTGCAGATTGTGTGGCGAGGAGTAAGAAACATCCAGCGACATCATCTTTGACTGCGAACCTCTGGGTTACAGCAGATACAGAATATTTGGTGTATCTCACCCCGAATATATGAACCTTCAGGAAGACCTGATAAGCAAGCTCCCGGCTATTGCCAAAATATGGGGGAAGCGAGTCTCGTCGGACTGAAGAAGTGGCGGGAGCATAATGGACCATAAGGTCGAAGTACAATGCATTTTAGACCCCAATACAAAACAATTAATCAATCAACCCTGCAAGATCAAAAAAAACAGTTTTAATACTTCAATTTTTTAGGTATGTAGCCTAAGTGCTAATTATTTATTTACTTGTATGATTATGTGGTATCGGCCAACTACTTGCGGTTGCAATGACTCAGGTGCGTCACGTCTCATTAAAAAACAAAAGAACAAACAAAATACTCTTAAATCAATTGGAAAAATATTTATTGGGCACCCTCTATATATTTAATATTTATGTTTGTTTTTATTTATTATTGAGAATGATGTACCAATTTATAATAAAACACAAAATATCAAAACAAGATAATAATAATAGTCATAAAAGAGATACGAGAGATGAGATTTTGTATTCGTAAGCAGAAAAATGATCGAAGAAATAAAATAAATAAGAAAATAAGAAATTTTCATTCATTTGATATTGTTTCATTGTATAGAAATGTATTTTTAATGAAAATTTGACACCAGACTTCTTTTTTAAGGTGGGATACAGAAAAAAAAATAGGTTGAATTTAAAGAAAAACAGATCTATAAATAATATTTGAAGGAATCTTCTACTTTAAAAGAATATTAAAATAAGTGCTGTGATAATAAACACTACATTGATTTATTTCCAGAAACTTATAAACACTGTTTATGGATAGAACTTTTGTATTGGTAAATCTGAAATTGTTTCTTATTTAAAGCTCAATAAAAATTTGTAAACGTTAAAAGAAAAATCGACGTTTATATATATATATATATATATATATATATATGTTGGACAAAGTTTAAACTTCATGTTCATTTCGAACTTTGGGTAATCCCCAACAAATAAATTTCCTTCGCAGGTTTTTTAAGTGGTGCTCAATTCGAAGTTATTTCCTATGCGTAGAAACAAACGACACTTAGTTTCACGTGGTGGAAAAACTCGTTATCAGTTAAATATTGTTAAGAAAAATTTCGTCAACCAGGAATCGAACCTCTTTATCAGTGATTAAAACGCAAGTGATCATCTACTGCTGATTTGGATATGGATGTGAATATACTAGACTTTACGAATAATGAAAGAATGGGGTACTATTTATTGCTTAAATGTATGGCTTAGTAACCAGTCCGTGTGGTCGAGTTGATAAAGGTGCTCTGGTAAGAACTGAAAGGTTGCTGATTCAATTCCCAACAGTGTAAAAAATTAACTTTAAAAAAAATTAATGGGTCAAACAGCCAAACGGCTCTGCTTGTGTAGGCTTTCTGCATTTTTCTTTCAAAAATAGATGAATGTCGGCATAGTTCCTAGCAAAGCCATCAGCAGTTGCACAACCTACCAATTCCTAGACTATATATACAAATTCCTTGTCCTGTAGGTATCGGTAAAAAAGGCCTAGTAGAAAGACCTACTTGCCAGACTTGACATCCCTTCTGGGACGATTACATGTATTGCTTATATTGGTTTTTACTCCTTCTTTTTCTCCCTTTTTGAATCCACCAGAACAGAAAGTAATTTTTATCCAGGTCTTGATTGAAAAGATCTTAGATTGACTTCGTGATATTTCAAATTGAAGAGTAATGAATCTCAGATAAGGATACTGATTAAAAATAATAAAAAAAGCGTATATTTAAATTCAAATTCTGGATATTAGTTCTTTGGATACTGAACCTCTGTAACATCTTGTATCCTGTATTTTATAACACTATTCCCTTTCTTACGTAACAAATATTTATTTAAAAGTCACAATAAATATATATTGTAAAATATTATTTATATATTTGAAGTGATTTGCAGCTGAGGTTTTTCTTATTTTCATATATATTTTCCTTTTCTTTTCTTTTCCCTATGCCACACACCATTCATTTTCTATTCATCCCAACCATAGAAATTGTATTTACCATTTTTGTTTGATCTATTTCTTCTATATGTTATTTACGACAAGTCGGTTTCGTCGTAGTCTTGTTTTGTGTTGTGTTGCGAAACAAAACAACATGATGGTAAAACTAAAGTGAAAAATTTGATTACATACTTATATATATATATATATATATATATATATATATATATATATATATATCTAGCTTTTCGAGGTTTTTGCTTTATTTTAGAAAAAAGTGGGAATAATATTTTAGAGCGATTTTCATCTGAAAAATATATATACAATTTTCTTTCTTTTTGAGGTATTTATTTTGTTAAAGAGAAATATTGATGGCATATTTTAAAAGAAAAATAGAAATATTTCTTACCAAATTTAGAACTAGCTAGCAAGTGTTCAACTACCAGTCCAAGTAGTCGAGCGGTCTAAGGCGTTATGTCTGCGCAGTATGCATTCTTCGACACTGGAAGGTTATGGGTTCGAATCCCGACTTCGGCAGTTTGTCAGTTATTAGAAAAAAGAAAAAAAAATAGGCGGTTAATTGACTAAACTGTTGGTGTATGGAAAAGAACGAAGTAACCGGCTATGCTTGAGAAGGTTTTCTGCAGTTTCCTTCACGAACTCCAGATGAATGTCAGCATAGGCCCTATCAGTGTCGGCTGCAGCCGCATATCCTGACCAATTCCTAGTCTACTCACAAATTCCTTCTACTCTACTCACATCCTCACATCCTTTGACATCCTTAGGAACCCACGACCTCTAGCACTGTAGATCAACGCCTGTGAGCTTCCTGAGATGTAGTATTTCTACGATTAAGCAACAGTTGTGAAGCAATTAAGTTATGAATAAAATAAGTCAAATTTTCTGTCAACTTCTAGAGTACTTTAGGCTGGAAAAATCGAAGTTTTATTGAGATATTTATCCTTTGAGGGCACATTCTTTGAAATAACCTCATTAGAAATAACCCTATTAGAGTTAATAGGGTTCGAAATGTAATCGCATCAAAATTTGTTCAAGAAAATAAAACCTACAATTAATAATTTCATGTTTATTCAATAGCTTAGTGTGGGTTTTTTTTGCACAAAAATGGGATAGGGATTAAGTTCCCAATTAGAAATAAATGATGGAAAAAAGTTATTTAATTTTAAAATAATCCAGTGACTCTCAAGGCGTTATGTTTTTAATGTTTAATTACAGCGAATTTTAATTTTGAAGAATTTTCTAAACCAACATTTACAATCTCCTGGTTTGGATAAAAGTTCTGAAAAATAATGTTTTATATTTTCATTTTAAAAATTCCACATCAAGAATACTTATGAAAAAAATCAAATTTGACAAAGAACAACAACAGTCTCAAGTTTTGTCGTCGCCGTAAATTCTTTCCTCATCCAAAACGCGAAGGATTATTATTCATATTACATTAAATTTCAATCATCATTAAAATAAAACTAAATTGAATATGAATTTCTGTCTAAGGTAAAATTTTCTCGGCAATACCGAATAAAACATTTGTAAAAGAAATAAATAAATATTTTCCCAGAAAAGCATATATATATATATATATATATATGCCATACAAAGGAAATACAACGTAAGTTTGTCGTATTTGATTACGTATAAAACGTATTTTTATTCTTCATTTGAAATAAATTAAAAATGACGTTTTTCTCTTTACCTAAATAATAAAAAAAAATTTTTATTTTATATTTTCGTTTTGTTTGTAAAAATTAATATTAATAAAAAAAAAAGTTTTTTTCAATAAAATCGAATAATTGTTTATGACAGGGATGAATGTGAATTCTGTGTTACTAAGAAAATTCCCGAACAAATATAAAAGGAGTATACAGGATAAATGTGTACAAATATATTTGTAGTTAACATTGTGAACAATTTTTTTTTTTGTATCATTTTTGTTGTTGTTTCTATTGAGACGAAGTAAAAAATATATAAAAAAAAGGGGGAGAAGATAAAAACCAGAGCTCAGTGGGTGGGGGTTTTGGATATAGGGTGGGTGAACACTTACTTATCTTTGTATGTAGATGAACGATGAATGCTTAGTTTTACAATAAATTAAAGCGAATTGATTATTTACATGAATAATATCGCATTTTTAATGTATATATTTTTACTTATTTTTTATTATACCGTGTGTGTTGGAAAGCTTTTCCAATAGAGAATCAATGTTAAATATTATTTATTACTGGCTGTCCGTGTGGTTACTGTATGAAGTCAGTCAGCACACATGTAATGAGAGTGGGTTAAATATGTCATTGAATTCTTAACTTTAGTATGTGCATCACAAAATTCCCACTCTTAAATGACAAACAAACAACCATACGAATACTAACTTTATTCAACCATACGAACCATACTAACTTTTTGGAGGGGAGAGAAAAAAAGATCCCGTTTTTATTTCTTCATAAATTGTTTATAGTGATTTAGAAAGTATAAGTTAGAAAATCATTTGATACATTTCATCTCTTTTTTACGTTTATATTTAAGGTTAAATACAAGTTTGCTTTCAGTTTTTTTTTCTTCAAAATTTCCCTTGTTCTTTGCTGTAGAATTGAGAACGGATTTTTCCGAGAAAAGTTTTTCTGTATACATTCCGTTACATAAATGAGTTCAATATTTCAATTAAGGGACAAATTCGAACACTTCGAATAAACTTTGTGTATCATCTTACAACAGTGATTCATAACAATCTATCCAATCTACACCTTATAATATGATGTAGTAAATCTATACACACACACACACATACACTAACCATTACCTTACCTAGCCTTGTGCACCTCATTCGACTACCCCCACCAACCCTATCTCCCTTTATATAACATATAACAAGTTAACTGGAGTAACTATAGTAAATTCAATGATGCAGTCACCCATAATAACAGTTTAGTTGAAATTCATTATGTTCAGTGTACGTAGTACAGTGCAGGCTCAGGCTCGGCTCTGCTAACGTAGAGCCTTCCTACATCATACATTGAAGTTGTACAGAATATTACATATTAGTTAGTGTTTCGTACACTAAACTGCACTATAAAGCACTCAATATTATGTAAATTATTGTGGGTGTGTGTTTATATGTATACGTTCTTCCTAGTCGTAGGTTATGCAGATATATTGTTGTATTGTTGTACAGTATGATTTCTAAATAACTTTTGTAATTTTATTCCACACTTGTTACCAAACTTTACAATCATTCAGAAAAAGGAAGCATTTCAAGAGTATACATGATTTGAAGTAAGATAATAAAACTAAATAATATCGATAACATAATTCTTATATGGTAATTTTTCGTAAGGTAATTGTATTTTTTTAGTGTGTTAGATGGGGATTAAACTACTAGCGATGATTGCATTACAAGCAAAATACCGGTATTTTGCTTGTAATTAACGCATTTTATATTAGATATTTATATTACAAGCAAAATACCGGTATTTTGCTTGTAATTACCGCATTTTCTTACATACCGTTTTTTTTCAAGTATTGTTAGACTTATTGTCAGATTTATTCATTGGCTAACATATCTCTTGTGTCTCTAACTTCGTCGGTCGTCAACCGATGTTAAATTTAATATACGATTTTATTCATCATGTTTCAAGAAGGTCCATTAAAATGATTTAAACGTTTTAAATTACACTAAAACACTAAGGTGTAAACAAGTGTATTAAAAAACACCTTACACGAACTTTTAGTTATAGCACTTCAAATGTTTTAAAATTGAACGTTTAAGATGTTTACATTAGAATAAACTGAATTTTAGCGTTTATTTGGTGCCTACAAACACCTTAAACGCTTAAAGTGTTTTAAAATAAAATACTTAAATCAACTTTGACCTGTTTTTGACCGTCTGATTGGAAATTCTGGAATGTTTAATATCCGTTTCCAAATTGTATAAAATCAAGAAAAGAAAAAAAAAATCAAAATTAATTGTGTTTTTAAATCGCGAGTAATTGTCGTATGACCCACCAAAAATTACATTAAGTTATTAGACTTTGTAATCACTTGTATCAAATATACATAAACATTGGTAAAATGATTGAGAAATGAATATAAACGTTTACTGCAATTTAATAATAATTTATGTATATCATAAAATGTATATAATTCTATAAATAAACCAATAAAATAGTCATCGTTTATCAGTCTTTGGTGGTGTAAGTCTTCTTACCAGTAAGTATATCTATCTACTTCACCAACATCATCATCACAGTCTTCTTCACTCACAAAGAGTACACGAACACCGAGGACGACTGACTGACTATTTACTCTAAACAGATACCTATTATTAGGTTATGTTCAGAGTATATTCAAACTTCTATATTATTATTATTATTATTATAAATACAAAATTCATTGAACAAAATAATATCAGTTTAATTTGTTTTGATTCTCCTCCTATCTGTGTATCGAGAATTTGGTGGTAAGGAAATATTGCTTACAACAACATTAAATTTGAAGAGATTTACTCTCTTGCTATCAGTAAAGTGATAAATTTATGTTTGTACAAAGTAATTTATATATTTGTTGTTATACAAAGGTTGGTTTTTTGCATTACAGATTTGATATACTTAGTCTTGATACTAAATTATAGTCAATCAAGTTGAAAAACAGATGTACAATTGAAGGGCTGTGCATGAAGAAATAGAAATATTTTACTTACATTAATGATAGACGTCAAAAGTCGAGCTACCTTTTCAAAGTTTCATAATTGATTTATGCATTATTTATTTGGTTTTCGAAAAAAAGCTTCGAATAAAAGTTGTTCTTTACAACTATATTAATAACTTTTATTCGAAAAATTTTTCCGCAACCCGAATAAGTAAGCCACAATTCATTATAAAATTTTGAAGTGAAAGCTCGACATTTAACGGTAATTTTACATAAACTGCAAACAATGTTCTGGTAATGAATCCTATGTTGTACATTTTTCTGTGGTAATTAGTAAAAACATGAGAAAATAACAACTAACTGAGTTAGTTACTGAATTTATGAAAAAAAATTCAAACAAAAGTTGTTTATTTCAAAATAAGGAACATTTTTTGTTTTTAATATTTTGTTCTATCTCTTACGGTTTAAAAAATGAGCCTACACCTTTGATTTTAGGGTTTTATTTGCGTTACAAAAAAGTCAAGCTTTTTTGACTAATGCCTTTCCATTAGTTTCTTGCTCAAAGTAGAAGGCTCTCTTCGTCTTGGAAGAGTACAAAGTAAATCAGATGTTGTCTAGGTATGATTCATCCAACATAAAGATAGTGAATAAAATTTCCCAGTGCCAACACCCTTAATAAATATTTGAATCGTACACTACCCATAACTTCCACCATAAAAAAAAATAATATTTAAATACTTCCCAGAGCCTACACCTTTTTTGAACGATCTATAAGTAAGATATTAAACAAAATTTTCCAGAGCCACCACCGTCAGTAAGTATTTGATTCATACGCTATCCAAAACTTCCACCATAATAAAATATAATTTTAATACTTCCCAGAACCTACACCTTTTTTGAACTATCTGTAAGTAGTACAAAACAGTTATTGAACCTTACAAAATATTTGAATATATTGACGAATACATGAAACCTGACTGACTTGTTAATAAATAAATAAAAAAACCAGGTGAAATAATACAAATTGATTGATTTCCGAAGTACCACCGGTACGGTAAGAGAGAGTGAAATATGGAGGCGAACCTTTTTCTATATTATGAATATTTATTTGAATTTAAATAAATACAAGAATATTTTCCTGTATATAGTGAAAAATCTTTAACATTTCAACAAATAGCAAACATATGATTGAAGTACACAGCAGTTGAAAGCATCGTGGAAAGGTTTCTCCTAAAAGACTTCTTTCTCTGTCTCTCCCTTTCTATGCGTATAGCATTCGAGTAAATAAAATGTAGTATACAGGGTAGTTCATTTTACTTGAGAACAAGTTTGTGGTTTATTCTGGCCTCAATATTTAATAATCAATGGGCAAGTTTGTTGGTGGTTACTATGTGTAAACTAGAGACATATGTATTACACTACGACGACTAGATATTGATATTATTGATATATAACAGTTGAAAATATTGATCGCAGAAAAAAAAATTTGGTATAAGTGTTCATAAAATGACCTAATTAGTCCATTTCCTCAAGTGTGTCTGTCCATCCGTCCGTCCGTCAACATGATAACTCAAAAACGAAAAGAGATAGCTGAAATTTTGTATGTGTGATCTAGAGTTTAAAAATAAGGTGGGCAAAATGGGCTAAACTACCTATCTTTGAAACCGTAAGAGATAGAACAAAAATTTATTAACAAAAAATGTTTCTTTTCTAAAAATGAACCACTTTTGTTTTTGAAACTTTTTATATACCGGGTAATTAAGCAATTAATTCAGTTAGTTGTTATTTTCACTAAACTTTCACTTTTTATCTAATTATCTATCCGATATCAGACCAAACTTGCCTATAATTTTTGTGGTATCATCAATAACATCAAAATAATTTCCATTGGTAAACTAAAATGAGCTTCCCTGTAGGTATATATTATATCGCATCCAAAGGTAAATAAAATGGAATAAACATATATAAATAAATATATTTCGATTGTATATGTGTGTATGCGAAAAAAGGAAAGAGTACCTAAATACTTTACGACTATTTACATTTTACCATATTTGATACCCACAAAATTATATCTACTTCTTTTTCAAATCATTCCGATTTTAAGGAATATTTAATTTTAACATTGAATTGAGAGTGAGTGAATGATTTGATATTTATTCTATTTATTTATCAACTTTTATTTTCATATACATGGTGTTTCATGTAAAATTAATTGCGGTTAAAAAGCATGGTAGTCATTCGCTATTGAATGTCAATTTGTCAATTGTTTTGTCTGTGCTTAAAGTATACGTAATGTTTGTTTGGTTTCTAGGAAAGACAAAATAGTTCCAGGTCTAACATACAAAAAAAAATCAGCTCCAGAGAATATTTTTTCCTAAAGAAATCGATTGTACGTATACGTAAATACGCCCAAAATCAAAGTTTTTTCCTAGCATTTCATTAAAAAAAACTATATATTAAAAATTAATTGATAAAAAATTTTAAATCATAAAATTTCATACCAAATTAGTTTCGATTCCACGAAAATTAATCTTGAAAATGGATAATCATGAACTATCTTGAACGTTTTTTATTCAGCTGCATTCTTGGATAAAAGGCTTCAAAAGGCAAAATGTGTAGAATGCAAATAAGACCTGTAAAATAATTTTGACCTAGTGTAACAAAATCTTACGAAAGGATTTTGACCCAATTCTTGTTGAGCTATAAAACTGAAATTCAGTGGACTTAATGAAGTGACCTTAATATAAAGTTGGTTCAGTTAATCTGGTCATGTTAATTTCGTAATGGAAATTATTTTGGCATTTCTTCAACCATGTGCTGTAGTTTGTAACCTAAAGCCCACAGAAAAAATTGTTTAGTAAAACAAGTGAAAACAACAACTTACTGATGTTTGAGCAGAAATTCCGTGAAACCAATCAGCTTGTGACTAAAAGTTTCATACAACAGTTAATTTAAAATAAAAAAGGAACATTTTTTTGCTACAATTTTTGATGTGTCTCTTATGGTTTCGAATAAGGACATTTCTATGCGCGGTATGACTTTTCCGAAAAATATCGATATAAATTTGTACCTTCAAATACGATTTCATTAAGACTCTTTTGCCAGTATTATAAACAAATTAATTTAAAGGTACAAATTTTTATCTCCAATCTAATTTAAATTAAAAGATAGCTAATTTAAAAGTTACCTACGAGGTGTTCCATTAGAGTAGACAGTAATTAAATTTAAAATATAATTTCCAACATAATTTTTTTCTTCGTATACGTAATTTTAAGATACTATTAAATATAATCCAATTAATATTTCTCTATGAAAATTATGCACCCAAAAATCTCTCTCTCTCCCAGGTGGTGCATTAAACCGTAATAACATAGCAAAAAAAAGAAAAATCCATAAACTTTCAATATGAGTAAATTCCGACTAATATTTACTTAAATGATAGTAAAATTAATCTTTTAATTTTATATATTTACAAAATTTTGTTGTTGATATAATAATGAGAAAATACCTGAAATTGAAAATCATATAAGTAAATAAAATTAAATCCTGTAGGATATATCTATATACCATATATACATGTATATATATATATATATATATATATATAAATATATATATATATATATATATATATATATATATATATTTATATATATATATATATAACACAATTCATGATTATAATAAGGACACGACAATAACGTGTGTACTGTTACGAAACAAGATAGGGAAAAGGGATTGTGTACGATGGTTTGGGCTTATACAATATATATATATATATATATATATATATATATATATATATATATATATATATATATATATATATATATATATATATATATATATTTATATACCTTATATATATTTATTAAACATTTAAAAAACCTGTCATGCGTAAGTTTTACAGTTGAAAAACTGTAAGTATTTATATTTTCGGGAAAATATATTTAGGGTGACAATTTTTTTTTTATATATATTATATTATTATAATCACTTCAGTTGTTTGGTTCTAAGGGGCAAGGAGTGGGGATGGGGGGGAGGGGTTGGGGGTTGTACGGTGTGGTTGAAGTAGTCACAGAAAACTCTTATGTGTCGAATGATTAACAATTTGAGATGATTACTTTCAAATTGAAATAAATATAATGTCTCTCCTTTTTTCATCTTGTTACACAGGTAGATAGTTATATACCTGACAATAACGTTGTGTATATTTGCACGCTAATGTGAAGATAATTTTAAACGGTTACACGCTAATTTGGCAGCTAATTTTTTTATTAACAGATGCCTTTTGGAAAATGTTTTTAAATTCCTGACATCAAGATTAGTCCAAGTGGCCGAGCGATCTAAAGCGTTATGTATGCCTACTTGGAAACTGGGGGATTATGGGTTCGAATCCCCACATCGGCAGTTTGTCAATTATTAAGAAAAAAAAAGGGCGGTTAATTGACTAAACTGTCAGCTCATGGGCAAGAACTAAGAAACTGGCTATGCTTGAAAAGGTTTTCTGCAGTTTCCTTCACAAACTCCTCATGAATATCGGCATAGTTTCTATCATAGTCAGCCGCTGTTGCCGCATATTCTACCAATTCCTAGTCTATACTCAAAAATTTCCACTCCACTCACATCCTTCTCCTTAGGCATCACAATGGACCTTCTGTCTATCTTTCTATCTATCGGACATCAATGCATTAAAGAATTGTAACGTGTAAATAATTGATAGAAGAATGTGGCCAGTATCGTGTAAATAGACACACTCAACCCTCCAATCAAAATTGATGAACACTTGAATTAAATAAAAATGGTTATTTATTTCCGTTGAATCGAAATGTTTTATATTATAAATTACAATTTTATTTCACGCATTGGTTTTTGTGGTTTTTCTGAAAAAGTTAAATCAGATTTTATTTTTTAAACGATAACTGACATTCCATTTAATTGAATGTGTTTTTTTAGGAATGAAATTTTATATTTATTTGTCTACGTTTCAAATTTTTGTTTTGTTTGTTATTTTGTATATTTTCCAATTTGTCCAATCGTTTAACAAGATTTATATTGATTAAAATTGATAGGTACAAAATAGTCATGACAAAAAATTGACCTAATCAAATATAAATGAATCAAAATTACTCCTAAGGTACAAAATTCTCTCTAATATACAAGTTTTGACATATTATTATTTGTGTAAACATCACAATGTCAATTTCCATTAAGGCTACAAAAACATAGTATGAAAGAACTAGCATATACTATATAGACAAGCATGTTATGGAATTTTTCATATTAATATTTAATTAAAATTTTGATAACAGATTAGAATAGAGTTTATTCCTATGGAAAAAAAACAAATTACTTACTAATTAAATTACTAATTATTATTGTTGATGATCTTGGAATGAATTTACTAATTTAAATTTTTTTGTTTGTTTTGTTTCAGGTGAGTGTAAATTTGTTTATTAAACATTTTTAGAAGATAGTGTCCACTAATTGGTAAGTTCAAATTGTGTATGTTAGTTTCATGATCGTTACTGTTGAAAAACGTTCTAAGTGTTCAAAGTCGCGATAGGTATGGAAACCAGTTCAAGTAGCCGTGCGGTCTAAGACGTTATGTCTGCGCAGTGTGTATACTTGGAAACTGGTAAGTTATGGGTTCGAATCTCGACCAAATATATATATATATATATATATATATATATATATATATATATATTCTCTTCCCTATGTATGAGAGTCAGAAATTCTTGGTTTAAACAAATTTTACTGCAAGGAATTACTTCTGTCAGTGTAGAGTCTTTTAATTTAAAATTTCAAATTCGCCCCCTTTACCTAGACCAGTTTTTTGTATTATAAATACGTATTTCGACTACAATGTAGTCATCATCAATATAAATTAGCTAGTCGTACTTTACTCTTTGACAATTTGAAATAGATATAAAGTCGAGATCAACAGACAAAAATAAAAATAAATAGAAAATTAACTAGATTAAAATATACTAGATTTAAAATATAATAAATTTTAAATTATATATTGAATTTGCTCTTGTTAAAATTTCCTTCATTCACATTTATTCCTGTTAATTTTAATTTTTAATAACAATAAAATTAACAGGAATAAATGTGAATGAAGGAAATTTTAACAAGAGCAATTTCAATATAATTTAAAATATATTTTTTAAATCTAGTATATTTTAATCTAGTTTATTTTCTATTTATTTTTATTTTTGTCTATTGATCTCAACTTTATATCTATTTCTAATTGTCAAAGAGTAAACTACGACTAGCTAATTTATACTGATGATGACTACTTTGTAGTCGAAATACGTATTTATAATATAAAAAACTGATATAGATAAAGGGGGCGAATTTGAAATTTTATTTCAAAAACCTAGAGTTCTCACTAATTATCATTCGATAATATAAAGTCTTTTAATTGTTTTTTAACTATACGAAATAACAATTAATAATAATAGTACTAACAATTCTCTATCAGATTTTACAAAATTGCCGAGATACAGTCAGATGAATGGATAGTCGATAACAGGGAGTTTTAGAAACTCAATAAAAATAAACTACATACTTACATAAAATATATTGAATAAATCGTGCGACAATAGATACCAGAGATACGGAGAAATAAAATAAAACGTGTGTGTACGAACTTGAATACGTTCTCATATCGTACGTGGTGGTCGGTCCCGTACACGTACGTACAACATACCTCATAACTGTTAGCAAGCACCAACTAGCCAAACAAGCAAGCAAGCAAGCAAGCAGGCAATGAGAGCATTGCAAAAGTTTATCACAAATATAATATAAAGTTATAAATTGACCTCTCTCTACTTTACTGAATGAAGGTTTGAGAAAGTTATGTTATCATTTATATTTAGTTTTGTTGTATGTGCAATGTATATGGATGAGATGTCCATTCGCCAAAATTCCCTTCACTATTCAGTTTTAGACAGTTGAAAAAAATCCTCTAATTCATAGAGGTCATTTTCGTAGATAGTTTTGACTTTTTTTGTTAGGTAAATATTAAAATTGACATAAATCGAATAGTATGGAAAATTGTCACCTCAAATATATGAACCTTCAGGAAAACCTGATTAACGCAAGCTCCGGGCTATTGTCAAAATATGGGAGAAGCGTATCTGGTCAGACTGAAGTAGAAAGGGGCGCACAAGGGACCATAAAGTTGATGTGCAATAGATTTATATACACCTATAAATTTCTTGGAAATTTTCGAAATTTGGTAATTTTGAATTATCTTAAGCATTCTCTTTGCCGAGTGAAAATTTCGAAATTAAAAATAAGAATAATAAGAATGGGGTTTAATCTCCATTTTTGAGACACGACAGTCTATAACAGAGGCCTCCCACATCATTATTTTTCAACTTTTATTAATTTTTACTTTTTGTACATTTTAATGATGTGAGTGGAGGATCAAGAATTCGTATACCGATATTCATCTGGAGTTCGTGAAGGGAACCTGCAGAAAACCTTCACAAGCATAGCCGGTTACTTCGTTCTTGTCCATACACCAATAAATTACGATACTCAATTAAAAAATAAATTACGATGTGGGAACAGTTCAAAAATAATGATTAAAAATACTGTTCAAGACTGTAATTGATCAAACAATTTGAATTGTACCGTTGATTTTTCAACATGCTACATATTAGTATGTATATAGATATATAAAGGTAGAAAGTGCTACACAATTTTATATCAAGTATCTAATTTTAATTGAGTTGTGTTAAAGTATAGTATAGTATAGTATAGTGTAGTACCTATATACATATATAGATACAAATAGTACCTACTATATAAGTAAGTAGTACTAAAAGTTCTATATTATCCACCTATCAACCTTTTAGAATGTTGTGTGTAGGTAGCTGGTTGTTATAGGTACCTACTCCAGACAGATACTAAACACCCTCAACCTCCAACTCCAACTCCTTTTATAGGACCGGACGATATATTCGAAGTAGTAGAGTGTATGTATGTGTGTGTGATATATAACAAACAGTTTGTCAAATATTGAAGATAAAAAATAAACTAGTGACCTTGAGTGCCGTTATTGTTGTAATATGGTTTATGCTTATTCATTTATGTTAAATCCCTAGGACCCATTACGATTTCATTTGATTATTTAGAATATCAGCTTTCTGAAAATATGTAGTGTATTCCTTATTGCAACTTTCTTGCAAGCTCCTTCTTGCAACTTCGTCTTTTCATGATATAATGGAAAAAAGAAGAATATCTACAAAACTTCAAATGAAGGCCAAAAGCCCCTTAAACTCGGCCTTGCGCACTTCCGTGCTCTAGATATGATTGTTTGATGAAATAGCTGAACATAGGGGTTCAAGTTATTTCATGTCTTATTCGAAATTTAAATGGATTTAGGTACAAAACAACAGAAAAACTTAACACTATTCGTCGTGGCTTAATGTATAGAGCTATTGAGCTTATTATCCTGACCGAAATCTATAACTCATATTGAATGTATTCTTTTTGATATAATTTTTCTACACAGCCTTGAATAATTGACGAACTCTAATCAGAACGTGGATAATATATATATTCTCGAAACTAATATCATATATAAGATAAAATGTATCGTCATAAGTTTAACAACACTAAATTGGGGTACCCTAAAAACCCTGTAAAATATTTATGAATGTTATAAATTTTTACTGAGAGCAAACATTGTTTCGTGTATATATATATATATATATATATATATATATATATATATATATATATATGTATATATATATATATATGTATATATATGTATATATATATATATATATATATATATATATATATATAAATTTTAATATTCCCAATTGTCGTATTAGCTAACGAACTTACGTTGCTATATTACATGTTAGAGGATATATAGAGACAAGATGGAGGGAGATAGGACACAAATATAGATACAATGATATGATGCAAATATTTCGACATTAATATGTTTGAATTGAACCAACTAATATGCTAATTTTATCTCTTCATATTTTCAACTAACTACAACAAAAACTAATAACTTTATTTTATTTGACAAAAATAAAATAATAAAAATGTTTTTATGTAATGGCAATTTCATATGCCCGTGAATTTTGATTCACAAATTGAAAAGGAATTATTATTAATAGTACAAAAAGACCTAATACGAACGTCATATGACCTCTATGTACACTGTCTACAAGATCTGATCTGAATATTGAAGAGCTCTCATAAAAATTTTACAACGAGAATATTTTACAACGACTGATATGAAAACGTAATATCTTAACCAAACGATAAAAATAATTAATTTACTTCCTATAAAACTAAATAACACGCTTTTATAAAAACGGAATGCTATTATTAAAAGGTAAATAGAAATTTGACATAGATCATAGAACACTGAAAAATGTTTGGAGTGAAAAATACTGGAAGTCAAAATTGTGTTTAAAAAAAACTCAAAAAAATAAGGTTTATAAATAGTTTACACAGAAACAATAAAAAAAAAGTTCTAATAAGTAAAAATAACAAATAACTGAGTTAATTGCATAAATAGTCAGTATACACTGAAAACATTATCAACGCGACTGTGTACAGATGGTTTTTGGCAATTTTGGCAAAACAATTTAGTTTATAATAAAAAGTTTCAAACAAATGTTGGGTATTTTTAAAAAAGGAACATTTTATTTTCTTTCAAGTACGTCTACTTCTTACAGTTTCAAAGATATTTTGCTACCTTGGCAGGGAGATACTGGGACTGATTATGCTCATTCATGAACTTGCCCTTGCTTTTAAACTTTAGATTTTACACCCAAATTTTGAGTACGGTATCTCTTGGCCTTTTTTGAGTTACTGTGTTGATAGACAGACATGCCGAAATGAACTAATTTCGTCATTTTATGAACTTTTTAGCGAAAATATTTCCAAACGTTACAAAGTCGGGACCAAACTTATATATATATACACCGGGTAAAAGAAAGGTTTGGCGCTTAGTTTTGAATATTTCTATGAAAATAGTAAAGTTTGAATGCGCCACATGCTTTTATATTCCAGCCTGTATATAGAGGTTTAATGAAAGGAGGACAGGGATTGGATTTACAGACAAAACAATTACAAATATTTGCATACAAATATTATCGAGTACAAAATATTATGTAACTAAACTGTTAAACGACTGATGCACTGGTTCGTTCGAGGTTTACTGTCAGTCTGAGAGTGATTGGTATTCATAAAATGCATTCATTGTTTCGTAAATAGCATTCCTTTACATCAAAATTTTGTTATCATACTTCGATAAATTGTTAATTAACACATAGATAGAGATATCATGTCCATAAATACCAATTACAAAATAGATATTACTATTTTATCTATTTGTCTCGCATATTGTTGGAAAATTCTATTCAAATTTGGGGACTTAGTCATCAAAGCTTTACAAATGGTCCATGACTTGTTCTTCCAGACATCTAAAATGTGAATACACATTTAAAACACAAAACAGATTTCCGAAGATAAAATTGGACATATTTTCCTTGGAACCTACTAGTTGATGTTCTTGTTAGAGTTGAAGAAAAGATGATTCCAATTATCTGGAACCTATTTCGAAAATGAATTTATAGACACAAGTTGGAATTCAAGCCAAACTTTATTTTTCCTAATAAAACATGCCAGAATATGTTTTTTGTTAGTTACTGAGGTAACAACATGTAATTACCTAAATAACAAGGGGCATATGTAGTGTTTCCACAAAGGTATCTAAATATGACAGTATATTGAGATTAAGTAGCGAGTCGCCTACTTTCTCTTGAAAAAGGCAAGATTAACGCCATCGATAATAAACTAGTAACATCAATACACATCTACGACGGATCGACTTCGAACATTTTCGAGCAATAGGTTTCGTAGGGGCTGTGAATATTAAAACAAGTTGATGAATTTTCGTAGAATACAGTCTTAAGTATAGGAATATATTCAAATATCCTGGTATACTTCAAATCGAGGTGAATGAGAATTATTAATAATAGACTTTCAACCAATGTTTATTTTTTGCCTCAATATTTAATAATCAACATACAAGTTTGTTGATGGTTACGATCTATAACCTAAGAGACATATGTATTGCACTAAAGTGACTAGATATTTCGTAATACTTTGAGAAGTATAGAAAGTAATTTTGGATCTCTTAGGACGAGCTCTGCTGCTATGCAAATTAATTGACGAAAAGAAAAGTTTTTATAGGAAATTTTATACTCCAAAATTCTTAATTAATTCATTTTTTTCGAAATTTTCATTTACATACACTACAAAACTTTTCGATTTTTTAGTATTTGCATAAATTTAAAATTCCCGACCTATGTTGACTAACGCTTATCTGTCTAGGGAATTTGTAAAAAATCTTTCAACATAAACTGTTTATTTAAAATAACATAATGTACGTTTTTTCATGACCGTAAAATTATTTTGAAACAATTCCAATTTTTTATACAAATTACCGTAAAAAAACAACACGACACTGTTGAGCAACAAAAACGAAAAAAAAAAAAAACAAGTAAAAAATCCATCAATATTGTAAATAATGTAATTTATGCATTTAAATAGATAAATTACAATTCGCAATATACATTGTATCGATATGTATATATATATATATATATATATATATATATATAGGTATCGATAAAACTATATATATATATATATATATATATATATATATATATATATATATATATAGGTATCGATACAACTATATATATATATATATATATATATATATATATATGTATATATATGTATGTATCGATATTACAATAAATGAATTGAGAGATTGTTTTACATATACATATGTAATATGGTGTGTATTCACAGTAAATGATACAGGGTAAAGTTCCCTAGGGAATAAAATCACTCATTCAGTCATGTGTATGACTCGAAATGTGTCTGACCTATTTCAATACTTCTATACACATTTAATATTATAACATGGAGTACAGGATGATCTAAGAATATTGTATCTGTATATTAACAAGCTTGTTAGATCTTGAATACAAATAATATTTTATAATATTTAACAAGTGAAAATAACAACTAACTGAGTTAACTGCTTCAATACCCGATATATAGTGAATTTATGTAAAAAAGTTGATAAAAAAGTTGTTTATTTAAAAAAAAGTGAACATTTTTTGTCTTTGGAAGTTTTGGACGTTAAAATGAACCTGATTTTCGTACTTTTTAGGTCATAATTATCCTAGAAACTGATTATTATTAAAATCGAGAACAAAAATTTTTTTAACTTTTTTGGCTTTTTTTCCAAGGGGTACCCCTTAAAAAAATCGCTAAAATTCGAGGAAAATTTTATGTCCCTGATTTTGATAAAAACTTCGTTTTAAGCTAATTTGGACCTAGCGAAAACAATTGCGTTGGTTAAAATTCGATACGATTAACGGTTTTCAAGGTATCAGACCCATAGTACTAAAATTGAGAACTGTATGAATTGAGAAACAAAAATTTTAAAATATTTTGTTTGGACGTTAAAATGAACCTGATTTTCGTACTTTTTGGGTCAAAATTATCCTAGAAACTGATTATTATTAAAATCGAGAACAAAATTTTTCTTTACTTTTTTCACATTTTTTCCAAGGGGTACCCCTTAAAAAAATCGCTAAAATTGGAGGAAAATTTTATATCCCCGATTTTGATAAAAACTTCGTTTCAAGCTAATTTGGACCTAGCGAAAACGATGGCGTTGGTTAAAATACGATACGATTAACGGTTTTCAAGGTATCAGACCCATAGTGTTAAAATTCAAAACTGTATGAATTGAGAAGCGAAAATCTTGAAATGTGTCCTTCGGACGGTATAATGGACCTGATTTTCGTACTTTGTGGGTCAAAATTATCCTAGAAAATGATTATTATTAAAATCGAGAACAAAAATTTTCTTTACTTTTTTCACATTTTTTCCAAGGGGTACCCCTTAAAAAAATCGCTAAAATTGGAGGAAAATTTTATATCCCCGATTTTGATAAAAACTTCGTTTCAAGCTAATTTGGACCTAGCGAAAACGATGGCGTTGGTTAAAATACGATACGATTAACGGTTTTCAAGGTCTGAAACCCATAGTGCTAAATATTCCAAACTATATGAATTGAGAAACGAAAATTTTGAAATATGTTGGTCAGACGTTTAAACAAACCTGATTTTCGTACTTTTTGGGTCAAAAGTATCCTAGAAACTGATTATTATTAAAATCGAGAACAAAAATTTTCTTAACTTTTTCGCATTTCGTCCTATTAATTCCTATTTCAGCTCTTTTTAAACATTTGTCCTATCATTTTAAACACCCTGTAGCAATGTGTTCTAAGGCCTACACTTTCTATATTATATACCGTTTATATATTGTAAATATGTTATACGAATTTTATTCAACTGAATTAAATGTTATACACGAATGAACTTCGAAATTTTTTCGGGATTTATTTTTTAATAGATAAATACATCACATATAACTTCCATACAATACACTCATGTTGTTTTTCGTTTTCGGGAAATCCTTTGAAATTTATTACACCTACTGATAAAAGGGTACATGCAAAAAGTATATATGCTTAAAATCAAAGGACAACACCGCAACACGCAGTGTGGAGCTTATAAAAACATATACATAGCTAATTTATATATGGCATACTAAATTGAAACGTTGTTTTCTTTTCATTTTCCACAATACCACCCTTCATGGTCTCCAACCCTCATTTGTTCGTACTTATGAATATTTATAGTTTTTTTTTTTTTTTTTGTTAACTTTTTATCTCGTTAAAATCTTTGAAACAAAGATGCGAGAATAATTCACCTCTCGCTATTATGAACTAAATCATTTCATAGAGTGATATAAAAAAAACAAAGTGTGCAGGTATATTTACACGGTAACATATACAGAACGGTGTAATTTACACGTCAATAATGTATTTCTAGGCGTAACACCAAATTTCAATTGTATATGAGGTTATAAAAGTTATTTACATGATGTCCTTAAATCTTTGGTAAGCAGACTTAAAATACTTTTAAGATAAATTACTTTTTACAGGCACCAATGGACGGAGATACATGTCACTTTTCAACAACAGAAATCAAATCATTTTCAATATTTTCTGTAAAAAATATTAAAATGGTAACTTTTTTCAGAAGTAAATATGTCCTCTCTCCAAAAGTGTGTACTCGTAGAATTACCTGAGTAATTATTTAAAATTTTTGGACTGACGTGCTAGGCCATAATAAAGTAAACACCCATAGATTTTGCAACAATAAGTCAAATATTTTAGTACAAATTTTAACGTGTAAATCATTTTTAATGCAATTTGATGATCGCTGTATTTGCAACGCTCCCATATAAACAGCACGACGTCCTATAAAAAATGCAGAGGGTAGTTTTTTATTTATTCTGAAAGGGTAGTTGTGTTGGTTGACACACTTAAAATGAATGAATAGGTACTTGTTGAAAATGGTGATAAAAATTATATATATAATGTGGAGGTGATAAAAACAGGGTAATATCCGTAAATTAGATTTTTTTTTTATTCTTAAATAATGTAATAAGTTTACTTATACTCTTAAGACAATGATTACGTTATATGTTCTGTCTCGTTTTACGGTTGTACATTCGTATATGTGATGAAAAGAGATGGAAATATAGAAAGAAAATTGATAATAACGATATATGATGAATTTTTCTCGTTTTTTTTTTTTCTGTTATGTATGTATTCGAAATTATTTTTTCAAGTAGTTTCTTTTCTTTTGTGCAGGTGTTTTTTTTTTTACCATTAATTTGATTTCTGCTGAAATTAGGCCTGACTTGTTAGCTTTTATTAGGAATACATCTTCGAAGTATATCATTATCTTCAATTTGCCAGACATTCTATCATTTTTTTCTCGTTCCGTTTAACTTCGTTCGAATACTACGCTTCGAAATAAACCATATGCCATTTAGACATTAGATAGATAGACAGATAAGGCATTGTGATGCCTAAGGATGGGAGGATGTGAGTGTAGTGGATGGAATTTTTGTGTATAGACTAGAAATTGGTACGATATGCGGCTGCAGCCGACTATGATAGGAACTATGCCGATATTCATCTGGAGTTCGTGAAGGAAACTGCAGAAAACCTTCTCAAGCATAGCCGGTTACTTCGTTCTTGTCCATACGCCGACAGTTTAGTCAATTAACCGCCACCTTTTTGTTTCTTAATAATTGACAAACTACCGATGTCGGGATTCGAACCCATAACCTCCCAGTTTCCAAATAGGCATACTGCGCAGACATAACGTCTTAGAGCGCTCGGCCACTTGGACTGGTTTCCTAAAAATAAGTCTTTTCATCCATAAAAACTATGCACTTAATTGCAGATTGCAATTGTGTCAAATAATTTCCTTTTATAAATATTGTATGAAATGAAATACAAGAAATTATTAAGTTTTTTCCAACAACAAAAATTGACATTACTTACCAAAAGGAAAATTATTTAACTTACACTTTAGGTGTTAAGGAAATGGGTTAGAGGAAATAGGAAATGGTGAAGACATGCTTGTAAGTTTCTATAAACTATTCAACGTTCAAGAAAGAAAAGTATGTGAATAGACCCTCTCTCCGCGAGACAAGAGATCGTATGTTGTAAAACTTGTTGTTCGTGTTGCAACACGAGTGAGTGAGAGAGAGAGAGAGAGAGATGTTGAAGAAAACCAAACTCTGGGTTGAATGAATCACAGCAACCTTCCATTACATTGAAGCCAAATAGAAAAAAAAAAGAAGGAAAGTTTAAAAGTATTTAGAAAAAGGTTTTTACAATAAAAATGTGTAATGGTATAGAGAAAAGGTTTGTTTATACTTCACTCACATGGGATGATTGACAAAAAATATGTTATTATTGTTTTCTCTTCCCATTTTTTCGAACCCTTACTGAAAACAGGATGATATATGTTAAACGTTGAAAGTGTTAAAGAATTACAAATCTAAACGAAATAACCCGCAATCGTTGCGTTTGTCAATCGTTTCTTAAGTTTACTACTAAATTTCTGGTAATATAAAATGTTTAAGAAGTTTTAGAACCAAGCATTTTGTTCAAAGGATTCAAAAATATTATGTGAACATCACACTACCTCCGTATACAGACTAGAATTGCCATATGGGACAGGTAGTTTTTTTGTCGTTTCATCTCTTACGGTATCAAAGATAGACAGTTTTTCCCATTTTACCAAATCAAGAACCGATTTTCTTCATTCATGACCATAACCTTACTTTTTAGCTCTAGAACACACAAGAAATTTTAGCTCCCTATCTCTTTTCGTTTGTGAGTTATCGGATCCAGACGTTACAATTTCGGAACTAAACTGAATCCTACCCTGGTTACTGGTATATATTGGGTATACAAACCCTCATCAAGGACCTTAACCATCAAATGTATTGCCTTTATGTTATATACGCTGTAGTCCGCTGGTACAGGGTGTAACAAAGATCATAATAAGAATATGGTCGATGAATATAGTAAGCTATTTTCGAAATTCAACTCACAGAAACCAGTTGCGAAAATGCTTTTTTCGTGAATCATAGTGCGTGTAAATTCTTCGATCTATAAGAGTTCGAAATGTCAGTTTTTATTTGTAATTTTTGGGGTTTTTAACATATCTCGTATCTCACAAACAGCATATTGTGTGGCGAGGAGGGAGGAAACATCCAACCACATTATCTTTCGATGCGAATCTCGAATAACTCGGTTACAGCAGATACAAGATATTCGATACATCTCATCCTGAATATATGAATCTTCAGGAAGACCTGATCGGCAAGTTCCTGGCTATTGCCAAGATATAGGAGAAGTGATTCTCGTGACACTGAAGCTGAAGGAGAAGCACAAAGGAACGTAAGGTCGAACTGCAGTACTTTTTATACCCTGTGATATATCTATCAATCTATCTATCTCACAAACTGTTTTTCACATTTTTTATTTCTAATTTTGGCGACTTGTTATTAATAGACAAAACGTGAATTTTTTTGAATCAGTTTATTAACCTATTTGTGTAGCAACAAAGTTGTTCGAATACGAAAGAGGCAATTTGTGGAAACTTTATAACAAAACATACCTCACTTACTTTTGAGTGTAAAAAAAATGTTATAATCAAAATTTTGAATGTTGAGTCTTTATAATAAAAAAAATAAATCTTAATCAAAACTAAATCGAATAATAAATCTTTTATCATCAGAACCAACTTGAATGTTGTGTTGGGTGTATCAGCAGTAAGTGAATACAGTTCGAAAACTGTAATTTTTTTCTATATCTTTTCTTCCGAACAAAAGTAAAATAATTGACTACATTCTATAAAGTATATACAAACGTGTACATACATGTGTATATGTGTATATATGTATATATATATATATATTATTATATTGAAGTGGAAAAGTTGGCACAGTTTAATTTAAAGTAAGTAGAAAATGATTTTTCTTTTCAGAAAAAGTTCTTCAAGAAAAATATAGAAAGTATACTCACACACATACACATCATTGTAAGTAAGTAACTTATAGTCACTGGGAGTCGAAACATAATGTTTGTTGTCATATACCTACCTACCTATATATCGGATGTCCTTAGCCATTAGACCAGTCAGATAGGACGCACAAATTTACTTTTGTAAAAGATTCTTTTATAAGGAAACACTACTTTCAGTGATTGTCCTCATAAACTGTTGTCCCATGCTATGCAGTTGCATCCTAAAAGAAGCATCTACATTTTGGTGTTGTCTTCATAAAGAAATTATTTATAAGAGTGTTTAGTAGTAGTTTTTAATGTATTTTCTTGAAGGGGACTGTTTTAGGTAGGGAATCGCTGATACCAAAACTGTAGGCAAGATTCTGTTTTTAAAATTGTATGAATTGAGAAGCAAAAATTTTTAAATGTGTTGGTTACACGTTAAAATGAACCTGATTTTCGTACTTTTTGGGTCAAAATTTCCCTAGAAAATGATTATTATTAAAATCGAGAACAGAAATTTTTATAACTTTTTTCGCATTTTTTCCAAGGGGTACCCCTTAAAAAAATCGCAAAAATTCGACAAAAATTTTATGTTCCCGAATTTGATAAACACTTCGTTTTAAGCTAATTTGGACCTGGCGAAAACGATGGCGTTACAATACGATACGATTAACGGTTTTGAAAGTATCCGACCCATAGTGCTAAAATTCAAAACTGTATGAATTGAGAAGCGAAAATTTTGAAATGTGTTGATCGGACGTTAAAATGAACCTGATTTTCGTGTTTTTTGGGTCAAAATTAGCCTAGAAAATTATTATTATTAAAATTGAGAACAAAAATTTTCTTCACTTTTTTCGCATTTTTACTAAGGGGTACCCCTTAATAAAATCGCTAAAATTGGAGGAAAATTTTATGTCCCCGATTTTGATAAAAACATCGTTTTAAGCTAATTTGGACCTAGCGAAAACGATGGCGTTGGTTAAAATACGATACGATTAACGGTTTTGAAAGTATCCGAACCATAGTACTAAAATTCCAAACTGTATGACTTGAGAAGCGAAAATTTTGAAATATGTTGGTCAGACGTTAAAATGAATCGATTTGAAAATGAAATGATTTTCGTACTTTTTGGGTCAAAATTATCCTAGAAAATTATTATTATTAAAATCTAGAACAGAAATTTTTTCGCATTTTTTCCAAGGGGAAAAAATTATAATACCCCTTGTACCCCAAACTGTAGGCAAGATTCTGTTTTCAAAACTGTATGAATTGAGAAGCAAAAATTTTGAAATTTGTTGGTTACACGTTAAAATGAATCTGATTTTCGTACTTTTTGGGTCAAAATTACCCAAGAAAATGATATTATTAAAAAATGAGAACAGAAAAAACTGCAATACCCCTTGAAAAAATTGCTAAAATTAGAGAAAAATTTTTTGTTGTCGATTTTCCTAATGTTGCTAATTTGGTGCGTGTCTCACCATATCCCAGACTCGCACCAAATTAGCAACGAGCAACATATCTCTAACTCCATACCCCAGAGATAGTTACGATTAGCTAATTCGTACTGATGATGACTACCTTGTAATCGAAATACGTATTTATAAAATACAAATAATTGTTCTAGGAATTGGACCAAATTTGAAATTTAATTTCAAAAAACCTAGAGTTCTGTTTGATTATTTTAATAATCTTTATACATCTTTGTTATTCAAAAAAAAATGTTTGAATAAAGACACAAACGACACCTCACTTAATAAGAATCAATTATTTACAAAATGAGAATGATGATCTTGACAACAAAAGTAAGTCATTTTCTTCTCGTCTCCCGCCTGTTTGTGTTTATTAAAAGATTTATAAATTATACCAGTTTACAAAATGTTTACAATATACTCGGGTGGGTACTCGTGTACTCGTGTCCTCGGGTACATAAGACGTTCGATGTTGTAAAGTCTTTTAAAACAATTTTCATGAAACAAAAGAATAATTACTTGAAAATGTGTATTTGTTTTGAGAAGAAGAAAATGTTGTCGTTGTTGTGTGTAATAAAAACAATGAAGCACATCGACGACTAAATAAGTCACCAGGTACCTACTGTAGGCGGACAACAACTAACAAATGAACTGTGTGCAGTGTTGTTTTCGCTTTATGCTCGTCATCAAAAAACATCATCCTCTTAAAGGTAGTTCATTCGTGTTAGATAGATAGATTGTAGAGGCTGCCCTGGACGGGCTACACTTCGACCATAAGGTCCATTGTGATGCCTAAGGATGTGAGGATATGGTTCTGGCTTAATATTGTACTGCAACTATTCAAATGTAGGAACTAATATTTCGATCCTGTACGGTCATTTTCAAAATATACTATTATATATTGAACTATTTTTTCATACGAATGAATGAATCATAATGGGGGGAATTTCGTGCACTGGGAACTATTAGATTTATTGTGCTCTCCGCCTGGTGCTAAACGAGGAGTGGTCTTGTCTTAGAGCACTTCGTCATTTGCAGCTCCCCTTAACGTATCTGGTATATTCCCAGACATTTTATTATTTTGTGTAAGTGTGAAAGTCTATAAGGCGGTGTTTCCGGAGTTTCTTCCATTTCTCCACAAAACCGGCAGTTGTCCTCATTTCCCAAGCCTAGCTTCCTAAGGTGTACCTTGAGTCTGCACTGCCCTCATTGACCAAGCCGCCTAGCTTCCTAAGGTGAACCTTGAGTCGGAAGCCGCAGTCTATTATTGCTCAGGCCAATGCAGGTTTTGTATCTTTTGCGGTTATAGATCCCAAGATGAATCTTTGGCTGCCTGAGCCCTGGAAGAGTCCGCCAAACTGTGGTCCTCTTGGTGTCCTCTTCCTTTCTGATCTCATATCGATAGAAGTGATCACCCAGTCTGTGGAATAACTCTTACTCTGTAAGGGATGTCGATAATATGGGCAGTCGAATAATGAGCATACACTCATTAGATTATATTTATTCAAAGACTCAACAACTACCTTAATGTTTATTATGGCGTTGTGCTGTTTTTTCTTGTACAATGTCCTCGTTCTAAATGCAGAACAGATCATGTGATGATGATGAAGTTGATCATCCAATGAGGTAAACAGAGGTAAAATGAAATTCAACTATTAGATGCTACCCCGACAGGAAAACAGGAAACAATATACACAGAAACGAGAAGAATGCAGCAACACGAACAAACCAACGTGTGTTTTGTTTGAAATGAAGAAGAAGAATGTTTGTAAAGAAAAACGCCAAGTGAATTGTGAAAAAACACAACAACAGCAACAACAACAACAACAGCAAAAACTGTAGAATGTTTTCTGTTGTGTCTTTCTGTTTATTTCTAAATAGTTTCTATCTTTGTTTTAAACGTTGTACAGGTTGTTCGAATAAGTACGACCTTTCTGCATAAGCCATAGGTCTTTGGTTTGATTCCCGACCAAGATGGTTTCAAATTTTGAAACCAGGGACAGATGTTTAGTTTGGGTTTGTGCTCTATGGATAAAAAACTTAAAGATGGGACTACTTTTTCTATAACAAACGGAATTAAGGGATATGCTTAATGATCATTGATTCGATTAGATTCGACTCAGGAGCAAGTCGATCTTTTCTTTGTTGTCTGTGACCAATTTGATCTATTGTACCTTCGTTTCTTCAAAAGTGTTCCAGGAGTCCTGTGGTCTGAATAAACGTTAGGATATTCCTCGGCGACTCCTCATTGATTTCATCTGGCTGAAGATCTGTCCATTCTAAATGATACTATCTTTTGAGAGAGAACCTTTCGCATTCACACAGAATGTGAACTCCGATCTCCTCCTCTTCATGACAAAATCTGCAGAGATCACGTGCAGTGGCCACTAAAGGTCAGTAAGTATCCTCAATTGGTTTCTTCCTAGTTGTACTCGCTTAGAGGCCTTTTTCCATGAGAAACTTTTTATAAGAACCTTTGCATGATCTTGACCATGAGTATGTACCCAAGAATGGTTTAATGAGCAAAACAACTCCGACAAGTTTTATGAAACGCTTTGTATTTCTGTTTTTTTTATATTTATTCCTCAATTCTTAACTTCTTGTTGCTGCTTTGCTGTTGAAAGCTTACAATGATGTTAGAAGAACAAAATATACACAAACCTACAGGATGCAACAACAATCAACAACACACCCTATATATTTTTCCCTATGTTGTGCACTCCTCCGCCTCCCCCCCCTTTCCTCCCTACTCACCCTTCTTCGTTACATCGTCGTACTTATTCTCATCATCAAAACACTTTTTATTAGAATTTCCTGTGAGTACAAAATCCTTCTCTTTTTTCTGCGTTATTTTTTGTTGCTTCGTGTGTGTTTTTTTGCCTCGTGTTGTTGTGCTCTGGTTGTTGTTGTTTTTTTTTATCACATTTAATTAAAAATTAATTACGTTTCATTTCAATTAATTATTTTACTCGGAGGTTTCTTTTTCTTTCTCTGTCTTTCTCTTGTTCGCTTCATGCATATACACATTATTTTAAAATTGAAAACTTACTTATACTTGTACGTATATTTTCTTTACCGCAATAGTTTTTTTTTAATTACATTGTGTAAATGAGAAAATGTTTTTGCTGAAACCAACACGTGAAAATATTTTTGCTGTCCACGCGAATGTCTGTATAAGTCGAATAGATATTATACATGTCCGGACTGACTGATTCATCGTCGACCAGTTCAAACTATTGTAGTTAGAAACAAAGAAATTGGCAGGTATATTCTTTGGTGAGTGTAGATGTCTACTAAAGAAGGATTATTCGGAAATTTACTCCTAACGGGAAGTTAAATCAAATTGGCGTCCCGTTTTTTATTCGAAGTTGCAAACATAAAAATTGGTAATTCAACAATTAAGCAATTTATACAAAATAACCCCAAAGTGGACTGAAATACACGGTGAAAGTGTAAATTGGCGTTCCGTATCAAAGAACGAAGTTCGAAATATGAATATTGGTATTTAGGCTATTAATAATAAATACAGAAATACGAGTTTTAGCAATTGTAGAAAAGCAACCCTTTAAAAAGATGAAATAGAGATTCAGAGTTTGAAGTTGAGACATGAGAACGCACCATAGAATCGGTGTTTCCGAAAATAAATCTTCAAGGATGTAAAACACGGGACGATAGTTTGTATGGAAGTTATAAAAAAACTATAAATTATGAACAAAGAAATATGTTTAGTAGTGTTGTAAGAAAATCAGTCCTCGACTCGGAAAAATATCATTAGGTACCTACTCAATTATAAGGTCTTTATAATTACAATTTTCTCGCGAGAAGTCGCCATGGATAATGATAGTGTCCAGTATTTCCCATTTTAAAACTTAAATATATAAAAACTTTGCGATCTTTACAGTAGACCCTTACTAAGGATGAAGCGGAAGAGAGTAAATTTATCCCGATGTCCATTTTTGAGGATTCCAAAGCCTTCTCTACAATTGCCATCATGAATAGTTTAATGTTTAGAGCAAATATTAATGGCATTATTATAAGAAATGTGTATTGCTTGATATATATTTTTCTTGAAAACCGGATAGAATATAATTAAATTGGTCTAACAGTGTCGGATCGGATTTTAGTCAACAGTCCATGGTTAACGCCCTTGCGGAATGTGTTTTTTTTTTGTACCTTAATTTGAAAATTTATGCCATCTAAGTTTATATTGCCTCCGAGAATTGTTTATTTGACAAAATATTCTGATAAACATATATCTATCTGCATATCTATATATTAAAACAACATCGTTTGTTGATACTCTGAGAGATTGCAGAGAAGGTTTGTTGTGGGTGGTCATTTGAATACCACTTGAGAGTTGAATTAGTTTTGAGTAAATATTATAAACATAATATATTTAAAGACAAATAATATCAAGCAAATATCTAATATTATATGGCACAGGGTGATGCATATTAAGTGTTTCCTAATATCGAGTAATGGTATATAGAGCTTACTAAATATTGAGTCTAATTGCAAAATCGTGTCCGGAAATGCTCCTGGTCATAACAACGGTCTCAATTGCAGTGAACATTATTTACTTTCAATGTAAATAAGATGTCACAGATATTATTATTTACTTTCAATGGAATAAGATATCAAAGACATTATAAATGCTGTCATAATCGATAGAAAATCATTGCATTTAAAAAACTACTTTTGAAATTTTCTTATTTAGTTTTCCCAATAATGTTTAAAACAATTAAATTAAATTAAAACCCGACCAATCATTTTTTATGTTTGTAACACTTAAAACGTTTAGTTTGGAAATGACAGCACACGAACGAAATATTATGTCACACGTGGTTCTATTATTTTGTTGAAAACGATAGTTATATTAAAACTTGATGGAAATCTTCAAGAACAGTAGTGTCTTAAGTTTAAACAGTAGAACAATATTAAGCAGGAAGCATTTTTTTTTTCTGAAATATTGTCAGGTATTGTTGCAATTTGAGTTTTACATACATCGAAAATATTTTCTGATACAAATAAAATAGTATTTCAAATACTAATTTTGAAAACATTTTCGGACAAAGCTCCAATTATCACGAATGGGCTACCTTAAGAGACTTGTGAATGTTTTACACATACAAGTTTTTTAACTCTTATATGAACAAGTCTTTCGTTACTGAGGTTACATTTGTTGCCCTATTTTTATAAATCTATCAATTATATAGGACTGTATTCTGGGAAACACTATTTAAAATTTATTAACGAACGAGCTTATATTGAATCAATTAATCAAACTTTCAACAATTTTTCATAGTGCCCATATATGATGCACAACCATTTATAGATACACTCTTGAAAGTCAAAATAAACTTTTCAATTAGGATTTCAACCGTTGAGAAATTTAGGAAAGACTAAACGTCCGAGACATTCTGTAAAAGCCTTCTAAAATATCTATATATTAAAATTTAAGGTTATGTCAATAAAACATCATAATATTAAATCAATGTACGTTGAATTTTACCAACATAAGGGATTGGGGAATCTTTCAAATTAATGTATACACGAATATGTATATTTCGTTCTTCGTCTTACGGGCATATCCTATTTTTTCTACACGGAGAAATTTTTATTGGATCCATATTTTTACATTATAAACGTGACCCATATTAATTTCGATTACTTATATTCTTCTATCCACAAATGTCATAAAATCTTTGGTATAACCCATATCACATATAATAGAAAACATGGACCGCTAGAAATGTGCTCTAGGTAAATTCGTGGCGATGGTTTATGTAATGAGTCGCGTTTTTTGAGAGTGGACTACGTTTTTATAAGCTTGTCACCTATTTATACATTTGTGTTTGTGTAAAATAAACAGTTCACGCACTGATAATCAACGAGGCATTTAAACAGTGACTTAGTTAATTGTATCATTTAAACTGGTTAATATTAAAGCCATGAATATTCTCACTAGTATGATATAGTTATTGACCGTGAATGTGTGCCGATCGAAACGTTCTTGTTGGCCATTCCAGACGAAATTCAAAACCATTTTTAAACATCCACTATTTTGCGTTCTGGGCAAATATCTGTATTAATCTTAAAAATACCTTAAAGGCATTGGACTTGTGCGTAATCAAAATCAGAATACCTCTTTCCAAACTCCCCTGGTTCGTTGTTACTATAACGAGCATAGTAAATAGCCCTAAATCAATTTCACCGTGTATCGGTTATGATGATAAGTTATCACCATTTCAATGTATATGTGTATATATGTATATACTCAATATATAAAATATATACCAATATAATATTTCTCATAGATGTATAATATTTTAAAATTTATATCTTTCAATTTTATTCAAAAACATGAACCATGATCCTTATAAGCATTTATAACACACATTTATACACACACACAATTCTTTTCCACTGTGTTCAATAGAATAACTATTATAACCCATTCCATTTTTTCTCTTTCTTCTTTGAGGGAAAATATTTAAGTTTTGGTTTTATAGGGTGTCCTAAAATAAATTACCTATATTTTATTAAAATGGCCAATTTCTAACATTGTTTTAACATCTATGTTTTTGATATGAAAAATCTGTATACATCTTAGCTGAGGATTGAACCAAATACCTCTGTCTTTCCAGATAGATATATAGATACATCTTGGGATAGATACATAATGGACCCGTTATGGAGTCCCATTGTGTGCAGATGCTTCCTCAGGGGCTGATGCCCGGTAATGAATCCGATAACCCATCACAATTGCATCCTGTTCAGCCTCAGTGCATCGAGAGATAGCTTCTTTGTTGCACTCTGAAGCAGTACCTTCCCGAGCTCTTGCCGCGGTACTTCTTCCCAATGATCACGGTGTTAAGCATTTGACCACTCGTTGATCACCTGTTTACATGCAGTCCTTGGAATTATTAAGATAGGCTCTGAGCCAATGAAGGATATTCCGATCCCTTCTTTGCTAAGGTATCTGCTTTTTCGCTTCTTTCGAAACCACTGTGACCCGGCACCCAGATCAATTTAACATTCCTCTCGGCTACGTTTCATGGCTACTGTTTTGGTACACTTCATACAAAAACAGACTGACTACACTGAAACTAAAGAATATTGGACTTTTTTCTTCTGGAGACTTTATCTATTGTAGGTTTGGTAATATTTTTTTTTTCGGGTAAAATTTATTAGTATTTGCGTTTAGCCTTTGCGTAACTTGTTACAGATAATATTGAAAAAATAAAAGAACCAACTGAGTTTATAAATTGTTTTCTCACTTCTTACGCGTTGTTATCTACTCCAGAACATTTAGGGATTGTTTGTATAAATAAAGGGATATCACATTAGTTTTATATAGAATAATTTTTTGTAACAGATTTTTATCTAAAAACTTTGTGCAAATATAATCAGGGTGGGTAAAAGTAAGTATAGTAGTGAAAAGTTTTCAATTCTATTGAGATTGTGTGTGTGTGTTTGTTTATGTGTGTGTATGGATGGTGTGGTTTTATAACTTCCAATTATATTCAATATTATGGGAGGCTAAGTAATATTAGAGTGTAATTCTATTGGGAAATGATTTTGTTTACAGTTCAAACTCTTAAAGAAAATGCGAGCTTTAGAGATTAGTCCGAGAACAAATTGTAAATTTTGTATATACCAAACATAGGAAAATTACTTGGTCGACATGATTAAAAAGTTTTGACCAACCATTTTCAAATATAATCAGAGGCAAACTAGAGCTGTTCGAGTATTCTGGATAAATAGATGTTAGTTTACACAAAAAAACGATTCAAAAATAGTAAATAAACGAATTAATTAAACATTGGCATCAAGATAGTGAGAAATAATATGAATTCCATTATCAAAACGTGTGATAGCCAGGCAGGGCATTGGTCTAAAATTCCAGAGGCCGTGGGTTCGATTCTTACCCTAGATGTGTAGGATGTTTCATATCAAGCATTTGATGTCAAAGATTGTTATTAATATTCAGACATACTACAAAAATTTCAAACGCTGGTCACTTCGTTCGATATAATATAACTGAGAGGCAGCCATACTGAGTATTCTTAAACAGGTTCCTCGTCCCTACTATGTACTATGGGCCACAGAAATAGCCCATAAATTTTCAAAATTTTATAATTGATTTGTGCTTTATGTGATTTAGATCTGACTAAAAATATGGGTCGACTAAATCTCTGAGTAGGGTCAATTGATATTTGCAGAAATTTATACGAAATAGTTTTATCCGTACAACTTCAATAGCTGGGATACAGGTTTTTGTAACAAAATCTTTTGAGACTTTTAATTTAGCTTTTACAAACACAATTATAAATGTATGCAACCGAAAGAAACAACCGAATAAATTTGACAAGGATTTGGAAATAAATATTCTTTGATATGAAATGAAGAAAATTATTATGAGAAAATTTGCTTAATCTTTGTTTAATTTCCATTACTATCAGACCAACAAAGTACATAAATTTAAAGCAATATAACAATTGCATTAAAACAGAGTCATTTCATCGTTGTTTATTTGTTCATGTAATTTTCTATTCATGTAAATATACGATGCAGTCAACTATAGAGTCAATGTCTTCATTATATACAGAGTGTTCGGAAAATCAAAGATTAATATTTAAGCTAAATTTAATATTCACACTAGCTGCGGTAAATTTAGCTTCTACGAAAAAATACAGCTATTGCTGTTGTACCAAATATCCATCGATCCTACCACGTTCCTTTTCTCGTGACCTATCATATACCAACAACACATCATATATGAAATTCTATTTGATCGGGATAAATTGTGACTGCTAGAGAGTCTATAAATACATCGAAAAAGATGATTATGTAGGCATGTGTCTGCATCCACTCTAGCGGCCACAGGTCACCATGAACATTAATAAGTTAATAGTGAAATGCTAGGTAACAAATTTTTGCTTATGTTTTAACTCGCCACATCCCTCATTTTTGAGGACAATTGGTCCCTTCGTCAAAACTGTGAAATTTCCTTAAAACCAATGATATTACTCAGCAATTCGCAATGGGAGAAACGAATCTCGTCAGACTTAAGCAAAAGGGGAAGCACAATGAGCCATAAGGTCGAAGTGCACCACTTTTTATACCCCAAGATATATCTATCTAAGCAATTCGCAATTATAAATAATATTAAAGAGAACTGACATAATAATAGAGTTAATAAACATGACTGTACCGAACCAACTTCCTTGCTAGCCAACTTTATAGTTTAGGTCAACATGACTATATATATATATCAAAAATGTTAATAAATATCGTCCCCTTCATGTTTATGGGAATATGATTGAATACGTTTTGCTAGTTCGATTTTCCATGACACTTTCTGTATTATTATGCAAGCGGACAACTTTGTCGTCGGATCGAATCCTGTGTATAACTTGCTGTTTGGTGCAACATTTCATGATTATTCGTTGCAATACACAATAATACACACATAGACACATCAGAGCTAGCTAGTGAGCAAGTGAGCTAGCTTTGACAAATACCATTTACAGTGGTAGTTAGTTGAGTTGGTGGTACCTACTGACTGACCAATGTCCATAATAAACAACATTTATCATAGTAAATGCAATTCATTCAACCCTACTGTACTGCTGCTAGCTACTAGTAATATTTACTATCAGTGTCGTGTATGTGTACAGAGAGTTTCAGAATATGCATTTCTATACTTTGGTAGCAGTAGCAATTCATATTTCTTAGGGAGCTGACTAGTCCAAGTGGCCGAGCCAATTCCTAGTCTATACACAAAAATTCCTTCCACTCCACTCACGTCCTCACATCCTTAGGCATCATAATGGACCTTTTGTTCGAAGTGTAGCCCGTCCAGGGAAGCCTCTACAATCTATCTATCTAAGTCTCACTAGTGTGTATACCCAATTCCGTTTTAATTCAGATTAAAAAAAAAAAAACTTTTAAAAAGTCATAATTGAGCTCTGATTGAATAAAAATTTATCTTGTCATACCGAAAACCGATAGACTGTGGATATTTCGACTGAATACAAAGGAAAAAGAAGGCTGTGTCCAGATACAGGATCAATTTTTTTAGTTTATTCTACAATTTATTCTTATATTCAATTAAAAAAGGTTTTTATAAGAAAGTTGTGTAAAAATTTTTCCATCGAACAAATTTAACTAATTGCAATTTTTTCTTTTGTTTCAGGTGAGTTTTCAATTGTTTTAAAAACTGTCTTAGAAGAATCGTTTACTAATTGGTAAGTTAAAATTGTCTATGGTTTTGTGGTTGAAACTCTTAAGCAAGTATTTAAGGTCACCATAAAAATCACGAGATTATTACATTCCCCCCTCTGCGGATCAATTGACCATTCTACTTGGACGAAGTTAATGTTGACTTTAAAGAAAGGGAGTCTTAGAAATCTTATACAAAACACCCAGTAACTCTAAGGGTGCTTTAACTAACATCTCTCCTCTTAAGCGATAGGCTATCTCAGACAATATTCAGGAAAAACTTTAATTGGCATAATTTTTACTGGATAGTCGTTTAATAATATTGTATTCATAATATATACAAGGTGCCCCAAGGTACACGACTATTTCCTGTACATAATTATCAAAGATGGTTGACATGGTTGAGTAACAACAATATGAATATTTTACAAGTCACAAATACTACTGATAAAACTCGCCTAATAAGGTCATTCACATCTATGAAAGGAATTCTTATCCTGAGATATCCTGTATTCATATATACATATCAGTATATAATTCTCTCTCAATATCACAAACATATAGCATACACACAACATATCCCTAGTTTGTTTAAACTGCTGACTGCATTTCATTCCATATCCCCAATGTTTCTCTCCCCCTTGCAGCAGTAATGTTGTTTGTGTCCTGTGTGTATGTTTGAGTCGTAGTGATGTCGTCCAATGATCACTCACAACAACCATGGTAGTTTACTCACACACATACACACACACACACATCGTCTGATTTATCCCTAAAGGGTTGTGATACATTTTCACAAACGTGCTCATTTCTAAATTAAGTAAGTAAGCTTCGACTATTTAATACAAAATATAAACTAATATGGTGTACATCCTGTGAGTCTCATCAAAATACACAAAAATTGTCTATCTGTCTATCCATCCTTGTCACTCATCAACTTCTGTTTCAAGAATTTTTATCATTTATTGTAGAAAAGTGGCTTTTTTGTTGCCAACTTTTGGGTGTGGTTAAGACTCAGATAATTTAAAGAAGATCCAGTTTAAAAAAAAAATTCGTTACGCTGGAGCTGCTTCAACTTAGCGAATTTCCTTAGAATACATAAATCACTCTCTAGCTGTCACAATTTTATTCTGATCAAAATGAAATGTTGTATCTGATATAATTTTAGTATTTGCAAGGCCAATTTTATTTATAAATGACGCATGTCAAGGGGAAAGGGGGACATAAAGAAAGAAGAAAACACAAAATATAAAATATCTTTCTTAATATTAGAACAATCGAAAAATGTTTTGTTAGGAATAAAGTTGTAGAAAAACATATTTGCTAAAATTCATCACCTTATCATTTTTGGTCAAACTCGAATTGTGTACAGACATATTAAGGAATTTAATTTTAAATCTTAAACCGTCAATATTTCTGTAAACGTTAGTGTAACAGAAAAAATTAAAAGAAACAAAATTACAGTAAAACTTAGTACCTACAACTTTACTTATAAATTTATTTTTCGATTATTCGAATATTAAGGGAGATATATCAAATTTTATGTTTCCTATTTTTTGAACTATTAACGGTACAAATAGTTTGTTACCCAATTTTTCAGCGAATCATTCAATAAATAAACAAAAAATAATTTAATACTTTTAATCAACATTTCTAAAATCTTTCTTGCATTTCAATTATTTTATCAAAAATGTTTCAATTTTTCGGGTAAAGGGTTTTAGACAACAACTTTTTTTAACATTTTGTTGTGTTTTGTTTGTAAAGGTACTGCTGAAAGATACTGCTGAAAAATGAAAGAAATTTTCTTTATTTAGTAAAGACTGAAACCACTTGAGAATAGTTTCACTAATGAAAGGAATTTTCCAAATTAGTAAAGATTGAAACCACTTGAGAATAGTTTAAACCAAATAAGGTGTTGTGTTACTAAAGTGATAAATTAATATCAGATATTTAGAGAGATATATATACAATATCTATATGTAATATCTGTCAATTTAATGAAAATTATTGAAGCATAAATCATATATGAATGACATGATGATACGGTACACGATATAATTAGATATTAAATACACACACCTGTTTACAATAGTTCTAATTTTAACCAATAGAGAGGGTTTACCTTTACTTTTATGGATATAGGGTGGAACTTTTTGAAACAAATACTGTGAAGATATTTCAAAACAATTTCATAATTTAGTTGTATTCTTATTTTCATTTGTAATATTTTATTTGTTTAAATTATCACATATTTAAATAAATAGTTTTTATTCAGAAATATGTGTTCCTGACAAACAACCCTAATCTACCATATTTCTAGGAATAGTTTAATTAATTTGAATGAAAAATAACACAAGCTTGCATATATTTTCTTTTTCCTTTATATATATATATATATATATATATATATATATATATATATATATATATATATATATATATTTCCTAGCGATTCTACTTTTCATAAATTTAAACAAAGCGATGAGGTTTTCTAGAAAATATATTATATTCTGATAAACAAGATATCAATAAAGAAAAAGCAAAATCGATTAATAATTTCGAATTGTTATGTGTTCGCCCATGTTATAGGACACACAGTCGCACAGATAAATGGACAGAGATGCATGTCATTTAATAAAAAAATGAATTCAAATTATAATAAATGTCTAAAAACAACGATCTTATCTTTTAGTGGAAGATATTTTCAACTTGAATAGCAATACGATTTGATACAAGTGAATATAATTGCCTTATTACTCAAATATCCGGTATATACTGAGTGCATTATCAATCTTGGGAACCTGCATCGGCCTGAGCAAAAATTGGTAGGCTTGGGAAATGAGGGAAACTGCAGGTTTTGTGGAGAACTCAAGAAAACTCTTGAACACCTCCTAAGAGACTGTGACGCCTTCATACATAAATAAATAAAATGTCTGGGAGTGTACCGGAGACGTTCAGAGGAGCTACAATCCCTAGACTCAATCCAGATCTCATACTTCCTGAAGGACCCCCCCCCCCGCTTATCATTCATACATTTATTCAGAACAAGATTTTTTTAGTAGGTGAATTTAAATCCTAGACTGCTAATTTACTTTTGAAGGTATGAAAAATTAAATGGATTATAAAGGATTAAGATTCCTTTGGACCATTTTCGTTTCAAACTATTTCTCATAATTACTGCTTCGTATAACACTCTTTAGTTACAAAACAAAAGGTAAGTAAACACGATTATAATTTGTTTATAAATCAATAAACAAAGTTTTGTTCGACTCATAATAAATATGACTGAAGAAAACTAGGAACTCACACACAGAGGAGAGGAGAGTAGAGAATTGTCCTTAGTTTCTGTCACTTTCTTCCACCAAACCTAATAACATTATATTATCTAGTTAACTTACCTAGAAATTATTCAACATGTCAATCTTTATATCACTTGATTGTATATAATAACTCTCCTAAACTCAAATTGAATTGAAACAATCCTCTAAGGAGGTTTTGTGTGCGAGTGGGTGTATGTGTGTGTGTGTGTGTACGAACGAATATCTAACGTAAAGCAAACGAACTAACAGAATTGGGAATGGTATTCGATAGTATCGGCGCACTCTGGTCGGTGTTGAGTATGCAAAAAATCGCGTGAGTGGGTTGTTTTTGTTCGGGTATCTAGATTGACCCAAAATTGCCTTGTATAGTATAAAGAAGAAAAAAATTATTTTGATTTCCTGATTTTTAACAGTTCAATAGTCCCATTTCTGTTTTAACCAGTTCAATTTGTATGTTAAACAGTCCAGTTTCTATTACGGGATAATATTAAATAGGAAGCATCTATATTACTAAATGAAAAATCTTTCAATGGAATTTTCATTGATTTCAAAACTTTTCGAATTATTAACTTTGGACCAATTAAATTAGAAAAATGGATTATTTGCTTGGAAGATAAAAGCTTCTCATGAAATTGTCTACAAAATTTCATCCCAAACAAAAATTTTCAATTTCATGGTATGAACAAATTAATTTTCTTATTTTTCTGACCCAATTTGCAGCTATTTCTGCTTAACCAACTCTTGAGAAACTTTAGACGCGTAGGTTAGGTTGCGAATGTCTAGGTGGGACACACATAGGCCATAAGGTCCATTGTGATACCTAAAAAGGAGGAAGTCTTGCCAGGGCTATTTCTCACACCATTTGGAGCTGTTCACGAAATGCTGGTTACGTACTTTACTACCATATCACATGGTACCATCAAACGAGAGAGATCAAATGATGGAAATCGAAAATATACCTTAATGGGCAAAACTTTGTAAAAATAAATGAAAATAACCACTAACTTAGCTAATGACTCAAATATCCGGTATATACTGAGTTCATTATCAGTGCGTAAACTGTTAATTTTAGTTTTTGAGCTGAAATTGGGATACCACTATTTAGTTTAGTTTAGTTAAAAAGAAAGGGGTGGTTAATTGACTAAACTGTCGGCGTATGGACAAGAACGAAGTAACCGGCTATGCTTGAGAAGGTTTTCTGCAGTTTCCTTCACAAACTCCAGATGAATATCAGCATAGTTCCTACCATAGTCGGCTGCAGCCGCATATCCTACCAATTCCTAGTCTATACACAAAAATTACTTCCAATCCACTCATATCCTCACATCCTTAGGCATCACAATGGACCTTATGGTGGAAGTGTAGCCCGTTCAGAGCAACCTCTACAATCTATCTATCTATCGTGTTCCTATAACAACTTAAACTGTCCTATCATATATTTCGATGATCCAAGGAACATATCCGCTCTATGATTTTTACATACTCAGTCCCAACAATCTATACCTCATCTATGATTATAGGTGAATTGAGTGAATGTGTTGTGTGCTGCTACTCGAAAACTCTTGTTCAATGAACATGTAACAAGAATTTGTCGCCTAGAGACTTTGTGCAAACCTCATTCCATTCTGCTTGTTACCTTCTCAATTCAATCATTCTCTTCTTTATATATATATGTATATATGTGTGTGCTTGTGTGTGTATGGTAAGCCTTATAAATCCTTTAAATGAATATAATTATAATATAATAATGTTAAAAAGGATATGGAATCTATCGTAAACACACACACAACACAACATACACAAACACACATTCAAACTAAATATAACATAACCAAGGAATTAATTAAAATTTAATATTATGTACCTTCGTCTGCTATTGTTTTGAACAATAATTGGTAATTTTGGATAGATATGAAAACATTTTGACTGCTGTTTTTTTTTGGGTTAATTATTTTTCGAAAAATTAATTTTATTTTTAAAAGGTTTTTTGTTTACAAAACTTTTGTCAGATACGGTTCAAGAAATATTTGTTATACAATTCATTGTTTGATAATGACCATATGGTTGAAACATATGTGATAATCTCTTTCAATTCCGAAATATATTATAATAATGAAAAACTTTGCATTTATAAACAGAATAAAGCTTTATTTATTTATTCGATGAGGTTTCGGGGGGGGGGGGGGGGTATAATCAAACCTTGTGGATATTAAAACGATTCCAGTCTTAGTGTGTATTATAGAAAAAACTGTTGTGTACAAAGAATATACTGCTCACTATATAGTAACTTGTCGAGATTCGTTAAGAAATTTTAATCTTAATTTTTCCAACAAACTTAATTTGTCTCCAAAATCAAAATGTGTAAAATTTAATTTTGGTATGATGGGCGGGCGGGGGGTTCACAAAAGTCTAGTTCCTTTTTGCAAAATTTAATGGTTGTGTAATTTCAAATAAGAAATTTGACACAACATTAGCGGTATTGCTCAACAACTTATGTGTAAAATTTTGCCAAAAAGGATGCGCAATTTCAGTTTTTGAGGTATTTATGACCGGCCAGAGGACAAAGAGCATCGGATATTCCTATTACAAATATAAATATCAACTGTTTAAAACAATTCTTATAATCTTAGTATTTCATTATAGATAAATAACGCCATACTATAAACAATATATAATTATATAATATGTTTAATATGTTTAATATGTTTAATACTAGTATAATATCATATGTGTGTAATGATGACGATGGTTGCCTACATATACGTAAGATCCACATTACTTCTGGATGATTTATTATAAAGAGAGAATATTTTCTATATAAAATACTCTCGTTTAGAAAAGAATGATGTTTTTATTTAAAAGTATTGTTGTTGTCTTTTTTTAATATTACATTATGTATATATAACTAACGTGTGTACACAAGTGAGATAGCAAGATAATAAAGTAGTAAAAGATAGAGATATAAAGATTCCTATTTTATTATTAGATTATATATAATAAAATACTGTGATCAAAGAAGTAAAATATGTTTAGTATTTATTTTAAAATGTATTGAAGCGTCAATAAAAATGTTAACTAACGCATGTTTTAACATCTCTATATGTAACATGTATATATGTATATATATATAGCGTTAACGTATGTGTGATGTACTTGTTTCTTTCTTTGAGCGATTTGAGCTTTATAGAGAGAGTTTTAATATGAGATGAAAATTATGAAAAGACGATGGTAATATATTATGTTCGTTTTCTCTTCTACACAAAAAGGAATATTTTCAGTCATGTGAAAAACTATAATTTCTATAGCAGCCAAGTTATATATAATATATATAATGAACTAATATCATATAATATATTATTAAGGTTTCATATATATATGTATGTATATGTATGTATGTGTATGTGATAATGTGTATTAATAATAAAGTTCTTTTTTCCTCTGTACTTCTTTCTGTATGATGCATTTTCATTTTCTTTTGATAGATTTTCTTTATTGAAGTTATGAGAAAAATTATCTAATCTATTAAACATATTGATTATAATATTATCTATACTCAGAGAGTTCATCATTTATTTATACAGATTTTAATTTTATTAAATGATTTTCTGTTTTTTGTGAAGTAATCGTATTTGAATTTTAGAATATCCATTTTTTTTAAATGAAATCATTGTTCTTACTTCTGAGTATATTTTTCCACATCAATGTCATGCTACAGGGAAAAATAAAGCAAAAGATGAGAAATTAATTCTTTTAATTGATAGTAAATATCCTGTGAAAATTCAAAAAAATGAAAATTTCGTGCATACTTAATGTAAATAGAAATTGAATATTCTCATATCGATGTGTTTGATAAATGAAGTAGTTGTAGTATTAGCGGGAGGTCAGAACCTGCAACTAGACCATTTCTACTGACCCCTTAAGGAATTTGTATGTAGACTAGGAATTAATAGTTCCATATTTCTTTTAAAATTAGTTTCTTTGACAATCTGATACCGTTGGGAATCGAACCAGCAATGTCCTAGTTTCGAGCAAAGCGCCCTCACCAGCTTGATCACTGGGAATGGTTTATGAGTGTACTTTTCAGACAAAATAATCAGACAAACGATTTGGAACGATTTTAGATTGGGGTTAAACGTTGTGTGATAATTTCTTTGATGAAATATGATATCTTTTAGATTATTTATTTCAAATGTGGAATACATTTAATAAATGTTATATTTACTAATTGCTTTGCAAAACTATTAACTTACTAATAAATTAAAAGAAAGACCCTAGGTTGATGCGAACCCTGATTGTCTGGGTAGGATGCATATGCTAGGGTCAATAATGCTTATACCAGTTGAATTAATAATATATATGCTTCAACGAAAATTCGAGATTTTTTGTGAGATTTTGTCTCGAAATTTACTGACTAGTGCATTTACAATCGACGACAAATAAGGGTCACTACTATTCTGCGAAGTTCCACCCGAATTCAATTGCCCTAGACATGCTTTCACCTTAATAAATTCAATAAATTCAAATCCTAATATCGGAATTGAAACTTTATTATTTGTAATTTTTATCCACGTGAATAAAGCCTTCGACACCAATCAGATCAGTTAATTATATGAATATGAATAATTTATCTAGTAAATAATTAATTTATTTTATCGTATTTAGTTTTTTTGTTTGTTTGATAGTGAAGTATATTGGCAATCATGTTTTAATTACAATAATAAATGGCTATTATATTAAATGAATTTGATTTTTAAAACTCAACATGTGAGTGCAGTAGTAGGTGTAGGTGGAATGCAATTAACAGCAAAAAAGGTTTTTAATAAAATTAAAAATGTCCATATTCATAATATTTTAAAATATACTCTCTTTTCGTTGTTACAGCGATTTAATTAAATTAATGACGTTTTAATAAATCTATTTAAAACACACACAAAAAAAAAACTAAATGCTTTATTTTTTATAAAAATGTTGATCCGGTTGAATATTTGAAAGCTTCTTCTTCATTTCATTATTTCATTTCAAAATGATTAAATCTGGCCGTGATGAGATAAATTATTGAGTACAAAATTAAAGCTTCTAAAATTTTCAACGGTTCTCTAAGTAATTCCACTTCATATGTGAAAAAAAATTTTCTTGAAAGTCACTAATTTTAGTTATAAAACGCCTTACGATAGTTTTGATAATAAACTAGCGTCTATTTATATCAAGTTTTATGATACCAATATAAATTCGGTTATAATATACCAATACAAGTGACTAGCGTTTACTTGTCATTTAAGTGTCTGATCATTGATAACATTGTTTGACAACAAATGAAAAATCATACGAATATAAGATGGGAGTCGAACCCATGACCTCTGGCAGAGAATGTGAATAAAACAATGTAATCGAAGTAAAAATCATAAATATTGAATTTTGGCAACCATTTCTAGAGCAGTTTGCGCCAGGTTTTCCCATGGCCAGCTATTTGACAAAATTTGGCATATAATTTCCCTTGCACACTGTACATAGAGGTAAAACTACTAAATAGATATATTACAAAGTAATGTAATAATTTTATATTTGATTTAAAAAAGTAAATATTACCACTAAAAAAAAAAAAGAAGTAAAAAGTTTTTTTTTTTTTTGTGAGATGAGGACTATGATTTACGAGTATTATTATTATACGTGTACAACACAGTCACTATAGTGTAGTGTAGACTATAGTGTAGTGTAGTGTAGTGTAGTGAAGATAGGTATAGTAGGTTGGTATACACTTTTATATATGAAATGAATATAGCTTTAAGCTTTTATAATATGGGCGAGAGTAGTAGGTATCAACGTAATAAGTTTAGAGCTTTTCGTCTCATTCTATTATTCTATCTGTCTATATTCATTCATGTTGTCTGTCTGCTGCCTTCAATTGACTTTTGCCCATAGCAACAGCTTTAACAATATATATATATATATATATATATATATATATATATATATATATATATATATATATATATATATATATATATATATACAAATGGTGTATATAATGTACGGTATTTCGTTTGCCTTTTAGAACTTTACATTTAATGCCTTTTTAGAACTTTACAACAGGACCGAACATTCATACATAACACATAACTTTATATTTGAAAATATCCATAGAAAGTAGTCAATTACATTCAATTTCAACATTATTACGCTGTTTTTCTTCTTACCAAAACTTTCCTCGACGATGATTGTAACGCCTGTAGTATTATGGCATTGTTTTGCACACCAAATAGAGGCCTAGATCTAAGTAAGTAATATCACGGCTTACAAAAAACAGAAAAATGGCCGTCGAATCAGATGTAGCTGATATCATTATGTAGCTAATATATGGGAAAACAAATCCCTCCAAACCAGTTCCTCAGAACACATAATTTTTGGTATATCTCTATGTGTATTGGAAAAATAAATGTATGTACTTCTTATACATTAAAAAGCAAAGTTATATCCCGTTATTTGAACATGTTGAGGTGTGGGACCTGCCTGTCACACCATCCATTTTGTAGGACTAGAGTTTTTTTGAAGTCTTTTATTACATTATCTCTCAATTTAACTAACAACTAAATTGTTACTGATAAAATTTTTGCTATCGTCAAACAAACAAGTTACTCTCTTACGTGCATCGTTAGTCACTATCATCGAACATTTTTGCGAGAGAAAAGTTGGGCGTCTCGTCGAAAGGAAGCTATTGACAAAAATTTAGCCTGTTACTGATCATTAAAAAACACCCGTGCTATACTGTGGAATATAAGTCATATTACAAAATTATTCTACCCAAATTTTCTTCTTCAAAATGATTTTAGTATTTTCAAATTGTAAATATATATACAGTCACGTGACGTGTGTTATGTCACACATAATTATTATAGGCCTGTGACTATACCATACAGAGATATGTCTAAACTATCAACACATTGCATACAACAGCAGCACCAAATGCAATACTTATTATAGGCCATATGTTTATATGAAACATATGCTATGATGACTATTCATTGCTATAGTAATACACTATCAGCATAGTACTATGGGCCACAGAAGTCCTGGTCATTTATCAAAATTATATAATTAATTTGTGCCTCATTACTAGTCAAAGTGGCCGAGCGGTCTAAGGCGTTTTGTCTGCGCAGTATGCCGGGTATTACGGGTTCGAATTCCTACATCGGTAGTTTGCCAAATTTTAGAAAAAAAAGCGGTTAATTGACTATACTGTCGGCGTACGGACAAGAATGAAGTAACCGGCTATGCTTGAGAAGGTTTTCTGCGGTTTCCTTCACGAACTCCAGATGAATATCGGCATAGTTCCTATCATAGTCGGCTGCAGCCGCGTATCCTACCAATTCCTAGTCTATACACAAAAATTCCTTCCACACCATTCACATCCTCACATCCTTAGGCATCACAATGAACCTTATATTCGAAGTATAGCCAGTCCAGGGCAGCCTCGATAATCTATCTATCTATCTGTGCCTTCATTCATTCGAAAAAATGTTTCGAATAAAAGTTGTTACTATATTTTTAATGAAGAACTTTTATTCGAAGTATTTTTTCGAAAACCCTAATGAATAAGGCACAACTTATAAAATTTTGAAAAAGAACCAGGACTTCTGTGGCCTATAATAGTACATAGGTTTATTATATACTGTTTAACGAAATACTCTGCTAATCTTTAGTCAGTGGGTATTATGTTCTAAAGCTTGGTATTGTGTGCCTGCTGCCTATAGATGCAACACATATAAACGCCTACTTGTCCCCAATTTCCGTTCCAAATAATAATATACACAACACAATACACTAAACTAAATTACATTTGAGTTGTGTTGGTCATCCATCTATCCAACGAACGAACGAACGCTCTCCATCCATTGTTCGTTAGTATGATAATTATTTTGGAATTAATAATTCATTCGGTTTTCTCGGTTCTGAGAATATTATATAATAATGTAATACTTATCTATCGTAATACATACTTTTAGAATTTTGTTGATAAATCATACTAGTCTATTGCGGATCTTTAAAAGGAACAACTCTATTCCTGTGGGATGTATATCGTGTTAAAAAAGTGTATCTTATATGTTCCTGTGACATCAGATCGACTATTCATTTAAATATTTTAGGATATTTGACTTTGTACACTAGACATTCAACAAAATATACAGATCTGTTCGCGGAATAGGCCTGAAAATTTGCAACAATTAAGGCACAAAATTGTTGACAATTGTGTGAATATTTCTCCTCAAGTGCTAGAAAATACACGGGTAGATTTCTACAATCGACTTGGATATTGTTTAGCAAATAATGGAGGAATATTCGAACCGTTGGATTAATTTCCACATACAAATGATAAGGGACATTCAAAAAAGAATTGTTAGAAGTAATGCTAAGTTAGAAGTAAGTATCAAAAGCTTCTCACAAATTCGTGTTGCATGCGAAACTGTGATTAGAAATCATGTCTCATGCTTATATGTAGAATAATTATTTTTAATACATTCTACTCGCGATTCATCCTGTAAAATACAAGCTCTTTTTTTTTTTAAATTTTCAAAATTTATCCCCTTAAGGAATAAGAAGAAACTTTAAGATTTTCTCACTCACTACTTACTTATACTATAACAAGTATAAATATTTATTATTCCTCCTCGAGGAATATTTCGAATAATGTTTATAAAATTGATAAATTCATCTTCAAAGAGCACTTCAAAATATACATTATATAATCTAGATAAAGAAAATAGTTTAATTTTATATACATATATATATTTATATATATATATATACATATACATATATATATATATATATATATATATATATATATATATATATATATATATATATATATATATATATATATATATATATATATTGAAGACAAGAAAGATATTGTAATCATATCGTTGGAATGAACTAAACAGTAATTGCAATAAGGGGAAGGGGATAGTAGGGTGGGGGATCGGGATGGTATATTGTTTAATAAGTAAAATAGTAGCAAGCAAATGAACGTACGAATCGCATTATTATCATTATCATATATGTATTTGTTGAACATCCTCTGTTTTAGATCCAATGTCTTCTATTCAATAATAATATTTATAATTGAATTTCCTCTCTGTCTATAACGGAAGCCATCCACAATCACTATCCCTTTTAACATTTATTAATCGTAATTATTATATACTATTGGTGTGAGTGGAGGTCATGGAATTTTATTTCCAGTAAATTGTGTGACTTTGATAGGAACTATACCAATATTCATCTGAAGTTCGTGAAGAAACACTGCAGAAAATCCTCACTTACATAGCCGGTTACTTCGTTCTTGTCCATACGCCAACAGATTAGTACCTGTATCATTTTAGTTCCAAGCAGAGTGCGTTTGAAGGCAGGGCCACTTGACTGGTAAAATGCGTTTATTAAATCGCAAGTCAATTGAATGTCTTTGAGTGATTGAAAATTCACTTGCAAGATTTGAACTTAATTAACAAGTCAAGTTAAATCAGAAGCTTTGACAAAGGATATCATTGATTTGTCAACAGGTTTCCAAAGCTCTCGTTACTATTATATTGATAGTATAAAATAACTTTGTTGTAATATTCTAATTATGATAAGGAAACGAACGGTTGTACGTTGTATAGTAATAGAACTTAAAACATTTGAAATGATCATTTTCTAATTAGTAATTATACTCCTTAAAGTCTAATTATTTCTGTATATTTCTGTATGTATGTATGTATGTATGTATGTATGTATGTATGTATGTATGTATGTATGTATGTATGTATGTATGTATGTATGTATGTATGTATGACTGTATGTTTGTACGTAAAGTAATTTAACTTCATCGCATTTTACCTTTTGAATATTTATGCAATTAAATGCGTCACTTTAAAACTGTTTCTAAATTGTTTTGTTCTCTCGAAAACTAACTACTTTAAAACTTCTTATCTACTGGGGTATCTTTGTTGTAACTATTTAATGTAATATTTACGATTCATTTATATCGAGTTCCGAAATGGTTTCATAAAACTTCCATTCACCTTTTGTGCATAAATACTCCGTTCTTCCCTCTTATCTTCCATATGCTTCAAATCTTCTTCGAGGCCGACAAGGCTTCTTTTAAAAGATTTTTTCTACTTTCAGTCTGCCTTCTAGTTTTTCCACATAGATTATCTACGTTTTTCTACTTACCTCCTTCCTAGTCAGGTAGCTGACCCATATTTATCTGCAAGCTTTGATTTCCATCACTATATTTGTAACAAACTGCTTCATTACTCCCCTCTTTTGAAAATGCGCAGTTAAACGGGAGATAGAGTTTGAGTACAGGGAGACAAGCCAGACTGTTTCTGCATTGAAAAAGGGGTCCTATTCCTGACCTCGCTATACCACATGAAAACTGTTCATGTGGAATTCTCACAGCACACTTATTCGGATCAAGATATTTGAAGAGTTCTTTGTGAAACCTATACAAGGGGTTGAGTTACGAAAATTCGGGAAGTTTCTCCCACATATGGGCGAAGTACATTTTCTTTTTCTCGAGCGCAGTCGATAATAGGGAATATGCATGAAAATTTTTTTTCACTTGAATTGAAGAATGTTTACTTGACAAATATCAAGGTAAAATTACTTTTTAAATAACTTTAAAAATAAGCGTGATATGAATGATTGAAATTCTCGATTAGACAAAGAGGGTGATAGCCCTCTTGATATGTTTTGTGACGTCATATTACACTTTCACCATTTAAAATATGCGTAAAACTCCGTTTTTAGTATGTTGCAAGAAAGAGACAGATAATAATCTTTAAAAGCTTATGGCTTCCTTGATATATATTCTTCCTAGATACTTTCATATTCTGAAAATAAATGTGAAAAAAAATTTTCATGCATATTCCCTATTGTACAGTCTTAGAAACAATTTCGAGGACAATTTACCTTCTATGTATATATATTTACCCCTACAGGAACAAGTAGGGGTATTTAGTTTTAAAAGCGGTTATGATAACATGCCCACAATACTGCTAGTTAGGTTCATGATGACAATCAAACCATTGAAGTACTAAGTTTAGCAAGACCACACAGTGTTGTTTTTTCCCATAAATAGTGATCACGTAGTAATTTTAAAGTATATCGAAATGTTTTCAAAAACTTATTATAGAAATCGTTTTCATTAAGTACACTTTTAAATGGTAAATAAATGGTACCCATTTACAATAAATTGACCCAAACATGTTACTACAATTATATAAATAACTATGGTCGTTCCGACTTTTAAATAGAAATGACCCCTTTATTCGAAGCAGAATCAATATTATAATCGAAATGATTCCTGTTTGTAGTTCCATAGTTACATGTACATTAACCTCTTTGTCGAAAATACGACCAAACTTTTTCGAGTGCAATGTTGTTTTATTAGAAAATATAATCTCAAAAGTTATACAACTGTAAAATAATTTTCTATATCCAGCAATAGAGAGTGATCAAAATATACAGGGTGATCAAAAGTAGTCGAGTTTCATAAGAGGTTAGGTAGAGGGTACGATTTTGGAACGAAAAGTCCTGAGACATTTTTTTATGAGACTCCCCCTTAATTAATTATTAATTATTTAAGGAAACCAGGTTGAAAACAGAGTTGCAAAAAGTGCATTTTTTTGATAATTCATTTTTGATTTAATTATCAATTTTTGGAAAAATGTATTGCGCAAATTTTTCAAATTATTAATTCCTTGAAAAGTGCATTAATTAAATTTTTTTATTTTTTGAAAAATGTAATAAATTGTTTTAATAATAAATTTAAAAAAAAAATGCGCAAATTAAATTCGTTAAATTATTTTTGGACATCCTGTATATGTAATTGTATCTCTTTATTTGTCTCTGTTCTGCAGCTTGTCTCTTTATTTGTCCATAGCAGAAAGACTTTTTGGACAAAATAACAGTAATAAAATAACGAACATACATACATGCATACATACATACATGCATACATACGTACATACATGCATGCATACATACATGCAGTTGCATTCAACGACATTAATTCTGTTACATGAATAACTCTGTGGTACGCCCGTTTTATTTCAATTGAATTTTATATGTCCGTCCGTTTTAGTCGTGTCGATTGTCGGAGTGTCATTTCTCTGCTTTGAATCCAGCTCACACACATACACACACACATACATACGAGTTAAATCTGCAAATAATATTTCCGAAGCCATAATCCATATCAATATTATTCAGTCTCCTCGTATTTCGAACTAAACATTGTAGAAACTATCTATTTACATGATAACGCTCCGATATTTTCAAAAATTATGTACACGTTGAAAATCTCGTTTTTTTTATTGATGAAGCACTGTTCTGGAAGATTCAAAATCATTGATGTGTCTACAGGATTCCGATGAAAAGCTTATGATTAAAAAACTGAAATGCATTTTATCTGGCGACGAGTGATAAAATTTGAAAATATTCGCTGAATTGAGTAATTTGGTGGAAATGTCGATAAATATTTGAAGTAGTGGAAACCGTTAACTATTGAAAGTTGTGCAAGCGGTGAGAAATTACATTGAGATTTTCAGTCTTAAAATGACGGATCCATTTGGCTACATGATGTACACTCCCGTTCATAAAATTCATTAAAATTGAGCCAGTTGAAACATTTACGCTTAGAAAGTGATTTACTAGTTCAATTTTTATGAACGGGAGTGTAAATTATCTATCCTTTGATTGATGAAAATAAGGTGGGTTTTTATGTAACTTTTTCAAATCTCTTTCTTTATTGGTTACTTTCGATATTCATTATACTTTTGACGTGTAGATAGTGTTTCAATATAATTGTACGTTAGCATGTAAATGCACATGATAAACGTTGTATTAAGTATGTCTGTCTGTTTGTCTGTCTATAGGTCCGTTCATCTCTAACACCATCGAACGTCATTCAACCAATAATACGAAACGAGTACCATTATTAAAAACCATTCCAGTATATATATATATATATATATATATATATATATATATATATATATATATATATATATATATATATATATATATATATATAATATATATATATATATATTGGTTGTACATCTGTACACTATATTATTTGTAAATTTGTGTTGTCGCCTGAATTTTTCTGATAACATTTCTTCTACATACTCGTCGTATATCCTCTTCGACACACCACACACAAATACACACAAATTCGAATATTCGAGGTTTAGTTTTTTTTTTTTATTCTATAGTGTTTTTTTTTTTAAATCTGGTAATTCATTAGTAAAACAAGAGTAAATCTTTTTTCACTCGTTTATTAGAAAATTTATTGGTTTTTCCCGTGTTTCTTTTTTTATGTGTTTTGAATTTAATTCGAAAAACATAAAGTTTAATTGTTATAATTTGCCAGTCATTTAAAATGTCGCAGGGGCGAACATTTCAAACATGAGAGCACAAAGCTGTCCAACACATATTTGTGGTTCGGGGAAAAACTTTATTTGCTATGTTTTAGGTCATTCCAAGTAGCCGAGTGGTCTAAGGCGTCATGTGTACGCAGTATGCATACTTGGAAACTGGGAGATTATGGGTTTGAATCCCGACATCGGCAGTTTGTGAATTATTTAGAAAAAACGGGCGGTTAATTGACTAAACTGTCGGCGTATGGATAAGAATGAAGTAACCGGCTTTGCTTGAGAAGGTATTCTGCAGTTTCCTTCACGGACTCCAGATAAATATCGGCATAGTTTCTATCATAGTCGGCTGCAGCCGCATATCCTACCAATTCCTAGTCTATACACAAAAATTCCTTTTATTCCACTCACATCCTTACATCCTTAGGCATCACAATGGACATTGGGGTCGAAGTGTAGCCTCATTTAAAGGCTGTCCAGGGCAGCCTTTACAATCTATCTATCTCTATCTAGGTCATTAAATAAGCTTGTTAAAATCTGTATCCAACAAAGTAAGTAAATAAATCTTGGAAGCTGATTTTCACCTACAACTTTGAAAATGTATAAAATTCTGATAACAAAACATTAAAATGGATTCATCGGCATGAACTCATCATGATATACGAAAATATGGGACGAAATAGAAATTTGGTGGAAGCGTTGACAAGATATGGAAAATAAATTGCTTTCATAAGTTATTAACATACTAAAAAGGGAAAAATATTTCAATAGTAAATTGTTGAATCGATAATTCCATTTTAGATTCCAACGAGGTTTTTTTATTTTTAGTGTGTTACAATTAATAATAAAAGTTTATTTTCAATAAAACCTTACATTTTTTTCTGTGATGAAGTCTGTCAAACTTTCTATCTAATTTCCCATAAATTTCCAATAAATTTCGTAAGACAATATGTTTTCAGAATTTTATTTCAAAAATGTACTTATTTTCGATAGCCGTTTTGCATTACTTTTAATGCGCTATATAGTTGAACTGACGAGAGATATGTTCGAGATACTAAACGCTTCTAGAGTCGATAACAACGACACCTACTACATGTTAATAAACTATAAAATAATGTATGGCTTCAAAGCAGAGAACAATTGTAAAATTTATTTCATAAAGTTTTATTATAGGTGTATTGTGCTTTGCTAGCTAACTATAGAGCTATAGAGAGCTATATAGCTGACTGTTATATTCTGCCAATGTAAGTCAAACCTAGTTATGTACTAGTCGATAAGATCCTTGACGCCACACGTCGTAGTAATTCGTTTTTATCAAGACTAATAGCATTGTAAAATATCTGACATTATTATATTTTATATACTTACTTATTATATGTAGTATAATACTACACACTCACTCACTCACTACTACCGCCATCATCGTTGATCTAAAACTAGGTAAACTCCTCCAAGTCTAGAAGTGTAGAATAAGAACCGTTTTGTTGTTATTGGGAGTGAGGGTAAGAGTGGGGGAAGTATAGAATTAATATATATCAAATAACAAGAGCAATTACATAAATTAATATGCAACGTAGTTTAAAATTATCGGATAAAACTAATGTAATGATATTTTCTTGTATCTTTTTCACATGAGATCACATTTTAAGATAAGTTTTTATTGGAAACTGTAAATTTTATTTGATCTTATTTGTAAAAGTAAGAAGTGTTTTGCAACGGAATCTTAACCAGCGTTGCTGCAAAATTCATAAGATTTATTACAACAATTTCAATTTTATTATCACTATCATTGTAGCTTAAAACAAAGATTTTATCAAAATCTAATATTTTGGTCAAACTTTTTCGATTCCTTAAAAAAAATGCCAACAAAATTTTGTTATCGATTTTAATACAAAATATTTTTTTAGAGTAATTTGGATCGTAAAAGTACGAAAATCAGGTTCATTTTAACGTCCGATCAACACATTTCAAAATTTTCGCTTCTCAATTCATACAGTTTGGGAATTTTAGCATTATGGGTCTGATACTCTGAAAACCGTTAATTGTATCGTATTTTAACCAATGCCATCGTTTTCGCTAGGTCAAAATTAGCTTAAACCGAAGTTTTTATCAAAATCGGGGACATAAAATTTTTCTACATTTTTAGTGATTTTTTTAAGGGGTACCCCTTGGAAAAAAGGCGAAAAAAGTTGAAAAAATTTTTGTTCTCGATTTTAATAATAATCATTTTCTACGTAAATTTTGACCTAACAATTACAAAAATCCGGTTCATTTTAACGACCGACCAACATATTTCAAAATTTTCGCTTCTCAATTCATACAGTTTTGAATTTTAGCACTATGAGTCTGATACCATGAAAACCGTTAATCGTATCGTATTTTAACCTACGCCATCGTTTTCGCTAGGTCCAAATTAGCTTTAAACGAAGTTTTTATCAAAATCGGAGATATAAAATTTCCCTCCAATTTTAGCGATTTTTTTAAGGGGTACCTCTTGGAAAAAATGTGAATAAGCTTAAGAAAATTTTTGTTCTCGATTTTAATAATAATAGTTTTCTAGAGTAATTTTGACCCAAAAAGTACGAAAATCAGGTTCATTTTAACATCCGACCAACACATTTCAAAAGTTTCGCTACTCAATTCATACGGTTTGGAATTTTACACATACAAAATTTCAGCTCGTTATCTTTTATCGGTTTTTTAGATATTATGTTTACGGTCAGGCAGACGAAACGACAAACGGACACACAAACATACGGTCAGGGACTAACTTGGACATTCTATGAACACCCATACCAAAATTTCTCCTTCTACAATCAATTTTATCAACCGTTACAAGGTCATGACTTTATTATACAACCGACGACTGGGTATAAAAAAGAAATGAAACAAATTTTATATGTTTTAAAATTTAAAATACAAATACTTTTAAAACTTTTTTGTGTGGTGAAAGTCTTTCTAATTTCTAGTTAAGATATATAATATTTTTTTATGACCATAACATTCAGATTACACACACAAAAATAAAATTGTCGTTGTTGGTTGGTGATGAGCATTCAGACATTTTTTATGGCTTGCATCGTAAATATAAAAAAAAAAAACACACACACAAAATGTAATATGTTCTATATAATAATATATTTAATAATCATTTTTATCATAAATCTTACAATTTATTATGACTGATATCAGTCACAGAAAACATTCTTCTTCTTTTTTCAGTTCTGTTGTTGTTGAGGACATTCAAAAGTCTATAAAAAAAAAAAAAAAAAAAATATAAAGAATCATAAAAAATAAAAACTAATTTTATATTTTTTAAAAGAATTTTCTATTCCCAAATGACTTATATCAATGTGAAAACCAAAACAACAACAAAAACAAATTATTATTTATAAAACTAGACGAAATTTGTTGAAAATCGTCGGTACAATCACCCGTTTTGGTTTAAAATAGTTACACTTTATAAAAAAATAACCTCGTCGCCAATAATTTTGTTAGATTTTATTAAAAAAAAAGCATTTATCTATTTTCGACTAACTTTGATTCCATGAATAATTTCTACCTCCTAGATTTTAAATTTTCGACTTTTAAGGTCTTCTATAGCAGGTCTTATAACTTCGGTTGGTATCGGCAAGTGCATCAGCGTCAAGTTTAGTCGATGGAAGTATTTATCACTCGGAAATTTCACAAGTAAACCCTTCAAAAATTTCAGTTTGGAAAGAAGATGCCTTTCTCTAAAATATGTTACCATTTTCAATTTTTTCAATTCAATATATCCTTATATATATACAATATTATATACCGGGTATTCAAAACAGAGGACGTTGAAGAAAATTAACTATATAATAAAATATAATCCGAATCTTTGAAATGAAATGAAGACGCATACACATACAGCGAGAGAGACCTTGTTTAATAAAGCTAGCGTAAAATTAAAAGTACACACCTAAGTATTTCTATCATGTAGAAAGTAATTGACTTCATTAAGAATAAAAATGTTTTTAATTAAATTGTAATCAAAGAATTCTTTTTAATTTAAAATAAAATAAAAAACGTTGAATATTTTTCATAATTACGGGAAAAAAAAATAGAATACACAGAAGTTTTCTTCGTTAGTGAACAAAAAAAAAAAGTAAATTATATATTTTCTTCTAACAAGTCAGAGGAGAACAATTGAATTTAGTCAATTATTTATATATCCTTTGTCCTCTTTTGTGAATCCTAAACTATAATCGTATACACCAGGAACATATGTATATATTTCAAAGGTGCCGTTTTAGCTTGTACAGTTGATTTGTACCGAATTCATGTGATTTTCGAAAAAAGTATTTTAAACCATAGTTTAAAGTGGTATTTTATAAGAGATAGATTCGACATAGATTGCAAAAACTTGCAGTCGAAGTGCTTTCTTAAACAATGTAGAAACTATAAAGCTTCTTGTTAACTGGTGGGATTGGGTACCAAAACGGTACATAACTATGGATCTGGAAAGGACTTCAAAAAGAATCAGTCAAGTGCTGCAATGGAAAACCATAGAAATACCATATCATATCTTTTTATATGACAATTTTTTTAGCCAAAATATTATAATAATTTCCCCTATTGAAAACGGATATGTTTTAATTTTATAAGGCATTTTTGCAGTTGAAGAGTCCAATATATAAAGTACAATATGTATGCATAAAGTTGAATACAAATTATTATACAATCTGTAAGTCACTGAATTAAGCGCAACAGAGTCATGACTTATGAGTCTTGCCACATGCTAGATTTCGTTCCAGGGTTCTTCTCCAAGACTCCAATTGATTTTAGATCTTCCAAGTTTCCTCCTCACCTCCATTCCAGTCTAAGACTTGGCGTCTGATATCATCTGTTTGCGAGGGTGTGGCCGATATATCCCATATTTCTATTTTTAATGGTTGTAACTAACGGCTCCTGGTGTATTATTCTCCAGAGTTCAACGTTGGTAATTACTTCTATCCAAAATATCTTAAGGTCTGCAATTTTCCAGAGACTTGTCATCTTCCAAGTTGGACAACCGTAGATTAGGATTGACTTCACGGTTAAGTAGGTGATGGAGAGTTTCCTTTTTGTTCTCAAGTTTTTGTGTCTCCAAATGGTCGTTGATTGGGTAAATGCCTCTTTGTTCTTCTTGATCCTATCTTCAACACACCCTCTCCTGACTCTCCTTGTTCGTTAACAATACTTCCTATCAGTCAAAGTGGCCGAGCGGTCTAAGGCGTTATGTCTGCGCAGTATGCCTACTTGGAAACTGGGTGGTTATGGTTTCGAATCCCGACATCGGCAATTATAAGGGAAAAAAAGGGGCGGTTAATTGAGAAGGTTTTCTGCAGTTTCTTTGACGAACTCCAGATGAATATCGGCATAGTTCCTATCCTAGTCGACTGAAGCCGCATATCCTACCAATTCCTAGCCTATACACAAAAATTTCTTCCAGTCCAGAAAATTCTTCCACTCCCGAGAAATATGACATCCTCACATCCTACATCCTTAGTCATCACAATGGACCTTGGTCGAATGGCCGAAGTGTAGCCCGTCCAAGGCAGCTTCTACAATCTATCTATCTTACAACACTTCCTAGGTATTGGAACTTCTCAATCTTGGATGAGGGTTATTAATATTACTATATTTCTAGCCATCACTAGTTCCCAAACTAAACACATTATACAGACGCGACTATAAAAAGCTTCCTATCGAAAATGATTAACGAAAATAATAATCACATAACATGCTGATCGACTTTAAGTATGTCGTATCGTTTATAATATGTTACAGAATGTAGTATACAGAATGACAACACAACATTTTCTTTGCACGTGACTATTGTATTTTAAGTGATAAATAATTGTTAGGATAAAAGTTCGATAACGACCATCGTTAACTTTGACGATTATCAACATCTGTGTGTAGTATGAACACATTATACAGAGCAGAGAACTGAAATACTTACTATATACACTCGTATACACTATAACTATATACACTGACTGTTACACTTAAAGCTTGAAACTCGGAACAACATTGGAACGAATTGACTTTACGATAAATAAATACATTTAATATTTTGAATCAATAACGAACAAACTCGATGTCGAAAACTTACACAAGTATACAAGTTGTATACATGTCCGAATTGTATAGACACATAACTTGACATTAACTGTCTCTGAACATATAACCAACTTTCTGTAAAAACTTGTTGTGTGAACTTAATAATCTTTTACTATGTTTGTTTTAAATCGTTGATATTTTAAAGGTTGAATGAATGTCATTTACAGACAGAGTTCGAGTTCACTATCAATATAATTTTTATTTTTACAAATAAAAATACATACTTTTAATTTTGTATTAGTAGTGCATTAAAACAACAAAAATTATAGCATTTTAACACTCTTAGTGGTTTAGTTTCTTATCTTTTTAGTGCGGTCCGAACAAGTAAACACTTTGTGTGTTAAAAATTGGTTTTGGACGATAAAGGTGCATTTTCACGCTGACACTTGACGTTGGTTTCTAGCATGAAGAATAGATAAATAGGAGATTGAACGACATAGGCAATTCGTCTGTTTTTTCGCCCTCAAAAACGTGTAGAGATCATAGTTATTATTTTCGCCACTAGCGGCAGTGCGAATATACCCGTACGGAATTATTATTATTATTACATATTAAAATCAACGGTAATCGCATCTTACAAATAAAAATTGTAAGTATAAAAATTGTTTAATTTTATAAATGTGAAAAAATGGGACGATGTTGTACAGGGAAAGCATAGATATACTGTTATATATCTATGAGTGGAAGGTTGTTTAAGGTTAGGAATGCGTGTCTGCATTTACGAAAGGAATATGGTCTGTAATTACCGGTTGTCATCTTCTTTCTTTATCTAATATATGTTAGTATTGTAAACATATATTTGTAATTATTAATTGCAATTATCACTATGATTCATCATCTTTTAATTGATTGCAGATTATTAAGAATTCTCTATTATTAATATTTATTTAATTATTACTTGATAATCGAAAACAATTTTTTATTATCTATAAAACTATGATTCTTTATAAGCTGAATGTGAAAGTGATTTCTTGGCGCCTACATTTAAACATTTAAATTCCGTACGGCACTGAGACCAGTGACCCCTACTGATAAAAGATAGTTACACCAATTCTTGACCGTTTTTTTAACATTACGTTCGCTCTCCTAATATATCTATTCTTCATGGTTTCTAGCCTCAACTTCGGTCACGTGATGATAGTTTAACATGCGCGCCATCTAGAAATAATTGTAGCAAAAAATTACAGCGTTTAGCGTCAAATTAGACATCTGTATAGGTTATGTATGTAATTGTGAGTAAAACAAAACTGTATTTGACATTTTTTAATATTTATTACAATTTATTTTTGCACTTGATGCAGGAGGATAAGGGAATAGATTCCTTAGGGTTCGAAACCTACAAAAAGCCTAAAAGGCAGGCGTCGGTGTCTCCTCTACTACTATTAGATTACAACTATGTCAAATTTTACTGACTTTACAACTATGCTTTATTTGCCTGTCTATGACTGACAGGCAAACACTGAGGAAACGCTGTAAGTGTTCTTCGCAGTAAAGGACGCTAAAAACGAATTTATAGGTAAATTTGAAACGATCCCCCCCACAAAAATGGTGATTATCGTGTTATGAATGGTAAAACGAACGAGTGTCGTCGAGTAGTGATTATAATACATTACGACAAGACAACAGACATACACACATCTGCCTAAGATGAGAGCTTCGGTATTATATTAATCAAATTGAATGCCTCCTGTGTCAAGATTTGAGAGAGAGATACAACACCAACATAAACATTAATTAATATAATAGATTGTTTATTTGTATCGTGTACTACTCATAGAACTATTACATATAGCAGTCAGTATAGCACAGTATCACCTACTCACTGAATACAAACCAAACCAAACCAAACCAAACCAAACCCAAATATTAATTCACAGACCTTGATTGCTTGTTTACATAATAATAATTATAATCATAATCATAATAATTGTATCCTGAAGCCTTTGATGATGTTGATAATAGCAGCTCACATTCACATAAGATCGAACTAGAGATCATTAACAATTTGTTGAATTGAATTTGTGAGAACAAAACACTCATTTATTATATTAGTTAGTTAGAGAGAATCTGTTAGAGATAAGCTGCTCTACTGATGCTGGAAGGCTTAAGTGCTGCCTGCTTCTATTATCTAGTGAAGATTGTATGTATGACATAACAATACAGTCTGTGTGTCTGTCTAACTGGTGAAAAATTAAATGAAAATTATAATAATAATAATTATCACAAGTGTATAATATACTTGTGCCAATTTAATTTGGTTGATTAAACGTCAATAGCAATCTTTAATACAAGAGGTTTTACTTCAGTTAATAAATTTGATCTTTTATACCTGGGGGTTGAAAATAAGTAGTTTTTGATTTGTTGGTTTGATTTTTTCTTACTTTTTATAAACAATTAGCTAATAAAAAAAAACTTGTTTTATGCTCGGCAAATAGAAGTTCCATGTTCCAAATTCTCTTACCGTTGGAAAAAAAATGATCTCAAATCACAGAAGATTACAATCAAATCAAATTTTGTTTATTTCCAAGAGAGTAAATTAAAAAAATTATTTTAAATATTACAGAGAAAAAACGTAATATTCTCAAAAGGTTCTAAATTCAGGGAAATTACAGCAATAGGGAATATGTATGAAAATTTTTTTTCACTTGAATTGAAGCATGTTTACTTGACAAATATCAAGGTAAAATTACTTTTTAAATAACTTTAAAAATAAGCGACGATATGAATGATTGAAATTCCCGATTAGACAAAGAGGGTGATAGCCCTCTTGATATGTTATGTGACGTCATATTAAACTTTCACCATTTAAAATACACGTAAAACTCCGTTTTTAGTAGTTTTGCAAGAAAGAGACAGATAATAATCTTTAAAAGCTTATAGCTTCCTTGATATTTGTCGGATTTTAATTTCGTTTTTAAATATTATTACAGTATTATATTCATATTCTGAAAATAAAAGTGAAAAAAAATTTTCATGCATATTCCCTATTGCAAAATGAATATTTTTTTAAATTATAATGAAACATTGGTATGAAACACTCACACGACTACTATATATAGAATTTAACAAATAACTCTATCATATATCATTGAATTCAACATTAAAGTAGAATATACACACACAATTGAATTTGAAAGAAAGTATGTGAATTGTTAAGCTTAATTAATTTGTATTACGAACAAATGCTTGGTACAAAAGTTGTTTATATTAACGTTGTACTCATCAACGAATCCAACCAACTCATTTTAAAATAATTAAGGGTCAAAACACTCCTAGCCACATAGTCACACGTAAACCTGGTCGACTCAGTTGGAATATTAATAGCTATTGTTTTATATTGAAGTTAATACGAGGACATAGAATTTTAGAACCAGTAATCATACATAAAATTATTTGCCGTATCTTTACGACGAATCACTGACTGCATGTATATCTTTATGATAGAAACAACACACACACACACACACACACACTGTATAGTTAGTTGTATACCATAAAACCAAGAAAAGGACATTAAACAACAATATTTGAATAAAATGTTGTTATAAAATGCAATGAAAAACACAAGGAATATAGACAGGATAATGTCACAATCGTAATATGATTATTATTATATGATATGAACAGAGTTTTTTATATTCGACTTAGAAAATAAATAAATGTGTTGTGAGTTGGAGAGTTCTCTAGCTGTAACTAGAAATCATAGAATGTTTCGTTATGATAATGTAATATGACGTTTTATATATTCAAACATTTTTATATTCTATGTTATATAATGATTATATTATTATTATTATTATTATTTTGTGTATACATTATAATATATCATCTACAAATACAGAGTGGCACACACACATGCTTAGATGCATAGATGATTCTCCACAAACTGTTTTAAAATCGACGTTAAAAAAAATCAAAAATTTTGTATAGAATGGAACATTACTTGTCGAAAATCCGTTTTAATCATTAAATAAAAGAAATATTTGAGATTTTTGTTACCATTTTTTACAGTCCACGTGGCCGAGCGGTCTAAGACGTTATGTCTGCGCAGTATACCTACATGGAAACTGGGAGGTTATGAGTTCGAATCCCCGCATCGGCAGTTTGTCAATTATTAAGAAAAAAAGGCGGTTACTTGACTTAACTATCGGCGTATGGACAAGAACGAAGTAACCGGCTATGCTTGAGAAGGTTTTCTGCAGTTTCCTTCACGAACTCCAGATGAATATCGGCATAGTTCCTATATCAGCCGCATATCCTACCAATTCCTAGTGTATACACAAAAATTCCTTCCACTCCAGTGACATCCTCACATCCTCAGGAATCACAATGGACCTTATGGTCGAAATGTAGCCCATCCAGGGCAGCCTATACAATCTATCTCTATCTATTCTTTCTCTAAACTTCATATTTATTTATAATAAAATGAGTTTTTTCTCTCTGAAATGAAGAAAACCATCAAATTTCAAATTTTGACTACTCTAAATTTTTTCTAAATTTCGTGAACCATCAAAAAGCTACAATAAATAAAAGTTATCATAAAACAAGTAATGTAACAACAATTGTTTGAATACCCAGTATATACTGAGTTTATGGAAAAAATTTTCAAACAAAAGTTGTTTCTTTTAAAAAGAAGAAGAGTTTTTGTTATTAAATTTTTGTTATGTCTCTTACGGTTTCAACGATAGACAGTTTTGTCCATTTTTCCCAAGCATGGTCCGATTTTGCCCATTAACAAACTTGACCTTACTTTTTTGCTCTAGAACACAGACAAAAATTTCAGATCGTTTTCTCTTTTCATGCCTACGATCAATATTTTTAAGCGTAACAAAGTCGTTATCAAACTTAATATATTTATACCCAATATATATCAATATACCTTGTATATTTACATATACTGGGTATAAAAATTCAAATCATTATAAGACAAATTTTGTCAATTGAAATTATGTCACAAAAACCTGTACAAAATAAAGTATAAACGAAACTGTCCTTTTTGTACCTCAAGTAAAAATATATTTTATTGCATTTTTATATGTATTGAAGTCGAATACAAATTTCGACGACCATTCGAACTTTATATCCTTTGTATGAGTACTCAACCAGTCACTGAACTTCATTGAAGGAAAAGAACTATCCTTGAATATAGCAGTCATAGAAAATAGTTTCTCCATTCTTCAATATACAATTTTACTTTTTAAATAATTCTGCAAGTGCAAGTAAGTCTATACGATACTATTTAGGGTTCTGTAGTCACTGTTCAAAATCAACTATTTCTACATGATAACTGTTCGAAAACTAATCGTAGATAATAAATTTTCGATGGAAGTTTTCATGTAGTTTTAAATAAATTTGAATTAAGTGAATTATAGAATGTTCTTGGAAAAGATATGTGAGGTTCTTTAGTTTCATGTACGGAGCCGGAAAAAAAATGATGGTAGAAAAAATACTTACGTAAAGATGAATTCTTGATTACGCTTGAATTGAACAGAAAGAGGTCACTGAAGTATATTCATTCTACGTTATTTCTGTATGAACATCGACCGATAATCAAACACAGTTATAAAAGTGAGATAGAACATATGGAAAAATATGGTACAAACGAAGTGGATTGGCGTAAAAAAAGACGAAAAACTCTTCGCTGTGTCAAAAATATTTATTATTGATTCATTATTTTGGAAGTAGATCTGGTAAGAAATTTTGAACTAGGCTTAATTTAAAGACGGGACTCTGTCGATTGAACTACTACCTTCATAACTTGGGGATCTCTGGTGATCCCACTTGTAGGGCCTGTATGGAGGACGATGAATATAGATACAGATATAGAATGTTTGGGTCCGAAACTTTGGATCCACCAATCCTAGGATCCATCCCGACGGAGAAGTTGTGGGCCTTCTGTGTGGCGTTTGATCTCGACAGAATCCTAGAGCTTCATCTGCTTAAAATAGCACCCTCTTATTGGGAGACGTCTCGCCCTCGGGTGACAGGTTTTTCTCAAGGAGGGCACAGAATGCCCCTTAACCTAGGTGCTAGAGACCCGTTTGTGGTACCCCTCTTTCTAATTATTATTATTAAAGACTGAAAAAGTTGCCTTCTTTTTTGCAAATTTCATACTTGATGAGTCTGACTTCAGTCTGACGAGATTTGCTTCTCCCCTATTTTGATAATGGCCAGGAGTTTGCTCATCAGGTTTTTCTGATGATGTGGCTAGATGTTTCTTCTAGCCGCAAAGTCTGCACATAATGGATCCATTGTGGAGTTCTATTGTATGCAGATGCTTTTTTAGGTGAGAATATCCGGTAACATTCCGAAGTGCCTCTTGGTTGCATTCCGAATCTGTGTTTTCCCGAGTTTTTGTTGCGGTATATTTTTCCAGTGATCACGGTGTTTAACGTTTATCCACTCGTTGATCTCTTGTTTACTTTATCTCGTCTTTGGAATTCCTTAAATAGGTTCTGGACTTATGAAATGTATTCCGACTCGCTTCTTTGCTCAGATATCTGCTTTTTAGTTTCCTTCGAAACCATTGTGACCCGGTACCCAGATCAATTTAATATTGTTTCGTTTTGCCAGCTCCTTTAGTTCCTCTAGACATACCCCTGAAATGGACATTGTCACGCAAACTTTCCCATACTTTTAGCTTTTCTTGAGCTAAAAATGAACTTAATCCTTCTTCTTGAGTTGCGAAGAAACCTCATAATGATTTCACTTGTAATTGCTCTAAGGATTTTACGTTTATCATCAAAGAAACTTGGACCCTGCCAAAGCTTCATCGAGTCAACTTATACGATACGATATGATTGCCCACATATACTTTTGGGGCAGGTCCATTGGAATTAAAGTAAGAATAAAAAGGGTTTCTAGAATCTGAACCAAAAGACCCACACGAAATTTTGCTTGAATTGCATGAAACAACATCGAGATGATCGAAAATATTCTAAATGATTAATATTTAGTATAAATATGATACAATAAACTAACCCTTGTCTCAATTGTCAATTGACCTTACCATAATCATAAAACCATTAAATCCAATGTCCCCTTTTTTACAACGCAATTATTATTACACAATCGTATTAGGCTGGGTACCACCATACACATAAAAAACGGGCAATATTTCATAAGAGCGCCATAAATGAATTATTTCATAATAATGTTTTTATACCATAAATTTTTTTATGACTTGATCTTTTTGGAAAAAAAAAAACTAAAAAAAATGTCTAAAAAAAAAAAAAGAAAAACAAATTTTATATTACGAAAAGAAAAGATAAATTATATTGTTTTGTTTTCTATTCTTGGCCATTTTCCTCTCTGTACAAATACGGAGGGAAATTGTACGAGGGAGACAAACATCCTGAAGTATGTATTGTTTGTTATTATAAATTATTATTAATAATATGATAATAAAAAGAAAAAGTCACAATTGTTTGTGTTTGCGTCGCTGTTCTTTGGGGAGTAAGGAAGATATGTTTACTGTTTCCCATTTTTTGGTGCATAAGGAAAGTTATGTCCTGATATTAAATTTATCCGTCTGTACCAGGAATTTTCATGTATAACAATAATTTTTTGTGGTGGACATCAAATGTAATTTTCTAAATATGGTGTGATATACTCACATGACCTCTATATACAAAGTTTTAGGGCTACAGCAAATATCATTGAATTCCAAAAACTAGGTTAGGTTAGGTGCCTGTCCTGGTGGGAAACACTTAGGCCATGAGGCCAATTGTGATACCTGTCTCACAGCAAGCCGCTACTCCTTTGGAGCTGTTGAAGAACACCAAAAGAGATTTAACCGCTAACGGTTTTATTTTGGAGAGTTTGTCAAAGAATGGTTGACCCCAGTGTGGTAGTCTTCTTTTAGCAAGAGTTGGACAATAGCAGAGAAGGTGGATCATCGTTTTCTCTCCATCTTCTCATTGTGACAGCTCCTGCAATAATCCTGCGCTCAGTTTGTTTGCCTCCCAGCCAGTGCCCCGTACGTAATGGTTGCTACTGTATTGCGTATGAAGAACCCTTGAAGGGATATTATATCTTCGGAACGCATCCGATTGTATTACCACAAGTACGTTCTTAAAACTGTTTTTATCTGCTCATTTTGAGAAAATTTCCAAAAACCAAAAAAACGCTTAAACTACTCAATTTTACAACATAAGGGTTGTGTCTCCAAAAGAAGAGTCAGTTGAGACGACAGAATTAAACTTGAAGTTGACATTTTCATACCTCTCGCTTGAGATATCTTATTCACACAAACCGATGACCAAAAATTGTTGTTTTTTTTTGTATCAGGGGATCTCAAAACGTAAAGATTATGTAAAATCTCAATTCCACTCTATTCTACGTCTAAAAAATAATTTTCCTCGGTAAAAAGTTATAAATTATTATCTGATGTGTAAAATTACCCCTTGGAAAGTCAACAGTACACGGAATTATGTTTGAACTATACGGGAATCCTAGAAATAATACCTTTATATGCAGACCTAATATAACGGATTGTGTATAATATGAAGATTTGGTTGTCAATGTAATTCTTTTATTTTTTTAAACAAAAGTACTTGAAATTTATCCCAGTATTCTTCTCCCATTAAGAAAACAAATAATTATGTAATCGTAAATAAATTTGTATCTTGAATATAGAAAAATTATTTTATGAAAAAAAAATATATAATAAATAATTTGAAACAATTCAGTATCAGCCATCTCCACTGACAATTCACTTGAAAATCTAATATTGTTTCATTTGTTTCGCGTGGATAATGTTGGAAGAAACACAAAATAATAAAACTCTTACGAGTGGTGAAAAATTTTTCTCTTAAAGTAAGAAACATAACAAATACCATATACATGAAATGTACAGGTTGTACTCAAAAGTGTGGTAATCCTCAAAATCTCTAAATAGACATTGGATCGTCAATTGTCACAATAAATAAAAGTAAAGTTACTCACCACGTCCTATTCCAAGAATGCGGCTTTAGGAAAGGCTACATTTCAACAAATAGTTATACTTTTAATACTATAAATACAAATTCACGCAAATTAATAACTTTTTAAAGCTTGACAACCTGTTTCAAATTTGTACCAACAGATGTCATAGTCCTAAAGAACAAAAACCCATACTCACTCTCAAATTTTGATTTCATGATTTTCCATCATAAACAAACAATCAGCAAGTGACGTTAAATAAAAGCTGGAAAAAAATATGTACCATATTTTTTATCTATAGAATTCTAATCTACAATATTGAATGCGTTTTGCTCCTCACATCTACGTTGGGCAAAGGATAAGGAACTAATTAGAGCCGTTGATAGTTTTTAAAAAATATTATCGAAATATTCTTTAATTTTCGAAGCATTGTAGAAGCATTCTTTTGTTTTATGTAAAGAATATTTCTCAAGGAAAGTTTCTGGACTTTATGGCCACTCAGTAGGTAGGAAAATTACGAGAGAAAATATTTCCGGTAATAATATACAACCATGTATACAACTCTTTAGAAAATATATAAAAAAGTAATATACTCACATTGTGTATGAATTTGATATGGATAAAATATAATATTTTATTTTGGATATTGTTTTTCAAGTATTTTTGCTCTCCAGAATGATATCATGATATTATTGTTCACAAAAATATGAGGAGCACTTCTTATATTCTGTTTATGAGCACTTTATAAGAAGGTACATCTCTCCCTTCCTTAACTCCATCAATAACAAGACTACTCAACGTAGATATCATTTATTACTTCGATGTAATATGTATCAGAAAATTATCCTATAAATAGGCCCAAAATAGAGAAAGCCGCACAAAATAGAGGTTGCCAATTCTGTGATAATCACAGCTAACTTTGTTTGTGTCATGTTTTAAGAGCTCGAAAACGTTTTTGGAAAAAGTAATTTTTTGAAGCATGATTAATTTTTATAAAAAACATTAATCGATACTCAAACCGATGGTTAGAACTGCGTTTAACGTTCATACCAAATGTTGATAAATAATATTTTACCTCATTTTTCTGAATTATAATTTATGTAAATCTGGAAGTCCTTATGTTACTTATATATAGATTTATTTTTTGTTTTAAATGTTTTATATTTATGAATAAATAAAAAGCAATCATTACGAGACGTAAATTTTAATGAATTGCATGATGCCAAAGCTCTGCCTCTGAATAATAGTATTGCGAACGAATGATATGGACAAAAAAGCCGAACAACAAACACACATATATAGATAGATAGATAGATAGATTTAAGATACTTAAAAAAAAGGAGAGGATATAAAAAGATTTTTAAGTGTATTTTATTAAATTAAAGTAATCATAAAAGTACTTTAAAATTGTTAATTATCATTTTTAACGAGCTGTCAACATAAGAGAATCATCATCTTCTTCTCCGTCGTTTGAGTATATAATAATATATTTAGTATCATCATCTCGTGTCTCTATCTAAACAGTGGATCTATGTATATTTATTTTTCATTTATAGTCGTTAAGGTAACACTCATTATTATACGGACAAAAATCTGTGTTTGTATAGGGTGTTGCAAAAGTAATTTCATCATGATCAAACAGACAAAGTATTTAAAAAGCTAATATATCTGCAAAAATTCTTACTTTATAAAAAATACATGCCAAAATTGGCGCAGCCGGTCGCAATTAATAAAATTCCTATAACAAAAGAATGATGGTCTATGAGCTTGATGTTAACAGACAATTCCATGCACGTATTAGAATAACAATATTATAATAAAAGCGCTTAAAAATTCAGAATGGATATTTCACTTTGTTTTGGGAAATAAACTAGTTTGGAAAAAAGTATTATATTTTTTTACGTTATTCAATTCTAGAATACTAAGACCCAAGAGTTCTCACTGAGTTAAGAATATCGTTTTGAATAAATTAGTTGCTTATTTTTGTTACACTTTGTATTCATATCATATCGTACATTATACACCATTTAATGATAGAGTTCCTTCCCAAAAGTATATTTTGTGTAGTAACGAAGAAAAGAATCTCAACGAAAATGAGTTTTTCAAGAGGTTTAACTCGCAATTGAATTGCGATGGGCAATCTCTGGAGAGAGAGAGAGAGAGAGGTTGAGGCAGTCTTTCATTGTAAAGGGATGAGGTGGAGTAGTTACTTCTTTTTAAGAGAATTTACCTACTACCACATATCTTTCAATATCATTATAATAATACACGCATTCTTATATACAGAGTTGTTCAAAAGTTCAGCTATTTATTTATACCAGATGAAGCAAATACAAAATCTGTTATTGGTAGTCATTTTTTTCGGGGACTCAAATGAGCTTCCATTTTTTATGAAGAAATATTATAGGAGAACTCATTTTGAATAAGATTAGCTCTTACAGTATTTTTTCAAAAATCGCTTTGTATCGGACACACAGGACCACAGAGGTGTCCAAAAAAGAATTCTTCCCGCCAATTTTTAATCGTTGCGGAAATAATAACATAAAAACTTGTACATTTTTAAATATTATTCTTTCAAAAGTAATGGGGAGATCCATTTAAGTTGCTATACTTTGATTTGAACTTGTCTCAATGAGGCCCATGAGATTAAGACTTGCCGAATAAAATTACAAAAAGATTGGATTTTGTGTTTGCTTTGCCTCGCAGGAATAAATTTGGGTGGCCAAACAAACTTTTGAACAATCCTGTAGATAAAATAAATAGAATGAAAGAAAAATACAAGGAAAATTGTTGTGTGTTGTGTGTGTAGGTGAAAAAGTGAACAGAGATAATATTCAAAAAAGAAAATACGGGGAAAAATAAATTTACATTTTTATTTAGTTTTTTAATAAAGTTTAATCGCTTTTATTGAGAATATTTTGAATGTAATTAGTGATACAAATGATTCGTAGAGAAAATTTTATATATAAAAAGATAATCTTTTCTTCTAAGAAGACTTGAATATTACATGTTATGGTTCATTAAAAACTGTAAATGAAAAAACAAGAAAAATAACAACTACAACTGCTTAATTGGTCAAATACTCTGCATATGTACGGAGTTTTTAACAGTTGTGTTGTTAAGACCAAAAGTATTATTCATTTATTCATACGAATGTTTGTGTAACCTACGGGAAACTACAAATGAGCAAAAATTGTGACCAAATTTTTAAGTTTATGAGAATAAAAAGACCAAAAAAAAATTCATTGTTTTGAAAAAAGTATCATTTTTATATTTTAACTATTCTTCTGATGGATTAAAAGATAGATTTTGCACGAGCTCAAAATCATTTTTTCATTCTAGAAACTCCCGTTTGCCTCGCATACACTCAAGAAATTTCAGCTATTTTCGTTACTTATCATGTTAACGCGGGCAGGCAAACAGGTGAACATAAACTAATCTCAAAATCTACACTGCGGTATTTTATCTTTTGAATTCAACAGGCCCAAAAATAAAATAACCCGGTAATATTACAGAAAAAATTGAATTTAAAACATGATTCCTTAAAAAAAATATCCATAGTATTTGACGTAAGAGAAGGGGATTCAACAGGAAAATATGTTGAAAAATAATGTCAATCTGTATGATTTTTTTGAAAGCTGAATTGATTTTCATAGCACAGTCTTTAATAGAAATAAGTTTATATATTAAAAAAAATGAAATAAAATGATTTGAACCTTATTTATTCCGTTCATGGGAAAATGTTTCGATTAAAAGTTGTTTGTATATTAACGATGAACAAGTTTTATTCGAAGCAGTTTTTCGAAAACCGAACGAATAAGGCACAAAATCAATTACAAAATTTTGAAATATGAACACTACTTTTGTGAGCATTGAATTCAAACTAAAAGAATTAAAAACCTTTCTCTATAGGTACTTTTTTTAATTTTTAAAATTTCTATTTTCAATTATTACTTTCGTTAGGTCAATTAGGGCATTAATAACTGCCAAAAAAATATATCTCATAAATTAAAAAGTAGGAATTTTTGCCATTTGAAATGTCTAGTCATTCTCTTTTTCCATGGCATTCTCTCATCTTCCAAATATCAATTGATGTGTATTTGTTCAATCAGTTTTAAATCAGGGTATTCACAAAAAAAACAATAGCTAAATAAGAACAAAATACCAATATGATGCATCCCTCGGGTTAGAATACAAAATTTAGCTCTGATGCTTTACACTTAGGAGTTCAGGATACTATTTTAGAAATCCGAAATGTTTCCTTCAATCAAACGGAAAATATTTCCTTTAGAAATTAAGTGTACCTCAAACCGTGTTCAATTAAACGTAAAATCTGAATAGTATACATATTATTAATACCTAATAAAATTCAAATTACAAGCAATATAATAAAATAATAAGTGAGAGGTACAAGCAGGCTGGTAATATTTGTAATTGTCCTGGAGCAAAACGACTATTTAGGGATATGGGTGGGAATAAGTATGTTACAAGCAATTACCCTATATTTATCACATTGGAATATTTTCTAAAAACCGATTTCATGTACAAATTAATTTGGTTCATTTTCAATATGTATATTAGTGATTTCACCAATTACTCAGGCTCATCGATATTATAGTATACACACGTGAAAATAACAATTAGCTGAATTAATTGCTCAGATACCCGGTATATATTGAGGTTATGAAAAAGGTTTCTAACAAAAGTTGTTTAGTTTTAGAAAACGAACAGTTTTTGTCTTATAATATTTTTTCTATCTCATATGGTTTCAAAGATAGATAATCACCCCCCTGGCGGGGTGAAGAACTGTTTGATTTTGCCCATTCGCAAACTTACCGTTCAGCTCTAGAACCAACACACAAAATTTCAGCTCGTTATCTTTTTTCGTTTTTGAGTTATCGTGTTGACGGACAGATGTATCAAAATTTTTTCTCTACGATCAATATTTTCAACCGTTACAAAATCGGGACTAAATTAATGTGCCCTTGTATATATCATATATACCGGATATAAAAAAATCTTCTACAAAACGATTTGACCATTTTATTAACTTCTGGGAATTGTGCTTCAGTATTTAAAAATACTAGCCAAAAACCATCACAATCATCATGATTGGGAAAACTAGAAAGATGTATACCGTCTGTTTTGGAAAGCTTCGTTAATAGAGACTCAATGTTAAATATTATTTACTATAGTAACTACACAATGCTTCATAAAGAAATAAAAATAGTGGGGGTTCTCTGTAGTCTGTATTGTTTGTGTGCATACGTAATAAATAATAATATTATAAATTAAGTGGGCATCACTAAAGCCCCACTCTGAAATGACATCATATCACAAACAGCCAGATGTTTGTAAGTATGTATGTTTTTATAGTAAATATTTTATTTAATTATTTAACATTGATTCCCTATTAGAAATGCTTTTGAAAACAGATTGTATACTTGGATATTAATAATATTTCATAGTAGATAAAAACTTGAGAATGATTCTCGTCCGTTGAGAGAGATACAATTTCGACATTAGTAAAAACGATCCCCCGAAACGATGATAATAATAAACTAAATATCGTTATTAAACAATGTGTTTTTGGTAGAACAAATGAATTAATATTTTATCAGATATTTATCACCCTATTATCCCTGATTTCAACCAACAACGAACGATGCCAACCAGCCAGCCGGAGTGTGTTATATAAAATAGTATCTCATTTATATTTCATAAATATATCTCTGTACTCTGTTTATTAAATATTATTTGAGAGTAGTTCTGTCTTTATTTTTGTGCATGGCGTTCTGTATGTTTTATAGGTGTTTTGTGTTGAGAGCTTAAATAGAAAAGAGCTTTTCTGTACACGGCGTTTTTTTTTTATACTTTGAATACGTATTCAATTATGCATGAGTACTTACTAGGTGAAAGTACGTGACGTGTGTGTAGTAGCTTTTTACTGTATCTACTTTATACATATTTAATTAATAGCAATGGGATATTAGAACAGTAACACACGTAGGTACACACACTGTACCCGGTGTACCTATATTTGGTTTTATTAAATTTTAGTATTTTATAATAAATAATATATTATGGTCAATATAAGGCCCTAGCTATATGTGTGTTTTGACTACAATGTATTCCAAAAAATAGATTTCATACTACATTTATCTGATTTAATTGATATATAAGTTGAATGACCTTGATTTTGAATAAGGAAATGGACGGAAACATCATGCAAAACAGATAAACGTTAATAACAACCAGACGACAAAGATTTTCTATGTACATAGATGTATCCCGTAGGATACAAATATACAGGTATGAGCATTTTATTTCAAAGGACCTTTCTTTCAACAAAATTTTAGTATTTTATATAGAAATTATATACCGTGTGTGTTGGAAAGCTTTTCTAATAGAGAATCAATGTTAAATATTCTTTATTATTAGATGGCCGTGTGGTTACTGTGTGAAGTCAGTCAGTACACATGTAATGAGAGTGGGTTAAATATGTTCATTGAGTTCTTAACTTTAGTATGTGCATCACAAATCCCCACTCTTAAATGACAAACAACCATACGCTTACAGTATACCTATACACTATCCAGATGTTTGTATGTATGTGTATTGTATAGGCGTATTGTACAGTTTTAGAGTTCATATTTTATTTATTTATTAAACATTGATTCTCTATTAGAAATGCTTTTGAAAACGGTCTGTGTATTGGACTAGGTTTATAGAGTGTGTGCTAGTCCTCTCGAATTTGCCTTACATAACCGAAATGGAATTTGACAAATATTGTATTGTTGACGCTTAAATATATACAATTAGTAAATATATGAATAATATTGTTGATATTTGACAACAGAAATAATACTGTCAATGATATGGATTTTATGGGTGGAGCTTTATATTTCAACCTACAAGCAGTAGTTTCTAAGTTGTATACCACCAAGGGTATACCACGGAGGTTGAGACAGAAAATGTAGATCTACTAGCTTTAGTTTATAATTTATCCACCAGAGAGCATTTCAAAGGTCTAGAACTCCCAATATACAAATGTTTATAACTTGAAAATAATAGATAAATGAAATTAAATTTATTTGAGGTGAATAGATTACACGCCAGAATATATTTACATCTGTGATCGAATTGGTAACAACCTTGCCGTTTATGCAACAGATCCTTGGTTCAATTTTCGGTGCATACTTTCGCTTTAATATTATTCTGAATTCAATATATTCTATATTTCAGAATGGTAGTCGTAATTTTAAGGCCACGACTACGCTGACTTAAGTTGACTTGACTGTTGTTTCAGTGGGTTGGAGTCATACCTAGAAACAATTTGCTCTGAATTTTGACTGTTATCTAGAAACCAGCATCGAATGGGAAATTAAAATTACCATTTTACTCTGAAGGTCATCGAAATGTTCTTTACAACCTTCCAATTCGAAGGTGAGGTGAGCACGGTCACTTGCTGGGTTTTATTAGGCAACCTAGGGTAAAACAAATAACTTTACATTCTACTATAAATTTTGTTAAATTTGCATATCGCCCTTCTTGGGAAGTTTGTCAAATTTATTGAAACAATTTACTTAAACAAATTACTTTCCATTTTATGTGAAATTTTTTATTCAGCTAATAAGAGACTCACAGAGTACACGTGTGATGAGGTGATGGGTGTTTTTGTTAGGCCATGTTTGTGTGTGTGTGTATATTCGGCTGATGATGGGTGTTTATTCGGTGTTGGTGTATCATTATTCAACAGGTGTTTATATGGTATATACTTCATATAATATTAATATAAATACTTAACACGGCGGCTATATTATGGAGGTATACTAAACATATATATATACATAGTTTCACTAAATAATACTCATGGTGGGGGTGGGAAGCGTTAGTGAATGAGTCATTAACACTATTATAGTAAAATAAATATATAATATAATAAACCTAGTCGGATATACATTAAACGTACGATCGTAGTCGGTTTTGAGTAATAACAAAAGTGGTGAGCGTCCGTTAAACCATAGTTATATCCTCTGTTGGTGGTTGACGACCATTTTATCACTTGCCCAAACTTGGGATATAAAAGCATTGAATGCCAATCCAACTTCAAATTGTCTATATTTATTCTCTATTTATACTGTTATCAGTTTTCAAGAGTTGTTTAAACCGTTTTAAAGTTTAAAATCGAGAAAAAATGTTTCTTAACTTTTTTCGCATTTTTTTTCATTCCTTAAAAAAATCGTTAAAATTGGAGGAAAATATAGTGTCTCCGATTTTGATAGAAACTTCGTTTTAAGCTAATTTGGACCAAGCGAAAACAATGGCGTTGGTTAAAATACGATACGATTAACGGTTTTCAAGTTATCAGACCCATAGTGCTAAAATTCAAAATTATATGTCTTGAGAAGCGCAAATTTTGAAATGTGTCGGACGGACGTGAAAATGAACCTGATTTTCGTACTGTTTGGGTCAAAATTAACCTAGAAAATGATTATTATTAAAATCGAGAACAAAAATTTTCTTAATTTTTTTCACATTTTTTTCAAGGGGTACCCCTTAATAAAATCGCTAAAATTGGAGGAAAATTTTATGTCCACGATTTTGATGAAAACTTTGGTTTAAGCTAATTTGGACCTAGCGAAAACGATGGCGTTGGTTAAAATTCATTACGATTAACGGTTTTCAAGTTATCAGACCCACAGTGCTAAAATTCAAAACTGTATGACTTAAGAAGCGAAAATTTTGAAATGTGTCGGACGGACGTGAAAATGCACCTGATTTTCGTACTGGTTGGGTCAAAATTAGCCTAGAAAATGATTATCATTAAAATCGAGAACAAAAATTTTCTTAATTTTTTTCACATTTTTTCCAAGGGGTACCCCTTAATAAAATCGCTAAAATTGGAGGAAAATTTTATGTCCACGATTTTGATGAAAACTTTGGCTTAAGCTAATTTGGACCTAGCGAAAACGATGGCGTTGGTTAAAATACGATACGATTAACGGTTTTCAAGTTATCACACCCATAGTTCTAAAATTCCAAACTGTATGACTTGAGAAGCGAAAATTTTGAAATGTGTTGGTCGGACGTTAAACTGAACATGATTTTCGTACTTTTTGGCTCAAAATTGTACTTTTTGGCTTGTATTTTTTCGCTATCTCTTACGGTTTCAAAGATGGGCAGTTTTGCCAATTTTCCCAAACACCTATTCCAAACATTTATGTCTGCGATCAATATTTTCAAGCGTTACAAATCGGAACTAAACATAATATACCCTGATATATTTACATATGTCGGGTATAACCAGCAAAAATGAGCTTATCGGTTTTTGGATACTCAAAAGCATGTTGGTCCCCAATCCATCTATCTAATCCCACCACGAACATTTTTTATCGTTTTTGTTTTCAAGTTTAAAATGTTAAGCTCACGTATTTTTCGTTAATACTCATGAGACTTGTTATATATGTTTCGGTAGAGTGGTGCGCTGTGCGGGGGTCATTTCCTAACAATAATGTTGAAAATAAAATATAAAGCACTAAAAAAATATTTTTTTTTTAAACAATGTAATTAAATTAAATATCTTGATAATTTAATTTTTTTTGTAAATAAACATGAAAATTTGTAACAAACTCACACACAAATAAGTACATAAAATTATAAAAATAACACTTATTATTAAAATAAATTAAATTAAAATTTTTACAGTAGTTTTGCGTGTTTGTTACATATTTTTGTTGTTGTGTTAATTGTATTGCGTTTTCTGTATTTTATTATATTATATATTATTTATTAATATTTACATTGTATGTATTTTGCATGTACAGTTGAGCTTAAATTTTTAAGCTTTTTAAACTAGTTTTTAGTTTACAAAACTTTTATTGTACTACTACGCTCGTTTATTAATATTTTCTATTATAGACGATGAAATAGTTAATTTTTTAATGAAAAAATTAACTCGTCAACCGGGAATCGAACCTCGGCCTCTAGATATCTAGTCCAGCGTGCTTACCGCTACACTAAAGACGACTCTGACGTAACAGCCAACTTTTTCATATCAATCTTATTTTTTATTTTTTACAGTATTACTTCTGTCGAAGTTATTATTCATATATATTTATTTATATTTAAGCGTCAACAATACGATGTTTGTCCAAATTCCATTTCGGTTACGTAAGACACACTGTAGAAGACTGGTGTATACTTTATAGACCAATGTCATTGGACTTTATACTGGAAAAAATTAACTCGTCAACCAGGAATCGAATCTCGGCCCTCTGAGTTGTCTAGTCAGAGGCGTCTTTGGTGTAGCGGTAAGTACGCTGGACTAGATATCCAGAGGCCCGAGGACATCATCGATTTGCATGGTCAAACATATACAGGCTGAATATATACTATTGTACGTTTTTCTCGAAAACAGGCCAGCGATGGCTTATTTATGGATCATTGTTGTTATGAAATTGTAGGGTTCTAATGGTGTGCGACCGGTTCTAATCGTGTTCACAAGCACATACTTACACGTACAGATATAAACACAGACCATGGCCAAAAACTGTTTTTTTGGGAGACCTAAATCCAGGGAACCCTAAAACTGAAAGGTTTAATAAAAAATTAATATCAATTTTTGGGACTTTCGATCTCGAAAACAGTGAGCAATGTTTAAAAGTGGAAATGTAACTTCAAATATTACTTTGAAAAATCCATTTATTTAAACAAATAGTAATGATTGTTCAGAGTTTGAGGATGGTTATCTAAGCCGAAACCTGTCGCTACTATTTGTTAAAATAAAGTAGAGATTTTAAAGTAACATTTAAAGATGTTTTAAATAAAATTTGAAGTAGTAACTCTTTACAATAAAAATCTTTATTTCCTACTACTTTGTAGTCTCTATATAGAGGTTAAAAGAATAACTTTGTCTAGTACATAAATGATGTAATAGATGGCACTAAAACGAACGGAGTAGGGTGATTATGAATGAATAAGTTAAATAGTCCTGAGTACATTGTATGATGTTATATATTGTATTGTAACATAGTCAAGTGCGAGGAGGGGCAGAAGGTGAGGTACATTACATTGGTGGAGTTATCATGAAGAAGGATAAAATAAGTGTGTAATCTCAAACCACTGAATAGCGGTTTAAACGGCTGTACAATGCAATTCACACTTCCTATGTTATTACATTATATATTTATGAAATACTACTTGCAGAGAGCTATAGATATGAGAGCTGCCTGCTATATAGATATATACATACACAACGTCATGGTATAAAGGAGGAGGGAGTGTACTTTGAGCACCACACTATTCTACTTACTACTGAGCATTTGAGTGAGTGAGTGAGTACTCAGTTACATAATAATACAATATTATTCAACTTTTCACCATGTTGTTGTACCACACAAGTAATTTATTTATGAGCGAATATTTTAGTAGAATGTGATTGTTGATAATTTTGTATTAATGGACATTATAGTCCTGCAAAAAGGTTGCTTGTCAAAACTTGTAATAGTATTTGAAATGGGAATCTTGGACGTCGTAATCAGAGCGTAATCACGGTGGAAAGTTTTATGTATATTACAAAGATTGTCAAGAATAATCTAAAAGATTTTTGATAAGGTTTTTAAGAAATTTGGTGAAACACGCACCAAATTAGCAACGAGTAACTCTTCTTCGATCCCATATCCTGAAGATAGTTACGATTAGCTTATTTATACTGATGATGACTACTTTGTGAAATACGTATTTATGAAATAGGAATAATTGATCTAGGAATGGGGGAAAAACTTAAAATTTGATTAGTTTTCTTGTAACATGATACCAGTCCAACGGCGGCAGTTTGTCAATTAAATTAATGGAGCGGTTAATTGACTAAACTGTCAGACTGGACTGTCATATGGACAAGATCAAGAGTAACCGACTGTGCTTGTGAAAGTTTTCTGCAGTTTCATTTAACGAACTCCACGTGAATATCGGCATAGTCAGCTTATCATAATCAGTTACAGTCGCATAACCTACCAAATTCCTAGTCTGCATACAAATTCGAAAAAGAAGGTCTAATTGTCAGGCTGCGATCTCCCCTCTGCTACTATCACTACTACTAATCTCCATATTCAAATCTATATGGTTAGTTCCATGTATGGAATGTTTATCTTGAATGTCTGTCCATTCTTCAATTAAAAACTACGTTAAAAAGATTTTAATGCTACCATCACTATAGTACAATTTGGTGATTTGGAGAGTTCCTTTGTATACAAATGTTCCAATATGTTCCAAACATATTATTTTAAATGATTTGGATTGTCTCTAAACAATATCATATTTTCACATGAATACTCCGTACAAAAGAACACACAAAAAATGTCATTATTATATAATTCTATGCTATAAATTCTCTGGTAACAACACACAATGTTAGGTAATGCAATTTCATATAAGTTTTTATATCCTAATATGTATGTAATGTACTTGAATATTCCATGTCCTTGGATTCTCTGTGCTTCTCAACACTGTGCAAGTTAACACGATAGATACATTCTACAGGAGCTAAACTACGTTGAATTTAAGTGAAAGAAGAATAAGCGTCAAACTCAATAATATTTTTTTATTAATTTAAAAATAAAACAATAAAAATTTAAATTTAGTAATAGCCAAAATACGAATTTGCATCTCGAACTTATGTATAACGATTTATAGTATGCTAGTATAGTTTATAGTTTCTATAGAAATGTCATCAACAAAACTTTAATACACAAACTGACATTTCCAAATTATTTAACATAAATTTCCTATGCTATATTCGATATAAACTTTCTTTGGTAAGAACTGGTGCTGTTTTCTTACTCTTGTATCTCTGAATCCCGACATCGGCAGTTTGTCAATTATTAAGAGAAAAAAAAGGGGCGGTTAATTGACGACACTGTCGGCGTATGGACAAGAACGAAGTAACCGGCTATGTGCTTGAGAATGTTTTCTGCAGTTTCCTTCACGAACTCCAGATAAATATCAACAAATGTACCTAACTACATACAAATTTTGGAACAGAAAACACTGGATACTTCTTCTATTTTCAACATGTTTTCCGTTTCATTACATTTATAAAACACATTTTCCAACCTAAACGTAGAGAACAACTACTTTCTTTTACGTTCGAGTTGTAACAAAACAAAACGAACGGTCGTCGAAATAAAAATAAAGATTCAGGTTTTTTTTTCTAGTAATTTTTCCATGCATTTGCACTATTTTCTACAATGCTGCTTGACTTGCTTTTGCTTGGCTACAATCATTTTTTAATTCGTTTATTATTTAATTCATATGAAATTTTTATTTGAAAATTTTTCAACATTATTTTTCTAAACGATTTTGTCTTTTCTTTTTTTTTTTTGTCTTCATATTCTTTTTCTTTCATTGTTCGTCCACACACGTTAGGTACACCATAATACACCGTAATAGCGTCGTATATTGACTGACATATTTTAATTAAAGTATATTTTGTCTACTCCGATAAGATTATATGGTTGGTTTTTTTGCTTGCATTGTTTTTTGTTGTTGTTGTGATATTCATGCAGAGAGAAAAATGTGTTGTGGCTATGAAATTTTCTATAATTTTAGTCATTAAAGTACTTTTAAATGATTTTAATTTAGCATCACGTGGTGTTTTATAATGCCGGCTGTACACACTCGGCGAGACAACACGATATATAACCAATGCGAGAGTGTACTCACAACGCTCGGCTGCCTTGCCTAGACTTGCCTCGCCTCGCCATCGCTTCATTAAAAGTCGGTTTTTATCACGAGTCAAAGAGAGCAAGTGATGAATATATTTGACACGAGCACGAAGGACACTCTTGTCTACGTTCGATTCAACGTTCAACCGCTATTCTTAAATATTCGACTATCAACCGCTTTAATTGTACCTATTAATCTTAATAGTAGAACACAAAAATAAATAAAAACTGTTTATTCTTTTCGTGTCCTTCAGTACTCATTTGAATAAAAATTATTTTTAATAGTTCAATCAAAAAATTACCCGTAATTACTAATTTATTAACGTCATTTTTCAGGTACACCAACGTAATTTCGTTGACTAAATGACGAGAACTGTATTGCCGGCCGAACACTCGACGAGAGTGTACACAGCTCCACTTGTGGCTCCTCGCCGTACGAATGTATCGCCGAGACATTCGCCGAGTACTCTCGGCGAGTGTGTACTGCCGGCATACGAATTTACTCCAAACCTTGCAATTTCCGGTTCTCACATCGCTGCGAAATAAGTTTATAGTCTAATCTTAAACTTAAAAAAAAGCAGTAACTAGTTCCGATTCGGTGCAGTTAATGAGAGAATCCAAAAGTCAAACTCAAAGTTTGCCAAAACTGAATAAATAAGTGCAGTTAAAAAGGATTAATTGTGGTGGTTAAAAATGTAGATAGATAGATAGATTGCAGAGGATGCCCTGGACGGGTTGCACTACGAAAGCGGTAGGTGGATGGATATGTAACGAATATTAACGTTTTTGCGTAGACTGAGGATGAGAACTGGACCTCCCAAACGATTCCGCACCCTAGATACGGCCGTGAATCTTACCGACATTTCAATACAAATATAGATTTAGAATCACTACACTTGTATCGAAAAAGTATTGGACTTTCTATCATCGCTTAGGTGTTGAATTTCCCAAAACGTTCCTTTTTAATCAATATAAAAAAATTCATAAATTATCAAAACTTCGGCTATCAAAGTTATAACATCATATAATCTTCAAATACTTTTCATTAACTCTTCTTATCCAAATCCTTTAAATATGGAATCTTTGAGGCAAACAAATTTTCCCTTTGTACCGCTATAATTCCTTTGTACAAACATTTTTTTTTTTCGAAAAAATCCTTCACATGACATTCAAAGGTTATTAAAAACAGAGAGAACAGACTTATCGAAACATAAAATCAGGAAACATAAAAAAAATTTTATTTTTTTAAATAAATATAAAAAAAATTTTTTTTTAAAGATATCTGTTGAATAGATCTCTAGAAAAATCCAACCAATTATATCGCAATTCTCTGAGGTATCCTTTCAATTCTTACAAATATAAACATCATCAACAAACAGCGAGTACGAATTGTATGTGTAGTGGGGAAAAACGGGGCGGGGGGGGAGGGAAAAGGGGTAAAGAGGAACGATGAACTAACCGAATGGTTTTGATATTGTGCATTGTGTACTAGGTAGGTAGGTAGGTATGTGTATTTTTGTATGAATCGAATCTTCACTATGTGCTTCGAACTTTCTATGTTTTCTACACAAAACTCTTATAATGAACAACAAACTACATCCATCCATACAGACTTAGGAGTTAGGAGAGTAGTTGTTTGGAGAGTACATTTTATAAAAGATGTCACACAACAAAACTTTTAGGGACTTTTCTCTTCTCTCCTACTTTTATTTTCTCCTACATTCTCATCTTTCAGAACACCTCATATATATATACATATATATATATATATATATATATATATATATATATATATATATATATATATATATATATATATATATATATATATAATATGTGAGTACAACTCAATTCTATTCACATATACACAACTCTAAGAGTCATAATCATAATAATAAATTTATAGTTTTGTTATCTGTGTGTTTGTTTGTTTGGTTATGTTATCTCACTTTAGATGCTTCACCCGATGTACCGGATGTACCAATAGTTGACTAGTCCAACCTTAACTGTAAAAAAGCTAACCTAAACCTTTACAAGTACCTTATAGGGTTTTTATATTCGATTATAAACTTCAATATCTAGTCACCTTAGTGTAATACATATATCCCTAGATTACAGGTCGTAATTACCAACAAACTTTTATATTGATCATTAAATATTGATGTAAAAATAAACATTGGTTTTAAGTCCACAGATTGCTTTTATTGAATTTTTATAAACCTAGGTTTTAGATATAATAAACCAGAATATCTTGGTATGATAGGAACTATGATAGGAACTATGCCGATATTCATCTGGAGTTCGTGAAGGAAACTGCAGAAACCCTTCTCAAGCATAGCCGGTTACTTCGTTCTTGTCCATACGCCGACAGTTTAGTCAATTAACTACGCCTTTTTTAAATAATTAACAAACTGCCGATGTCGGGATTCGAACCCATAACCTCCAAGTTTCCAAGTAGGCATACTGCGCAGATATAACGTCTTAGACCGCTCGGCCACTGGGAATGGTATGAATCTTTTCAACCCAAATGTGAAAAATTTTGGTAGAAGATAAATATTGGTACAGCGGCGCTTATTACATGTGCATATTTCTCCTAAATTACTACTAAAACCTTTTAGACTCCTCACAAGCCGAATTCATTAATGTGACGACACTTTTAAGCCACCCAGTATACACATCATTTCCCCCTTCTCCACCTCTGTCTCTTTCTAAGTTTTATTATATGTATTTGAAATTTAAAACGTTTATCGTTTTCTAACTAACTTCAAATTCAATTTATTTTCTTTTCATTTAATCATGTCGTCGTTTTTTTTTTTTTTATTTCTAGTTTCTGTATTTTCTGTTTGATCAAAAGAAAATAAATTTTCATTTACTTCTTTTTTTTAAGAACAGAATAAATCACAAAGTTTTTCATAACATTATTACACAATTAATGTTACAATCAAAATGGGGAGATCTACGTAATATAAGACTTTGTTAAAAGTTTAGTAGGTTACTCGAAATCAAATCCTTTATTTCGCTAAAGCTCTGAATCTATTTAAAGATGTCAATAAGAATACTTTTTAGTATGTATGGAATTATTGAAGCCGTGAATATGTAGATAGATAGATAGATTGTAGAGGCTGCCCTGAACGGGCTACACTTCGACTATAAGGTCCATTGTGATGCCTAAGAATGTGAGGATGTGAGTGGAGTGGAAGGAATTTTTGTGTATAGACTAGGAATTGGTAGGATATTTGCGGCCGACTATGATAGGATCTATGCTGATATTCGTCTGTAGTTCGTGAAGGAAACTGCAGAAAACCTTCTCAAGCAAAGCCGGTTATTTCGTTCTTGTCCATACGCTGACAGTTTAGTCAATTAACCGCCCCCTTTCTTTTTCCTTAATAATTGACAAACTGCCGATGCCGTAATTTGAATCCATAACCTCCCAGTTTCCAAGTCGGCGTACTGTGCAGACATAACGCCTTAGACCGCTCGGACACTTGGACTGGTAGCCGAATATGTAAAGGTACTATTTATTATAAACTAGCAGAAAAAGGCGGCATTAAAAATATAAATTTTATTATATTTTAAATTTGTTGACTAATAGTATATTTCCAAAATTTTGTCAATGCCGATATTTCTATAGAAACTAAAATTATATTAGAGATCTAGCCTTCAGAAAAGGTTATAGCCGTCAGAAACGGGCATAACTTTGGAACGGTTTGGAATGTTTAACTTCTGATAGTTTTTCTGGAGTCAAAAAGAAAATTCATCCATTTTATAGTCATTCGATTTCAGTATTTCAATGGAGTTAGTCTAAAAAATAAATTATTTAAAAAGAAGTATAACTTCTTATGTGCGTACATAATTATTACACTCACACTGTTTTTCGTAACCTGTCCGATCTCATTGGAGGGGAAAACTGTAGGCAGCTTATTTGTAGGCAGCAAATTTCCTTAATTTCAATAATTTTATGGAAGATAGTGAAAAATTTATCACCACAATCTGTGTGGTGGCCAATCACTATGAATCACCTTGAGTTCCAAATTTAAAACAAATTTTTAATTACAAGGGTTAAACTTTCAAGAAAAACAACATTGTTTTATATTGCCATCATATGGGGTCGTTTTACATACCAAACAGGTACACGGGTTAATGGTACCACGTCAATATTGACCCTTAATTTAAAAAAAATATGATGTTCACTTTGAAAAAAAAAAACAATTTGTCGTATTCCATTTTCCCGAAATATAAACCAATTATTTGTTGTAAAATGAATGAATTATTTTCCATACTAAATGAGGAAAAGAAAAATCTATATAATTAACTTAAAAAATACATCTATAAAATTTTGTTAAAAATAACATTTTTCACTAAAAGGTTTTTTCTTCTTCTCTACTTCGTAACGAAATATGCAAGTAAATTTAATCAAACGTTTACACAGATAAATGAACTTTAAGTGTATTATACTACGTAAATAGTACCTATATACTATATAGTATAGTAAAGTATGGATGGATAGCAAAAGGCAAAGTAAACGTAGGTAGACAACATACCCAGAAATGGTAAAATGGATTATACCTATCGTTTTTTTTTTTTTTTAAATAAATTTTTTCATAATTTTCTAAATTAAAATAAAAAAATTCGTTACGCAGGAGCTGCTTCAACTTAGCGAATTTCCTTGGAATAAATAAATTACTCTCTAGCGGTCACAATGTTAGTATGATCAAAATGAAATGTCGTATCTAATTTTAGTATTTGCATGGCCAATTTTATTAATAAATAACATACGTCAAGGGGAAAGGAGGGCATAATGATAGAAGAAAACACAAAATATAAAATATCTCTCTTAATATTAGAACAATCGAAAAATGCGTAAGAAACAAAGTTGTAGAAAATCATGTTTGATACAATTCATCACCTTATCATTTTTGCTCAAACTCTAATGCGTACAGAGATATTGAGGAATTTAATTTTCAATCTTAAACCGTCAATATTTTTGTAAATATTAGGGTTACAGAAAAAATGATAAGAAACAAAATTACAGTAAAACTTAATACCTACAACTTTACTTCTTATAAAATTTTCGATTTTTTGAATATTAAGGGAGATATGTCAAATTTTGTGTTTCCCCCTCCCTCTAAACCCCCCTTTCCCCTGGTCCGATTTTACCCATTAACGAACTTGACCTTTTGAATACCAAAAGCGCTTCAAATACCAAATCTCATTCCGATAAAATGAAAACTGACCGCTAGAGTGATGACAGACACATATATATATATATATATATATATATATATATATATGTATATATATATATATATATATTTATATATATATATATATATATATGTCCATAGATATATATATATAAATTTTACAGATGGTGATTTTTGACATCTACAAGGTAGAATCGATGGACATTTGAAGAAATTTTTGCGAAATTTTGACTTCGGTACGGGACCAATAGCTCTATTTCCTTTCAGGAAATTCGCTAATATAATTTCATATATCTTTGATAAAAATCATACGATATTTTTGGTCTACTAAAAGGAATACTTAAATAAAATTCCTAAAAATTAGCTAATCAAAGAACAATTATTTATACATTAAAATTTCAAATTCGCCCCAATACCTAGATCAGTTTTTGTATTATAATTACGTATTTCGGCTACAAAGTAGTCTTCATCAGTATAAATTAGCTAGTCGTAATTTACTCTTTGACCTTTAGAAATCGATAGAAAATCGAAATCAATAGACAAAAATAAAAATTAATAAGACTTTGTAACGGTTTAAAATATTGATCGTAGAAAAAAATGTTTGTTATAAATGTTCATAATATAACCTATTTAGTCTATTTCGGCATGTCCGTTTATTTGACCGTCCGTCAGTCCGTCTGTGGACACGATAACTCAAAAGTAAAAAATTTCCCTTTTTTAAAAATACACAACTTATGTATCGAACTATTTTTTATAAATTCAGTATATACCGGATATTTAAACTCAACAATATTGACAAAACTCGCTCACTGTTAATTTGGTGACAGTTTCACTGAAACTCACTCCAAAATCCTCTTTTTGATAATCTGTATTATTTCCAAGAATGTAGTTCTGCAGTGAAGGAGATAAAAAATGGAGGAGTGAATTCTCTTTGTCCTGTTTTTCGATTGCAACACCACCTTGCGTTCAATTGGTGGTATAGCCATCATGTATTTCTGGAAGATTAAGATAGAATTAACCAACACATAAACGTCGGTTTTCAATCTTTGTGGGTATTTAAATTTTTCATTATAGTCGTGGACATTTTTTCAATCATACTCTGTATGCACATTTAAACAAGTATGAACGGATTTAAAACCGGTTTTTTTGTTTTTATTACTCTTGTGATATTTTTATTAACTAGAGATACGAAATACATTTTTACGACCACGAAGGACATAAAATAATTTTTATATTTATTTGTTTCAGGTATGTACCTACATAGTCAAGCTCAAGTCAGTAGTAGTAGTAAAGAGCTACACTAACAAATATACAATATCTCAAGTACCATAATTTGTATTATCAGAGAAAAAAGAGAGAAAAAAAAACACACCACCACCAAACGATTCAATTTGTGTTTGGGTAAGCAAATTTTTTCTCTTACAATAAATTTAAAAATCATCCTCATCATCATATATAATATCACATACATTGGAAAAGTAAGTGAAAACTTCGGAACTTCGGAGTTCGTTCGATACGAGAAAAGTTGTTTAAAATTTAAAAACTTTTTCCCCGAAGTAAATTATTATTTCCTTCACAAATACATATCTCAGGTATATCTTCGCATATAATATATATACTTAAAACAAATTTTTTTTTTTTTGCTTCTCTCGAATATATAGATATATATGTTTCTAGCTACCTCGAATCATCGATATACACATGCATATGTGTGGTGTGGTATGTTTTGTATGTTGAAAAATAGTTTTACGAATAGTTTACAGGTTCGATGGCGCCAAGTATCCCCGTCAGTTTGTCGTTTTTTTTTTTTGTTCATGATAAACGTAGTCAAACTATTTGTATTTGTATGTTTGCTGACATAACACTAAACTATATTGTCGAATCACATGACGATGAATGCCGTGAATGAGTTACGTTCCTTAAAGTTTACCTTGCGTTCGTATAGAATCTAATGCCAACTACATATTCCCCTCTGTACAAAAGTTGTGTCGATATGCATCTGGCTGAGAGAGGGTCTGTTAACAAGATTTTCTGCAAAAATTTCACAAACAAAGCTTTTGGTGTGGAAAACTGTTGACATGATTCTGGAACATAACAGTTGCCTCGTAATTGTTTTTTCGTGATCTCGGCTTCGTAATTACAAAACTAGGAATAAAAGGAGAAAGTTGCAAGTTGGGTCCGTGCCGGTGATTTGTTGTGAAACGTCATGCACATGATCCGTAGATGTTTGGACTGTCGCTAGTCGCTGATTCCAAAAATATTTGCGAGTCATACGAGACGAAATCTTGCCTCGTAGTAGTGTTCCGCAAAGATCTAAGACAGTAGACTTTTGATGCCTATCGTAACCATTCACGCACATGCGTCTACACTAGTACAATGACGTCACAGGCGAAACAAACACAGCGCGACAGATACGTAACGACATGATCTATCTGTTGTGGACTCAACCATTGTAAACGTATTGTTAGTCTCAAGGTTATTAGCGATTGAAATCCTACAGTATTTCGTCACCCAAAATTGTTCGGCCGACCACCAGTGTAACGATCGAATAGACGTTTTCACGTCAAAATAACGAAATATTAATTTGGTAATTGATTTTAGATATTCTAAGAATATAATAGGTTTCTCTGCTAAAGCATAAAATAGATTTGCCCTCTCACGAAAACCCTTTTATAGATTACAACTGGCGTCGCCCAGCAATGTAAGGCAAACGCTCGATTATCATAATGGGATACAGTTTTCAAAGAAACCTAGGGGAAGCACCAGAGATAGAAATCCAAATGATAATGCACTTTGCACGATGATAGAAATGCTTCAAAGCTATGGACTAGAATAGAGGTTATGGGTTTGTCAAAAAATTATGATAGGATAATGGACCACCGAGTAATAGGGAAGTGTTTAGCGTACCAAACCCTTAAACCTAACCTAGCCTATACCTGGCACCATGAAATTTATACACTACATTAATATTTACTATTCAAAATTATTGTATTTCAAACCGTAGACATTAGCATGTTTACAATCGATTTGTGCCGAATTTATGCGGGCTTCGAAAATTTGTTTTAAATAAAAGTTTTGTGTTACATAAACACCAACAACTTTTGTCTAAAACATTTTTTTGTAAATCGAATGCATTTGACAGAAATCAATCGTAAAATATTTACATCCATCTCAAAGATACAAAAGTTATTTTTTAACGTGTAACACATGTAATTATTTTCACGCCAGCCTGTAAATAGTCATAAACGTTCAATATAATACAACTAGTTAATCACCACCATTCTTCCAGATAAATTTTTCGAGGGGTTGTTAAGAGATGTTGTGTTTTTTTTCGATATAAAACTATATTCTCTCTACAATACCTGGAACTATTTAATATTGTCTATATATATATATAGGTTGCGTTCGTGCCAACTTTTATGTGATGCATGTGCTTCTACTTTATATAAATTTTTTGGCAAAGATCAATTGCTTTAAATAATTCATTTGTTTTTTGTTGTTGTTGTTGTTGGTAGTTGTGGGAGGAAGTGTTTGGTGGTGGTGATACTTTTTATACACAAATAATTTATGAGATTTAATTTCTTGCTTTATTATTTATTTTAACATTGATAAAACACCTTTGGTATCGAGCCAAAAACATTTGTTATACTGTTTCTTTTGCAAAATATTTTTTACCAATCAACAATCGAGAATCCAATTTAAAAAAATTGCTGACATTTATTCTTACAATTCGAAAGTACTATAAATAAAGTTGAAAAAAGCATCCTTCGTTAATTTTTGTATGAAAATCGGTAACATTTACGTATTGAGGGTCAAAAATTTCGTGTATGTGATCCTTGAAAATTGAGATCCCGCAATTGAGACTTACTTTCATTCCAGGTTACAGGCATAATTCAATATGTGGTTCAGTTGGTATTTTTTTCAAATTGAAATTTGAAACCTTCTTTCAAGGTCACATATTTAATATATTTCGCACGTCTACAGTCCACAATGTAATCATAGGTCATGAGTCCTGCGATAGGATCAATTTGACGCTTCTTCTTATGAGCTTTGCTGTAACCCATATAACATAAAAGACCATAGGCCGCCGAAAGTATTTGAAATGTATATTTGTATCGATGTTTCATGTAATGAATTTGGGGTTAAAAAAAGTTCCAAATAAACATTTGCAACGCTTTTGTCGATTTCCTCTTGTACAATAGATTTACACGAACCGCAAATTCAAAGAGTCGATACTCCCACTGACGTTACGTGGTGAATTTTTTCAAAGTAGTGACCATTCAAAATCATTTTTGGCAAATATTTTTCCGGATAATGTGTAAATTGTTCAAGATTTTATTATTCCACAAAATATACAATATCTGTTTAGATTTCCTAGGACGCGGGGCTGAGTGTCATGGCCACTTATAGAGAACTATTTGTAATAGAGAAAAAATTTGAATGTAGAAAATTCAAACTTGAATGAATAATAATAATTATAAGTTTTTCAATTTTTCTTTTCTCATTTTTTTTTTCTTTCTATTATTTATTTTTTTGCTTTTGCATATAATTGTCGTGACATTTGTGTTCGCTAGCGATGGAAATGAAATGAAACGCGGCGAACGAACAGACCAAACCAAACCAGATCAGACGAACGTACATTATACATAATATTTATAACGAATATAATTTTCTATAGTTTATTAAATAAAGTTTTTTGTCACAAAAAATAGTTTAGCAATTTTCTTTTGTTTGATGAAAAATTTTTTAATAAAATGATGATGAATATTAAAAAACAAAGACACACACACAAACACACGTATACACAATGGGAGTGGACCCTGGTCGGGATTGAATATGAACAAAACATCGACGAAGTTATTTTATTGTATTGACATCTTTGAGTAATACGAAGTCGTATGTCTAGTTGTTATTATTTAGTTGTTATAATTAGTTGTGGGATTAAGAATATGGTTTGTCGTTCCATTGACTCCAAATTGTGGACAAATACTCTGGTATAACAGAATTTTTGATATGTTCCAGCTGTTTCTGAGATATCATACTGAGAAAGTCAAACAAATATGTTTTAATTTGTAAGCAGTCAGAAAGATTTTGAAGGGATGAAACTTGTTAGGGATATATAGAGTAAACAAATTTCCAAATATGACATCCCAAAAACGGCTTTAATACGCCAAAAACTCTTGGTTACTATCAGTAACAATATGTGTTCCCAATTTGAGGTCAATCGGACAAAGGCCGTTTTCATATCTCATAAATTTACTACCTCAACTGGCATTATACGGATTCATCATACGCTCAGAAGCTTTTGCATACTCAGCTACGACTAGTTGTTCCCCACACACAAAATTAATATTATGTTGCAAAAAAAGAAAACATGCACAGAGAGACCAAAGAGGAGGGTTGGGGCGAGTGGAGTAAAAAGGACATAAATACTTGTTGGATTGGCTGTGCTAGTGCTGCTTGGGGATATACAATTGTGTGTGTGTGTGTGTGTGTGTGGGTGAGGAGAGTGTAGACAAAATCATTTTTTATTATGATTGTTATTTCTGTTCACTTTTTTTCTTCTCTATATAAAATATTATTTGTTGTAATCAAGTAAAAGTTCTTATCTTTGGCAAACATAAAATAATATGGCTACACATTGATAATCGTTATAAAGTTATTCCAATTAAATTTTCTTTTCACAAAAACTTTTGTTTTTCATTCAATAATATATTTTCTATATGTAATAATAAATGTCACTTTTCCAGGATTCCGTTTTTTGGGCCATATATGGGCCTTTCATAAAATTTTCGTTTCTAAAAATCTCTAGTCCACAGTACAACATGGTTTTTTTAATGATTAGTAACAGGCTAAATTCTTGTCAGTAGCTTCCTTACGACGAGACCTTCCTAACTTTTCTCTCGCGAAAATTCTCGATAGTTATAGTGACTAACGAAGCACGTAAGAGAGTAACTTGTTTGTTTGACGATAGCAAAAATTTTATCAGTTACAGTTAATTTGTTAATTAAATTGAGAGATAATGTAATAAAGGAGCTATTCCGTAATGATAGCATCAATAAGTTTTAAGTTGGCATTACTTAAAAAGGAGAGGTAGAGATGGATGATCCTGTGTTCCACCATCATAAACATCATCAAAAGTCGTATGACGTATGCTATTTATTGTAATGATAGAGGAATCATTTTTATTATTTATTTACAAATTATACTTAGTTAATCTTATCTAGAGCACGGTAGTGCGCAAGGCCGAGTCTGTTATTAAACAAAATAAAATATAATTTTTTGTTTTTATTCAATTTTATTTAATTTTTTGTTTCTCAGTCATTGCATGATTCTGACAGCAGAAGATTTATGATTGATGATGTTTATGATGGTGGAACACAGATCGATCTATCCCTACCCCTCCTTTTTAAGTGATGCCAACTTATAATTTATTGATGTTACCATTACGGAATAAGCCTAAAGACTTCAAAAAACTTGTGTCCTACAAAATGGATGGTGTGACAGGGAGATCTCCCACATTAATCTGACGGTATTTCCTAGATTTATCGAGATTATAGTCTCTTTGCACCATGTATTGACTCTGCCCGTATATATATATATATATATATATATATATATATATATATATATATATATATATATATATATATATATATATATATATATATATATATATATATATATATATATATATTATATATATAACTCTAAAAAATGCTATGAAAAAATCAAAATTAAATTAAATTTTGAACAAAGACAAAACCTCACAGCAATAAAAAATACTTAGACATAAAATAAACAAAGATAGTTTTATGCGGTGATGTACATCTGGAAGCGAGAGCCATAGAAAAACCACCTCTAATACCAAAAAAAAAAAGAAGAACATACATACATACATATAGTAAATGATTTTATACATGTGGGCACGGGGAGGGGGTGGTTAGTGAGGTGCACTATGGTAAGGAAGGGTAGTACTAGAATATCGGCGGTATACATATATATATATACGTGTGGTGATACATTTATTGAAAACGATGATATTCAATAAATTTAGAATTTCAAATATAGAATATATGGCTTTTACACACAACAGAACAGAAAACGAGAACGGTATATACAGAGTGTTCCAGGGACACATGGTCAATATTTAAAAGGAAGAAGATTTATCACATGGTCAACAATTTTGAGATGAGAAGTTTCATATAAGCGTGGATCCGACTATACGTTGTTTTTCGAGTAACAGCGCTGGAAAATAGATCAAACTGAATCGTTTTTTGAGACGCAGAGATTAGCTTCATCAGTTTGTACCCATATGTCGGAAGTCGGTCAATTGCTGTGTCGATAAAAGAAAAGAAAAGAAAGAAAAGAAAACCATAGAAATATATGCATTTCTGATGGTATCATTTAGATTAGCTCTTGATGGATTGGACGAAACATTGGAATTATAAATTGGGTTGAAGCGCTTTGCAAAAACTTTTTCAGAAATTATATCATAATGATTCGTAATTTCTGAAGAAGCAAACTTTCTTTGCACAACTGTAGTCAAAATAAGAATATTGTTACGAATATCTCAAATATTTGCTTTATTTAATAATTACAATGGATTTTCGTCAAGTAACGACCTTTATTCAATGCAATAAGAGCTTATATTTTACTGCCTTGATCTTGTTTTGCAAACTGAAACCTTTTAGTTCATTTTTTACACGCTTTTATAAATAATATGAATCCTCAACGTTTAATGCACGAACAAAAGTATTTTTTCTCGTTTATTTCCCGAGAGTTTCTTTTAAAAATATTTTTATTTCCGAATCACTGTTCCCACCATCTTCTAAACCGAAGATGGCCCATACTATTGCCTTCTAAAACGTTTTAAATTCTTTCCTGAACACACTGTATATATGTAACAGTTAAGTAACAGTTCAGTACAATCATCTCTGCTGCTATCGCTGGCTTACGCTGGTACACTCACTCATACGCTGGTAGTTCGTTTGCTCGTATGTCGTTCCTTGCTCGCTCGCTGTAGGCCACACTGGGATTTAGTTCCTTTAGGCAAGCAATATGATTGTATGTGGATGTGTGTAGTATGTGTTCGGTTATACTTGTGAATATTGCGAATCATTCCATTGATTCAATTCTTCTCCCATCATATTATAGTTGTTACATATTCTCCTCTGTACTTGTAGTATATTCTTATATATTGCATACTCAAAATATACACTGGTAAACAGGAGTGTCGTCAGCGGAAGGATATTGTTAATATCTTCGAACGGAGTGGAATCATGAATTAAATATGTGATTTTTATTCGGAACATTTTGATTTTTCTGATATAACTTAAAAAATATGCAATTCTATTGATATAATTTGCAAGGGATAACAAGATATTTTGAAGACGTCTCAAATAAGGCATCGTTTTGATTGAAAGAGCTTTTGTCAATTTTGCGGTATTATTACACACTTTAGAGTCACATATATAGTCTTTTAAACACCTTCGGAACTTTTCAAAGTTCTGAAAAGTAAATTTTTAGCTTTTAATGTTCAGTAAAAAAATTTTTTTAAACAAAAATTGCGTCGAATGGGATCACATGTACCTCTTTCAGATTAAACCTTGTCTAAACTAACAATTTGAGTTTTCCTAAGATCAACCCTTGGCATAAAGACTTGGTCACTAGGTCAGTTTTCATCATTACGATAGAGACCACTCCCAACCAAAACGGATTGCTTTCGTTATGACAATTTTGTACCGATTTATTTTCGAAATTAAGATACCACTGAAACAAATTCTTAAAATATATGCTCAAAGCATGGTTCGTTTCTCAATTAGGTAACAACGCGCTCTAACATTCTTCTCAGCGAATTATTTCGTAACAAATTCATTTAGATCGCACTATCTTGTCGTGAGAATTGTATACATTTAAAAAATTTCGATCAGATAATCGGAAGGTAGTTAAAATTTGAGTAAAAAATTTCGAAGTCAAGTTAAACAAAAGCTACCAGTCTAAGTTACCATGCTGTCAAAGGCAATCTGTTAGAAAATGGGAGGTTGAGTATTCGATTCGCAACAGTGGCAGTTTGTCAAATAAATTTAACAAAAAAATGGTGCAGTTAATTGGCTTAAACTTTCGGCATATGGGCAGGAACGAAAGTAACCTTGCTTATGAAGGTTTCCTTTCACGAACTTTACAGATGAATATTCGCATTATTCTATGAAAATCGGTTGCAGCCACACAATCTACCAAATTTCAGTGTGCATACAAATTCCTTGTCAATAAGGGATCAATAAAAAATGGTCTAGAAATGCCTACTTGTCAGGGTTCTACCCCCTCTCCGCTACAACTACTTCTACAAAACAAAACTTGGAAAAGAATACATTTATGCCTGTAAGCAATTTCTCAAAATACACGACTACGTCAATGATAAACTCACCAGATAGTAGTATTGCTATAATAGTAATAAAGTAAAGATAGATATATACACACATACATATAAACACACATATATATAGTAGTAAGTATTCTCTAATGTCCTTACCAATTGTAATTTAGGGAATTTCATTTCAACTGGTACATAATATTATTCCGTTCGCTTTCAATTTTCTTTGTTGCCACCATTACCCAAAATATATATTCATTCATTTCATTTGTTACATATATTATCTCTTGGTTGATATCATTTCATACTCTACCCTACTATATATATATATATATACAATACATATATAATACCCGAAGAACCCGAAGGAAGTATTTAAACCGTTTCACTACTATCTATCTGCCTCCTATCACTACCCTTCCCCCTTCCATCTCATCCCTAAACATATAATATAAAATACTCTTTACTTTACACAATGTATTCGATTTTGACTTGATACCTATAAATCTGTGTTCAGTTCAATACAAATCTATTTACTATCTTTCTAATTTATTAGAAATCTATCAGAAATTTGGTGAATAAAAATCAAATAGAATAAAGTTTTCAAAAATTAAAGTTTAACTAATATATGTAGTAGGTACACTTATGATCGAAAAATATTGAAACTGAAATGAAAAGTATGTGAACAATATCCATTTTTTTTTTTTGATGAGTCTAAGACCAAGAAACTAGACCATTAAGATTTCTAAAACTGTAGTTTGTCCTGGAGTATATCAAATCACTGAAAAATGTAGGTAAGCAAAACAAAGTCACTATTGGCTGAGTGCTTGGACATTCTAAAATCGATGGAAACGAGATGGCTGATGAATAAGCCAGAATAGGACCTGGTACTGCTGCATTCACCTAGATCCGTTTCTTAGAATGCCGAAAAGCACAATAACAAATAAATAAAAGTATGGGCGTTACAAGAGTTCAACCGATCTTGGGTAAATAAATACTCATGGTCAAGATCATGCAATGGCTCTTATGAAAAACTTCTCAGGGAAAAAGACCTCTGAGCGTTTACAGCTAGGAAAAAATCAATTGAGGATACTTACTGGCCTTCTTAGATAGATAGATTGTAGAGACTGCCCTGGACGGGGTACACTTCGATCATAAGGTCCATTGTGATGCCTAATTCGTTAAGGAAACTGCATAATATTTTCTCAAGCATAGCCCGTTACTTCGTTCTTGTCATTATACGCCGACAGTTTAGTCAATTAACCGCCACTTTCTATGTAGGCATACTGCGCAGACATAACGCCTTAGACCACTCGACCGCTTGGACTGGTTACTGGCCATTTTACTGGCCACTGCAAACTCAATAAAAATATGCACAAAATTAATCTCACAAGGAATTATCTCTGCAGATTTTGCCATGGAGAAAAGAAAACCGGAATTCACATTCTGTGTGAATGCGAACATCTCTCTCTTAAAAAACTCATTTGGGACGGATCAGATGAAATCAATGAGCTGTCGCAAAGCTATTTCTTTGCGTTTATCCAGACCATAGGACTCCTGGCTCACCTTTGAAGGAAAAGAGGTACGCAATAGATCGCAAATTATTCGCGGTACAAAAGCTATTTTTAAGACTTGCTCCTGATTCTAATCTAATCGAATGTAATCTCAAAACATATTAAATAAATTAATCAATTATTCACAGTACGTCAAAATTACTTCCAAAAAAATTTTGAAAAAACTGTATTGAACTTAAAACTTGTATACCATTAAATTTCCCACAAAAAAATCTTGGTGATATTGATAAATCAAAAACACTTTTTGATTTATCAAATCGTTTGCTTGAAATAGCGCGTCAAAACGCGTTTTCATTAGTTAAAAAAATTAAAAAAATATACCGCAGTAAAAAAGATGGTTTCAGAAACATATAAACAAAACTAAAATCGTTTAAGACAGGAAATCATTAAAAATTAATAAGTTTTTGGTTGTCTTAAATTAAAATGTTTTCCATTATGTAAGAAAGTGGTCATACCATTTATTATATTAATTTTTCTTGTTTTTTTTTTCTTAAATAAATGAATTTTCCCTCTTAGCTACCATCGTCGTTTACCATTTACCGTTCTTGGTCTATCTTGGTCTTTTATTTATTTTATTTTTGCCACTGGAAAGTGTATTTTCCACAATGTAATACAGTTAAAATATTAAAAAAATATGACAAAAACCATTTAAAAAAATTGAAAATACAAAACAATGTTATTAAGACTCTTATACTAACAACACACGGGCGGAGCGGAGAGTCTCTTCACAGTTTCTTTTTTTTCTCTCCATCTTCAACGTTTTTTTTTTTTTTCTGTAGAATGTTGTTATGTCCCTTTGGAGACACCATTTTCATTTCTTCTCTCATTTTCAAAACACATATTTAGCTTAGTGTGTTGACTAACTGTAAAGTCTTCTCCACATGTGGAATGGAATTTTGTAATTTATGTTAGTAGTGAATTTAACTCCACATTTTACACAAATAACAATTTGGCTTAATATTGACCATCTTGAATTTAATGGAAGGCTTGCATACGTTTGATGAAAGGCATATCAAAAATTTTTCCGTTGAGAAGATTCTGGTTCCAGTAACCTTTTGAAGTTGTATCCTGTTCAGGTTGAGTACATCGAAGGGGGATAAACAGTATCTTGGATGCATTCCGAAACAGTATTTGCCCGAGTTGATGTTGCGGTATATTTTCCCAGTTATCACGGTGTTTAACATTCATCCACTCGTTGATCACTTGTTAACATCATGTCTTCAGAATTTCTAAGACACCCTTGGGGCCTATGAAGGATATTCAGACTCCGTCCTATGCTAAGGTATCTGCTTTTTTATTTTCTTTGAAACCGCTGTGACCTGGTATCGAGATCGACTTAATATGGTACTCTAGATAATCCATGACTACCCCTGAGGTGACTTCAGTTGCAGACAAGTCTTTTAGAGCTTGAATGCCCGAGGTACTATATATATTCTGGTTTATGTAGCCTCTACGTAGGCTCTCATATACGGAAGCCAGTATGGTGTAGACGTCTGCCTGAAAGACTGATGCATTTTTCCCAAAGTTGAGGCTTATATTTGTCTTGGGTCGTTCACCGTTAATGCCCGGTCGGTCCCTTTCCTAGTTTTGGAACCGTCTGTATACCACACAATTCTTTACTGAAGATAGGGTGGTTCTCCTTCCGTCTGGTTAAAAGATAGGTAGATGCCACACAGATTCTCAAAATGGAAACTGCTTATTGCCTATAATCATCCTCAATAAACATGGGCTATCTAACGCAAAAATTCGTTGTAGTTCCTGAGATTACCGCGTTCAAATTGTCCAGCTTTATAATATTGAGGTTTATAATATATAGGTTGTAGAGGCTACCCTGAACGAACAACACTTCGACCATAAGGTCCATTGTGAAGCCTTACGATGTGAGGATGTGAGTGGTGTGGAAGGAATTTTATTTAGTTTTAGGAATCTATGATAGGAACTATGCCGATATTCATCTGGAGTTCGTGAAGGAAACTGCCGAAAACCTTCTCAAGTATAGCCGGTTACTTCGTTCTTGTCCATACGCCGACAGTTAAGTTAATTAATCGCCCCTTTTTTTCTTAATAATTGACAAACTGCCGATGTCGGGATTCGAATCCATAACCTCCCAGTTTCCAACTAGGTATACTGCACAGACATAACGCCGTAACGTTATTGATTTCATTGTTTAGTTTTAAGTGTGGCCCCGTCTTTTAAGACAAAACAGATACACGTATACATGTTTTAGTGTCTTACATGACTTTTTAACAGGCGAAAGAACTAGAGACTATATGTATGTACATACATACATACATACATACATACATACATACATACATACATACATACATATATACATACATATATACCGTCTGTTTTGGGATGCTTTGCTAATAGAGAATCAATGTTAAATATTATTTACTATAGTAACTACACAATGCTTCATAAAGAAATAAAAATATTGGGGGCACTCTCTGTAGTCTGTAGTGTGTGTGTGCATACGTAATGAATAATAATATTATAAATTAAGCGGACATCACTGAATCCCCACTCTTGAATGGCATTAATAACATCATACCACAAGTAAGTAGTATAGGTATAATAAATAAGTATGTGTATGTGTATGTATATATGGTTTTATAGTAAATATTTTATTTATTTATTTCCTATTAGAAATGCTTTTGAAAACAGACTGTATAGTTTATAGTAGTAACAACAAACGGAGTCCTTTTCTCTAAAATACGTTGAGATGAGATATACAACAAAACGAAAAGAGAAAATATTAAAAAATGATCCATCACATGTCGAGGGATTTCCCAACAGAACATTTCATATTTAAGTATATTTTATAATATTCTTTTTTTTTATTTATTTTTATTTTTTAACAGAAAGAAAATTTTTATTCTTCATTTCAGTTACGTTTTTCTTCTCATTTCTGTGTTATATTTCTATATTATTTTCATTTTCCAAAGGTATAATATTTATTCGTAATAATATGAAACTCGGAATAAAAAACGCACCACCAAAGGAGGATAGATACATCTTTTTTCTGGTGGAGTACGACGAAATGGAATACGAAAATCAAATAAAAATGTCGTGTATTGTGTAAAAGAAAGAAAATATATGTTATTTTACATAAATAAATATTTGAGAAATTTGATTTTCACACTTTTTCACCGTGTGTCTGTCTGTGTGTATGCAAAACGCAATGGAAAAAAAGAAGGGAAAATGAAGAAGAAAGGCAGAGAGAGAGATTGTTCGGCGACGTTGGTAAATTTTTGTTGAAGAATGGTGGATTAGTTGAAATTGAAACTAAGGTGTTTTCAAGGTGTTTGTTTTTGGGTTTATTATTACATTATAATAAATTTAAAAAAACCTTTGTAATTGAGTAGCCAAAATTTCAACAAGTATCAAGTTAGCGAAGAGAAACATATCTCCCCAACTAAGATGAATATGCCTTCGAAGAAATAAAATCAAACTTTGGGGCTTGTCATAGATAGATACATAGATAAATATATCTTGGGGTATATAAATGTATTAGACTTTGTAGAGGTAAATGATTGATATATTAAATAATTATTATTTAAATAAATAATAAATATGAATGAAAGATATAATTGATCTTTATTGATTTGACTTATGAAATATTATATATATTTATGTGTAAATTATCAAGGTTGTTAACATTCAAAGCAACCGTGGTAATAGGGGGAAGTTATAGTTGTTATGCAACAACTAAAAATGATGAACAAAATTATAATAATAATTTAATAAAGAAGCGATACCGCTACAACTTCGGCCTTATGGCCCATTGTGTTCCCCCTTCTACATTAGACGGACGAAATTCGCTTCTCTCATATTTTAGAATCCGAAAATAGAGCCGTCTGCTATTTGCGCATTGCTTCTGCCGCTAACTATTGGTCTGAAAAAAACCCTATTTGTTTGAGATGAAAGTCACATTGATCCAAATTTTTGGCGATCGGTTCTAACTGTTTTCAGATGTTGAAAAAAGAGAATGAATCCATCACCCCCTTTAGTACTCTGAACAGTTCACTGAAATTGCAACCAAGATCTCAAGATAGATAGATTGTAGAGGCTGCCCTGGACGGGCTACACTTCGCCCATAAGGTCCATTGTGATGCCTAAGCATGCGAGGCTGTGAGTGGAAGAAATTTTTTGTCTATAGACTAGGAGTTGGTAGGATATGCGGCTGCAGCCGACTATGATACAACTGGAGAAGAACTACAACTGCAGAAAACCTTCTCAAGCATAGCCGGTTACTTCGTTCTTGTCCATACGTGGACAGTTTAGTCAATTAACCGATCCTTTTTTTTTTTAATAATTGACAAACTGCCGATGTGGGGATTCGAACCCATAACCTCCCAGCTTCCATGTGGACATTCTGCGCAGACATAACGCCTTAGACCGCTCGGCCACTTGGACTGGTAAGACCTCAAACTCAAGCAGAGAACACTTTTTTGTCTAATTCAGAATTCTTGAACAAGATTAGTTTGAGTTGAATGAAAATTAAAACTGAAACTCATATTGATAAGAAAATTATATCATTTTGACTTCATACTAACCGTTTCCGAGAAAATTGTCTAACTACATGTGTTATCATTTTTCTCGGAATTTCTATATCATATTTCGATGTAAATTTTCTAAATAACTCAAGATGAGAATCAAAATGAAACGAATTTCATAGCGGTCCAATGAAATAAATTGAAAAATAAGACGAGTAAAATCTTATAATTAAACGCATTTCATGTAGGGGGGAAGCTAAGAGCGTAAATAATAAACCCTTGTACACGTTATTTGTACCGGTTTTTCATTTAGTATAAAGTGTGTGAATAAATTTAATTTATATTTCTACACGAATTTGTTTTAATGATTCTAAATTTAATTATATCTACGAAAAATTATAACTTTCCGCCGTTAATTGTGTATTTAGTTAACAAAAATTAAAAAAATTTACTTTTTTAATATTTTTTTTTTTTTTATTAAAAATGTTTATTAACAATTTGTTAATTTTATAATTATATTTAATTTTGTTAATTACATTCTTTAAATTTGTCTGCAAATCCAATTTGTTAATTACGCGAAAAAACATATTTTGAATCTGATCTAATTAAAAAAATATCGTTGATCTTTTATCGTGAATGAGGCTAGATAAGCCCACTTATATATACCGCTTAAAATAAGGGGGAATGGGAGAAATTTTCGTATCTTGGAATAGCTTGCTGAAAATACAAATCTATTATATAAACATAAATTTTTGTTCTCGATTTTAATAATTATCATTTTCTAGGGTAATTTTGACCCAAAAAGTACGAAAATCAGGTTCATTTTAACGTCCGACCAACAGGTTTCAAAATTTTCACCCTCAATACATAGGTACCTACAGTTTGGAATTTTAGCACTATGGGTCTAACACTTTGAAAGTCGTTAATCGTATAGAATTTTTACCAACGTCATCGTTTTTTCTGGATCCAAATTAGCTTAAAACGAAGTATTTATCAAAATCAGGAACATAAAATTTTCCTCCAATTTTAGCGATTTTTTTAATCTTGTAAAAAAGTGGTACCCTAGAAAAAAAGTGAAAAAAGTTAAGAAAATTTTTGTTCTCGATTTTAATAATAATCATTTTCTAGGCTAATTTTGACCCAAACAGTACGAAAATCAGGTTCATTTTCACGTCCGTCCGACACATTCTAAAATTTTCGCTTCTCAATTCATACAGTTTGGAATTTTAGCACTATGGGTCTGATAACTTGAAAACCGTTAATCGTATCGAATTTTAACCAGCGCCATCGTTTTCGCTAGATCCAAATTAGCTTAAACCGAAGTTTTTTTTCAAAATCGGCGACACAAAATTTTCCTACAATTTTAACAATTTTTTTAAGGGGTGGAAAAAATACCCCTCGGAAAAAATGCGAAAGAAGTGAAGAAAATTTTTGTTCTCGATTTTAATAATAATCATTTTCTAGCGTAATTTTGACCCAAAAAGTACGAAAATCAGGTTTAATTTAATATCCGACCAAAACATTTCCAAATTTTCGCTTCTCAATTCATGCATTTTGGAATTTAAGCACTATGGCTCCGATAGTTTGAAAACCGTTAATCGTATCGTATATTCACTAAAGTCATCGTTTTCGCTAGGTCCAAATTAGCATATTCTAAATTATAACTATTGTCATTTATCGATTTAAAACACGATTGATCCGTTAATGTTACCAGAGAAATAGTACACAGTACACCGTGTAGTCTTCGTGTATACATATATATATATATATATATATATATATATATATATATATATATATATATATATATATATATATATATATATATATGTACATATATATATATATATAATATATATATATATATATACTCTCCGTATATATATATATACATATATATATATATATATATGTACATATATATATATAATATATATATATATATATATATATATATATATATATATATATATATATATATATATATATATATATATATATATATATATAAATATCGTTTCCAATTTGAAATAATGAGATCTAAAACAAATAAATATAAAACGTTCTCATTTCGTATTTTACCTACCAACTCTCCAATATTAAAATTAAATACTAAAATCGTATACAAATAAATTCTCTCACAATGACCACCAAAATAATAATCCTGTGAAAGGTAGTAAATTAATGCAAACAATATCCAATCCAACATATACATAGATGTATACATGTGTATTGTGTGTGTGCGTGTATGTGCATCATGTATGAGCATGAGTGTATATGTAGGTACTACATATTAAAACAAAATGGAACTCTTTTTTCTATTTTTAATTATAAAGGATTTATATCAATCAATATATTGTTGGATACATAATAAAAATTGACTTTAATTAAAAGTTAAAAGCAAATAATTCCTGTTTAAATGTTTTTTTTTTAATATATGGGAGAGTACCTACACTACTATACATACAAACGTACAATCAAAAATTTATAGTGCAGAAGCCCAAATGACCTCTATATACAGATTATACAATGTAGTAAATGTGTGAAGAGACATTTTAAAATACCACAAAAATATCGAAACAAAATTAAGAAAAATGTAAAAAGTGTAAAAAGTATGGCACTTCGACTGTATGGCTCCCTTTTATTTCAATCTGACGAGATTCGCTAGACTCCCATATCTTGGCTAAAAACCGGTTTTCTTGAGCTTGTGCTTATCAAGGTTCATATATTCGAGATGAGATGCACCGAATATTCTGCTGTCACCGAGAGATTTGCAGTTAAAGATGATGTGACTGAATGATTCTTCCTCCATGATATTGAGTTTCATTGTGGACTCATATTGTGTGCAGATGGAATGTAGGTGAAGAATGATAGATAGATAGATACATCTTGGGGTCTAAAAAGTATTGCACTTCGACCTTATAGTCCATTGTGATCCCCCTTCTACCTTAGGCCGACGAGATTCGTTTCTCCCATATGATGGCAGTAACCTGGAGCTTGCTTATCAGGTTCTCCCGAAGGTTCATATATTCGGGGTGAGATGCACCGAATATCCTGTATCTGCTGCAACCAAGAGATTCGCAGTCAAAGATAACGTGGCGGGATGTTTATGTAGGTGAAACAACCGGATTGTAAACAAATATAATCTTCCACAACCTGCCAGAGACCAGAGACCAATGGCCAAAATTGATACTTTTATCATAATGGGACCCAAAAATCTATACATCCAATGTAAGCACAACATCAGTTTTAGTCATCGAACTCATAATAATAATAAATTTTTATTCATCCTTGCCTTTAGACAGATATATAGATGGATAGATTGTAGCGGCTGCTCTGGACGGGCTACACTTCGACCGTAAGGTCCATTATGATGCCTAAGGATGTGATGATGTGGAGTGGAGTAGAAAGAATTTATGTGTATAGACTAGAAATCGGTACGATATGCGGCTGCAGCCGACTATAATGGGAACTATGCTGACATTCATCTGGAGTTCGTGAAGGAAACTGCAGAAAACCTTCTCAAGCATAGCCGGTTACTTTGTTCTTGTCCATACGCCGACAGTTTAGTTAATTAACAGCCCCTTTTTTTTCTTAATAATAGACAAACTGCCGATGTCGGGATTCGAACTCATAACCTCTCAGTTTCCAAGTAAGCATAATGCCTTAGATCGCTCGGCCACTTGGACTGGTCCTTGCCTTTAACAATTCCTTGTTTAGAATAGATCATTCTTGTGGGATTTAGCAAATGAAGAACTGTACAATCTCAATATTATAGAAAACATTGTTTATATATGGAGGAGAAAAAATAGCCGAGCATTGTTTGCATTCGAATTTTATTTTTTTTCATTCGAATAACAATAATCAATATTTGAAATTATCTATCGTTTTTGTGTGTGTGTGTGTGTTTTCTGCCATCATTTCCATATGCTTTCAATGTGCTTTGGTTGTATGTGGTAGAGAGCTTTTTAGAGTTTAGAGTCGTTACAGGAACAAAAAAAAAAACAGCGCTCATAGTGTAATAAAACTAATTTATACACACGTTAAGTAATACAAACACTATTGGGATTTTTAAATTACATTATCTTCGTTTGGGTACCGTGTGTCATAAAAGTTCTAATTTGAATTCAGTCTTTAACAACTGCTGAAAATAATAACTAACTGAGTTAATTGCTTAAATATCCGGTATATTCTGAGTTTACGAAAAGAAGTCTCAAACAAAAGTTCTTTATTTAGGAAAAGCTAACATTTTATGTCTTTTAATTTTACTTTTATCTCTTATGGTTTCAAAGATTGTTAGTTTACCTATTTTGGCAGACAGACGGGTATGCGCAAATGGAAAAAATCCTTTATGTCCCCGATTTTGATAAAAACTTCGTTTTAAACTAATTTGGACCTAAGGAAAACGATTGCGTTGGTTAAAATACGATACGATTGACGGTTTTCAAGGTATCAGACCCATAGTGATAATATTCAAAACTGTATGAATTGAGAAGCGAAAATTTTAAAATCTGTTAGTTGGACGTTAAAATGAACCAGATTTTCGTGCTTTTCGGGTAAAAGTTACCCTAGAAAATGCTTATTATTAAAATCGAGAACAAAAATTTTCTTAACTTTTTTCGCATTTTTTCCAAGGGGTACCCCTTAATAAAATCTCTAAAATTGGTGGAAAATTTTATGTCCCCAATTTTGATAAAAACTTCGTTTTAAGCTAATTTGAACCTAGCGAAAACGATGGCGTTGGTTAAAATCCGATACGATTAACGGTTTTCAAGGTATCAGACTCATATTGCTAAAATTCCAAACTGTATGAATTGCGAAGCGAATATTTTGAAATGTGTTGGTCGGACGGGTTTTCAAGATATCAAACCCATAGTGTTAATATTCAAAACTGTATGAATTGAGAAGCGAAAATTTTAAAATCTGTTAGTTGGACGTTAAAATGAACCAGATTTTCGTGCTTTTCGGGTAAAAACTATCCTAGAAAATGCTTATTATTAAAATCGAGAACAAAAATTTTCTTAACTTTTTTCGCATTTTTTCTAAGGGGTACCCCTTAATAAAATCTCTAAAATTGGTGGAAAATTTTATGTCCCCAATTTTGATAAAAACTTCGTTTTAAGCTAATTTGAACCTAGCGAAAACGATGGCGTTGGTTAAAATCCGATACGATTAACGGTTTTCAAGGTATCAGACTCATATTGCTAAAATTCCAAACTGTATGAATTGCGAAGCGAATATTTTGAAATGTGTTGGTCGGACGATAAAATGAACGGGATTTTCGTAGTTTTTGGGTCAAAATTATCTTAGAAAATGATTATTATTAAAATCGAGAACAAAAAATTTCTTCACTTTTATCGCATTTTTTCCAAGGGGTACCCTTTAATAAAATCGCTGAAATTGGAGGATAATTTTATGTCGCCAATTTTAATAATAACCTTGTTTTACGCTAATTTGAAAATTAACTTAAATTAAATTTGAAAATGATTATTATTTAAATCGAGAACAAAACTTTTCTAAACTTTGTTCGCATTTTTTCAAGCCTAGGATTTCTCCTTACTCTGCAATGCCACGTAAGAAACCACGTCAGAAGCTGCAGTCTATTTTTGCTCTGGCTAATGCAGCTTTTGTATCTTTTGCGGTTACATAAGAGTGACAATAATCTAAGTCTTAACATTTTAGTTCCAATAAATAAAACAGTAGGTTAGATAAAAAACCCACAAATGCACCAAACAACAGTTTATTCATAGAAGAACGGTCAATCTGTAGACAACAGTTCTCCAGTACTATTATTCCACTTTTAAATGGTTTGGTGTTAAAGATAGCCCCCGACCGATAATTACATTCTTGAAAATGAGAGAGTATATGAGCGGCAATACTCTCCTTGTCGGCATGTCGGCAGTAGAGAGATATCCATACAACCAACAACCGACTGACTGACGGACAGACGAACCGAGACTGACGGACAAACAAACAAAACGACTCGATATTTGTCGGCTAAGTAATAATGAAAATAAAGCAAAACTCAATGGTGTAGTTGTGACTATGATAGTCGTCGGTCGGTTTTCTCCAATACTCTACAAATGTTCTACAAAATAGTTGGAACGGGGTGGAATGTGCAAAAAAACGGGGAGGGGAGATTGTTGTTGTTGTTGTAGAGAAACGAACGACAATTTCTATTCTGTACAATGTGCGATGTTAGTTTATACAGGATGTTTGAGTGTCTAGTAGGACGACTTGATGCAGAGACCTGGTCAAGTGATGGGATTAATTATTTAAAACTGATAAAAGATAATCAATACTTTTCTGGTTATTCAGTTGGATCAAAGGAGATGTTAGTAGGCATATTTCTGCCTTTGTAGTATGTCCTATATCACGAACAAGCAAATCGTATCAGAAATTATCAATCAAAAGTTCTACTGCGCAAGCCAACTTTGGAAGGACTGAGCATATATCGGTAGTAAATTGTTTTAGATCGAAGCCTGACAAGTTAGCAGTTCTAAGCCTTTTTTACCGACCTCTTGCGACTGGAGTCGACTTTGATAGGGACAATGCCGATATTTATCTGCAGTTTGTAATAGGAAACTGCATAAAACCTTCACAAGCATTGTCGGTTATTTTCGTTTTGACTACGCCGACAGTTTAGTCAATTAACTGCCCCATTAATTTTTGTAATTCAATTAACTGACAGTGTTGGGTATGAACTTTGTTGCGGAGACACTTCAGATTAGGATATTTCAGATTTTCATTAAAGATTCTCAAGTAAGGATGAAAAGTTCGAATACTGCACCCGGAATGTGGCGTAAGGTCTTTTCACATTTTTCTTACCAAGAATAAGATTGATGGCTGCCCCCATTGCATAGCCAAAGCATAGATCTTGTTAAGTTATAAGAGTACATTATTTAACTAGACTTTGTGGATCCGTTTTCTGTTGAAACTCGATTAGGGAACTGCATATCGAACGGTGAGGACACTTTCGCTTTGCAAATGCAACATTTTTACGCGTATTGTGAGCGAATAATATTGTGGCTGCAGCCAACTATGATAGGAACTATGCCGATATTCATCTGGAGTTTGTGAAGGAAACTGCAGAAAATCTTCTCAAGCGGTTACGGTTACTTCGTTCTTGTCCGCTACGTTCTACGCTTGTCTACGCCGACAGTTTAGTCAATTAACCGCCATTTTTTTTCTTAATAATTATGCGCAGACATAACGCCTTAGACCGCTCGGCCCTTTGGACTGGTTTTCTATTCATACATTTTTATGCATTTTTCCATTGGAACGTAAAAACTGTCGAGAATACCTAGATTATCTGAAACCGTCTGTACACGTGGACGACAAACACTTCACTCATAATATCCTCTCGACCCTTTCCATCGACAACAAAACACTCTCTATCGGTGGTTACCATTGAACTAAAACCACATACCCATCATAAAATAACACACCACACACATACACATGCACTATCGTTCGTATACACACACACACTCACACTCACGTATACAACAAAATACTAGCGCGTTAAAGTATAATTACAGACGAGATTTGTCCTCTGTCATTGACGTTTAATTTTGCCCAATGATACGTTAAATGAAATGAAATTTTAGTTGTTACTCTAAATACATACATACATACATGCATACATACATATATACATTCACACATACATATTTAAACTGAACTATTACTACAGAACTACACTTGTGATATTGCACTACTATTCTGTTTGTTTGTTTGTTAAGTCTGTTTGTCCATGAACTCGCTCGCTCGGTCGCGCGTTTGTTCAACATATTATTATTATAATATCATCGGATTTTATTATCATGTGTGTGTTTGTTTGTTTGTTTGTAGTGTAGCGTACGCTCTTTATATATGATTTTATTTTATTTCTATAATACCTTTATCTTTTTCTAACCTTTTTTCCCACCATTTACTACTCTACCGAGTGGCTTAACACTAGACTGTTGAACTTGCGAAGTAGAGAAAAAAGATACTCTCACTCTTTCACCGTGGTGTCCACGTAGGATACAATTAAGATGCGCGAATTGCTCCACAACCAAAAATGGGAAATGAGGTCTTGAACAAGTAAAATGGATGAGTATGCTGATATTTGCAAATTGGAGGGCTCGATTTTCTTACCATGGAATGACGAATGTACGACAATGCAAGAACGGGTAGACCCAAATGAAGGAAAACTCATGGGTTGGCTTCATCTTCACCATTTAATAGTGCATTATATACCTTCAGTCAGCTTTGTTTACTAATAATTTCGTGAAGCTTCCAAACTTGTCATCTTGAAGGATTCGACATGAGGGTTGCTATGTTAGAATCTTCATCTTTCCTGAACTGTTCATGGTAGAAAAATCTTTTAATTAGCAGGATGCATATTAATGCCCCTACTCTTCCCAGTTACTTCATAATCCTTTACTACCACATATTCTGGTCCAGATCCAGAGGAAGACGTTTTAATTATTTTTTCTTATATTAATCAGCTTGTGAAGCTATTTTTACACGACTTAGGACACACCATTTAATAGTGCATTATATTCCTTCAGTCAGCTTTGTTTACTAATAATTTCGTGAGATTTTCCATTGTCAGATTTTTCATTAACAGGTGGGAAGTTCTGAAGCTTCCAAACTTGTCATCTTGAAGGATTCGACATGAGGGTTGCTATCTTAGAATCTTCATCTTTCCTGAACTGTTCATGGTAGAAAAATCTTTTAATCTGCAGGAAGCATATTAATGACCCTACTCTTCCCAGTTACTTCATAATCCTTTACTACCACATATTCTGGTTCAGATCCAGAGGAAGACTATTATTCAGCTTGTGAAGCTATTTTTACACCACTTAGGACATTTTTTTAGAGCTCCGTGTTTTAACAGTCAGTTGGCTTTCGCAAAGAATTTCTACACTCTGATGTTGATAGATTAAGCTGGTTGCCCATAACAGTAGCGTATATTTCTATATGAAATATTTTGGAAAATTACCTCATAGGCTACGAATATTTGATCCTAGACTCATTTACTCAAGTAACAATTGTGATTTTAACTTGCTGTTAATTGAATTTTTCAATAAGCCAATACAAAATACAAAATCGGTTTAAGGGTAAATTTGGAAAAAATTGATGACCATAATATTTCGTAATACAACGTATATTTCTTTATCTGTCCACTCTTAGAACACTTGATCTGCGCCGTACGAGACTGTTATCCATTAATTGTTTTTTAATTGAGACAATCTGTATAATAATAATAAACTTTTCTAGTATACTATTATTAGGTAAAATAGAGAGGAAAATTTTCAGTTAATATTGTTTGCAACTGTTTAATATGTGCTATTTTAACGTCGTCCAATGTTGGTATCCCATTAAATATATATATATATATATATATATATATATATATATATATATATATTTTCTATCCTTGTTTAACCAACAATAGTGTCATATATCTAGGTATGCAGTACATCTCACTTATAACAGTCGCATTATTCCATGATAATAACAATTTAATTATATATATATATATATATATATATATATATATATATATATATATATATATATATATATATATATATATATATAGGTTCTATAATAACATCAAGTAAAGAGCCATACTCCATCATTTCCCATGCTCCGTAATACGAAAACATCATCGTCATTATTACGAACAATCATTTGTACAGACAGGCTATTCGACCAACACATATATAGGAACTAGATAGACCAAATGTTTTCCTATCTGCAGTTAATTCAGTCATCATCAATATACAGAGAGTATTAACATGATTAATACCAGTCCAAGTAGCCGAGCGGTCGAAAGGCGTTATGTCTGCGCAGTACGCATACTTGGAAACTGGGAGGATATGGGTTCGAATCCCGACATCGGCAGTTTGTCAATTATAGAAAAAAAGGGGGTTTTAATTGACTAAACTGTCGGCGTACAGACAAGAACGAAGTAACCGGCTATGCTTGAGAAGGTGTTCTGCAGTTTCCTTCACAAACTCCAGATAAATATCGGCATAGTTCCTCAGAGTCGGCTGCAGCCGCATATCCTACCAATTCCTTGTCTACTCACAAATTCCTTCCACTCCACTCTCATCCTCACTTCCTTAGACATGACAATGGACCTTATGGTCGAAGTGTAGCCCGTCCAGGGCAGCCTCTGTAATCTATCTATCTATCTAACATGATTAATGGAAACTTCTCACCCCGAAAAAACAAACAACAAAGAAACGATCTCAACAAAGCTCACGACTTTTTCGTTTTTTTGTTACTGGACGTTTAGTTTAAAAATTATGCTATACTTTTTAAACTATGACATTCAGAAATATTAAACTGAATCTTAAATTAAATCTCATAAGCTGCGGTTGTGATCTCGTCTTAGAGCACCTATTCCAGCCCTGCTTTCTTCAGGAATTACACGATCTGATCGTAGCGCAGCTGAACTAATCTGGTAGACACAAATATTCTCCAAAATATTTTGACACCCGGTATATACATATAAAATGAGTCTGTCTTTTAACAATTTTACTATTTGTTAGTATATACAAATGTATATACATGTATATACATATATGAACAGACAGACAATTATAGTATTGAACTTTAAACGACCTAAACTGTATCATATTTTCTCTTTATCTAATTATTTCTTCCGGTAATCGGTGATCATTTCCGATTTATAACAAAAAAAAAAAAAATAACCCGTTTTTATACTACACCATAAATTCATAGATTACGTGAGATAAGAGCCAAAAAATTTCTCTATCAATTTGTATTGTACAGTAATCGTTTTTTTTTTTTGGGGTTGGGAACAAATATGCTTACATTGTAACTTGGCTCGAATTTTTTTCGCTTATAAAAAGTAAGGTTAGTAACACGCAATGTGAGGGGAGGGGGTAATTACGCCCACTTTTATATTAGATTATTTATACTTGAACCAAAATACTGCTTTAGAATGGACTAATTGACTAAATTTAATTAGTTTTGTTCAAGATAAATTAATTTTGTTGTACCAAAGATTAGTTTTATATTTTTTCCAGGGATGTTATTGGTTGTTTTCCAAGGATGTACGATCATACGGCTTCTGCTTCTAGCGGTTAACATAGACGCTGTACAAAAACTCCTAACTAACATCACCATTTAAATCAAACGAGTCGGTCTTCGTAAAAACCTAAAGAAGGCCAAAGTTCTTACAATGTAAAACGACCAATTCTGTTTTTAATAGCGACAATTTAGGACTTGAATATATCGATGAATATATCTATCTAGGCCAGTTGATTTCTTGTTTTGGAAAGCAGGATAAGGAGATTCAGTGAAGATTTCTGACTTCATGGAAAAGATACTGGTTCCTGAAACATGAGTTTAAGTCTGACCTACCTCAAACTATCAAAACCAAAGTTTTTGACGTTTGCAATACTCTGATTCTAGATGTTATGGTAGTGGAATGCATATAACTTTTCAATATCTTTGATGTCGATTCTTTTCTCGATGAATCGTAAAACTGACACTAAAATTTGTTCCAAATAAAACCTATTTTTGGCTTAGTTCTGAACACTAATTAAATTTCTAAGCTCCGAATATAGATAGATATATTGTAGAGGCTGCCCTGGCGGGCTACACTTCAATCATAAGGCCCATTGTGATGCTTAAGGATGTGAGGATGGGAGTTAAGTGGAAGGAATCTTTGTGTATAGATGAGGAATTGGTAGGATATGCGGCTGCAGCCGACTATGATAGGAACTATGCCGATATTCATCTGGAGTTCATGATGAAAACTGCAGAAAAACTTCTCAAGCATAGCCGGTTACTTCGTTCTTGTCCATACGTTCTTGTCCAATTAACCGCCCCTTTTTTCCCCTTAATAATTGACAAACTGCCAATGTCGGGTTTCGAACCCTTAATATCCCCAAATAGGCATACTGCGCAGACATACCGCCTTAGAAGCTCCGAATATAGGTTTTATCGTCCAAAACATCCTTCTACATTCTATATAGAATAAAATATTATGAATTTTAATCTGTTTCCTTTAATAATTTTTTTTTTATTTACATTTTTTGAACATTATTATTCAAAATAAATATGCCAGTATTTTCTCCATATGCCAGAAACTTCTATCCGGTTCTCTTATTAATAAAATAAACAAACTTTACATACACAAAAAAAAAAATTGTGTAACATTCTATGTAAATTTGATAATATTGTAAATAATTCGTTCCATCTTTGTTCAACATATATTTTGAAGATAGAGCAAATATTGTGAAAATATCTTTAGGGGTTTTTTTTTTTACATACATACGGTAAATTTTATGTAGGTAAATATCATTCAAGGTAAATTGTCGGTAATATCGGATACATACATACCATATATGTATCTATATATATACTCATATTCGAAACTTCTATGAATTTCCGTTAATTTATTTTATCTTATTATTTTTATGTAAATATGTTTTTTTTTGCTTGCATGTAAATAATCAATAAAATTGTACTATTTTATTTGAATATATTTTTAGGAAGTTAGGAAATATAATTTTTGGTTTTCGTTGTCCTAATTTTGTCTTACTTTTCGGAATATAAAGATTTTGATTCTTTCGAATTTTAGAGCTTTTATCTAGAATGCCGTAAGTCATGGGTTCGATTCCCATTCTAGATGTGTATGATTTTTTCATATCAAGCATTTGATGTCAATTAATGTTATCAATGTTCAGACATATTATTTGAATATCACATTAAGTAAACGCTAGTCACTTTCGTTGGTGTAATATAACCGGAAGGCAACTGTACTTAAAAAGGATAAATATACGCTAGTTTAAAAATTTGAACTAGACTTAATTTAAAGACTGAAAAGACAGGACACTGTCGATTGAATTACCACCTACATAACTTGGGGATCTTTGATGAACCCACTTGTAGGGCCTGTATGGAGGACGATGAAACCTCCATACATGTTGTATGCCCCTGCAGAAGCCTTCAGGGTGTCAGATATAGAATGTTTGCGTCCGAAACTTTGGATCCATCAATCCTGGGAGCAATCCCGGCGGAGAAGTTGTGGGCCTTCTGTGTGGCGTCTGGCCTCGACAGAATCCTATAGCTTCATCTACTTAAAATAGCATCTCCTGCCCGGAGGCGTCTCGCCTTCGGGTGACAGGTTGTTCTCAAGGAGGGCACAAAGGACCCCTTGGTCTAAGTACTGGGCACCCGTATGCGGTACCCCTCTTTCTGATTATTATTATTATTATTATGAAGAATACATTTCCCATATATATCAAGGAAAAGTAGGAACAAATACTAATGTTTTCCTTATGTGTCGTCTTGTTTAGCATTTAGAACATGTTTTCAATAACAACACAGTTTAAACAACAGTTAAAACACATCATATAGAATAGACACTCACACAACAAAAACATAATAATATTCGACAGAAATTTATTAGGTGCACAAAATATGTATGAAAACCGCATATAAGCGACCACAACAATCCTACCCGTCATCACTTTACCGCACCGCACCGCACCTCTATACCTACATCACATGACGGTTATACCTACCTACAACAGTTAGTTTTGTATCACACTCATTCCCATGCCCACGACTATTAATAATAATAATCATAATAATAATAATAAACAACGAATGAACGCTTTGCCATCTCACTCTCTCTCTCTCTAAACTAAACAGTCACTTTATTTAAACCGTTCTCATCACTTTTGTATTTCATATTTGTTTTGTTGTGTGTTTCAAAATGACTTTGTTAGTTGTGATAGTGTGTGGTGTTCATGCAAGCACCCATCTATCCACCGCATCTATCACCAAACCAACGCCACCCCATATCATTACTATACAGACTGTCTCAGAATAAATGTTCCGAATCTCTCGGGAGTAGCAGATATTCTCAAAATAAAGAGACGTCTTTGGTGTGGCGGTAAGCAAGCTGGACTAGATATCCAGAGGCCCGAGGTTCGATTCCTGGTTGACGAGTTAATTTTTTCATATCAGTATTTAATTGAAAACGTTTGTTAAGGAATATGTCGGAATACCTTCCATAGGCCCCAAGCCTATTTTAGGAATTCCAAAGACAGCATGTAAATAGATAAGCATGTAAATAAAACACCGCGATCACTGGGCAAGTAATAAAGAATATTTAACATTGATTCTCTATTGGAAAAGCTTTCCAACACACACGGTATAATTATAATAAATTTATACACACACATATTTCACATTCCTCACTACATATATGTTTATCTTTGTCTCTGTATATTATTCAAACAAAATTTTTGGTTAATCGTATGATGATGATGATGATGATGATATAGTTTGAAAACATCATAAAGTCTCTCATTCATAATTTACTCATTTTATCATCGGTAAATTTATAGCGCAAGCAAGCCAAAGAGTATACACACACACACACACACACACACACACACAAACACACAAAAAGCACCAAACATTCGTTCAGTTCAGTTCGTTTATCGTCACAACAACATGCATGGAATATTTTTGTTTTATATAATATACAAAGTTAATTATGTCGTTTGGTTTTAATTAACTGTCGTTTAAATCATTTTCTAATAAAGTCGTCGAAAATTTATAGTTGATTGAACTGTGGAATTTATCGTATTTGATGTTAACAAACTATTTGTATTTAACATAGGAAAAGGCCCTAAAGGTCTGGTCTTTAATACCCAGTATACATTTTATATACAAGGTTATATTAAGTTTAGTCCCGATCAGTCCAAGTGGCCGAGCGGTCTAAGGCGTTATGTCCGTGCAGTATGCCTACTTGGAAACTGGGAGGTTATGGGTTCGAATCCCGACATCCGTAGTTTGCCAATTATTAAGAGAAAAAGAGGGGCGATTAATTGACTAAATCGGCGTATGGACAACCTTCACAACCTCCAGATTAATATCGGTATATCCTACCAATTTCTAGTCTACTCACAAATTCCTTCCAATCCACTCACATCCTCACATGCTTAGAAATCATAATGGACCTTATAAAATGCAGCCATAGCAGCAATTGCTGGATAGGCAATAAGTTTACAAAAAAAAAACAATTAAGATATGTAAAATATAAATTTTCACCTTTGTATATCAACAATGCCATCATTGAAGCATATGAAAACTAAATAAATACAACAACAAAAAAGAAGGAATTTGGGTCACTTCCTCCTGAAAAATAATAGATGACAAGTATTGTTGTAGGTACTACACCTCTAACAGTAACGTGTTTGAACAAATGTATTAATAAAATAAATATGATCGATTTACAAAGTCAATTGAATCTATTATAGAAAATAATATAATTTTTAGTATTGTTAAGACTTAATAATATTGAAATAAAATACAAATGTTACAAAAAACAACACTATTATTGGTCCGTTTGTCTATGTCCGTCCGTCTGTCTGTCCAACCCACGTAAGTATACCTTATAAAATAATAAACGATTAGTTTTAATAGTTTACGTGATTCGTATAACAATTACAAGTTTATTATTTCGTTACAATATTTATTATCAAAGTTTTTCTTGAATATCGGAAATCCTTTAGTTATGAAAAATTTATGAAAAAAGTCACAAGCTTGAAATTACTCATGCTAGTAGATTATAGGCATCAAATGTCGAGCTATAATTTCAAAATTTTATAAATTATTAGTGCGTCTTATGTATTCGGTTTTCGAAAAAATAAGGCACGAATCAATTATAAAATTTCGAAATGTTGCTCCACTTTTCAAATTACAAAGTGTACAAAGTGTACCGTATGTACACTTTTTATTTATTCGTTTTTCGGAAAAATGTTATTCGAAAAGTTGTCAGTATAGCAATGATTAACAACTTTTATTCGAAGAATTTTTTCAAAAACCAAATGAATATGACACAAATCAATTTTAAAATTTTCTGAAAAATGACCATCACTTCTGTAGCCCATTATACTTTATTTGTACGGTTTTCAAAAAAGTGTTTCGAATAAAAGTTGTTCAATTTAAATATACCAACAATTTTTAGCCGAAACACTTTCCCAAAAATCGAATGAATAAGGTACACAAATCAAGTACCAAATTCGGAAAACACTCATTTCGTTGTTAAAAATTACTAAAAGTAATTCTTGAACATAATGTCACTTTGCAGTTGTTTAGCCGAGCGGCCTAAGGTGTTATGTCTGCGCAGTATACAAACCTGGAAACTGGGAGGTTATGGGTTCGAATCCCGACATCGGCAGTTTGTCAATTATTATGAAAAAAAGGGGCGGTTAATTGACTAAACTGTCGGCGTATGGACAAGACCGATGTAACCGGCTATGCTTGAGAAGGTTTTCTGCAGTTTCCTTCACGAACTCCAGATGAATATCGGCATAGTTTCTATCAGAGTCGGCTGCAGCCGCATATCCTACCAATTCTAAGTCTACTCACAAATTCCTTCCACTCCACTCACATCCTCACATTCTTAGGCATCACAATGGACCTTATGGTCGAAGTTTAGCCCGTCCAGGGCAGCCTCTACAATCTATCCATCTATCTATCTTGCAGTTGTTACGGTTTGCGAAAAAATGTTCAGAATATACGAAACAAAGAACACTTTTATTCGAAATATTTCAACTGGAAACATTTTTATTATATAGAATGCCAGTTTTTGGAGTCGATAGAATATATATGACTATAAAAGCTCGTTAAGAAACATGTCAAATCGAATACGCACGCAAAAATGAGATTTTATTTCGAGAATTAACACTAAGATAAGTTGAAATAAATGGAAATATGCTACTCTATCTCATAATATACAAAAAGCTTGTTTGTGTATTAAATTGAATGCCATCGAATACAGAGAAAAGATATTCTCGATGACAATACTTTTTACCAAATGACAAAACATTTGGTGGAAATATAAAGATAATGGGCTTGTGAACACAATATGTGTCATATACAGACACACGGCAACCAGCCAGCAACACTGCAAGGTGGTGACCATCATCAATACGACACACGCGACACATCGTAAGAAAGTCAGTCAATAGAAGAAATAGAAAAAAAATAAACAAGTGTCTATACTCTATACTTATAGCAATGACCTCTATACAGTGTGTTCATTTCAAAAGTATCCATACTTAATAACTCTTGACCTTAAGTTCAAAAATGGTACTAGATAATTTTAGGTTTCAACATTTCGCCCCAGCCACCCCCACTTTGAAATAGCACCCCTAACTTGTGATACATCCTTTGAAAGAGCATAAAATTCTCTATTCAACCATGATAACAAAAATGAAATCGATCGATTGGTTCTTAAGATAGACTACACAGAAGATGGAAGGTATGGTTCTGTTTCCATCTCCCTCAAAGTGCCCCTTGTCCCTAGTCCGACCCTGCCAATTAAACAAACTTGACCTTTTGTATTTAAAAGCACATCACATACCAAAGTTCATTCTCGTCAGACTGTAATTGTGAGTTTGGCGTATAGACATATCTGATAGGTACACTCCCGTTCATCCGTTCATAAAAATTGAACCAGTTGAAATATTCTAAGTGTTATTGTATGTAATATACATACATTTAGTAATATATACGCTTAGAATGTGACCTACTGGAGGTTAAATTTTTATGAACAGGAGTGTGTTCAATGAACATTTGAAAAACGTTTTCCGAAACTTCTTCATTGCTACAAAACAAAAGCTATATTTTCTTCAAAAATTAGCTAAAAACTAAGATCTAACTAATCATTTGCAACAGAAAGATTGATCATTGATTGAGTTTGTAGCGGTATCGCATTTTCATTAAATTATTATTATAATTTTATTTATCATTTTTATCTGTTGAAAGATTTTGGAAATTTTTTCTTTAAAATATGTTAATTTACCACCCTCTTCGCTTACTTTTTCTCGGGGGCGCCAAAATGTTGAAATAATAGATTGATATGATAAATAATTATTATTTAAATAAATAATAAATAAGTGTTAAAGATATAATTGATCTTTATTAGATTGAATTATGACATATTATATATTTATATGTAAATTATCAAAGTTGTTAACATCCAAAACAACCGTGATAAAAGAGAGAAGTTATAGTTGTTAAGCAACAGATAAAAATGATAAATAAAATTATAATAATAATTTAATGAAAATGAAAATGGGATACCGCTACAAGTTCTAGTGTTTGCTCCAATATACTAGATATACTAACTCTTATATTATATGTAAGAATTAGTTTTCGACACTTGATTAGAAGCTCTAGTGTATGCTATAATATAGAAAATTTTTTTCCTGATACGCCACAAGAAACTCTCGTCCATATATATGGAGGTCAATGAATTACATAGATAGGTGTTACAACACTTTAACTGAGTGTGAAAGGAACACTTTTATGATTATTAGGGAGAGGTTTAAGAAGTGTTCTTCGTTCGAGAGATGGCTTGTGCCTGCTTGCTTGTGCTTGTGCTTGTGCTACGTTTAGTTCTTGGTCAGAATACTGATGATCTGATTCATTCTGACTCCACACATACAATATTATTTGTCGACCAACTTCGAATATAGATATCTATACTATGTGAAAAGACGTAGATTTATTGCGAACACGAGACTAGAAAACTCAAATCATTTTTGTTAGGTGAATATTGCTGCTGCTGCTGTTCGCATGTTGCTTATGTTTTTTTCGGGTTGAATAAAATCTATTTCCATTCTCTGCAACATCTTCGTATAGTCTTCGAAGACACGGTGTTGATAGATTAAGATCTTTATTCTGCTTTTTATTCAATTTTGTATTGTATATTCTTTACGTACTGAAGATAACTTTCAACTATGAACCATCTTTCGTTATCTCGTACTTTACGGGAGTTTTGGTACAATGTGTTGTTTAAAAGTCTCAAACTGGGAAAAAATATTCATGATACTGAAAAACATTCAAAAAATGTTGAAATGCTTCTTGAACTATTACAGAATGGATGAAGACATTTAGTGAGAGCATTGATAGATTGATCATGGGGTAAATACAAGTATTACACGTCGCCCTTGTGGGTCAATGTGCTCCCCTTCTACTTTAGTCTAACGAGATTCACTTCATGCATATTTTGGCAATATCCTGGAACTTGCTTATCAGGTTTTCTTTAAGGCTCATATATTCGGGGTGTAATGCACCGAATATCTTGTATCTGCTGTAACCGAGTGATTCGCAGTAAAAGATTATATGGCTGTATCTTTTCGTCCTAGCGGCACAGTCTGGAGAAAATGGATCCGTTATGGAGTCCGGAAAGCATTGATTAAATATGTCAAATTAAATACATACTTGTATTAAGCGGTAATGGACTAAGCGGTATTGTAGGATTTGATGAAGGAACTTTATTGGATATTGTAGAGTTTTATGAATGTATTATATCAAGCACATAAACGTCCTTTGCTGTCCATCAATTTGCTTTTAAAATACTTTTTGCTTTTTACCTCGTTACCTCGTAATAAAAGCGGTTTTTTTGTCACTATGTTTTTTTTTTTTTTTTAAATTCCAATGATTTTCTTTCATTAATTAAAGGAAAATTCAAGAAAGTTACGTTGAAATTATCTTGACATCTTCATTTTTACATTTACTATATTATTATTATTATTTTACAATGAATTTTATATAAATAAATAAAAAAACGATTAAAAATAAGACGATAAAATGAAAAGACAGATAGAAATAGTAAAGTTTTTCAATAAAAATATTTTTATTGTTCAAGGAAAAACTGGTTAGTTTGTTATAAGGTAATCGTATTACCTTACCTACCTACCTATTCGAGGAGAATTTAAGCCAAAACCATTCAAAAGCTCACAATAGTTTTTCTACAACGATTCCTTCATATGTTATTGGTTAAAGATTACGATTGTAGAAACTTGAACAAAGTTGGAAAAATATACGTTTGACATTTTTCTGAATAGTTGCTAATAATATTTTCCCGTAGTATATATTCGTTTAGTGTTTTATTGTTATTTTACTAATATCGAAATTTTTCTCTGTTTTAGGTACGTACTTTCCCATTCTTTTTTTGGTTGGTTGGTCGTAAAAATATGGGTAAGAAAATTTCGAAACATATCCAAATCAATCATTTTAAAGTATTGACGCACTTGAGTATATTTGGCTTAACTGTTGGCAATAGATTTTAAGAGACTATCCAATATGGCTATCTTAGACGTTCATTTGTGGATCAGTTTCTAGATAAGAAAATCTTACCTTAATTAGGATGTTCCCACAATCTTGTAAAGATTTCTTAAAGACAATCTATTAATTTTACAAAAATGTTGCAAATATCTCAAAAACGGTTTATTTTAACATTGATATTGCACTCAAAAGAATCAAGAGACTAGACATCTAGTTTTTCTATCTATTCCTACCTATATTTTCCTACTACTACTAAAAAACCTATCTATTCCTACTCTACATACAAATCCTTCTCCCTTAGGGGTCGTTAAAAAGGATCTAGAGAGGCCAACTTGCCAGGTGCTAGCCCTTATACCACAGATGATTTGCTTAATAAATATAAATTTAATTATTGGGACAGTTCAATAAGATAGTGACTATGTTTTGCCTACAAACCTTAAACGATGAAAAAGAATGTAAAGCTATAGTATGAGCTGTTTTGTTTCTTCTTTGTATACATTTATACTTTAATGTTATTGTTTGCCGGTGTAGGTAGTGTAGGCCGTTGTACAATAGGCGGCAAAAGTTGTTAGTTTTTGAAATTTTATAATTGATTTGTGTTTTATTGTTTCGGCTTTCGAAAAAATTTTTCGGATAAAAGTTGTTCATTATAAATATAGTAATAACTTTTATTCGAAAACCGAATGAAAAAAGCAAGTACAAATCAATTATACAATTTTTTAAAACTTACATCAACTTTTGACGCGCATTGTACTATCATCTACTTAAAGAAAAATATTTGTTTACAAGCAGTCAAGCTAAGCAATCACCCATTTAAAAAATATATAAAATAAAATAATAATATATAAAACCCGTAAGTTTCTATCTTTTTTTTTATCATCATCTTCCCACAGAACATACAACAACAACAACAACACTAAACACCTGTGTTAATTCCCAAACAAATAAAATGTATTTTATTAATTCAATATCTCATATTAACTTGTTTTTTCTACTGTTTTTTTTTTTTTACATTTTTTTTTACATAAATTTTCAATAATAAATCCATGGTTTTTTATTTGTTTGTTATGTTTTTTCATCTTTCTTTTAAATATGGTGACTACTTTTATTTTTGTTTTGTGTTGCTTGTTGTGTGAACTTTTTGAATTAACTTTTGTTCGTTGCTCTACAACCACCTCTACTTCTACCATATTCTGGAAGATAGGAGAATCAAATTCATGCATATGTGAATATTCGATGAATAATTATCTGTTGTTTTTGTTTACTAAAAATTACTGTACAAAAATAATGGGTAAATGGCTTTGGACCGAATGCGGTAAATCTGAAGTATGTTGAAGTATTCAGACCCCTGTTACCTGCAGCCTCAAAAGTTATTTTTCCCTCGTGAGGTTGCAGGACAGTGTGATCTTCCCGAACTGTAATGTATCAGGTAAGAAACTCTTCCACTTGCTGGCAAAATGCCCTGACAGAGCCTGAATGATGTACCTCAACTACCTCAACAAACAATTACAGTGAATCACTGTCCTGTCATTCGCAAAGAAAACGGATAGGTTCGACAATGACTAGAGAAAACGAATCAGATATGGAAGAGGATAAGCGAGCTGTAGAAAGTGGGTTATTTAGTGGTCGGTAAAAAAGGCGTAGAAAGGCCTACTTGCCAGGTTTCGGCCTTCCCTTTACTGCTTCTACTACTAGACATCTGAATCAAAAACTGTCATAGGCCTAAAGTTTGGCAACGGCTAGTCTTATATCGACAAAGATCGAAAGGTCTTATTGACTTCCAGTAAGAGTTTAACATTTTCTTCCACGCTGACTTGATTGTACGATCAATGGATTGTTTCAACAACAAACGACCCTACTCAAGAAAATTTTAAATGAATAGGTGGAATTCCACCTTTAGAACAATATAATTGTACTAAAAGCCACAGAAGTCTTGGTATTTTCTCGAAAAAATGCTTCGAGTAAAAGGTTATAATTACTTTATTTATGAACAACTTTTATCCTAAGCATTTTTTCGAAAACCGAATGAATACGGCACAAATTAATTATAAAATTTTAAAAAAATACCAGGACTTCTATGGCTTATAGTACTAACTGCTTTCCTTGAAAGTTCCGAATAAAAATAAAAGATATTTCCTGAAGACAGTAATTATCGTCGCCTTCACGCAGAATCAATTTTTAATGAATTTGGGTTCAAAGACTCACAGTAATAGATAAATAATCTTTTTTTATATATTTAAAACAGAAATGTAGAAACAAATTTGATTCTCTTTGATTTATTCACAGATATTTTTCGGATATAAAAAAAAGAGAAAGGTAAATTGATATTACTTTTAATAGTGAAACAATTTATTGTCTATCGAATGAAAAAAAAAGAAGAAATTACTTGGCTAACGAACATATATGACGAATATGGTTCAATTGTCAAACACACAATAAAAATATGTTCGTTTGTTGTTCGTCTTCGAACTTTGATGTTTTCTTCTGACAAAAGTTCGCTCTCAATCAAATTAATATCATCAATCAGACCGTACAAAATTTATTCTTTACGACATAACGACATGGAAAAAAGCAATAAAAAAATTATTATTAGTTGTCAGATGACAAATATATGTTACGAATGCTCAAACGAACCGTTTGAAAGATTTTTTATTTTTTTGGTACACTTGTAATCAAGAGTAATGATCTTGAAGTGAATTTTTGAATCAATGGATCATTGCAATTGGATGCTAAAAGTCGGCGTAATTGTTCGAAAAGATTTTCTATCCTCATTTCAATAGTCTTTTTTTATTGACTATATATATTTTAATAACTGAAAAGATTAAAATGCCGTGAAAAGAGGTAAATACCGTGAAGATTCTTATCTTAAAATCGCATACCAAAATATTCTTCGTTTGCGATACACAATCTGACGTTTCTCTCGAATCTGCTTTGGTGGATCATTCCAAGTCGGGTCATGGCAAGTCGGTTTTTCTAGACCTTTTTTACCCATCCTTAAAGGAACAGAAATTTATATGCAGGCTACGATTTTGGTTGGTTGTGCGACTGCAGCCAATTTTGATACGAGCTATACCAAATGGAGTTTGTGCAAGGAAACTGCAGAAAACCTTCACTAGAACTAGTTCCTTTTTTGAATGGACAAACTGTCCCTGTTGGGAAACTAACTCGCAATCTACTAGTTCCAAGAAGGATCAGGAAGATGGAAGATAGATAAATTGCTAGAGTGACCAGGAAAACCGGTCTACACAGCTTTAGCGAAAAGAATATATAAGGGCAAGATATAGTACATTTATAAAATTATACAATATCCAATATAGTCTCAATTATGCTGATTAAAATAGCTAATTGTTAAATCGAACGTTCGATGACCCAATTTTTTAGATCAACTCATTAAAGTATATAATCCCAAGAATGTTTTAAATCACTATTTATCACAGTGTCTAATTTATTAGTATAGTTGTTACAAGTTTGAGTTTAAAAAAATTATATAATTCCACAAAATGGCTTTCTTAACAATTTGATTTAGAATCATTGCTTTTTCAAGTGATCCATAAGAAGTTTTGAATTTTTGAGGAATTATAATTACGTAATTAAACTTGCCAAATATCAAAGACTACTAGTTTTATCTAAAATCAAGTCTCCGCAATAATGTCATAATATTCGGTTTGTCTCTCTTGCGATGAACTAGTTTACTATGACCTTAAAAGTGATTTTTGGTAAAAGTGTCTTTTTCTAAATTGGAGATAAATATTCAATTTAATTACTTTTGGAGTATATATTTACAAAAAAAAGTACGAAAACTGGAAAAGCATTTAATATGACACACAAAAAAGAAACTCTTTTGAAGTTTTTTTTATTTCCATTCCTTTAAAAAACGCACACACACAAAATAAATTATACACTCACAGAACATAAAAAAATATTAAAAATTGATAAAAAGCAATTATCAAGATACTTGACTCGAAGCAAATAACGAAGGACATGTTACGAAGATAAAATAAAAACGGAATATTTTACAACAAAAAAAATGAAATGTACGTTTTAAATTATAAACGAAATGTATACATGGAGAATTTATGTAAAGTCCACAACCAAAGAAATGCGGAGGCTCGGTGGAGGCCACCCTTATCATTTTAAATAAAATCTATTTCTTGGTTTCATATATTACTGCGTGTCTATATACACACAGGCGTGATTATCATAATAATATTAATTTATTATCACGCGAACATCGGCGACATTGGTTTGCAGACATTTTTTTCGCTTGCAAGGTGTACCAGGTCTAAGGCACGCTGCACAATTGATCCTCACATACGCACTGCAGATGTTCGGTCATGACCGCAGGTACCGCATAATATATCTAATACTGTCTCATGTCAGAGGTTCACCGATGAAAGCACAGTATTGACCAGTCTAAGTGGTCGAGCTGTTAAAGGCATTTTGCTTGGAGCTGGGAGATTAATGTTTCGATTCCGAAGCGTGGCAGTTTGTTCTCTAGGGGTCGGTAAAAAAGACCTGGAATGGTTTACTTTCCAGGCTTCGACCTCTCCACCGTTACAACCTCCCTACCGCATTGTATTTTGCCGCACTTCAAGAAACTGTTCTTCATTCATAATTTACAAGAAAATCTTTGCTAATCTCATAGCAGAATGGCATGGAGTAAGGAGTTCAATATACACCCCTTCACCTGAATCTATGAGCTACAAAATTATGCGAAGTTCTTGAACTGAGGTCAACTTGCGACGGACCAAGAAACAAGAGTTTTACAAAATAATTGCTGCCAAGATTGATTGTGGATATCTCTTCAAATGGCCATGTGGGATATTCCGTTCGATGATTATTCTCGATCGACAACTCTAAATACGTAAATGTCGATTGTTTGGGCAAAATCATTGATTCTAGGACATGAAGTCTTGTCAGTAAAACTATCCACTAGACCTGAGATATTACCGAAATAATCAAAAGAGAGTTTTTTTTCTGAGCACAATTTCCCTAACTAGGAAATATGTAACCAAACTTTTAAACCAAATGGATATAGTTTCGGGCTTACAAGCTTTAAGAAAAGTCATTTTTTTAAGCCAGTATGACAAAGACAATACACAATATCCTTGATTTTTCAGGAATACTTCCATAATAATTCGTGGTTACCATAAATTTTGCACATATCATTCCCAATTATCTGAATTAATTTATATACTAAAAGTGTATTGTTCACGTAAATATAATCATTATACTAGCGTGTGAATAGACTGGATATGATAATATTCATCACTTCAAACGTCTGAAGCTGACTGTCTTACGAAGGACGCTCGTCACAGTACACATAACATCGTTAGTTCATATCTCGTAATGTAAACGAAAATTGTATAAGTAGCTTCTTTATATATATATAATATTTAGTCCTGAAGGAATGTCCATAAGACGACCCTCGAACGAAAAAACTACTGTGTACTCTTAGATGAAAAAGAACAATCATCAAGCAATTGCTCCACTACTAGCTAGAGCTTCACTAAGAGCATCATCATAAACTCTAACCCCCTCTCCTTAACTAAAAGAGAGATACCTTAACTAAAATAATGACATTTTTTTCTGCATATCTACTTAACAGAACGCGATATGAGACAAGCGGCAAAGGTGAGGGTGGGGTTGGTTGGATGTAAGGACAGAACGTCGACAATATTATATACTACATATATTCGAGTGCAGCAGCATACTCTCCAGTACTCCATGACAACCCTAAGAACCGACGGTTACAAATTTATCATATTAAGACGAGAGAAAATGAAGAAAATTCTTTCAGATATATATATATATATATATATATATATATATATATATATATATATATATATATATATATATATGATACATGGAGGATGAAAAAAAAGAATTGTAAAGCAAGAGAAAAATAAGGAAGGAATATGAGAAGCCTGTTTTCTGTCTTGCTAATTTAAATTACACTAAATTTGTCTTAGTTTCCTACGTACATATATTTTTCGTAACTAACCCCCCTTTCCCTCATAAAATGAATTTATCATATATTCTTTTTTCTTTTTTTTTGCTCCTATTTTCTTGTAGAATTCATATTCGCTATATTTTTCACAATTTTTTTCTTTCATTTAAAGATTACCTTTTTATGGTTCAGTTACAAATCGATTTTATTGTGAATTTCTAGAACTCACTTTCAAACAATTCCAATTAGGTACCATTGTCCGTTCATTGTAATTGAAAACTGACCAATTTGGCTGTGACGTCTGGTGGCCAAAAACAACTATATTTTGTGTGCAGTATAAATTTATAGCCGGCCCAGATCTCTAATATAGTTTATAATTTCGATAGAAATACCTGTATTAACAAAATTTAGAAAATAAACTACTTGTGAATAGATTAAAAATATATTAAAACTGACAAAATTTAGAAAAAATAATTATTTGACATAGAAAATATCAGTTCTTTCGTTGCACACAAAAGTCAGGCATGTTTTTGATGACCCGCCATCAGGTCACTTTCCAATAGGCTTATAATATTATTATATAAATAACTTCTATGGAAACAAAATTCTTCGTAATAATCTTATAAATGCTAAATTGAACGTGAAAATTCGTATAAAAAAGAGTCATCTTCAGGCGAGCGTTTACATGTTTCCTTTGGCTTTTAATATTGTCAATATCGAACCCTTAGTATATAAGTAAAACACACACTTAACTTTTCCAGTAAGAATCATAACCATAATTATCATAATATATTAAATTTTTCAACGATTTTCTTATGAATATTTATTTTTAAAAAAAAGAAAAACGTTTTTACTTTTAGTTAACAACTTGAAATAAATTTTTCGCCGAAAACACTTCTACCGAATGCATCAGTACAAAACCAGTCCAAGGGGCCGAGCGGTCTAAGGCGTTATGTCTGCGCAGTATGCCTACTGGGAGGTTATGGGTTCGAATCGCGACATCGTCAGTTTGTCAATTATTAGGCAGAAAAAAAAGGGGCGATTAATTGACTAAACTGTCGGCGTATGGAAAAGAATACACAAACTTCAGATGAATATCGGCATAGTTCCTATCATAGTCGGCTGCAGCCGCTTATCCTACCAATTTCTAGTCTATACACAAAAATTCCTTCCACTCCACTCACATTCTCACATCCTTAGGCATCACAATGGACCTTATAGTCGAAGTGTAGCCCGTCCAAGGCAGCCTCTACAATCTATCTATCTATCACTACAAACAAAAATAATACGTATCTCGTCTAAAATAATCCATACAAGTTTTGCATGCTTCCAGTGAGAGAGATTGAGATAGAATGATTACTTTGCTACTAATTAATTCGTGTTCTAAACGGTCAAAAATTCTAAAACTTGGGGTTTATTAGAAAACGTTATTTTTAGCCTGTGAACTCCCCTAATTAACTAATGTTAATATTTAAGCTTTCTATCATAAAAGCTAGATTCGAAAACCATTGAATTAGAGTGGTATTTATTTCAGAGAAAAGTAATATCCTACAAATAATATTGTAGGATAATTTTTGCCTTGATCGGTTATCCTCTATATCTACACTGATGGCATCAGTCTCTGATTGAGCACAAACTACTTTGTAAAATGTAAAACAATTCTATATAATTCGAATAATAGAGTTTAAATGTTTCGTATCAGAAACAGCATGATTGTTCCATTGTCTGCACAACGGGTTTTTTTTTTTTTGAAGAAATAAGTAATTTTAATAATGGTTGTATATTTACAATCGACGACAGTAAATATTTCTTAAATAGAAATTTATCGAAATATTTACTTACCATCAATTTCATACTCATAGTCAATTTTCTCAACTTCTCCAATCAATGTCACAGAGTGGAGTAGTCATATGAATTGTTATAAGTTTATGTCACAGACACAAACAACAACAATAAAGTTCTTTTTATTTGTGTCTCTATCTGCTGCTCGTTGTACGGTACGTGTATCTATCTATCTATCTATCTAGATACAACTCTGTAAATTTGTATTATATAATCTAATAAGTAAATGTATAAGTACGAGTGCATATATATATATATATATATATATATATATATACTGTGTGTATTTGGTAAGTACTTGTAAAGTGACAAATTTACAATAGAATTTCATAGAAATACTTCTACTTGTAGTGTAGTTTGTACTGGAGTAAAGTATTTCTCTTTATTCAAAATCGCACTTCTTCAAAGTATATACATACATATATATATATATATATATATATATATATATATATATATATATATATATATATATATATATATATATATATATATATATATATATATTCCTAGAAAATAACATTTAATGTGTATATTATGTTTAATGAAAATAAATTTTGTACCATAATGTAAGTCATATATTCTGGTATGGCACCCTAAATAAACGAATAGTCAAGCGACTTACTTATTAAGTATTTATTTATCATACACAACCACTTATTTATATCATATTGAGGTCAATATCAACAAACGCTAGACTACTTAGCTAAGCGAATATTTGCCAATATAAATTCATGACGTCATTGTGCTTAGCTAAGCAAATATTTGTCAACATACTACCAAGGCCAAACACATCTCTATGGTATAAAACAGATTCATTATTTCGATTCGTTAACTAATTGGTTTTGACCTGTGTTCGCCAAATTACGTTCCACCTTGTCAGGTGTAATAATAGACATATTTTGAAATTATTTAATTATTGTAATTATAAATAAAAATACTGTTTTTGTAACTTCATATTAAATTGTGAATTTGGAATTAAAATAAAGATTGTTTCTTAACACTCGAAAAGATTGGAATGTAACGTATATACCTAATCGCAAGAATCAGTTTGTGTGGTCCCGTTGTATAAAACACTCTGTTTGGAACTGGGATGTTGCTGGTTCGATGCCCACTGTCCAGTGGTGGCAGTTTTTCAAATTAATTATGAAAAATTAATGGGGCGAGTGTATAGGCAACGTACAGAGAAAAAGCAAAGTGTGTGAATATTTGCAGAAGTTTCCTTTAACAAACTCCAAATATCGGCTTGGTTCCTATCAATAGCCGGCTGCAATCGCACAAACTACCAATGCCTAGTCTACATACAAATTCCTTGTCCTTTAGGGGTCAGTAAAAGAGTCCTAGAAAGGTCTACTTACCAGGATACTACTTCTCGTACGCTACTACTACTATCTAGTCGAAAAGTCTTCGTAATTCATCTTCTCCGTCGAAAGCGCTTGGAGAATCACACTTAATACAAACTTATTTAACAATACAAAAATTCCGACATTAACCACTCTCAAATTCCAAAATATTCGATCCATCCGTGATTTGTGCTAAGTCTATTTTATAGTGGAAGCGCTGCGCATCACATGTAATATTCTTCCCGGCACTTCAAATATAAATAATATATGCTTCCCGGCGCTTTCAACACAAAATTAATGATTCATCATGAGTTTCAAATAAAATTAATTAATTTTAAAATAATTTTAAGAAAAATTTCAATCCTCTGAGTTAATACAAAATTAATACAAATTATAAACAAACTTTGAACTCCGTGTCCAGAATAGAAACAGTGTCCAGGGGTCAGAGCACAATACATCATCAAAAAGTATTGAAGCTTTTGGACACATTCGATTTGCGAGGTTTCGAGGAATCGTTATCACAAATATATTTCCCAATAAACACTATGTATCAAATTTCTAAATAATTTGTAATACATTTGAAGAGAGAGAATATTATTACTTCATAGAACACACATTTTGTCTTCATATTTAGAAAAGATATATTGAAGATGTTAACTAGATTCTATACTAGAAACTATACGATATTCTATACACACACACACACACACTACCTGAGAAGAGAGTTTCTAAGATACATATCTATTATTGAAATGAGAAATATAACATCTGTTACTTCTCTGTTTAACAGACTTCTTATACCGAAGAAAACGTTTGTATGTATGTAGTAGGTAGGTACTGCTTCTTATATGCATCAAAAACACCGTCGTTCTTCGGTTCTATAATCTATATGAACAGTTTCAATGAACATATCGTTCTATATGAATGTTCTTAAGGTATTTATATATGTATCATTGACCTCCATGTATATAGGCGAATATTAAATACATCACCAGTCCAAGTGGTCGAGCGGTCTAAGGCGTTATGTCTGCGCAGTATGCTTACATGGAAACTGGGAGGTTATGGGTTCGAATCCCGACAACGGCAGTTTGTCATAAAAAAATGGACAAAAGGAGCGGTTAATTGATTAAACTGTCGGCGTATGGACAAGAACGAAGTAACCAGCTATGCTTGAGAAGGTTTTCTGCAGTTTCCTTCACGAAATTCAGATGAATATCGGCATAGTTCCTATCATAGTCGCCTGCAACCGTATTTTCTACCAATTCCTAGTCTATGTGGTCTCTTATGTTCGAAGTGTAGCTTTAATCTATCTCTAGATCTAAATACATCAATGTAAAAAATTAAATAGTAAATCCAACTACGCCAAGTGGTTAGTCGATACACCCTACTGTATTTAATTTAATCAAAGGTATACTTAAAAATTGAAAAAATGAAACTATTTTTGTGGAACTCACTATGCTACGTAGTTTAGATTGTATATAATTTTTACCAAATTACCGATTAAAACCGAATTTCAAAATATTATGAGGCAATTATTAATTGGTTTAAAATAGCTCCAAAAATATACTCTCGTCTGTGACATGTTCTAATGTGATAGGTTTAGTATCATAGGATGAAGGTACGTTTATTGTAACTTTAAATAGTGAATGTAAGCGAACATCATGTCTACAGAGTTAATACTGAATCTGAACTCTGTTGACATAGATTGTTGACGTAGAGATCAGTGACTAATTCAAGTCACTGATTCAATCGAATATGTTAGGGTATTTGCTCGTTATTCAGTACAGAAGGACTAAAAAACTATATGAGCCCTGGTACACTCCCAGACATTTTATTACTTGGTGTATGATGGCGTCACAGTCTATTAGGAGGTTTTTCGGAGGTTCCTCCATTTCTCCACAAAACCTGCAGTTTCCCTTATTTCCCAAGCTTAGCTATCTAAAGTGTCCCTCGAGTCTACAATTCCCCGCAAGGCACCTCGTCCGAGGTAACTCTTAACTTTTTCGGTTATTGTTCCCGAGAAGATTCTGGGCCCCGAAAATTGTCATTTAAAACAGCGTTTTTTTACAGCATGAGGCACTGCAGTCTTTGTATATAGAGGTCATTGATATGCATTGATAGTCAGTTCGCCTTGATATCATATTTAATACTTAAAAGAGGACCAATGAAGGTATTAGAATGTATTTGAAGGGGTTGAGGGTGAGCAGCGAGGGTGACGTAAAATATCTAGCTCTAGAAGATGTTTCCACCTCATATTTAACACACTTGAAGTGATTTTGAAGGTTTGTGTATAATCAAAATATGTTGTGTTGTAGTTAGATATTTGAAAGCAATATTCGATGTTAATTTTATGAATAATTCTCGAGTTATTTAATTATTTCGTTTTCGTGTTTAAATAATTTATTAACGGTATTTCATATTCAACATAAGCTCATTCAATATGGTTTGGGTTTGCTTGTTTATTTACATGCTAACAACGGGTTAAATATTATCCAAAAATTATTTAAACGGAAAATTATGTATTTTTCCTTGATAAATTTCCTTGACGTTTTCAAATGTTTTTGTATATTTAGCATATTTCCTTTTTCAAACAATTCTTCTACAATGGTTAATCACAATTGGTAGCCAACAATTGGTAGTTGTTTTGTATATTTTCCAACTTCCAATATACAGTTTGTAAGGTGTGACCATTTGTTAAATAAATGAAATTCAAAAAAATTTTCATAATAAATTTTATTACTTTTAAACCATTTTATATCTCATCTTTAAATAAATTATGATAATTGACATACGAAATTTTGGAATTTGGAATTACTTAAGGCTTGGTCTGTATGAACATAACGATGCAAATTTATAGATTGTCTTAAATTGATAATTCGAAATACGATTTTAAAAGTACAATTTCTATAATATAAATATCAATATTAAAATGAATATAATGATTAGTTTTATGCAAAAAGCTTTTAAACATTTCTCTATTTAGTTAAATTGTTGAAACACTTTATTAAGAAACTAAAAAAATCAGTACTCTTGATTTTCGTGGAATTATTTGCATGTCATATGGCCTTATATCGTTTTATTAACCCTTAATTGAAGTCGTGTGATCATTTCAAGCAACAATAGAAGCAAAAGAAAGAGTAATGTAATTGTTAAAATATTTGAAATTGAGTCATCTGTGGTGTGAGTGTTAGCGCACTGTACGCTATATACAGAGGTCTAGGGTTTGATTCTGGCCGATGAATTAAATATTTTTAAATTAAAATTAATTAAAATATTCATATAATTAATTAAAACAAACAACAACGTGTTAGTCTATATAGGGTACGCTGGTTCCTTCATACTTCTTCATAGTTCATTTCTCTGGTTACATAAAAGTGAACTGATCGAACATAGTCGTGATTTTTTCTCATAAGTTTCCCATACTATCGTCAAAACAAGAGCTGCATTTTGCAGAAGTCACAGGTGAAGCGGAGAGTGCAAGAGGAAAAACCGATCGAACATAGTTCTGAAAATTGGTGTAGTATTACATATTGAAAAATAAATTGAAAGAAACTCCCAGAAATGTAGGTTGAGGCTCAACCGCTCCTAGAAGTGGTTAACTTTCATTTGAAATTGAACTCATGAAACATAGTTCTGCAAATTTGTTCACTGCAAGTTTACGATACAATTAGACTTTTCATAAACTTGCAGGGGTTAAAAGTGAGGCTAAATGACCAAAAAATTTAACTAAATTTAATTTTGAATTTGTAATGGCTGTCTGTCAACACGATAACTCAAAAACGGAAAGAAATATCATGCTCAAATTTTGTATGGGTATTCTAGTATTTGGGCAAAATGTACAAAACTGCCTATCTTTGAAACCGTATGAGATAGAACAAAACTTTAAAGACAAAAAATGTTCCTATTTAAAAAATAAACAACTTTTGTAAGAAACTTTTTTCAAAAAATTCATAAAATACCGGGTATTTACATGTAGTGAAGCTACCACTAAAGGGTTCAATACCCAAAGAGTACTAAGACATATAGATAGTACCTACATCACACAAAATAAAATATTAATGATATGACAACGAAGATGCATTTGAAGTTCTACACATACATCCAAACAAACAAACAACATAGTTCAACATAGTACAGCCTCGCACATAGTACAAGTATGTCAAGCAAAACATATATCTTTGTCGCATCTGTAATAATATCTGATTAGTGTATGGTGTTTTATACCATTAAAATGTTATTTTGTTCTATTTATGTTGGGGATTTTGAGTACCAACCCGAGTACAGTCGTAGTAGTGAATGTGTGGCTTGAGGCAAACCGCTTGGTGCTTTAGTTAGTTAGCTCTCTCTGTGGAGCTGGAGCAACAGAGCAGCTTCCACTCTATACTAGTTCTGTTTAACGTTTGCTTTACTTGTTTACTTATTTCCTCTCTTGTTGCTCTGCTTGTGTGTATTTTGCTACTTACTTTGGTTAGTTAGTTCATCATCTATTACGTACACACAGCATCGCCCCCCCCCTCCCATCGTAATATAACCTCTTTGCTTTGCGAAAGGTAAAAGAGATACACTTTACTTTGTATGTATGTATGTGTGTGTGTAAGTTGTTTAAATATAGAAATCTACTTTACCTTTAACCTATTTAATAAACCATCTTTCTGCTTGTGTGTTAGATATAAAATAAATATTAAAATATTCTCTCCATTTTATAATATATTACACTTTTGATACACTTTTTTGAGAGTAGATTAATTACTTTGTGACGACGTTGTTTTGCATGTAGCTTGTATTTAAATAGATTTCCTCTACAAATTATTACAATTTGCATGTAAATCCTCTTAACTCGTGTTTTTGTGTCATTTACAAAAATTGTTACAATTTTGTGTATAATTGATACAATTTACTTCTGATTGTGATTATGACAGGGGTGGAATTACTAATATAAGTCAATCTCTAAATATATGGGTGATTGATGTTAGTATTATGTGTGCTAGTCCATGTGGTCCAGTTGTTTCAAAGTCGCTGTTCTCTGAACAGGGAGGTTCCACGAACACTGACAGTATGTCAATAAAATTAATATAAAAAAAATGAATGGGACGATTAATTGACTAAACTATTGGCGTGTGGAGAAAGAAAGAGAGTAACCAGATATGCTTGTGATGGTTTTCTGTAGTTACTTTCCACAAACACCAGATGAATGTCAGCATTGTTCGTATCAAAGTTGGAAGCTGTCACACAACCAATTACTAGTCCAAATACAAATTCGTTGTCCTTAAGGATATTTGCCAGGCTTCGACCTCCCTTCCGCTACTACAAATACTTCTACTAGAATTGTGTGTACGCAGCCTAAGCGAGCAATTCTGTAAGTGGGTTCGAGCAATGCAAATTTGTTCCATTGAATCCACCAACTGTGTTTCCAACTAGGATGTAATGGTTAATTAGGATAGGGGGTATGACAGAAGGTAAGTTTAGGACCTTATCAGAATAGATTCTCCTTAATTTCAATTTACTTACCATTGCGTCCCTAAGTTACCATGGTAACCACTAACAAAATAGTCTTCTTTCATAATTTATCAAAATAAACGTTCCCAAAAATAAAGTTTATTTAATGTTTGTTACATTAGGATTTTAGGTCCTAATAAAAATTTCGTCTCGTACAATGATTACCAAAAGTGCCCTTCATTTTGCTAAATTTTACCGCTTGTATCGAATTCTATCGGTTTTCGAAAAAATACCTTGAGTAAAAGTTAGTATTTTTATCATGAACAAGATCGGGCACAGATCAAAAACAAAATTTTGACAAAAGTTAAACATTATTGCAGTTAAGAATACCAATTACCTTATCAATTAGATTTACGAAAAAATACTTCGAAATTCGACAGCAATAGTGTGCAATATTTTACAAAATTGTATTGTTGATTTATGTTTAATTATCCACTATAAACTCTCTACCGCTATAATTTGATTTAACACAAAAATATAAAGATTTCTGAGATTGAAGATTCAAAAATTTTTTCTGTTTTTCGTATTCCTATCAGACAGACATTCTTTCCTGAACAAAAGAAATATAAAATCAAAAAAACAGTGTTTACCAAACTCACTCTAACAATTCAATTTGCACATTTCTTATGATGATGGAAAATTTTGTACATAAGGAAATGTAAATTAAATGTGACATGATGATTTTTTCGCATAGTAGTAATACTATAAACTATTAAAAAGTTTTTTAAACAGCCAACGCGACAGAGAGATGCTTTTAAAGATATAGCTCACATAATGACTGGGTACCTTGTTTGTTGTGTCAGTCTGTGGTGAGTGCAGTGAATAAAGAAAATGCTTTCTTCTACACAATTTTTTTTTTCTTCATTCACATTTTTCTTCACTTATTTGTGGTAAAAATGTATTTTTCTTTTGTATGTTGTTTATGATGTGTGACAAAATACACGTCTAAATATTAATGGTGAAATGTGCTTTAAACCATCACACACATTCAATGTTCTGGAGTCAAGGGAGGAGGGGAGTAGGGAGGTGGTAGGCAGAGCCACAACCCAACACACACATTTATAATCCCGCACACTTTTATCTTGTATCATGTTTTTGTTTTTGTCTCAGTAAATATCTATCTTTGTCCTCAGAATAAGTTATATATATATTAGAAATGATATCTGTGCAAAGATATCTTTTGAAAGTCAAGGCAAATACTTCTAACCCACATGATCGATGAATTCATCGTTTGCAACAGGCTGTGTGGCGAAGAGAAACCAACATCCAACTACCTCATCTTCAACCGCGAATCTCTCCATTACTGGAAGAAGATAATATTCGGTACATTTCACCTCAAATATATGAACCTACGGTAAAACCTGATGAGCAAGCTAGTGACATTTGGCCAGATATGAGAGAAGCTAATATCGTCTGACTTAATAGGTTTTCAGAAGGGGGAACACTAAAATTTTCAATTCTAAAATAATTCACGGTAGACATATTTTTGTTTCCGTTATTAAAAGGCCAGTACGACTGTTTTAGGTTCCGGTCTGGGACCTAATTGACCATTAGAGAAACTACCAGACTTGAAAATGTATCCTGAAACAGATTGTATCGTACATGGGCAAAATCAGTCCGTACAAGTTAAAGAAAACATTTCTTCTCTCTTTGAAACCGCAATGAACAGAAGAAAAATATAAAAACAAAAATGTTGGTTTTTATAGAATTAATAACTTTAGTTTGAAACTTTTTTTCATAAATTGAATGGTCTTGCCACAATATTTGCTCAAACAGCTGTAATTACCATTTACGTGTACTGCTTTTAGCCAAAACAGATACAATTTAGCATTATGGTACTATTTACCAATTACAATTGATCATCCAAAAAGCAATATAAGCGAAGGATTTACGAGATGGGCCTCGAAGGTATACATTACTCAAAAGTAATAAACCATAAATATGAGTATCACAATCACATGAAAACAATTTCTTGGAGATATTTGTGCATCTTTGACAGTACAGACAGTTATATTTGATGCATTTAAAAGCACAAAGAGAAAATAAATGTTATCAAACCAAAAACCACTATCATCATCAGAAAGATGAAACACACAAACACACACACACACACAAACACTGCAAGACTGCGAGTATTTTATTTACAACAAGTCGTGTGGTAATGTTTGTCATTACGGTTGTAAGTGAATTTTATAAGCACACAAAACAATGGGTTTTCTTCAACAAATTATACCAAATATGTACATTATATGAAGGTAGATAGATCTTAGTGAACATAACAATCAGACTACAAACATTACTTCCCACGTTCCCACTCTCCACACACTCACACACCCTTACCCAATATCTTTTTAGTTTAGCGTTACATATCTACTTTATCTATGAGGCAATAACATATATAGAGTCATTAAAATATAAGTGCACTTTTTATCTCTATATTTACAGACAAAAACATCATATATTTGAGTCATACTTACCAGTCCAAGTGGCCGAGCTGTCTAAGGCATTATGTCTGCGCAGTATACCTACTTGGAAACTGGGAGGTTATGGGTTCGAATCCCGACATCGGCAGTTTGTCAATTATAGAAAAGAAGGTTTTCAGGAAACTGCAGAAAACCTTCTCAAGCATAGCCGGTTACTTCGTTCTTATCCATACGCCGACAGTTTAATCAATTAACCGCCCTCTTTATTTTCCTTAACTGCCGATATCGGGATTCAAACCCATAGCCTCCCAGTTTCCAAGTAAGCATACTGCGCAGCCTTAATGGTTTAGACCGCTCGACCACTTGGACTGGTCGTTAGTTTATATTGGTATTAGTTACGTTAGTTACCCCCCCCCCCCCTTTATATTAGTTAGTGACGTACGACTATACATCACTATAAATAAAAACTGAGATTAATGATCAATTTTTCAAATTTAATATTATTTTTCTGTAAAAAATGGTAAATAAAAATGAATTTCTTATCTTATTTTGACATTAAATAAGAAAAATTATAATTTTCACAAGTAGAAAAATATTGTTTTTTTTTTTTTTAATAATGATAACTTCTTTCGTTTTTTCTTTTTTTTTTTTTAATAAAAATTAAAACAAGTAAGGTTTTTCTTTATCTAAATTCATGCTGAGGCAACAAGAGTAAAACTTTATACAATACATCGACCATACACACACACACATAAATAGTATGCTTATTAAAAACAGAAACACAAAAAAAAAAACAAACAGCAGCAACAAAGCTGACTGACTCCATACATACATACACAATACTCATACGGAGAAACAGAAAAAGGAAAATATTACCGAAGTTGTTAGTTAAGGTGAGATGGAAAAAGTTGAAAATGATAAATTGTTATTAGTCTGAAATATGGCAGCTTACAAACGAAACCTTTACTAGATTAAGAAAAACTTATACTTTAATATTAAATTTTTACTTTTTCGTTTAGATATATATACATATATATATTTTTATTTTTATTTTTTTTTTGTTACACGGTGTCACAAAATTTTGGCTACTAAAATTGTGATAAACGAGTGGTCAAATGCTAGACACCGTGATCACTGGGAAAAAGTACTGCGGCAAGAGCTCGGGAAGGTACTGCTTCAGAGTGCAACAAAGGGGCTATCTCTCGATGCACTGAAGCTGAACAAAATCCATCTGCGGAGGGTTACCGGGTTCAATTACCGGACATTATCCCCTGCGGAAGCATTTACACACAATGAGACTCCATAACGGGTCCATTGTGTGCAGATTGTGTGGCAAGGAGGAAGAATCTTTGACTGCGCACCTCTGAGTTACAGCAGATACAGGATATTCGGTGCATTTTACTCCGAATATGTGAATCTTAAGATCTTGGTAGGATATGCGACTGCAGTCGACTATAATAGGAACTATGCCGATATTCATCTGGAGTTCATGGAGGCAACTGCAGACAGAAAACCTTCTCAAGCGTAGGCGGTTACTTCGTTCTTGTCCATACGTCGACAGTTTAGTCAATTAACCGCCTCTTTTTTTTCTTAATGATAAACTGCCGATGTCTGGATTCGAACACATAACCTCCCAGTTTCCAAGATATAACGCCTTTTGCGCAGATATTTGCGCAGTTATAACGCCTTAGACTGGTCAATTCTTTATCGTAATTATTTGATACTAATAATTTATAAACAATTATCTAATTTGTGATTAAATAGAAATTGAGTTATGTCTTTTATGAGCTAGATTTTACATCTATGGAGCTAGAGGTGTGAAAGATTGCCTTTATATTCCAAAACAATACAAGCAATATTAGTAGGGTTGAGCAGTTTTGAAACCCTCTGTCAACAATAAGTACATGTATATTTTTGTTTCTTTTGTTTTTAATAAGAAACGAAGAATAATGATGTTTATTTATATATACATATATATATATATATATATATATATATATATATATATATATATATATATATATATATATATATATATATTTATATTTATATATATATATATATATATATATATATATATATATATATATATATATATATATATATATTGCCCGTTAAGTTTTGTTTAGTGATGTTTCTTGGATGGTGTATAACGTCATAGAGGGACTGTATGGGGGGGGGGGATGTGGGAATTGTACGTTGGGATGGTGAGTATAAAACAAACCGTGTGGAATATGTTTTTATGATTAAAAAAGTTCGTTTTGTTGTTAATAAAGTAAGTAATAAAATAATAACCAATTGATCATTTTTGTTTACACAAGTTGTAAATCAATCATTTACTTTTACAATTATTATTGGTGATGATGAAGCAGCGTTCTTCGGTGTAAACACGGAATTCGATAAAGTACAACGCAACAACACTATACAAGGGGGAATTACATATTATATCAACACGGTTTATTTTTATTTAGTTTTTGGTTCAATTATAAGATCAAATTCACGATGTAAATGATTTCAAAGAGAATCTCAACGTCAACCTTATCATATATAACAATTTCTTTCTCTTTAAGGTAAAATAGATCTTTTCTAAAAGACAGACGTTTTTTGAAACAAAATATATCGTAGTTGCGGTGCGATGTGAGTACCCTGCGTCCCGTAATGGTTGCCAAAAATCGAAAAATAATTTTTATTCTCGATTTGAATGAAATTCGCTGTACAGGATCAATCTAACCCAAAAATTATGAAAAACGTATTCATTTGGAAATTTGATGGGCGGTTTACGAGATATCATCTAAAATCTTATAAGAGAAATCTTGAAATCGTGTAAAGAGGGCATACCTCGTAAACTATCTGCCGTATCGTCAAACGAAGTATATTTTTGTGATTTTTGGGTCCAATTAACCTTATAAACTAACTTTCATTCAAATCGATGACTAAAAATTTTTGTGAATTTTTCGATTTTTTCTAAGGGGTATACCTTAAAAAAATCGCCAAAAATCGAAAAATAGTTTTTGTTCTCGATTGGAATGAAATTCACTGTTTAGGATCAATTTAACCCAAAAATTATGAAAAACATATTCATTTGGCGATTTGATGGGCGGTTTACGAGATATCATCTAAAATCTTATAAGAGTAATCTTGAAATCGTGTAAAGAGGGCATACCTCGTAAACTATCTGCCGTATCGTCAAACTAAGTATATTTTGATGATTTTTGGGTTCAATTTATCCTAGAAACTAACTTTCATTTAAATCGATGACTAAAAATTTTTTGTGAATTTTTCGATTTTTTCTAAGGGGTATACCTTAAAAAAATCGCCAAAAATTGAAAATTAATTTTTGTTCTCGATTTGAATTAAATTCGCTGTATAAGGTCAATTGGGCCCAAAAATAATGAAAAACGTATTCATTTTGATGGACGGTTTACGAGACATCATTTAAAATCGTTTAAGAGAAAGCCTGATTTCGGTATGAGTGGAAAATTTAATTCAGCGATCCCTAGCCATTCAAATTTAGAGTGGTAGGAGAAGGCAAGAGTCCAGCCTCCGAAGGTCTACTCTACCTTTTGAGTGTTGGACTCAATGAACCACTAAACTTTATTAGTGAATTAGCTGGAGCTACGTAGACAAACGAATTTACTTGAAGAAAATAATCATAATATGAATATCAAATAAATAGAAAAGCCTGACTAGAAAAATTTGGTGGTTTATAGCTACAGAAAATTTAGCCAAGGACGCTTCAAATTGAAGCGATTGGTTTTTCACTATTAGAGCAGAAAAACAAACAGGCTAGTCGAACCTATACACAAACAAATGTACATAGCGACTGGACTACAAATCGATACTCATAAATATAATAATTTATCTACAAATATGTTGATATGAACTTTACTCTAAAAATAGATAAACGAAAGCCATCCATGTTGGTTTTTCTTTCAAACATTCTTAAATATTTAATAAAAATTTATATAAAATTTATAGAACGTCATCATATTAAATTATGTGTGTGTGTTTGTTTGTTTGTGTGAGTGTGTACTTCACGAGTTTTGTACATTACTTCCTGAAGTTGAGCTGCACACCAACCACACCCACCCTCTCGCACACCTAATCTATATTGTATGAAGTTCTTCTTCGTAAACCTAAAATATAGTATACGGTGCTACAAGAGCAATGTAGTTTTTCACTACTATATCATTTTATTAAACTTTTGTGTCTTAACAGTAGTGTTGATCTTATTTAATATACCAGTCCAAGCGATCTAAGGCGGTATGTCTGCGCAGTATGCCCACTTGGAAACTGGGAAGTTATGGTTTCGACATCGGCAGTTTGTCAATTATTAAGAAAAAAAATCCTTACATCCTTAAGCATCACAATGGACCTTATGGTCGAAGTGTAGCCTGTCCAAGGCAGCCTCTACAATCTATCTATCTATCTACAAGAGCAATGGTCACGTATTATGAGTTAAAGAGTTAGGTGTGAGAATCATTTTTATCCGAGATATGGTGCCGAGAAATAGAGTAATTAAAAACTTTGATCTGAAATTGGACAAATCTTTGCTTGTGAAATACCAATAAAATTTTCTTGAAAGGTTCGTATCTTCCTAAATTCCAGTTCGTAAGAGCATTTTTCTTTCCATAAAAACAGTCGACCAATGCATTTAATGCATTTTTCTTTACGAAAATTGTACTTTTTCCGCATTTTTAACGCGGAAAAATATAGCATTTTTGGCGCAAGTAAACTCTCCAACTATCCAATCTCGGTTGATTCCAAATCATAATACCTGTTTCCACATTTTGATGAATGCAATCCATCCATATTAAATACACTTTTCTTCACAACATGAAAATGACGGTTTTACACCATCTTTTAAATTATTTGTCTTCCTTCCTGAAACATCTTGTACAATGTACTCAGCTATGTTTTTGTAAGCTCATATTATGTTTTCAATGATCATGGTACCTATAACACCATTCCATAGTTCTGTAGGGTTAAGGGATGGGAATAGAATATATATTTTAGAGGGTGAAAAAAACATGTATTATAGATGATTGGCTGTGAGTTGTAACAATAATATCAAGAAATATGATTGATTTTCTGTTGAACATATGTATGTTTGTGTGTCTTTTATCTACAGCATGTCACAGGCTCAGGTGGTAGTTCCAATTTGTCTCGAGATTAATCCAAGTTCGATAAGAATACAGTAGAACAACTCAATAGAATGCAGTTGAGAATGATGGTGGAGCTCTTGACAGAACACTGTCGATTAAACTACCACCTTCATAACTTGGTGATCTCTGATACATGTTTTACGCACCTGCCAAAAGTCTGCAGAGTGTCAGATATAGAATGTTTGGGTCTGAAACTTTGGATCCATCAATCCTGGGAGCAATCCCGGCGGAGAAGTGGAGGACCTTCTGTGTGGCGTCTGGCCTCAACAGAATCCTCTAGCGTCATCTACTTAAAATGGCAACTCTTGCCCGGAGACGTCTCGCCTTCGGATGACAGGTTGTTCTCAGGGATGGCACAGAGTACCCCTTGGTCTAGGTGCTAGGGACCCGTTTGTGATACCCCTCTTTCTGATTATTATTTTTATACCAAATTTTTATTTCTGCGTCGGGACTAAAGTTAATATACCCTGGTAAACTTATCAGTTTGCCCCATTGATTGCCAAACATTCTGTATAAAATAAAAACAGAAAATAAAATTAGAAAAACATTTGTGACATTACATTTGACACCACCACATGTGAATGTATAATTTTGTATGTGTGTGTATCTACACTACACTACTGGTGTGATATGGTGCAACAACGTATTTAACAATAATTTCTATATATTTTACTATATTAAATTCGGAACAAAAAAAAAGAACAGTATAAATATATGTCATTTCCAGTTCAATGGTTGTGAGATTTGTCGAGCCGCATGCGATATAATCGACTCTTTTTATTCCTATATATAACATATCGTTTACAACATTGTTTTTGTTGTTGTTGGTGTATTTACTCTCAAATATATATATATTTTTTATATCCAGGTGCTATTTAGACTAAGGGCAAACTAATGTGTGTCAACCTAATCATATAAAATTTGGCCCAAAACATAAATATTAATCACAGAATAATATCTTTTCGTATACGTGTTTATACCAGTCCAAGTGGGCGAGTTGTCTAAGGCGTTATGTCTGCGCAATATGCTTACTTGGAAACTGAGAGGTTATGGGTTCGAATCCTGACATCGGCAGTTTGTCAATTATTAAGAAAAAAAAGGGGTGGTTAATTGACTAAACTGTAGGCGTATGGACATGAACGGAGTTACCGGCTATGCTTGAGACAGTTTTCTCCAGTTTCCTTCACGGACTCCAGATGAATATCGGCATAGTTCCTACCATAGTCGGCTGCAGCCGCATATCCTACCAATTTCTAGTCTATACACAAAGATTTCTTCCACTCCACTCACATCCTCACATCCTATGTGCATCACAATGGACCTTATGGTCGAAGTATAGCCCGCCCAGGGCAGCCTCTACAATCTATCTATCTATGTATGCATGTATGTAGTCTAGAAATTGGTAAACTGAGAATCAAACTCGCAACCTTCCAGTTCCAAATAGAATGCTTTTAACCGCATGTCCACTTGGACTGATTGAAACTATGGTCTGAAAAAAGTATGGTCAAAAATAAAAGTAATTAGTTAATTTAACAACTTAATAATTTTAAATTAATTAAATAAATCAGAATTTTTTTCCGAAAACGTATCTGAGGAATGAAATTTTTGCTTTTAATTCAAAAACATTACAGATACGGATTGATTGATTGATTGTTTTGTGTTGGGGTCTAAAAACTATTGCACTTCGACCTTATGGTCCATTGTGCTACCCTTTTAGTTCAGTCCGACGACACTCGCTTCTCCCATATGTTGGCAATAGCCAGGAGCTTGCTTATCAGGTCTTCATGAAGGTTCATATATTCGGGGAAAGATGTACCGAATATCCTGTTGCAACCTTCTTCCTCCTCGGCACACAATCTATACATAATAGACCCGTTATGGAGTCCCATTGTGTGCAGATACTTCCGCATGGGATAAGGCCCGGTAATGAATCCGGTAATCTTCCGCAGTTGCATTCTGTTCAGCCTCAATGCATCGAGAGATAGATACGGATTAGAAGCTAAAGAAAAAATATTAATAACTATGACACAAAATACATTGATAGATAGTTTCTCGAATATTTTAATGTTATTAAAATATTTTCTCATTTCAGAAGATAAGAATTTTCTCATTTTTCATGATAGTTTTTTTTTTTTCCAACATATTTTTATTAATATTTCATAAGATTTATAATAACTAATATTTTATTCACAAGCTTGACGAAAAAAAAATAAAATTATAAAAATAAAAAAATAAAAATGTTTTAATAAAAAAAAAACTTATCATTACAGAATTCAAATGTTACATAAAGTTCAATGCATTTATTTACTTCATATTAAAGAGAGAGAGGGAGAGAGAGATAAACTCAAGAAAACTCATATTTCCACCTTTCAACATTCATACACATCTTACGTTGTTCGAATTGATATCGAACGACCACACAAGTGAGAATAGAACTCTCGGTCAAGTGCGATCTTTACCTGTACGTAAAGAATTTCAAAGCATAAAGCTACTAATAAAAGCGCCCAAGCGCTCTTTGCCAGCATGAAACTAATCGATATGTTTCGGTCATTATGGCCACCATCAAACAGTTTGAGTATGGCCATATAAACCGAAACGTGTCGCTACTATTTATTTAAATAAAGTTGATTTTGTAAAGTAACATTCCCATGTTTTTTTCTTCAGTAATCATCATGGATATCCACAAAGTAAAGCTTTTTACAAGAAATTATAAGACTAATCAATAGCAAACTCATCAGAAAACCAGAATCTTTACCAGATTAAGTATGGCGTGCCGGATATTTTACGGAAATTCGAACTTACATCAGACTAGAGCACAGACAGTTTGAATCATGATGATATCATGCTGTTTATCAAGGCTCCAAGTAGTGGCAGATTAGAACTAATTGTAAACAAGGCTTAATCATGTCCCAAAAGCTTATTAATGCTAAAATCTATGCTCCGAAAGTAAGTTGAAAACCACAGTATTTAAGGAGAATAGGTATCAGAGAAACCAAATCGGTTAGAGTAACAAAACTACAAGCAGAACTGTTAATTTTTTTTGGAACTATAAACTATTTTTTTCATCAAAACTGTTGTGATTGATTAAAATTCCCAAAATCGTAGCACAAATTTATTTTGTGTACGGAAAATGTTATCAACCCTTCTCATGAACGTACTTCCAGTACAGTTTGGAAGACATAAGTATGAAAAGACAAGCGCATATGATAAAGGACTAACACATCAGTGAATCGAATAAATTCCTTTCCGATCCATTTGACGTTAATACTTTTAACATCAATAAAATATTGGTATCAATAATTTGTCGAGATCTTTTGCACGGAAAAAATCTCACGAGCGTAAAAACTCTCATAAATGCATCAAAAAAATAAAATATCTATAACTTCAACATACTGTGAATACATTCACAAATTAACAATACATTTCTGGCTCCTGATTCTCTCTGTATCTGAGGTACGGAACCCTAAAACAAAAAGTAAAAATAGAAAAGAATAAAAACGAAAAATATGACAATTTAAATTAAAATCAGATCACTTGCCAATAATAAATTGTGACAGTAAAAGAAAAAAAAATGTTCATATGTTCATTTTCCACGAAGCAAATGAAAAGCTTTCTTCGACGTTGTTGTCTACGAATGTGGGCGACGGGTGAGTATGTATGTATGCATGTAGGTGTGGGTGAATACCCATCATTTATACATTCGTTCTGTCTCATTTTTGTTTATTATTGGATAAATTATTTAGTTCACCAAAGTATTAAGAAGCTTTGCTTTAATACTCTCCATATATATATATATGCCAGAGTCTTTTGTCATATCATTTATGTATTCGTTACGAACAACAAGGCAAAATAATATTCTCTTTTTTTTTTGCAGTCTCTTCTCTGATAAAAAACATATGAATCTACTTATTGAAAATTAGAATATGGAAGACAATCTTTTATGAACGACTCAAATTTAATAATAATAATATTCTTATATATTCGACAAAAAAGAATAAGATCTACTTATTTTGTGTTGTATCGTATGAAAGAAATTATTTCTGTATTCGAAATGATACTAAGCTGGAAATTTGATTAAAACTAATTTTAAATATATAAAATGAAGAAATTTGTTGTTTTATGAAATGCTATAAGGTAAGGAGAAATAAAAAAAGTATTGGCAGATAAAAGTCTGTAATTTAATGAAATTCTTTGAAAGTGATAATTACCTAAAAAAGTTGATGGAAAATTTTTGAAAACTAGATTACAAAATCAAACAGTTTAGTTCTTGGAAAAACATGTTTGCAAATTTCTATTACAGATAATTTAGTAGAAAATTTAAAAATTACCTTTATTAAAAAGCACATCGACTCGTGTCGTATAATGTATATATACAGGTCCTTTAACACCGATTGGAACACAGGACTTCAACGAAAGTTTTAAAACGAGTTTTATTTAAGGCCACGGCTTTGACTTCTTAAGCCATGTGATGTTTTGGGAGTCTGTCCCGTTTTCTATTGTGCGTCGCTATGTGTATTTTGGCCTTCCTATTTTTGTAGTGCCTTGCGGGTTCCAGTCTAGGGCCATTCGTGTGATGTCCGTAGGTGGCTTTCGCGAAGCCTTATCTCACCAATTCCACATCGTGCATTAATGAAAGTAATATTGAACGTATTTTTTATACTTTTCTTGATCTAAATGTTCTGTAATTTCCTCGTGAATCGAATTAACTGGACATTAAACACTCAAAATGTGCAAAAATAACAAACCTATGAATGAATGGTGATATCACACTGTGACCTGAAAAATCTATGGTTTTTCCTCTACCAATTGCAAGCTAAAAAACATTGTACAGTAGACTCTTCCAAAGATTCCTGTCTCACCTATGGAGTGCAGCAGAATTTGGTGTGCATATAGAAATTGTATGTGCTCTATGTACATCTACCAACAAGTGTCTGAACTGGTTTCTCATTCCAGCCTACGGAAATGATTGATTTCAATTGCTCTTTGTTCAGCCTGATGCAGACCTAAGATTGTCTGCGGTGAAAAATATCGGAAAGATTTTTTGGCTAGGCTAAGTTACGAAGAAGATCCGCAGAGCTAAACTACTCGGATATATTTTTCTTTCCTGAATTATTTTCTGTATGCGTGACCTCTGAGTCCACTTAATGCGATCCGATCTTGTAGGCGGTGTCAATGCTACTATCCTCTCCAGGTTGATCTTGCAGGAGGTGCCAATGCTACTGTCCCCTTCAGGTCGATCTTGTAGGAGGTGTTAATGGTACTGTTCTCTCCAGGTTGTTTCCTGCATCATTTCCATCTACCACTTCATGTTCTAGCATCCAGAAGAGGTAGTTGAGAGCTTGACTATGGAAGAGAATTGCTATATATAAATAAATTAGTGCTTCTGTAAAAAACAGTTTGTACCAAATCTGAACCCTCTTAAAACTGTTTGATGTTTGATGTCTAAAATTTAATATAAAAAAAAGCTCTATTTCTATGGGATATATCATGTATAAAAGCCATTACATACACCACTTACCACTCCCATGTACAATTTCAAATATTAAAAAATATTTTTTCATAAACATCACAAAATTATCGTTTGACCACTTGTTAAACCACAAAATTTTCATAATCTTTCCGTCCAATTAGATAACTTTCCACATAAGATCATCAAGATGAGAAAAATATTCACGTTTAAAAAACGTTCATTTTTCACCACCCGCCCCCACCAAATACACTGGCTGAGTGGGTATGTTGTAGAACATGAGGAGGGGTAGATAAATTGATGATACAAAAAAAAAAGAATTTGTAAGGGAGTTGAAGAAAATATTATATGAACTGAACTTACTACATATACTTCTTACTCTACGAGAGATATGAATATGATTTCATACTCAACCCTCATTCAAAATATATCGATTCTTGTGTGTAGCAGCATGTTCTTCTCCGTCTTCTTTCTTGATAATTTAATCTTCAATCAGTGGCGTATTTGTTTCATAACATTCTGCTGATTCAATAGAAAAAAATGATGATAGTATAGGGATTTGTGTTTTTGAGAATAGTATTGATTTTATAAGTGTAAATAATTTGTGTTCGCATTAGGTCTGTTTGACAACATACGATAATCTGTCTCTATGACCGTAGTTTCATGTTCAAAAATCCACATTACCAATAGGAGGAGGCCTTCAGATAATATTTATAATTTTTTTTTTATACAAGCATGACCCTTTCTCTTTTGCACACTTTATGAGATATTATCGACTACTAACGTCCCAACCTCAATTACTCAAGACTGTTTATTTTGACGGCGATATCTTCTTCTGAAAGATGATCCCAATGTTTTAGGTGGTTAATTGGCTGAACTGTCGGCATATAGACAAGAACGAAGTAGCCGGCTATGCTTCTGCAGTTTCCTTCACGAACTCCAGATGAATATCGGCATAGTTCCTATCATAGTTGGCTGCAGCCGCATATCCTACCAATTCCTACAATCTATCTCTATCTAACGACCCAACCTCGAGTTCTCACGACTGTTTATTTTAACGGCGATATCTTCTTCTGAAAGATGATCCCAATGTTTTATTTTTTATACTATGTTTTGGAGAAACGGCGTGTATCTACGTCCATTGGTTTGTACCTTTTTCAACATAATTATTGAATTGTGCCTTATTTATTCGGTTTTCGGAAAAATGTTTCGAATAAAAGTTGTAACTACAGTTCTAATAAACAAATTTTAGCCGAAGAAATTTTTCAAAAACCGAATAAAGAAAGCACGAAACAATTACAGGGTTTGGGAATGATAGCGCGACCTTGGACTCCAAGGATACATTTATATGTATTTATGAGGACTACACTACAGTCGCAATTCTGGACCGATTTTGATTATTCTTGTTTTATCCATTCGTTATCAATCAAAATATATCCTTATTGGTTTTGATAATGATTCACCAATTATTATCACCATAATGACAATCAAATTAAGTCTTTTTCAACAAACTTTTTTCTGTGTATATAAACTTAAAGGTTATCGGGAAGTACCACCTCCATTTAATATTCTCCCTTCCAGTTTTTCGGGCATGTTCAAAATATCTTTAAAACTATTTATTATTTGACAATGAGATTAAAAACGTAGTGTTAAAATAACGTAATCTTGCTTTATTCGACTCAGCACTGTAACTCTTTTAGTTCAAAAATTAAAAGGTGGTCATTTTTGACGTAATATTTGCTGTATGTACCTGTGGTCTGCCACCTAAGTGTACATGCCACCGTCTCTCAAACTTTTCCCTATCCACTACCGTGGACTATAAAACACCACAAATATGTTTCGTTGCTATGTGTTTTCATAATATTTATTAAATCGATGATTTAATCACAGTGCAGGACCCTACTCAAAATTGTTGAGAAAGAATAATAAAAAATCAACCGTCACTGAATCAGTCACTATAGCAAGCACAAAGTATTCAATCAGAATAGAGGATATTACAATTGCAACGGAATGGGAGTGGAATTGAATTGTAAAATGGTTGCCTAGAATTGTAACAAGAGGTAATACTACACACTCACTCACAAATATATATATATATTTATTCATCTATCTCTCGATTGAGTTTATCTTTTAATAAAAGCCACTTAAACATGAAGAAGAACTATAGAGAACTGGAACTGGAACTGGAGAGTGGAAGAGAGATGGACAGACGTAACAGAGTCATCGTTGCAGTTGATAGAAAGATGTCTTGTTATAATGACGTTAGTTTTACGATAGAACAGTTCTTCAATAACAACTATCATTTTTTTTTAGTATATTAAACAGTACAACAAGCGCAGAGCACCATGAGATGATGAGATGCATATAGCATTGAGTTTGTAGGTACTACCAACAACCGAGGTATATCTCTACCTCCCACATAGATGTTTGCATTCAAACTAGATAGATAGATTGATAGATATTATATCCTGGGCTATAAAAAGCACTGCACTTCAACCTTATGGTCCATTGTGCTACCCCTTCTACTTCAGTCTGACGAGATTTGCTTCTCCCATATCTTGGCAATAGCCAGGAGCTTGCTGATTAGGTCTACCTGAAGGTTCATTTATGCGGGGTGCGATGCACGGGATATCTTGTATCTACTGTAACCGAGACATTCGCAGTTAAAGATAATGGGGCTGGGTGTATTCTCCTCCTCGCCATACAATCTGCACATAATCGATCCGTTATAGATCCGTAGATGCTTTCGCAGGGAATGATGCCCGGTAATGAATCTGGTAACCTTCCGCAGTTGTATCCTGCTAACTTTCAGTGCGTCGAAGGATAGCCTCTTGGATGCATTCTGCGGTATTCTAAGTAATGATCGAGATGATACATTCATTATTGTAAATGATTTATGCATCATTATGAATTTGACAAAAAGGTACGTTGTTATAATAATTTAATAAAGTCAAATAGAAATGAAGTTACAAAACAAAGCTGCAATATATACGACAAAGATAGATACATATGAATATATAAGTATAAGCATAGTTGATAACGTCAAACTTACGGTGAAAATCTGAAAATTTTAATTTTCCCAACGCAAACTCTCCAAAAAAAAGCCGCAAAATTTACACCATGAAGTATATTTTTTGTTTCTAAGACGAGTAGCCAAGGCAAATGGCCACACTGGGAATGCGGAAGATGGAGCCCCCTTGCGAACAGAACGAGTATTATATATACACGTTAGTATCTTATCATCAAAACGGACAAAAGTCAGTTTGTGTATGCTATATATTAATGTATGCAAATTAGGTGCACGTATTACAATTATTAGTTGAATCGTGATGTATGTTGCACTCATCATCCACTAAAACAATTGTGAATATGGTAGATGCTGCCTTATCAGGAAGCCTTAAATTCATGATAAGTAGTATCACATCAAGACAAATGAATAGGCAAATTGATTAATCATGAAGAAAATATCCAGAAAGTTGTTTTAAAAGTTACTCCCATTTTTCCATCCCTCCTGCTTGATGGAAACAGATCGATACAGATCCTTCTTTAGTTTCGTGGAAACTTTTTTATACAGAAAGAATTAATAATATAACCATTGTAAGCTATAAGTTTCACGATCCAAGTTTTGAATAAATATTAGTGGTCATTTCTACTACTCTCGAGGTAGAAAACTAGCAAGAGATTTCTCTCTCCAACAACTCTAATACTTGAAATGAATTTGTTTTTTTTTTTTTTTTTTTTCATTTTTGTATTTACTATTATTGTATTATGTTAGTTGATGCATAGATACTTACAAGAAAAACAGCACGAATCTAAAGGGCACTTAATATTCTATTCAGAAATATATCGACAAAAAAAAATAAAAATAAAATAAAAAATAAATATAATAAACTAGAAAAAAAAAATTCTGTATAATAAATTTAAGTGTTTTAGCCAAGATTTTCTATTGAGACGAACAACACAAGACTAAATAGTAGTAAAAAATTGTCTTTAAATTATGTAGAAGATAGTTTTATTGATTTAAATGAGAAATAATTAAAAAATTCGTCATGTATGTTTTTTAAAATATAATTTCATAGATTGTCCCAAGTCTTACTAAGGTCTCACTAAGACACTCAGCAAATTTGCAACGAGATACGTATTAAGCCAGTCAGTTCCGAGAAAATAGCTCAAAAAAGCTCTTTATTAGTCAAACGGAGAAATGGGTAGCGCACTACATGCAATGAAGTATTTTTGATTGTGAATATTATAAATTAAAATAACTTTTACTATAACTCTTTTTTTAATTTAATTAGTTCTTTTTGCAAATAAGTAAATATAGAAAATTTTATTAATACTCGTATTTTATTGTCAACTTCATCCTGATAGATGATAAATATATCTTGGGTTTTTTTTTTTAAATATCACACGTCGATCTTATGGCCCATTGTACCAGTCTAAGTGGCCGAGCGATCTAAGGCGTTATGTCTGCGCAGTATGCTTACTTGGGAGCTGGGAGGTTATGGATTCGAATCCTGACATCGGCAGTTTGTCAATTACTAAGAAAAAAAAAGGTGGCGGTTAATTGACTAAACTGTCGGCGTATGGACAAGAACGAAGTAACCGGCTATGCTTGAAAAGGTTTTCATGCAGTTTTTTTCAAGAACTGCAGATGAATATCGGCATAGTTCCTATCATAGTCAGCTGCAGCCGCATATCTTACCAATTCCTAGTCTATACACAAAAATTCCTTCACTTCACTCACATTCTCACATCCTCACATCCTTAGGCATCACAATGGACTTTATGGTCGAAGTGTAGCCCGTCCAGGGCAGACTCAACAATCTTTCTATCTATGGCTCATTGTGCTCCCCGTTCACTCTAGCGTGACGAGACACGCATCTCCCATATTTTGGCAATTGCCCGAAGTTTGCTTATCAGGTTTTCCTGAAGGTTCGAGTATTCGGAGTAAGATGCACTGAATATCTTGTATCTGCAATAACCGAGTTATTTGCAATAAAATATGATGTGGCTCGATGTTTCCTTCTGCTTGCCATACAGTCTGCCCATAACGAGCCCGTTATGGAATCCTATTGTGTACAGATGCTTTCGTAGGTGACCTTTCGAGATTGTCTCCTGTTCAGGCTGAGTACAGCGAGAGGCCGCCTCTTGGATGCATTTCGAAACAGTCTTTTCGAAATAAGTTTTTGCGGTGGTATATTTTGCCAGTGATCACGCTGTTTAACATCCTAATATCAACTTGCCAAATCGTCTCCTAATTTGCAGATCATAAAATTTACGTTTCGGAAAACCTTTCAATTCATCCATCAGCCGTCACTTTTACAAGAAAAATGTAAATGCCAACCACCCCCATTTCATACACTCTTGAATACTATTTTTGGAAAAAAAATCAAACCCCTAAACACCCTCAGAATATTAACTAGCTTGATTGAGAAAACATTCGGCTCCTAGTATGTGTCAGCTCAAATAACAATATATAATGATCCTTGCAATACACCCTGTATAATTACAATACAATCAAGTGACCGAAATTGTGAGAAGACGTTAGACCGTAATAAGAAATTCATCGAATGTAACCACAAACCTTGTGTGTGTGTGTGTGTCCGTGTATATGTACAGGATAAAGGAGGAAGATATGGTCACAGTTGTTGCCCATTTTACATAATGTGATAGTCCATTAGATAACACATAGAGTATAGAATTGTATCTCCATGGTCACACAAAAGACATTCAAACAGTCTTCACGAACAAATAATAATAATAATCATCATCATCATAATAATAACAATGATAATAATAATTCCTATGTAAGATTCAATGCCATTGTCCTTTTTCAAAAACAGGATAATATTATATACATATATATATAGATATGTATATATTATTTATATTATCACGTAAATGTTACAAGAAGGATTTTTCCGGTAATAAAATATATTCAAAATATGATTTCCTTCAGGAATAGAAAAGTACTATATTGTACAAAAGTAGTTATATTAACTTATGACTTTTGACCGGATAATTAAAATAGTTTATCCTTGAAAGGAGTAGGATTTATTAACTTATTTCGTAGATTTTTATTTCTAATGGTATTTTGTCTTTTGGTCCAAAGAAAAGTATTATTTTGATTTATATAAGGTCTTTAATACAATAAGGACGATCGATTTTTAAATGTAAATAAAACAAGTTGTCTAAGTTTGTCCACTTAAGTTTTGTGTTTCAAACCATTCGTGCAGAATGCCATCAAGGCATGCGCTGTATGGCCCGTAGCGCCGTCTTGGGGGACGCATGTGTTGGCGTTATCCGTGCCATCGATTTTAGGCCATAAGAAATCGTTGATCACCGATCTGTAGCGCTTGCAGTTGACGGGAAGCATTTGGTGCAGGTGTATCTCGTGTGGAATGTCATCGTCCCAAATCCGATAATTTTGCTTGTTCTGCACACATCCATTCATCCAAAAATGGTCTTGTCGCTAAAAATCGTAGTTTTCTCTTGTCACTAAAAATATCATGAACTTTAGTGACAAGAAAAACTACGATTTTTAGCGAAAAGAGCACTAATTTTGATAACAAATTTTGATAATTTACATACATTTTTCAATGCTATAACTTCCCATAGTGATTTGCCTTACACTACTAAACAATTCACAACAAATTTGGCAAATCTTTCACCAAAAGAGCAAAAATTGATTAATTGCAAATACAAAACTAAATAATATTAAATGCAATGCGTCCAGGCTTTTATTTTGGATACAATCCAAATGAATTTCATCAAAAAATTAACATATTTGTTACGATAAAGTAACCCCTCTTCGAGCATAAGATATGGTGGACACATTATTTTAATTACAAATTCAAGTAACGTAAAACGAATTATTTTTTATTAGCAGCAAATAAAGATTTGTTGATGGCCATATTACCGTACCTACGTACTTATATAACTTAAAATAATAACTCTTTCACAAAAGCTTTCTTTCTCTATACCTACCACCATTCTTACTAACCTATAACCAAGCACATACACACACACACACAGTACACAAACCAACAAGTAGACATTCATAAAAAGCTCAAGCTACTAACCCTTGTTTTTATTTTTATTTTAAGTAAACAATTTTATTATTTAATAATACCAACCCATTAAAAAACATTATATTTTACCCTCTATTTGAAAATAAAATTTATATTGAGAATTGTCTTGAGTGGTTTTTGGTCCTATGTGTTCTGTTCAATGTCCGAAGGCCTAAGGATTTAAAAGAGATAACTTGTCCACTTGATAGTGAGAATTATCTAGTTAACAAAATATCTCATTTGAATCCTTAGGCCTATGATAAGAGCAGGGACATTAATAAATCTCACAGAAGCCGCGCTCTTAACAAAACGTCAATATGCTCAAAACATCCCAAAACCACGAAACCACGATATAATCTGATAAAGTCGCGCTTTAAGGAAACCACGAAACAAAAAGATATTTCCAGAAAAAGTTGGAAAAGCTGTTAGAACTTAATTGAATAGTGAACCAAATCTATTTCGATACTATTTTATTTTTATATCTGTTACGGTTAAAATACAAGACTTCGATGTTCTAAAAAACTGATCTGTATAAATTGTAAAGATTGAGTGTTATTTGTAAATCAACTTTGAGCTTTTATATCCAAAAAGATGAATATTGTATTGTGAATTTTTCAACGGGCAATTTCTTTGTTTTATAATATTAGTAAAATAGGCAGTACCTATAAGCGTACACAAAGCTATAACAGCAATGAATGAGCTTTAAAGCTCTGTGTATGTATATATGTATACCGACTACCGTTCATAATTATTACTATCAAAAGATATATACGATAATTTAATTAAGAGCACTAAAAGCTTTAAACAGAGTTTGGTGGAGATTACTTTTATGCGATGAGAGAAATAGCTGAGAAATAAAGCATAAAGCACACTTACTAATATGGGCATAACGTTGTACAACCTAGTTGGTTTATATTGTATGGTCCAAAAGATATCTGTATGCCAACGAACGGTAGCAGTCAGCGTAGGTTGATGAATCCTGGCAGGGGGTTGGTTATATGGTGTTTGTTTTTCCTTCTTTTTTTTTTCCGCTTAAAGTGTATTTATTTACTTACTTACTGCGATAGTCTTACGACCGGAACATTGAATAAGTGCTTGTTTTATTACTTTCCGCATTGCTAATGTAAGATTTTTTTTTGTTTTTGATTTTTTAATTATATTTAAATTTTAGTATATTAAATAACTTTGTTTTTTTTGTTCATTTTTTTTTTAAATATAAATAAACTGTAATCGATCATTCATTCAATGTAACAGTTGATCTATTAACATTAGTGAACAGATTCTTTTTATTTATATTAAAAAACAGATACACATGTAGGACATTTTTATTCGTCTAAGAATTTAAATTTCTCTAGAGAAATCTACAGAGAAATGTTAATTATTCCGCCGGGAATTTCTTATTCTAGAAAGCTAAACAAATTTCTCTCGCCTATTTGATTCAGAATGATTAAGAATATTTTTGAGTTAAAGTTCTCCAATCGAATTAAATAATGTAAAATTTATATTTTCATAAAAGACAACCAAAAAAAAGCTTTTATTGGTAGCTCATGGACTAAAAAACGAAAAATAATTAAATTAATAGCAAAATTTGTAAAATTTGGGGGCTTTATATTGAAATTTTCTTTGAAAATCATATCTTTAACCCAATGCTGGACTATATATATATATATATATATATATATATATGCAAAAGGATTATTTAAGGATAATATAAGAGAATAACAATAAGAAAATGGAAACACATGATAGAATGTTATATATTTCTAAAAACGATATACTTCTTTCAGGAAATATTTTAATAACTAAGAAATTTATATTGTAATAATAAAATTGATATAAGAATTTAAGAAGGAGAGCATTGAATGAGTGTAGTAGGAGGGTATGGGACATGAATATAAAATATTGGTGGGTGGCTTATAGAAGGGAGACGGTTGAATATAATAAATACACATACTGGAACGACATTGAATATTCAAGGAATTTAATATGAAAAATTTATAATAATGTATATTGGTGATTGGTTGCATTTAATATGTCATATTTTTTGTCGTATTGAATAAAGATATGATTCTTTGAAATAGGGTCCAGTTATATAGTTTTTCCTTTTGGTTCATTCTACCCGGGTCAATAGTGACTTTCGTATTTCAATTTATGTGTCATTTTGAATAAAACATTCAATAACACATTCTAACCAGTTCAAGGCGTTATGTCTGCGCAGTATGCCTACTTCAAAACTGGGAGATTATGGGTTCGAATCCCGACATCGACAGAACGAAGTAACCAGCTATGCTTGAGAAGGTTTTCTTCAGTTTCCTTCACGAACTCAAGATGAATATTGGTGTAGTTTTTTTTATAGTCGGCTGCAGCGCATATCCTACCAATTCCTAGTATATACACAAAAAAATCCTTCCACTCCACTCACATCCTCACATCCTTAGACATCACAATGGACCTTATGGTCGAAGTGTAGCCCGTCCAGGGCAGCCGCTATAATCTATCTATCACGTTCTAGGTACATATTTGACTCGCCTAGTTTGTAGGGTCAAAAAAATATGTTACGTTAGAGCTACGTCAACTTTGCGAATTTCCTCAGAATAAAGACATCACTTCTCTTTTGAAAATGTAGATCTTTATTAATTTTTATCCACTCAAGTGTTCGAGTGTGAATGGAAAAAAAATTATTTGTTTTAAAATAAGTTGCATTAAAAATATCCAGAAGCGATGTGAAAAGTGATTAGATCAGGTTTTCAACAATTTTCACCGCATTATAAAAAATATAATTTTAAAGCAGAATTCTAATTAATTATTTCTAAATTATTAAATGTTTTGATATATTTATTTCTGTTCAGAGATGGTATGCACGTGCGCAATATATACCGTGTGTTTATTTAAAAAGTTACCACTTAAATATTTTTTAAAATATACATTTTAGACAAAAAAATTTCAAACACAAAATGTACAATTTAAAGGAGGCAATATACTGCATTAATTTTATTTCTGTACCATGCATCCGTGCCGCGTGATATATCTTTTAAACAGTGCAAAATTGAGTAAATCTTTATATACTTAAAATATTTATCTTATAAAAACATTTTATTTTGTAACTTTTTGCATGCATCCATTTTTTTTTTTAAATACGTGGAGTAAATTTTGTGTTTAAGTCGGAAATATTGGATGCATGAAAAAAAGTTATTTGTTTCTATGACATATGAATTTTTTGTATTTAAATACTTGCCCTATTAGGTACAGGTTAAAAGACTAGTTACATCACATTGGAACGGATGCGTAGAACAAAAATATAATAAAAATAAATATAATTTGCTCTTAAAACTTTTGAAAGAAGAAACATTTTTTACCGACGAAAGAAGGAGGTAGTCAATTCAACCTGTATATTTGTTTTAATGTATGATCACGCATAACTTTTTACAGAGTTGTCCGGTTTTGATAATTCTTTTTTTGTTGGATAGAGTATACTTCAAAGTTGGTCCCATATAAATTTGATTTCCACGATAAATTTCAAATTTTAGCCACAAAAAAATAAAAAAAAGACTTCCCAGCGCTTCCACTAAAGAAAAATATCATAATTATCATAATATACGTTCTGTGTGTAAACACTATGTGAAACCACTCAATATCTTTGCGCAGTTTGAATGTTTTTTTAACCGGCAAAAAAACAAAGGAGGTTCTCAAGTGAATTTCAGTAGCAACTTTTCAAATGAACACACGGTATATGTTTGCTATGCTAGTGATATAACTATGTACTCTGTGTATATGTATGTTATATGTTCGTTACCTATTAACTATTATGTTTACTATAAAGTTACTTCTTATTCTATGAAAGTTAAAATTTTAGATTTAATTTTGTATACTGACTGTGTAGTGTATGTATGCATGTTTGTATGTATGTATGTATGAATATTTGTAAATACTTGTTACACGATAGAATGAAAACTTTTCCATTTAAAATTCCATACATAACACTAGAGAGATATAATATGGTCTTTGGAAATAATACCGAATGTTTACAGAAAACTTCACTAATTGTATTTATATTGGAAAAAAGATAGAATCCACAAAATTTTTAAAAGGATTTGAACGGTTGTTGGAAAACTATGTACTTCTTCGAGAATTTCGGTAAACCCAATTCACTTTGATAGTAAAGTTGTAAACTCATCTATCTATACATATAAAAATCGATGTGTGCATATAAGTGTGTTCATCCCCATGGACTCCAAAGCGGATGGACCAAATTTGGATGAAATTTTCAGGCAATCTTCAGGTAATATCGAATGAATCACAAAGCCATGCAAATAGCGGGGGCTAGATTTGCTAGATTAAAAATCCTAATTTCAAACGGATCCATAATTGACTTTTACATGAAACATACGGTATATATATATATATTTATTTATATATATATAGACAGATTATTATTTTGTATTATTAAAACTTTAACTGTATGTGATACATATTTCAAAATAACGGAGACTAACTCATAATAACTCATTTAATTAGAAACGAGTTTTAATTTAAATCATATCTAGCTGCTACCTTCGTCCCTCCATGGTTACAAATGGTGGGTAGATAAGTTTGTCCATGGCTACTGTAACGAACATACACATAACTACCACCTCCATTTTGTTATTGTTGGTGGTGTTTTCTCAATACAGACGACATATTATTAAAAATATAACGAATAGTTTTATTATGAACAATTTTGTTATCAAGTAATTTTAATTGGAGTTTTAAAATTGTTTCGTGTCTCATAACGATTTTAAGGATTTCCATGTTTAAAACATAAAACGATATATATTCTAAATACGAATTATGTTAACCCTACTATAATCGTACGCAGACTCCAGAGTTCAATAAGGACGTACCCAAGAAAATCAGTGTTCTTACGATTCTTCTACGATTTTACGGTACTAATACTAGTATTTGTAAATGTTGACAGTTAAAATTTGTATGTTTATCATATAAAACTTCGCCCGATGTTGTCACACACGTTTTATTCAACATCAATAGTAATTTTCTTACGATTCTTTTAAAAAACTGAGAAAAAGTAATTGAAGATATAACAAATATCTTTCTACAAAAATAACAAAAACAAGCGGTCGGTATTAGTTATCTTATAAATATTGTTTAAGTGCTCAACTTAAAAAAAAAGTACATTATGTAAACTACAATAGATCAAATAAAATATAGTTGAGGTACAGTGTTACTTTTTGCTGCACTAACACTGTACCTCAACTATATTTTATTTGATCTATTGTAGTTTACATAATGGAATTTTTTTTTAAGTTGAGCAAGACTGCTCTTTGGGAATGTCCTTAAAAACAATTGCCGATCTGCTATTTAAAATTTTGCAATCCCATCAATTGGAGGCTTTTAGTACCTTTATACAGTCAGTTTTTGCATGTTCAGACATGATCAATCTATGCGTGTATTGGTTTGTTATAAGAATTTTCTAACTATGCATGGTCTGTCCACCACGTGCGACCACTGACGTAATTAAATCTGTATACGTTACGAAAATCTCAATTATTACATTGTTTGTAACAAGTGGGGATAAAAACCAATTGTCATCTAGAAAAAAATAATCATCAACCCTTAGTTTCATACTATTAGGGGTAGAAAATAAATAAACAAACGAGTGTTGTATTGAAAACAAAATTTTTGAAAATGGGTTTAAGGATGGTATGCTCACAGACAATCAAAAAAAAAAAAAACTGTCGACGTATTTTAAATATAAAAAATTTAATCAAGTTTGGAAGTACAATATTTGACCTCCGGGTGGTAACTTTTTTTTTTTCAGAACATATCTCTTATCCTGCCTGTATCCTATGGGATATGTTTGTTGATATCCCACTTATATGAATTCATATTTCAAATTGAATATTTTCTCTGAACTAGAATTGTAGATCATGTACAAGATGTTTCAGATTAATAGTTCCTGTTTCAATTGTAATTAAAATACGACAAACCTTCAAATTACAATTATGAAAATAGTATCGGAACTAGATTCTCAACGATATTTCATATCGTTATTTCTCAATACTAAAGCTTTTTTAATAAGTTTGAATTACTCGATGTTTGGATCGGTTTTTCTGGTACACTTTGTATAGCCTAAAGGTAAGATAGGACTACAACAACTGATGAATACTTTTGAATGTCGGTTGTAAACCACATAGACAGGCCATTTATAATGATCGTAATATATGAACATCCGATGTCATATGTCTGATGTTCTCGTTTCTCAGTATAATCAAAAATATCACAAATAGTTACGATGCCCAAAATTTCCTATGTAAAGATAGAAAAAAACAACATTTAAAAAACAATGAATGGACTCTGAATTCATTGAATTTTTTTTAAAGGACACGTTCTGCGCTTTATGCCACAAAAGAAGCGCTGAATTTTTCGAAATTTTCTAGTTGTTTTGTACTTTCAGTTTTTATATTCATTCAGTTTTTGGGAAATTGTTTTCAATAAAAGTTGTTAGCACTTTGATAATGAACAAATGTTATCCGAAACATTTTTTCGAAAACCGAATAACTAAGACACAAATGTTCATCTCGTCGTGAGTCGTATCTATTAGATATTTGTATTGTTGTCATCGAAATGAATGTATAACCATTTTTTAGCACAAAGCACCTAAAAGCTTTTGCAATTAAATTTTCCAATATGTTTTTTATTTTTAGGCAGTTAACCTATTCATAAAACCTATTTTATTTTTTTTGATCTTTTGAAAGGTTTTTTTTTTTGAAAAGGAAAAAATTAGGTTTTTGTTCTATTTGCATATTTAGTGTAATGAGTTCCGTTTCAATTTTTCAATGGGTATTTTTTTTTCACGTTATATAAAATATGGACAAAACATAGAACAATGATTTAACTTTTGATAAACTTGTCTGGATGACGTATGAGGTAGTCAATTCGAAGTCCGTCATTGTTACGCTATTCTACAAAGCATTCTAGAGGAAATGATTTAATTAAAGCATACGTAGAAGTGTTGTTATGTGTTGAAAGCTCAAGCAACATGCTCGAACATCACATGAACAAGGAAAAATCTTCATTAGCTTTGACTTTACTTCAGAAAGCCTATGATAATTCATTGGGTTAGTTTATCAAGCTTAGAACGGATATGTTTTGTTTTAGGCGATAATATTTTGAATTATCGTTATTCTAATTGTCTGACCGAACATGTCTATATTAATGGTCAAAAAAAAGTATTTTTGGAACTAAGTTATTGGTTATTTTTTTATTTCGCTTCTCCCATATGTTGGCAATAGCCAGTAGCTTGCTTATCAGGTCTTTCTGTAGGGTCATATATTCTGGGTGAGATGTACCAAATATCCTGTATCTGCTGTAACCCAGAGGTTCGCAGTCAATGATAGTATGGCTGGATGTTTCTTCCTCTTCGCCACACAATCTGCACACAATGGGCCCGTTATGGAGTCCCATTGTGTGTAGATACTTCCGCGAGGGATAATTTCCGGTAATGAATCCGGTAACCCTCCGCAGTTGCATCTTCTTTAGTCTCAGTGCATCAAGAGATAGCCTTTTTTGCACTCTGAAGCAGTACCTTCCCGAAATCTTGTCGCGGTACTTTTTCTCAGTGATCAAGGTGTTTAGCATCTGGCCACTCGTTGATCACCCATTCACATGCAATCCTTGGAATTCCTGAAATAGGCTCTGGGCCTATGAAGGGCATTACGACTCGCTTCTTTGCTAAGGTATCTGCTTTTTCGTTTCCATCGAAACCACTGTGATCCGGCACCCAAATCAATTTAACATTGTTCCGTTTTGCCAGTTTCAGAAGTTCCTATAGACAATCCTTGACTACCCTTGAGGTGACCTCAGTTCCAGACAAGGCTTTTAAAGCAGCTAGAGTGTCCGAAAGAGAGCCGTTACTTGATTCTTAAAGTTAGTTCATAAACCTTAATAATACATTGAAATGTTTCCACATCATATTTCCACAACGAGTATAGGGTTTCTCTATGTAGCCATCTTCTTTGCCAAAACAATCAACGAGAATCAAAGTTGATCAATTTCGAACTACAACTTCTCACGATGTTTTAACTGTTACAAATTATCATGAAAAACGTTCTAACTTTGCTACACGTATATGCAAGACTTTTTACACGTTGATTCTCAACTTTACCCTGTGTAAACTCTTGCCTATACTTAGCAAACTCTGAGCTTTATTCCAGAGTGATTTATTTTCAAAGAAATATTTATCCGAAACAATCAAAAATCATAACTCTACTATATTTTATGAAACTATTTTCTATCTTTCTTCTACATTTCAAATTATTTATGAATAATAATAAATTCCAGAGTTGGATATAAAAGAAAGAGGGAAAAAAAAACAATATAATAAATAATCTTTAATAAATTTGTCCGTACTTTTGTTATTAAAACCAAACAAAAGACTATCCTTAATAATTTGGATTAAAAAAAATAGTTTTAGTAGAAACTTGGGAAATGAATGATGGACCATATATAGTAAAGCCACTGAGCTTCCGGAAGGGTAAGCTCTTAAGGAACAGAAGGGAAGATATCAACGAAGAAAAGCGAGAATACAAAACAATAACATTGCAAATACCTACAGAAAACACTGTATATATGGTGTGAGTATAAAGTCTTACAAATCTCGAATAAATTGGGGTTGAAAATACACATTTCCAATGTGTTTTCTCACAAATTCATTATAGAAAGCCCAATTACAGAGAAGTATCAGATATAACTAAGTAAAATAGTACAAGCAAATAGCTAAATGATATTAAAATTATGAAAAAAATATTCTGATATTCCAAAGTTGTGGACCATTAATAACTCCAACAACAGTCCGCCATTCAGCACGATACTGGACCTGCATATTCCGGCTCTTTCTCTACTTAGATCTTCCTCTAGGTCAACCAACCACCTTTTCCTGGGCCCGTCTATCCGCCCGTCTGTGAACACGATAACTCAAGAACGAAAAGAGATATGGAACTGAAATTTTGTTTTTTTGTTCTAGTGCCAAAAAGTAAGGTCAAGTTCGTTAATGGGCGAAATCGGACCATGTTTGGGCAAAATGGGCAAAAACTGCCTATCTTTGAAACCGTAAGAGATATAACAAACGTTTAACAACAACAAATTTTCTTCTCTCTAAAATAAACAACTTAAATATTTTCCATAAACTCAATATTTTTCCCATAACTTGTGTTTAAAGTTCCTCGAAAAGCAAGAAATATGCCGATCTTTAAAACCATAAAAGATTTCCATTTAATTTTGGGACAATTCAAACATTTATTTACAACACAGTATATACTGGGTATTCAAACTCTGTTAGAGGTTACTCTGCTAGAGTAATCTAGAATGTATTTTGACATATTCTACTTGAAACATCCTGTATAGGTAAACTAAACATTTTGATAAGTTGCATTCTCTAGTTATATGGTTGGTCATAATGGTTTATGGGTTTTTATCGAATGAATAACGCAAGAAGATGTGTACTTAAAGAGTTTCTCATCAGTGCTTGAACCAAACGATATTATAGATGATTATTATTATGATAATATAAACCTAACTATTTTTCTAGGCCATCATAATTTTCCTCTTATCTACCAAGTAGCAAACCAAACCATCATCATTCTTCGCTAATAATAATGATAGTATATTCTATTATTTATTTTAGCATTGTATATTTATATACATTTATATGTTTTGTTGTGTTTCCTTCGTCCAAGTACACAATTTTCATTATGTATGAAATATTTATGATTTAATATTTTTATTATTTTGAAGAAAATAATTTTTTATTTTTCAAATATCCCTCTGAAAAAAGAGGGAGATCAGGGAAGAAAAAAACGAAATTCGTAATTTTGGAAAACCTTTTAAGTGGCAAAAATATACTTTCAACTTCATTAATGGTTGAATCCAATTTAGATCGCTGCTAATTTTAATAACAGTTTTACTCGAATATTGTCTAAACTGTCCAAAGAAAACAGATGACTCACCACTTCAGCTAAATATCTTAAAAAAATTTAAGTAATTTAGCACTATTAAAACAATTAGATCATGATTACCTGCTATAATGTTTTGATAACTGCATATACCTATTACAATGGAACATGTCACTGGCGAGAGTTGGCGAAAGTTGTAAAATTTTTTTAAATATTTTCTACCGATTGTTAATAATTTGATAAAATTTTAAAATTTTTTATTTAAATATAAACTCACAATTTAATTAAATTTTATTTGTTTTGATAACTCGATAATTCGGTAATGATCGCAACTACGCCGTGTAGTTAACTGAACAAAAATAATACCATTATTTCAATACAGCCTAAGTGCGATTCATTAACCTGTAGGGGTCTGTCATCTATCTGGCATAGTTGGGTCTACTATTTTATGTTTTACAGTTTACAAATCTAGCAGTTTACACAAATATATATTATATCTCAATTGCATTTAAGGCTTCGTTTAGAGACAATAATTGTATGCTATATTGGTTAAAAAGACCATATCAACAAATCTCCTGTAGTTAATTTTTCCATGTCCATTAAGCAACCTGAGCAGAGCACAATTATAATTCTTAAGTATTGCTCTGCTAGCTTAATATTAAGCTAGTAGAGCAAGCGGCTACACGATACAACAAAGAACATTTAATTTTTAATAAGGGCATTTAATTAGCGTCTAATTATGAGACAATTATAATTGTGTTCTGCTCAGGTTTCTCTGCTAGCTTAATGGACATAATTTTTCCCTTTTTCGGATAGATGTAAGCTACAATATATTAAATAAATACCATAAACTATAACCTGAATTGTAACCAGCTTTCTTTTTTGTACAACTTATAAACATATAGCAAAAAATAAATAAAGTTTTCATATCAAAGAAAAACAACATTAGAAAAACTATTTTCTTCGCATACATATATATATATATATATATATATATATATATATATATGTATGTATATGTCTGTATGTATTTTCTTTTATGCTGACTAAGAAGATTTTCCCAAGTAGATACATTTTCTCACCTTACTTTTTCTTTATCATATGAAAGAATAAACTATGTGTATGAACTAAAAAATAAGGGTACCATCATCTTCTTCATCTTCTCAAGTTATTCGTTATTCGTGTGTCTTATTTAAACTCATATTTCATTTACTTTTCCACTGTATGTATGTGTATATAGTATTTTTTCATTGTACAATTTTCTCCTAAAGAAAATGGGTTATATGATATATATATTCACAAAAAATGGTCTATACTTCCTATTACTTGGAATATCAACCGCTAGGTCTATCAATACAGCTTGTGTAATCGTGTCCTAAAGCGGAGGGTCTTTTGGCCCAACAATAAAATATATTGTTCTAAAATTTTTGCATAATAGGACGGGCTTATGTTGTTAAAAACACTAAAATCTTGTCAAATCCACACTTCTTCAGTCTTCTCAAAATCCACACTTGAAATCAAAAATTGTTTTAAACAAATTATAAATTAGACAAAATCATTTTGTATCGACTTTAAGAAATAAAGCAAGTTTCTTTCCTCTTTATACCACCATTGTGTATAAATGGCGTCAAAAGTCAAGCTATCATGTCAAAAATATTTTTTGAAAACCGCAAAAATATGGCACAAATCAAAAATAAAATTTTGAAATGATAGATCGACTTTTGACGCCATTTGTATTGTAACACTTTTTTGACACCCGGTATAAGACCGATAGATAAACCTAGAAAAAAAAATATTTACAAAAAATTTCGTACATAATTCTTTTAGTGGAGCTTTGGTTCTTCTTCGTTTTTTATGATGTACACATAAAATAAAACTTTAATCATAAATTTGTTGTAATAGGTTTATGTAGCTTCTTTTTTTTTTATCTTTGTGGACAATATAATATATGAGCACTTTTTTTAGCATATTTTGTAAGTAAATCTACTTAAAGATGGTACTTGATTGTGTCTCTATAGTTTAAAACGAGTTTGTTTGTAATTATTCTTTTGTTAATCAATACTATTGTGGTGGATCGACTGCCGGGGTCGACCCCCCCCCCCCCATCATTCTTTGTAATTTTTAGTAAAATAAAACTAATTTATCCCAATCGTTATCAGACCAAAGTTTCACTTGTAATGACATTTTAAAATCTTTTCTTTTTTCTATTTTTCTAATAAATGTTTTTTTCTGTTTCAGGTATGTACTTTCCATTTTATTGGTTGATAATTTCGGTAAGAAGTATTCAGACGTATTTTCAATTCTACACAACGTCGGGATGCAAAATCGATAATAGATTTGGTACTGCTGGTTTTAAATGTGTTGAGAATGATCAAAAATCCATAATAATTTAAGACTTTATATTAAAGGCTTACACCCAAGTGGGCAATAGAAAAAAAACCGGATTCTAAATGATTTGGTAAAGCCGCTATGGTCTTGTAAGATGATAAATGATTATATTTAAATCATTCAAAGATATAAATTATCTCTATTAAAAATATAGAATGAATATCAAATTATGCTTGTTGATAATTACCAAGGTAATTTACATAATAACAATTACCGTGGTAACTTAGGGAGGATATAGTTGAGGAGCAATGGTTTCTAAAAGAAAGCATAATTGATTTTAGGAGCGTACAGTTATAAGACAACTGAGGTATAATATGTATGCAGAGTTTAGAGCAAAAACTATTTTAATAAGATGATTTATATTGCCGGTATAAATAAAAAGTGGATATTAAGACTTGGTGTAATTTCTTAAACACCATTTGCTCGTTTCAACATGTAAAAGTCATAGACCCAAAAGTTTTCTACGTAAAGATATTTGCCTATACATACAGATAAACTGATATAATGGTAAAAATACAGCATGAATATGAAAAATCAATATTTGTCAAAGATACAATGTTTACTAAACTTTTCAAAATTCAATTCGATATGCAAATATTTTGTGTTGATAACGAATGTTATAACGACACAAGCATACACAACTGAAAAGTGAAGAGCGAAGATTGCGTTCGATGTACAGGGTATCGTCCTCCTCATTTTTTATTTTCCCAACATTTGTCTGATATCAATGGCCCTAATAGTTTTAGTTAGATGACGCTACAAAAGTTCCAAAAAGCGTCAATTTCTTTCTTAATATTAGCCTCAACTTTTTTATAAGTTTAGCCGAAAGTAGCAGTTGTTTTGTTTCAGTGTCACTTTTCTCTCAAGATTGTTGAGACAATCCATTGCAAAAACGTCACTCTGACTTTCTTTTAAAACGAAAAGAAATGTAGCTTTCATTGATAAAAAGAAAAGTGATCAATGTTTGACCTATTAGCGTAGCGTCTTAATAGAACTGATAGGGCCAATTCTTTTCACCCTTATTGTATCACAGGTCTTGACTAAACCTTTTTTTTCCATCGACCATAACTGGAATAAATATGCCGTTTCCGCGAAGGGTCTCGTGGTCCTGAGACACACCTCGGTATCCAATGGTGAAATCCTTCTGTAAAACAATACACTTTGTGTCTCCTCACAAAGGGTGAGGAGACACCCTATGAGTATGTATGTGGTATCGAACATTTTTCGAAGAAGACATTTGTACATAAATAAACATTTTCTGATTTCCCTATAATAGGTGTGTTCTGTTCGTTATGATTATGTAAACAAGTGGTGTTGTGCATCAATATGTTACGTATCTCGAGATTTGTTTACTTACTTCACAAAATTTTATAAGATATGTTCATGATTATGATTATTATTCATATTTGTTAACTTTTCTACCTTATTCGGAATATATTATGCTACTTTTTTTTTACACATCGAATAATAATCACTTATCAATCGTCTAGGCACCTACAGACCTCTACAAATTGAGTAGATTGAAAGTAAACGTAGATCTGTAACTTCGCGGTAGATATAACGGTGAGCTGAACGAATCATTTCTCTAGACTACGCGGAGTATCAGACCAATAGTGGCCCACAGACCAATAGTACCCTTAACAAAATCGTCAAAAATTGGAGGAAAATTTTATGTCCCCGATTTTGATAAAAACTTCGTTTTAAGCTAATTTGAACCTAGCGAAAACGATGGCATTGGTTAAAATACGATACGATTAACGGTTTTCAAAGTATCAAACCCATAGTGCTTAAATTTCAAACTTTCAAAAATTGAGAAGCGAAAATTTTGAAATGTGTTGGTCGGACGTTAAAATGAATCTGATTTTTGTACTTTGGGGGTCAAAATTATCTTAGAAAATGATTATTATTAAAATCGAGAACAAAAATATTCTTCGCTTATTTCGCATTTTTTCTAAGGGGTACCCCTTAACAAAATCGCTAAAATTGGAGGAAAATTTTATGTCCCCGATTTTAATAAAAACTTCGTTTTAAGCTAATTTGGACCTAGCGAAAACGATGGCATTGGTTAAAATACGATATGATTAACGGTTTTTAAGGTATCAGAACCATAGTGCTTAAATTTCAAACTTTATGAATTGAGAAGCGAATATTTTAAAATGTGTTGGTCGGACGTTAAAATGAACCTGATTTTTGCACTTTGGGGGTCAAAATTATCTTAGAAAATGATTATTATTAAAATCGAGAACAAAAATATTCTTCGCTTATTTCGCATTTTTTCTAAGGGGTACCCCTTAAGCAAATCGCTAAAATGGAGGAAAATTTTATGTCCCCGATTTTGATACAAACTTCGTTTTAAGCTAATTTGAACCTAGCGAAAACGATGGCGTTGGTTAAAATACGATATGATTAACGGTTTTTAAGGTATCAGACCCCTAGTGCTTAAATTTCAAACTTTATGAATTGAGAAGCGAATATTTTAAAATGTGTTGGTCGGACATTAAAATGAACCTGATTTTTGTACTTTGGGGGTCAAAATTATCTTAGAAAATGATTATTATTAAAATCGAGAACAAAAATTTTCTTCACTTTTTTCGCATTTTTTCCAAGGGGTACCCCTTAACAAAATCGCTAAAATTGGAGGAAAATTTTATGTCCCCGATTTTAATAAAAACTTCGTTTTAAGCTAATTTGGACCTAGCGAAAACGATGGCATTGGTTAAAATACGATACGATTAACGGTTTTCAAAGTATCAGACCCATAGTGATAAAATTCCAAACTGTATGAATTGAGAAGCGAAAATTTTGAAATGTATTGGTCGGACGTTAAAATGAACCTGATTTTGGTACTTTGGTGGTCAAAATTATCTCAGAAAATGATTATCATTAAAATCGAGAACACAAATTTTCTTCACTATTTTTCCAAGGAAAAATTTTTTTCCTTAAGAAAATCGCTTAAATTGCAGGGAAATATATGTGCCCGATTTTGATAAAAACTTCGTTTTAAGCTAATTTGGACTTGGCAAAAACGATGGCATTGATTAAAATACGATACGATCAAATTTTTTCTAAAGAATTACAAAAGTTTGACAATTAGATCATACTACCTGCTTTGATGGTTAGATAACTATATATATACCTACCTATCACAATGAATCCTATCACTAGTGAGAGTTTCATAATATTTTGATACTATTTATTTATAATTTAAGTATTATTTAGAATTTAAGTAATTTAGGCTTGGAATACCATTAGTTTTTATATAAACTATAATGAAATAATCTTCTTGGTCTCCCCACTTTACAGTTTTTCCCACTGGTGAGCCCCAACAACCTTGTATATTACAAGGAGTGTGAGTTGATACAAACACTAACAAGATTTAGTATGAGAGGCGATGATGATATTTAATGATAATGGTGTGGGTGAACACTGTTATAAAATGATTATATGATGTTGATAATATTATATTATAGTACTCTAGTATAGTACTCTGTAGTACTAGCAACAGTAGTAGTTCTATGTTAAATATAATTTGTTAGTTTGTAACATCATAACGTTAACATGATTAAATATTATGTGTTCGAGCAGACATATACCACCGGTCGGTCACTGTATTACATCATTGGTCGGACAGACAGGCTGTCTTTGCATTCAAATTCTTATTGAGTCGATACAGGGTGCAACACATTTTACCAGGCCCAAAATTGATTTAAATTGTAAAATTACGAAATAATTCATAGTAAACTTATTGTTTTTAAGTACTGAAGTTTTTTTCTTTCAACGAGATCCACGTGATCTGTTGTGAAAGGGGAGAAATGGTCAAAAATAGATTTCGCCAGCGTATACTTTTGTAATCGTATTTCCGAAATCAAAGTTCCTAGATGAAATATCCATGAAATTCTACTACTATTCGTTATATAAAAACCACAAACTAAGAAGCTGGGATTCGATTTCCAGTATCTGAACCAAAAATGTTGGAATATACCAAGATACCCTGGTATATTCATGTTATAATCAACATCATATAATCTTTGATAAAAATGTTAAATAAATAAGATAATTTAAAAACTTTTAAATCAATGTCAATTCAGTCAAAGTTTGTTGCTAGATACAAAGAGTATTCAGGCGACATATCTGTGATGGTGACATACAAAGCGAAAAAGATAGTTTAAAGTGTGTTATTCAATGGTCACTTTGAGTTGTTTTTTTTATACCTCGTCGCCAAAGTTACAAATTTCAAATTTTGAAGGTGGAAATAATTGAATACTATCTGTTACTATCCAAAAGGCATGACACCCTGTATATAATACATGCATTGAACATATAATATAATAATATTATATATATATAATAGTTAATGGAAAACAAGATCACATGCTGATGATATAAATCCAGGGTTAACTAAAAACAGGATAACGAACTCCTTGCTCGCATGATATATGGATATTCGGTGTAGGTAGTTCGGTCGGTGTATATAATAAAGATGGGTAGAGAGTTTAACTGGATGTACCATTTTATGTAATTATTAAAATATAGAGAGGAAACTTTTAGTTTAATTATAAAGTGTACAAGTTCACTGTATGTTCTACTACTACTATAGTCAGTACACGTGGCCACAAAAGTAACGCTCGTTTTTCAAAAGTTTATTTATGCCGTATTAATTCCATTTTCGAAAAAAATGCTTCGTAAGAAAGATTGTTTATTATAAATATATTAAAAAGTTTTATGCGAAACGTTTAGCCAAAAACCGAATGAATAAGGCAAATTAGTAATAGAAGCAACGAAGGGATTGTCGAAGCCTGAAAAGTAGGTCTTTCTAGGGCTTGTTCTACTAAAACGCTGAGAATTTGTGTGTAGACTAGGAATTGGTTGGATGTGCGACTGCAGCAGACTTTGATCGGAACTATGCCGATATTCATCTGGAACTTTTGAAAGGAAACCGCAGAAAACTTTCACAAGCATATCTGGTTACTTCCATTCTTGTCCATACGCCGACATTTTAGTAAATTATCCGCCCCACAAAACTATAAAATTTTGACAAAAGAGTGATACTTTTGAAGGTCATAGTACACAATATACAGTGTACACAGTTTACATACGAAAATACCATGTGGACTTGGTAACTCAAACTTTCCAAATTAGTTATTAATGTGCATGTAATGTAACAAGCACAAATGGACATCTGATATTTTGTATCTTTATCGCATCACAGATTTATTAACTTTTTAATATGATGTCTTTTTTTTTGTTGTATTTTTGTTTAATCTCATTACAGGAGGATATTCGTGATATCTCTCTGGTATCAAATTTAGCTGTAATGAATTTTAAATACATGGAGTCGTGTCACTTAGAATCGGTAGGTTAGATTGTAGCGGTTGTCGTAGATGGAAGACACCGTGGCTATAAGGTCCATAGTGATATCGAATGGAAGCTAAACACTACTCTATAAGCCAAATAACTTGTTCAAAAATAGCCAATTAAGTGCTTTGATGTCCATAGGCGTGGGTAGCATTCTTATTTTACCCCTAGGATACTGGTCACTGCAAACTTAATAAACATCTGCACAAAATCCATCTCACAGGAAACGAACTCTGCAGATTTTACCATGAAGAAGAGGAAACCGGAATTCACATTCTGTGAGAATGCGAAACTTTCTCTCTCAAAAAACACTATCAAGTGGGTTGGACAGGGTGTCGCCAAAATGAGGTGTCCCCAAGGAATATCCTAACGTTTATCAAGACCATAAGACTCCTGGAACATGAGCTCCTGGAATACTTTGAAGGAAAAGAGGTACAATATATCAAATTGGTACCAATCCAAAAGCTCTTTATAAAACTTGCTCCTGATTCAAATCTAATCTAATCTAGTTGACGACTCAACTAGAATCCAGAACGTCCATCAAGAATCGAAATGGATACCAATTTCCAATCGAAATTCAGAATAGTAGATTGGTCGTCAAAGAATGGCTTAAAATTAAATCACCAGCTTTTACTTATTTCATAATTTTTTTGCTTTTTTAGTGCATTATTTACCAACGCTTCTACCAAAATTCTATTCCGAGGAATATACGATTTGTATTGTCATCAAAACTGTATACATATGCAAAGTTTCAAGTTCAATTCGATACTGGGAATTGAGATACCAAATGTTGAAAAACAAATAAAGAGTTATATTTTCTTGAAAGAACTATATTGCAAAGTAAACCAAATTCATTTTCAGAACCTAGTTCACTTCAGTCTGTGAAAATTACCATCGAAATCGATCCAGTAGTTTTGAAGCAAAATGAGTACTGCTAATAGATAAAAAATAAGGGTCCCGTCTGTAAATAACGTAAAAAATAAAATATCGTTTACAAATATTTAACAAAAAGTTAATAGTACTTCCTAGAACTAGTTTCTTAGTTATCCTTCTAGTAATGTACATTTTAATTCTATGAATATCGTTGTCCTGTATGTATGTGTATATACAAGAGGCATAAGAGATACCACATCATACATAACACATAAGGCTTTTACCACATGCCAAACGTAATTGCATTTGTCCTTAATGTGTAAAACATGGCTATCTAACTCACACCTATGTCTCATTCAACTCGACACAAGCTAGAATTTGGATACATGATACCAGTGGCGACATAATCTTCTAAAATATAATCAATCTCATATCACACAAATTTGCCTTTCTCTATTTTCTATGCATAACAACAAACTAGAGCAATTGTTTAAATACTTTATTCTACTAAATTCATTATTCGTGTAAAATATGTTTGTGGGCAAATCCATGAACCAATGATACAAGTAGTCCAAACTTTGGAACACGATTTCTATCATGTATCGATCTATCGAATTAACAAACAGATAAACAGTCTTCTCATGCATAGCCGGTTACTTCGTTCTTGTCCATACGCCAACAATTTAGTCAATTAACCGACCCATTTTTTTCTTAATAATTGACAAACTGCCGATGTTGGGATTCGAACCCATAACCTCCCAGTTTCCAAGTAGGCATACTGCGCAGACATAACGCCTTAGACTGCTCGGCCATTTCGACTGGTAGACTTAATAATATCTTATAAAGGTTATTTGCTTTTTACTTTTCCCTATTTGACCAACATTTTCACCAATATTTTCACTATGTTCCATGTTTTTTTATTCCATCATGGATTATTGAACTCTGGTACTATGTGTCACAAAAGTATTTAGTTGATTTTTGTATCTTACTTGTTCGATTTTTGCGAAAATGTTTCAAATTAAAGTTGTTAGTTTATTTATAATGAACAACTTTTGTCTGAAGCATTTTTTCGAAAACCGAAGGAATACGGCCGAAATCGGCAATATAAAATTTTGAAACATGAGATCAGAATTGTGTAAACTTCCAAAGCTTCGAATCGATTCAATAATTAAAAGAAGAACAAAATCGACTTGAACATATTATTATTCATCGAGACAGGTAAATAAAGTTGAAAGCTTGTTAAATGTTTTACATGAATGTTAAACATTTCGAAAAGAAAGTGATATTTAAATGAAAGTATATTTCAAAATAATTTCCTAAACACAAGCATTTATATTTATTCAATAATAATAATATATTCCATATTACATAAATGAATTTATTTGGAACAAAAACCCTTATAAATAAATTAATAATTTCACACAACTCAAATCGTATTATTGAATCCGTTTTTCAATTCAATTACTACAAAACTGTGTTTCATAACTATAAATTGTTTTAGGTGAAAATTTTATACAAAAGCACATACATACACATACATATATTAACACACATATTAAGAAAAATTTGTTGTGTTCATTAAAGCTATTAAACAACATCAGAAAATCAAATCAAATAATGTACAACCTTTATCAATTTAAATGTGTTCCTCCATATATGTATTTTGAAAGGTTTTTATGTTAATATAGTGAGTGTACGGGTCCGCTCATGAAATCCATTAATTATTATTTATTTTATTCAATTTTGTATAATTCCAATTGTTTTATAACATTTAACATTTATTTTAAAGTGATGTCCGTTTACAAACACGCAAAGAATTTCAAAGACTCTTTAAGATTATATAGATAGATTGTAGAGACTGCAATGGATGGGCTACACTTCGACCATAAGGTCCATTGTGATGCCTATGGATGTAAGGATGTGAGTGGAGTGGAACGAATTTTTGTGTAAAGACAAGGAATTGGTAGGTTATGCGGCTACAGCCAACTATGATAGGAACTATGCAGATGTTTATCTGGAGTTCGTGAAGGAACATGCAGAAAACCTTCTCAAGCATAGCCGGTTACTTCGTTCTTGTCCATACGCCGACAGTTTAGTCAATTAACCGTCCCCTTTTTTTCTTAATTATTAACAAACTGCCGATGTCGGGATTCAAACCCATATCCCACCAGTTTCCAAGTAGGCATACTGCGCAGACATAACGCTTTAGACCGCTTGAAAACGTGTACCTTCAGCGGAATTCGAGCCATGATGTTTGAGCTATTCAGGCTTACTCTTTGCCTAACTATTGATGACATTATTTGACGTGTAAATTTTTTCATGCTATTTTCATGCCATTAATCATAAACATGGTATGTATAGGTATTTATCATACAAAATGGTGGAGGTGCTGGGAACCGGCTATACATATAATTCACCATATAGAAGGTATAGAATAATACCCTTTCCGGCGCCAACACTATTTTAATATAGAATTTTATTTTATTGATAGCCTATATAAATTAGATCGTGAAAATTTCGATTGCAATCGTTACGAAGAATTGTAAAGTTTAAAATATTGATCGTTGCCAATGATTTTGGTAGAGGTGTTCATGAAACAGATATCTATTTCTCTCACATCAGTTCAATACCTCAAAAACGATAAAAGATAACAAGCTGAAACACACTGACTTCTTGAATGGACAAAATTAGTCCATACTATAGCTTCCAAACACCTATCTTTTAATTTATTGGAGAAGAAATTCCGAAAATGTGTTCCTTCTTGGAAAAACAATCAACTTTGATTGAAACTTTTTGTTATAAACTCAATAGGTTTGCCATTATTTATCTTCAATTACTTGAAGCATTCCTTCATATGACCTGGCTCATACTTACAAAAAAAATATTTAAATGTGATATTTAATAAAGAATCTTCATTTGACAATTAAGAAGATTTAAAAATGTATTTATAATATCATTGTCGCCATATAATTATTACAGGTATACAAAACTTCTATAAAATTTCTATAAAACTCACATAAAATTTCATTATATATATATATAATAATATATAATACAAAAGCTATATAATAATATAAAATATCTTTATTAAATTATTCATGTCATAATAATATTCATTTGGATTGTGCTATACGATAAGGCCTTTTTATTACAATAAGCGAGCAAATGGAAGCTAGTAGAATGATGTCTATTATATATATATATATATATATATATATATATATATATATATATATATATATATATATATATATATATATATATATATATAAAACAATATACATATCTCTCTTTTAAATAGTATTTATTATCTAATTAAAACACTTAAAAGATTATATTCAGATGAAGAAAATTAAAATACTACATTTTATTAATAAAAGAGATGAAATCCAACATATTTAGAGTAAAAGATCTAATGGCCGACAAAGTATATACACTACTATACACCGCTAAGGCGTTACGTCTGCGCAGTATACATACTTAGAAACTGGGAGGTTATGGATTCAAATCCCAACATCGGCAGTTTGTCAATTATTAGGAGAAAAAAAAGGACGGTTAATTAACTGTCAGCGTATGGACAAGAACGAAATAACCGGCTATGCTTGAGAAGGTTTTCTGCAGTTTCCTTCACGAACTCCTGATGAATTTCGGCATAGTTACTATCATAGTGATTGTTATTTTCACTTGTTTAGTTAAATTTTAAAATCTCTTTTTATCTAAAGAACGAATTGACTGTTACTGAAACTTTTGTGGCAAATAAAAAAATATTTTTTACAAAAAACCATTATACCGTTGTTACATTATGTAAAATGCCGTAAAAAATAACATTAAAACAAATAATTAAACGCGGATAAAGCTGCAGGATATTATTATTTTAAACACTGTCATATTATTTTAAACACATTTAGAGGTGTTTTTAATACTCTCGCAAAAATAATATACTAATACTGGTATATAACCTACCTACCTACTGTACAAATGGTCATTAAATTTTCAAAATCTGTTAAATTATTAATATACTTATCACACAGTACCGACCAACGAACACACACTACTACAGCGAGCGGTACCAGTCTAACCTGGTGTTATTACAACAACACCAAGAGCAGCACCATCATCATTTTGATGGTTTTGATGGTATATCATCATATTCATTATTATATGGTTCTCTGAAAATTATATACAATCAAATCACTTTATGTTGGTGTGTAGAGTTAGTTACCTGTAGGATAGGTAAAATCTATATATCATTCCTGTTTTTGGTAGAGGTAGTTGTTTAACATTGACCAAACTGGCTAGTCATATCATCTATACCTTTCATTTTATATATAGATATATATATATGGGGTATTCAACAGGTAAAATCAGAATATATTACCCATTTATGGGTCAGATTTCTCTGCTATATTTTGTTTTATGTGTGAAAATCCTTGGACCAAGAGTAGGAATTGTGAGACTATGTACTATCATACCATACGATATGTATTTTAACCAAGGCGAGAGGCCATTGGATTTTTTTCACTACTTAAAGTAAGCTTTTATTTGAGATTAAGAGATATACAAGGTTTCACGTAGTAAACGCATTATTAATTTCTGAAACTAGAATAAGACTACTACTAATCTACTCATATCTAGATTATATGATGGCTTCTGGCTGGCCGATACTTATTTATGTATAATTAGAAGCATGAGAATAATTCGTATTTGAACCTTAACAGATTAAAATACGATGTGACACCTCGAGCTTTGTCTTTGAAACAGTTCAATCAAATTCTCAGATAACTTAGTTTAGACTGTCCAAGTGGTCGAGCAGTTAATGGTACTCTGCTTGGAACTGGGAGGTTGCTGATTGAATGTCGATGGTGGCAGTTTGTCAAGAAAAATTAATGGAACGGTTCATTGACTAAACTGTCAGCGTATGGACAAGAATGAAAGTAATAGGCTACACTTGTGTAGATTTTCTACAGTTACTTTCACAAACTCCAGATGATTATCGGCATAATTCCTAGCCTACATACAAATTCCTTGTTTATTAGGGGGTCCAAATGGGAGGTTATGGGTTCGAATCCCGACATCGGCAGTTATTAAGGGAAAAAAAGGGGGCGGTTAATTGACTAAACTGTCGGCGTACGATCAAGAAAGAAGTAGCCAGCTATGCTTGAGAAGGTTTACTGCAGTTTTCTTCACGAACTCCAGATGAATATCGGGATAGTTCCTATCATAGTCGGCTGCAGCTGCATATCCTACCAATTCTAGTCTATACACAAAAATTCCTTCCACTCCACTTACATCCTCACATCCTTAGGTATCACAATGGACCTAATGGTCGAAGTGTAGCCCGTCCAGAGCAGCCTCTACAATCTATCTATCTCTATCTAAAGGGCCGATAAAAAAGGCCAAGGGAGGCCTACTTGTATGTTTCAGACCTCCTCTTCCCTACTACTACTAACAGAATCTATCAATCGAGCCTAAAGAGGCAATGTACGATAAAAAAAACAAATAGTTTTAGCGTAGAACGGCACGAAGGTTTAGCATATTGAGTCAGATACTAAATACTAAGAGACATTAGCTAAAATTTTCATAATGGACAGAAATTCTCTTACAACTAATATAAATACAACAATAAATACAACTAATATAAGTAACAACGATTGAATTGTGTTCTGTAAAGTTTTCAATGGCCACAAACTCGATAACAATACCAAACTGACCATTTAAAACATTTATACAACACCAAGAGCACGGACTCTGCTCTTCTGTATATTAAGAGGTGCACAGTATTGAATATAATGGGTTGGTTTTAGTATTAAAACTAACCCATTGATGTTGGTGCAGCGTCGCGTTGTCGACCGTCGGTGAGTGAGTTAGTGAAATTCAATGAACACAAGATTCCTCATGGGATCATTTTATTACAAGCTATTTATGTTTGGACAAAACCACCACATTTATAACCACACAAGATACCACAAATATATATATATATATATATATATATATATATATATATATATATATATATATATATATATATATATATATATATATATATATATATATATATATATATCTCACTAACGTTCGTTCAGGATAATACCCATACTAGAGTGTGTTAAGATATAAGGGGTGATTTAGGGAATAGGGAAAGATTTGGAGAAATATCAGTTTAAAGTCCCTTCTTAAAGAAAGTAGATAGGATGGCTTTTTAAAAAATTTCCTATTCATAAAAAGTAACCATAAATTTTAATCCATAACAATTACTTGTATTGTTAAACCTTCTTCGGGGGAGGAAAATTCAAACTTTTTCATTGTGGCTACTTTATCTATATTTGAACGAATGTTTTAGAACCCCAATAAAGTAACATGTGATATTTTCCCCACATCTTATCCCCTGATCACAAACAACACTATTTTTAACCACTCTGTCTGTAGATTGGCCAGCGATTTGAACGTAAATCTTAGTTTATTTTACAATATTTAATCCTTGATGTAACGGCTTGCACACGGGGTAAGAATTCCTAAGGTCCGGGTTTGATTCCTGGTGAGTGAATTAATTTTTTCATATCAATATTTAAATAAAAATTCAATGAGATGTTTGTCCAGATAATACACGGCAGTTCTTTCATACTATGTCTTACGTAATCTTAATGGAAATTGATATCAGTATAGTATTGTATACACAAAGGTTTTTAGATGTTTTGGTATAATAAAATCCCAATCAGCTTTTCTCAGAATCAAACTGTGATATTCGAGGCTTTATATTGAGGTAATATTAATTTATAACGGTAAAATACATTTGAATCATTCTCTATCATATCTCCCGTTTTATGTAATGCCCAAGCTCTTTGACTCCCTGATCTAATACATAAGTAATGATCTTTAGTTGGAATCGAGTACCAACTAGTGGGTTGTTACCGACATTATGAACTTATATTCACCTCCAACATATATACCTGGTGAAATAATCATAAACCATATATACATACACATATATATATATATATATATATATATATATATATATATATATATATATATATATATATATATATATATATATATATACGTTTTAACCTACAGCTTGTTTAAATAACCTTATGAATAGGTAATAAAGACCATAATATTAATAATAATAATAATCATCATAGTCATAATCACTAAACCATTATTGCATTTTAAATACCAACACACAAATGGGTTATGATTATACCCATTTAATCCAGAAATGCATAATTAATGTAATTTTAACACCACCATTGAGGGGATATTTAAAATTTCATAATATTTTAAATGCTCTATTAATAGCATAAATAAATGTTTTTTTGTTGAATTTTTAATAAAATAAATTATAAATTACAAAATAGTGGATCCAGTTTTCTATTATTGGTGCACGTGATTGGTGTGAAAGGTTTTTATGTATATTATCCATTGAGAATTTCGCTACAAATGACGTCAGGAAGATGTGATATAAGATGGCCTTTTTAAGCTATCTTGTTAATAAGATTATTCTCCCCAGTAAAAAAGTCTTCAAGAAGATCTGGAATAACCGAAAATGCACTAGACTCTTAAGTCCATATTTTGCTTGAACTGTTTCGATAATTATTTGCTAATAATTTATTATAAGTGTTTTTTACTAAAGTAAATTATTTTACTTTAGGGTAAATTGAATGACGTCTCTGGTCTCTGGTATCTGGAATCAAAAATTTAAAGAAAAGAAAAGTCCTTGAAAGGCATTGAAAGTTGATATTTGGCTTGATATGGGATCCGAAAAAATCAAGCATGTTGTTTAAGTCTCATTAAAATGTCTGTGGGGTTTTTGTTGTACACATTTTTCTTATGGTTATAGAGAACTTTAAAGAAAGCTTTCGACTCAATATTTACGCAGTATTTCTCTGCAACCATATTAGTATTTTGTGCAAAAAAATTTGAGAAATAGCGCTCACATATCAAAGATTTAGTATCGCTCAAAACTTTCTTTCTTATTACTTTTAAGTGGAAATATAATTATTAAAGAAAAAATGGGTATTATTTAAATGTTTCATTTTAGGGCACTCAATTATTCTACTTAGCCGTTCATACCCTAAATGTTATTAATGTTATTCAAACCAATTTTCATGTAAAAGAAAAGCATTATATGTTTTAATAAATTTTATTTAATATATCACACGGAAAAATTGCAGTAAATTAATGTAAAGGTAAAAATCTTAATTACAAATGATTAATATTCAAAATAATATATAAATTGGTTTTGGAAGGTATATAGAAGAATGTTTTTTCCCATTTGGGAAATAAATGTATATAAATTAATAATACAAAAATATATTTTAATATAAAATTTTCATAAAATTAATTAAATATAATTAAATATCTATTCGAACAGGTTGTGTTACACAACGCTAACACGAGTTGTGTGGCGCCTGAATAGATTAATGTTCTTACATTTGTTTTTTTGGGTATAGTTAAAAGCATTAATTTTTTTGAATGGAAATTAATTTTGTACAAATTGAATAGTACAAGTAGTAAATTGAAAAGTACAAGAAATTAAATTAACTCCCTTATATAAATAAAATAAATGAATTTGGAAATAAACCATTTTAAGGTTATTTGAAATAAAAGTTATAGCAGTGTGACAGATGTTTTGGATAATTTTGAAAAGTATAAATTTGGTTTGAAAAAGTTGTTACTCTTCAGTTAAAGACCGCCTTAAAGATTGGGCTCAAGCATAGCCGGTTACTTCGTTCTTGTCCATACGCCGACAGTTTAGTCAATTAACCGCCACTTTTTTTTTCTTAATAATTGACAAACGGCCGATGCCGGGATTCGAACCCTTAACCTCACAGTTTCCAAGTACGGCATACTGCGCAGACATAACACCTTAGACCGACAATCATACACATATTGGCTAAAATTCTGGCTTTCCGGAACCGTTCTACCAACTAACCTAATGTGATAATTTCTCACTATCTGATGTATATGTTTTTTTTTATTTTTATTTTTTTTCATCTATTTCTATCACGGTTTCCCTATTTTCGATAAGAATCTCGTAGAGTTTCGACCCGAATGAGCTCAAGGCGATTTAAAACTCCGACCAACAAATATATTTTATAAAATTTATTAACATTTATTATTATATTATTTATTTTATAATATTAACAAATTGAAATCTGGTTATTTATTTTTCTACAAATGTCCAATTTTTTCCAAGTAATGTCAATTAAATTTAAATATTTAATAAAAGTAACCTCAATATTTTCTATTAAAAATAACAAATAAAAAGGATAAAATAAAACCTGTTGAATAATTAATCGTATCGTGCTGTATACCCAGCACAAATTCAAGACAAGGGTATTATGTGTTTAGTCCTGACTAAAAATTAAAATAACAAGTTCACACATCGATATTTCATTATATATTGGGTATTTACATAATTAACTCAGTTAATTGTTGTTTTCATGAATTCTATAATGAAAACGATTCTGTATTGAACCTGTAGCAGTGTCGCTTCATCATTAAATTATTATTCTAATTTTGTTCTTCATTTTTATCTGTTGCATTTAAACTATAACTTCTCTTTATTATCACGGTTGCTGTGAATGTTAACAACCTTGGTAATTTACACATAAAAACAATAACAATTCATAAATGAAATTAAAAATATCAATTTTAATTAATAAAGATCAATTACATCTTTTACATGTATTTATTATTTATTTAAATAATAATTTTTTAATATAACAAACATTTACCTTACAAACTCATACAGAGCAAAACTGACATCGAATTTTTTCCACAACTATATCAAATTTTTACTTTTAAGATATTTTCGAATTTCAGTTGTTTTTGACTAAACACAGAGGACAGAGGATATTCCAGAATATTATTATACATATGATATCGTGACTTGTGATAAAGTATTATAAACCAGTTTTGTTATTTTTTATGTGACAATTTCCATATTTCCAGTATGACATTTCGTTGTTTCTAATTGAATATTTAAGTACTCCTCAATCAATTAATTTCGGTACATTGGTATGACTTTTACACCTGTTGTTATTGCTGTAATATGATGGCAATTCCTTTTCCAACTGGGTGCGGGGCAGAAGATGAATTGTTGTTTTTTTTCATCATCATGCAAGTTTGAAAAATTAAAATTTATGCTGAGTAATGTGCATAAGTTTATACAGACTGTTTAAAAAACATTTGTTCCTTAATAAAAATAATACGAAAGGTACTTTTATCCCTATTATGGTTTCACAATTAGTAATTCTATTGATTTTAGTGAATTAGTTGGTGTCGATTCAACAGGTTTGATCTTGGGCTACGCAGGTATCACAACCATAGGGTTTTTATCAGTCCAAGTGGCTGAGCGGTCTAATGTGCTTGCTTGGAACTGGGAGGTTACCCTTTCGAATCCTGGCGGTAGCAGTCTGTCAATAAAAATTAATAGGGCGGGTTATTGACTAAACTGTCGGCGTATGGAGACAAGAAAGAAGTAATCAGCTATGCTTGTGAAGGTTTTCTGTAGTTTCTCTTCACGAACTCCAGATGAATATCGGCATAGTTCCTATCAAAGTCGGCTGCAGCGGCACAACCTATCAATTCCTAGTCTGCATACCTAGTCCGCCACTCACATCATGTTAAAAAATAATGTGGGTGGACTCTGTTATAGACCATGGAGCCGCAGAAACGGAGATAAAACCCCATTATTCCTTATTATTTGGTTTTTATCAGACTGGAAGTGTCTTCAGCAGCTAGATCTTGGGGGTCTAAAAAGTATTGCACTTTGACCTTATGATCCATTGTGCTCCCCTTTCTACTTCAGTCCGATAAGATTCTTTCTCCCATATGTTGGCAATAGCCAGGAGCTTGTTTATCAGGTCTTGCTGAAGGTTCATATATTCGGGGTGAGATGCACCGCATATCCTGTATCTGCTGTAACCTAGAGGTTCGCAGTCTAAAGATAATATGGCTGGATGTTTCTTTCTCCTCGCCACACAATGGACCCGTTATGGGTTTTCAGCAGCTATTAAACGTATAATCTGAAAACGTTACAAATCGTAAGCTCAAAACGATATAACACGACGTTTGATGATTGAATATTTTTAACCCCCAACACAAAAAAGGGAGTGTTTTATATTTTTGATAGTGTGCCTTTTATTTCTAGCATCACAGTTCTCACACGAAGTTATCAAGTTGATTTAATTTATTTGAAGCAGCTTTTATTCATGTTCTGAAGGAATTTTATCCTGCTACATGTTCCCGTACTCCAAATATGAATTTAATACTCCAATTAATATATAACAACAATTGTTTTGTTAATTGTTATCGATTACCACCACTAATTTCATTGTAATTAAAAAATAAAAATGTTTTTATTTGAATGTAAAGACTTCAAGTATGGAATTCAATAAACGGGTGGGTACCTCAGCTTTTCGCCCAGAGAGAATGGTAATCCTTTCCACAACAATTTTCCCTACAAAACAAAACAGCCTATTATTGCGTTTACAGTAAACACTCTATATATATAAAATATTTATATTATTAAAAATAATATGATAGACATAACAATGATAAATCGACAATGATTGATGGCCCCCGACAGACATTGATGTGTATGATGCCAGGGGATGGTATAGAAGGTATTATCATTATCAACTGAGACCACAATATATATAAACTATACTCCTCCCTCGGCTCGCTCGGCCCCTCTGCGTTTACACCCCTTCTCCACCGCCTGCCTCACTTGTGGTGGGAAATTTTTGTGATGAATAAATATGATTTGAAAACCAACAAACAAAACATATTAAAATCGGTAATAACGGAGTGAAAATGATGATAAATGATGATGATAACAGAAAACAAAAAATGAATAAAAATACGAATAATATAATGATAATGCTTTTTGTTTTATGCTTTTCATCTATTTATGCCTTTTTACAATGCCTAAAGTACCTACAAACATACTTTCATAATCGTCATAGTTTTAAACCTCTATGTACAGACGTAAAATGAACCAAATAGCAACAGAAAGAAAACGTCCACTCGCATAACACATCAAAAATCTGGTAAAATTATTACACGTTTTGGCAAGGCCATTGCCAAGATATGGGAGAAGCGAATCGCATCAATCTGAAGTAGAAAGAGGAGCTCAATGGACCATAAAGTCAAAGTGCAATACTTTTTATACCCCAAAATATATCAAACAATCTGTCTAATATGTTTTGGAATCAGAATCCTCAAATTTGATTAAAATATGGTAAAATCTTTATAGAACTCAACTGTAATAAATAAAACTGCCAAGTAAAAAAATGGTCGAGTAAAAATCAACAGTAGAGGACTAATCCTGTCTGTATACGGACGTAGTGTGGCGTTCACGTCTGAATTTGAATATGCTTTATATTTGTGTAAAATATTGTTTTCAATAATAAGCCGATTTCATTTCAATTTTTGTTTTGTTCATATTATCTTATTTTATTTCCAATTACAATTTGGACTAAAAATGATTATTTATTTGTATAGATACATAGATTGTAGAGGATGCCTTGGACGGGCTACACTTCGACCATAAGGTCCATTGTGTTGCCTAAGGATGTGAGGATGTGAGTGGAGTGGATGGAATATTTGTGTATAGACTAGGAATTCGTAGGATATGCCGCTGCAGCCGACTTTGATAGAAACTATGCCGAAATTCATCTGGAGTTCTTGAAGGAAACTGCAAAAAACCTTCTCAAGCATTACTTCATTTTTGTCCATACGCCGACAGTTTATTCAATTAACCGCCCCTTTTTTTTCTTAATAACTGACAAACTGCCGATGTCGGGATTCGAACCTATAACCTCCTAGTTTCCAAGTAGGCATACTGCGCGGACATAACGCCTTAGACCGCTCGATCACTTGGACTGGTATTTATTTGTATAGTCGATAACAAGATGTCTGTCTGAATAACATATAGAATGTTTAGTCAGTGCATTGTGCAAGACTTATGTATAACTGAATTTAATAGATGCTTACTTATGAAACATCTGGTATAATTTTGAATACCGAAATTAAATGTTTAATAAAAAAATAACCTACAATTTGATGAATATATTTGTATTATTATTTTATTATTTACAAATTATTATGAAGTACCTATTGATTTTTTAAATAAATAATCTATTTATTATAATTCCTCCCAAGTATAATCATTACTTGGCAAAGGAATTCAACAAAATGTAATACGAAGCAACTGCAGTTTCGTATTTTTTTAATTCATTTCAAGTTATTTACTGAAATAACAAAAACTTTTCGATTTTGGAATTTTTATTTATATTTGTAGCGATTTATTTAAAAAGAAACTCTCTCGGGGTGGGGGGGATGCTATTTTTCCTATTTTAAATCTGAAAGTATTCTAGAGCAGATTTTGAATAATATATTTCGGATATAAATTTGTATGGATATCTTTCCCTTTTTCCCCCGTCCTTTAAAGCTGTTTTTTATTTAGCATCTCGAGAATAAAACCAGATCGAATAAAAACCAACGCCCGTATTTCATATAAAATATTATTGTGTATGTTTATATAAACTAGAATTTCTCTACACACACATTTTCTCATTCCATCATTTTTAATCATCATCTATATCTATATAGAAACTGCAATTCTACCTATAAAGTACACATCCCTATCCTACAATGATAGTCCCTGAATATCCCACTCAAACCAATTCATCAATAGCTCTCTTCACCTGCACAAATAACTACCACTAGTGTACTTTCAAGGCATACATATATACATACATACATACATACATACATACATACATACATACATACATACATACATACATACATACATACATACATACATACATACATACATACATACATATATCACTCATATCTATAGTAACAAATAAACTATTTTATTCTTTGATTATTATAGCCAAAACATTTCCATGATAAACAAACTACAGGTATGCTTTTGGTATAAAGTATTATTTTTACAGGTTACTGCATTATATGTAACAAGGAGGATTTGATTATAAACATTGATATTGAGCTTTTACCATGGGATCGTTTTTATGTGCCCACATGAAAACTTTCTTCAAAAATATTAAAAAAGCTATTTCGTTTGATTATAAAACTAGCAACGAACGCAGCACGGATTTAATTAAATGAGAATTAATTCTATGTCGGTCAAAAGAGCTTCGCAAATAAATCAGTTTTTTTTAAACCAATTTTGAAAGATAAAAATGGTTTCTGTGGCTGGCTCATTTATAGGAGACAGACATGCTATCACGGACTTTTCTGAAAGCCTTTGTAAGTCCTACAATTCAGTAGGCCTTATTCACATTTATTCGGTATACTTCTTAGCAAAAAACTCTCATGATATCTTTAATACCATGAAGCGAGACTTTATTCATATGACTTTTAGTTTTTTTTTCATGTTTTTGGAAAGTGTTCCTTCAAACCAAGTTCATTCCATTTTGTTTTTTCAGAACCTTTTGGATATCTACAAAATATTTACAATAGAGACATTTTCCCTGCTACAAAAGCTTAAATGCTAATTAAATTTCGAGAAATTATCAAATGGCTTTCTCCCTATACCCAGGAAGCAGGAGCAATATCTCTTTCCTTGTAGCTGTACATGATTTTGCCACGTGGCACATTTTAAAGCAAGTAATTTGACTATAAATAAGCATAGATCAGGACCGTTTAAAGGATACTATTCATGTTTTAAAAAGGATATAAACAATTTATTGAACCGTTTTTCAGAAACTACAATGTAATAGAAGTGAAATATCTAAACCTCCATACAAATCTATGATTTCGAACAAAAGGAATATATTTCTTGTGTATAAAGCAAATAAAACCCAGACTCACCCAATAACAATTCTAGCACAAAACACACAGGCCTGTCTCCTTGCCTGCCTGCCTGCCTGCCATAGCCGCATAGCCTTCTTCCTTCATTCATATGATGATGAAATGCGAGAACATAAAAACAAACAAACACATACCTTCTATTCTATTGCTTCTACGGACTGCTTGCTTGCTACAACACATATGTAGAAGAAATACAGAAGGTATTGATTGTTTACAATCATCTAACTATCTATCTAACCATCTCCACCCACACCATTATCCCAGATACATACAGAGATAGATATATAGATGGATAGTCCTTACTACTATCTCATACTTAGCTACCTACCAATGTGTGCTCTGTTCTGCTCTCCCCTCCCCATGCACCTTTATTTATTATTGTATCTATAAATACCTTGTGTAATAGCTACTACCTTTGTTATAACAATGTAGTTTATATCGAAAGCAAGTACCGACCAAGCCCGTTTTTCAGGTTAAACTAGTTTTTTCCAAAGCTAAATTTGTGTGTGTTCAAAGCGTGGTCAACACAGGTTTTATCGTACGGATTTAATCTTATTTCATCTCGTCTTATAGTGTGGCAAGAATATCAGTGATATTTTCTCCCGTTCGTAAAACTGTTGAGAGTAACAAAGAAGCTTTTTCTAAGATAAATTTGATCGAAGCCTGATGAATATTATCATCGCAACAAATGTACTGTCTATCGAAACTTGACAGTTAATTCTTACGTGTTCTTAAATGTCAACCGTAAAAATTCTTCTCATTCTCTTTGAGAACCAGATAAACTATACTGTCTAGATTCTGAAGTGAAAAACTTCAAACTTGAGAACTATTATACTCCTCGATTTTGAGGTTAGTCGAAAGCAAAAATCATAACTCTTAAGCAAAAGTCCTGATTCTCAGGAATATTATCTCGTCTCAAAAACAGTTAGACCGCCGCACAGCACGACAGGTTGCATGGACATTGATTCAAACCAATTGGGATCACGTAACCGTAGATGTCGCAAACATTTCTAGAACCAGAATTGCAACCCTGCCTAACTGTTTCTTTATCAATTAAATGACAAACTGTCAGTGTAGGGAATCGAACCAGCAACTTCCCAGTTCCGAGTAGAGCGTCTTTAACAACTGGACCACATGGACTGGTTTCTCGAGTAATTTTATCTAAGACTTTTATAAAGCTTGTTACAGAAGGCCTACGAAATTTTTGTTTCCGATATCGCTTACTGTTTCTTTCAAGTAAATTCAATTGTTTAATCGACAAGAAACTTTAAGAAGTATCTCGATCAGTTGACGCTACGACATGGCGGGATTTATTTACATGTTATCGCACTTTGCGAATTTCGCACTTTGAGAAGAACATAATATGGTTACAGAAAAAAAACCATTTAAACTGGTATTTTTATGAAAATTTAATTTGTGTGAGTGAATAGATGAATTGGAACTATACCGTATGTTTCAAAACACGATGTGATCAAGCTGACGCCTTTTAAAACAAGGTAGCTCCCTTTGTTCTACGAGACAGGCATCTGTTTTCGTGTCTAGACATAAGTAACATAAGATAGCCTGCGAAGGACTTATTATCTCGAGCTGGGCTTTAGCAGGTTGGTGCGGTGATATCTAAAAAATCACTGCAATCGAACTTCTAGAACAATCAACTGGAAAAGGAGAGTCTTGTTAGTAAAGGGTATTGGCCACGACATAACTTGTTGGAAGTCTTGTATAAATCATCCGATTCTACTTCGGAATCCATGTACAATATTTTTGGAATATGTGCCACATTTTTCTAGCTCATCCTGTATATGTATATTTCTACGAACGTTTTTAAATGATTACTAATTAAATTAATAGAAATATTAAAACAATACATAAACAAACAAACAGTAACACAATATGATTGGACTGGTTCTATGGATCTGCCGACCGTTATTGTTGTGTATCTGCTACAAATATATAAATTAATTACATTTACAGATTAAACATGGATGAGTTTCTTTTTATTTTTTATGTTCATGCAACCAAGAGCACCAGGCAAGGGCATATAACAAGAGAAACATTGCTTCACATTCCTGTAACTAGGACGAAACGAATTTCAGAAAACAGATGTCATGTCCGGTGACAATCGATACTAACATAAAACATATATCGTGTACAAATTTGACGCACTTTACTCTGAAAATCTAATTGACGAATTAAAAAGTGTTTTAATTCGTCAATTCGTCGAGAGTTTATTGTACGTAATGCTGTGCCCGAAATCTTTATTTAAATCAAGACATTTCTTTCTACATGACAATTCATTTCGAGTTCTTCATGAAAAACTCGGAATAGTTTTCTTTTTTATGTTTTCTTCTTTCTCTATTCCCCCCTTTCCCCTTGACCTATGGCCATTTGTTAACAAAATTGGCCTTGCAAATATGAAAATCATATCAGATACGACAGTTCATTTTACTACTGAAATTCGCTAAGTTGACGCAGCTCCTGCGTAACGAATTATTTTTATGTTTTTAGCGATTTGTTAAAAAAAAAAACACCCTCCAAGAGTAACATGTTAGATCTAACATTATGACAAGTTTCCGTACAAAAATTTGATCTAATCTCTAAAAAAATGTAGGCTCATATCAATATATTGATTGTAAAATCTTGATGTGAATATTATAATAAAATAAAAATACATTTGCGTGTTTAAAATCAATTTATTACTTGAAATCATTAACCGAATTAAGTTATTTTTGTTGTTGTTGTTGTTATTCAAAGTATACCAGACAATAAGAAAGTTCGCGTTTTTTTACACACTTGTGGAAATCAACAGTTGAGAAATAATAAAAAGTGTTTTGTTGACATGATTATTGCATTTCACACAGAACATCATCTGTTTTCTTGTTATTGGTATTAAACATGAAATATTAATTTAAATGTATCACTCCCACACGCTTTTATTATTAAATTATAATATAAAAAAATAGTACTTTATGGATAATGTACCGGGTATTCAGAGAATGTCTTGTGAGAATCCAGAATACCATTGTATGGATTTTAAAACATTGTGTAAGTCTTAACTACCAGTCCAAGTAGCCTAGCGGTCTAAGGCGTTATGTCTGCGCAGTATGCATACTTGGAAACTGGGAGGTTATGGGTTCGAATCTCGATGTCGGCAGTTTGTCAATTATAAAAGAAAGAAAAAGGGGGTGGTTAATTGACTAAACTGTCGGCGTATGGAGTAGAACGAAGTAACCGGCTATGCTTAAGAAGGTTTTCTGCAGCTTACTTCACGAACTCCAGATGAATATTGACAAACAGGCGATGTCGGGATTCGAACCCATAACCTGCCAGTTTCCAAGTATACATACTGCGCAGACATAACGCTTTAGACCGCTCGGCTACTTGGACTGGTCAAAATCTCAAATATTTGTTTTATTTAATAATAAAATAACACTTGTTCTAAACTTTAGTGTGACGAAGTCGGGATATTTGCCTCGCCATTGTGTCCTAGTATCCCTGTATACTGTAATATTTTCAACAATCATTCATTTTGATGTATTTTTATTGAAATATTTATGATTTCGTGTTTGAGTTATAGTGTTTTCGAGTACATTGTGGTGATTTTCTAAGTAGTATTTCGTGATTTACAATCACACACACACACACAAACAATAATATAATAGGAACTCATCTTTGCATGTTCGTAAATAGCATTGCATGTTTGACTATTTTGTGATGTGATATTATACCAAATAAAGTGGGTATCGTTCCGCTGCTATTAAAATGGATATTATTTTAATGTAAGTTAGAAATATCCGACATTAAATATGATGAACAACACTTCATAATTCTAGATCATATATCAAAATTATCGGATATTCCCTTTCCAATTTCAGACGTATAATGTCAATTTGTTAAACGCTCTTTTAATTTTCAATAACATTTAAGGTGATTTGTGTTAATTCAATTTGTGGCTTTAAAGAAAATGAATTATTTCAATAAGTTATTTGGTCTTCATATAGCGTGTCCTACAATAACGCTAGTCCTTTGAGCGTTCGATTTCCTTTCGCACTCGAATACTTCGGTAGTACTCTTAGCGGCTGCAATTCGATTCGTAGATTAAACGAATTGTAATCTAAGAGTGATTTAGTGTTTATCAAACTGTCCTGCAGAATAACACTTGTTCCTATAGCGTTGGATCTATCTTTGCGTTTAAAAGCTGGACTACTGTTTGTGGCAGAGGTTTGTGGATTAAAAGAGGAATATCTAGTTATTGCAATAGGATGATATCATCCAAATGCCATCTTGGAGAATAACTGCAATTCCTGTAGTGTTTGATCCACTCTGATATTTAAATGATTCGCCAGCATTTTTCAGCGAAGAGCTAAATATTTTCATTAGTTCAAATCACTAACCAAGTCTTTCTCTAGGCTAAATAGTCACCCATAGTGGTTTTTACGATTGTGCTCCAAACTATCCAAGATGATGGGTGTCATCTTACTCTCGTTTAGAATACAGAATAATATCTTTGGATGTAGAGCAACTCAAACGAAAAGGGGTTGGTTTGCCATGTCAAGAGCCATGGCCATATATCAAAGTAGAAAGAATAGAGACTAAATCTACTCTGGATTATTCGAGAACAAAGGGGAGAATGGAGAAAAAATGGAAAGCTACATGCTTGCAAGAGTAAACCACACCAGAAGAGCCTAGTTCATATATTATAGTTGGGAATACGTCAACTTTATAGCTTAAGTTCGTTGGCGTAAAAGATATATATCCTGCATGAGCATAGACACTTACTCCATGGACCCAAATTGTGAGGATAACGTTTTATCACACAGTAGAATCTTGTCTAAGAATTACCACAACGAAGTACTACACCACTTTCAATGGTACTGATGTTGGGTAAATAACTTTTCAATAGAACAAATACAACAGGTACAAATACAACTTCTACGTCAAATTTACGACATGAACATTTCATGGTGCCTGAAAAAGACTAATTGAATGATGGATAGTGAGTTTTAGACTATCTTATATTTCCGAGAATATCATACAGGTGGCAATATTTTTCCTCTCAGAGTGACAATGAGCCAAATAGTAATCGGAACAATATGTCACCTGTTAAGTAGGATAATAATAAATAAAAAAAGGAAATCACTTAACAGTGACATAAATTTCAGGTCTCAATAATAAAATAATAAATAGTTCATATAAAAACGTACAATTGACTCGAAAAGTAGCATTCCTATGTCTAATTTTTTACAGTCGATTTCTACCAAGTTCATTTGACGTCTCAAAAAATATGTTTGAATAAAAGTTGGTCGCTATAAAAAGTCTAACAATTTATGCTCGTAACAGTTTTTCGAAATTTAAACTGATTCACTACAAATCGACTGAATAATTTAAAAAAGAAAAGGGGGTCGCTACTTTTCGATTCGATAGTACTCTTCTCTACTATTTGTAACAGCAAAAGGTTAGGTTACATGAACGTAACAATAGCGAGCGAACAACGGCATGAAATAAAACGCAACAGGCAGACAGACGACAGCACTCGCTACTACTATATAGAGGCAACAAGAGTTTTAGTTTTCGATGTATTCGATATAGAAACTGTATATATATATATAGATAGATATAGAAAAAGGCAGCACTGAGTACACACGTAGTGAAGAATACTAACACTAGTTGTTAGTATTACTACTAACCTTTGTAGCAGCTCACCATACAGCACAAACAGCTACACTGGCAACACTATCGAACAACGAGAACGTTCGTAGCGAACAAAAATTGTATATACGAAGCAAGCAACTGGTGGTCGAAGCACGAACGTACTACGTAAGCAAGGCAAGGTATCACATCGATGAAGTATACACGTTCTATTGTCCCACAGTGTGTTACAAATTTGGTGTGAGTGTACGAAATGTTCAAACAATGTGGTTAATAATAGAGATTGCGGGGTCACCACATGTGTTAGAAAAACAGCTTGGAGTATACAAAAATAGAACGTTTTTTAGAGTTAAAGACTATTTAAGACGTATCTACACTGACCTCTTAAAAACTGAATAGATTATCCTTTGTTACGCCATTATCCCCAATTGAAGCTCTCCTCAACTAGCCAATGAACTAGGTCTTGCTTCAAAAAAACGTGTATTTCTTCCACAAACACTTGTTTTGAATCCAACCTTAAATTAAATAGCAAGAAAAGACATGATACCACTTAAGAAGGTGCTTGATTATATATTGTGGTACACTCTGTACAAATAAAGGCACATCCTACATGAAACGGTGTGTACAAAAAATCAGTGAGAAACTCTGTCCGCGACTGCCTACCGCCAAGTATAGTTTTATACTCTAATTTTAACATTAACGCAATAACCAACCCATGCAACAGAGAAATATATTGGCAAACGGCCAACAAATGCATTTTCAAATCAAATGCACGAATTAACTAACTTCTCCCTGCGTTCCCTCCACTCCTTTTCTCTCTGCCCACCCACATACATACAATCTACGACCAGTATTAAAACAGACAGACAGACAGGCTAGCCAACCAGAGCAACCAAACTGACATTGTAATAATAATACCACTATTAGAGATCCTATTTTCATGTTAACAGGTTCATAGTTACAATTTTATTATATATCCTCTTTCCTCATCCCAGTATTCCCGCCTATACATATATAACACACACGCTAATGGTGTTGTGTCCCGTTTAAAAGTTATGTATAATTTTTGTTTTTTTTTTTGTATATCCTGTTTTGGTTATGTCATATAACATTTTCCCACTTTCAATTATATATTAAAATCTCGTTTATTTAATTGTTTTGACGCGATCGTTTATAGGGACTGCGATGGAAAAATAAACTACTTTTTTGGGGCGACTAAAATATAGTTTTAATCATAGATATGTTTATTTTATTTAGATCGTTCGAATTTCATCAAATCTTTGAGTCAAATCAGTTGGGGGGAAAATTTGTCGTATTTATTAAATATTCAACACGTGTTTGTAAAGGGTCTTTCAATAAGGACGCTTTCAAATTTGTTAGGTTATAGCAGCCATGTTGTAAAAGCGATGATATCTGTCAAATTTGTTGGTGAATTGTTTAGTAGTTTATGGCAAATCACCATGGAAGGTAATAGCTTTCAGAAACGTGTGCAAATCATCAAATTTTATTATCAAAATTAGTGCTCCGTTTAATCATCACTTTTAGCGACAAGAAAAATATGATCTTTAGCGATGCAATGATATGATCATTTTGGGCGATACCAATGTACACGAGATAGACCTGCCTCAAATGCATCCCGAGAAAGTTACTGTTTGATGTGAATTTTTGTCTGATGGAATCATCTTCCAAAACGAAACTGGCATTGTCACTACCATCAACGACACGCCCTACCAATCGATAATAAGCAATTTCTTGTGGCCTAAACTTGATGATATGGATACCCATAACAAGACGGGGCTACGTGCCACATAGCGTACGTCTTTTCTGCACACAATCAGTCAGTATACAATATATGGTATATATTGTATACATAATATAACATGTGATTTCTATTTATAAGACATTTAATTATTAGTGTAGTTTATATAAATATTTTAAAGTTTCGATAATCAATATTATTAATGTGGATTATTAATATTGATAATTATATTCACATAAAGTGAAGTGAAAATTATATATACTTTACCTATAATTAAATATTTAATTTAGTATGGACAATATATATGGGGCAAAGACAATCGTTTTTAAGAAGTAAACTCCAGCGTGCGTCCGAGTTGACACACAAACTTTTTTTTTTAAGATAAAACCTAAGAGAAGATATGTCCGTGGATAATACAATTAGTAAATTTGTTTACTTCCAAGCCTAAACGTAGACCATCTATATGAAATATAAACATCTATGAACCTCACCTTTTTTTTTTTAAATTTAAATAACATTTTGTATGATCATCAGTCAGTCATGAGATAATGAATGATGGATGCATAAGAATGGAATAGAAAAAAGGGAAGAAAACACAGTGAACCTTGCGGATCATATGTGTATGTATCCCTCCTATCCACTTAAAACATATACATACAGTTTTGATCCTTTAAAACATGTGTTTTACTCTTATCTCGTCATCAGCTTATATGATGTGTTTTTCTCAACACAAATTCCTCTCTCAACAGTCAAATAAACCAACACATTATCTTTTTGTTTGTTGAAAAGCTTCCCATCCATTTTGTGGGTACTCAATTTAATGGGAATATTTTCATTGTATTTTCAGGATTTGCTATATTTGATACTGGATGGCAAACCTCGAATATATCGAGAAATATTTGACTGTCATTTTCTTGAATCCTTAGTTCTAAAATTGTGACTCCATTGTTTACTTAAATTTTAGATTCCGCGGAGATTAATATCAAAACATTTTGTTTTTTCCTCTTTTTCAAAATATTCGACAGTATCTAAGCTTAGATACTGATGATGATTCTTTGTGGATTTCATTGTTTGAATTAGGGTTTTCATAAATGACTCCCAACTTCTGAAAGAAGTAACCTTTCAAAATATTTTTTTTTTTCACGCAAGATGTTGAGACGTATTTCACTGAGCTAATTCGATCCAATCTCATCAGGGATCGCTAATATAGGACCATGAAACAGTTTCCAAACAAATATTCGACTATCAAATATTCGTATATCAAGAACTCTCTGAACTCAAAAACTGTTGTATATCGAACTTTTTTCCGAATAAATTTGAATTAAAGAAGGGGGGCATAGTTAATAGTAAAGGGGGGGGGCATAGTTAACATGCCCTAAATACATGAACCGTGTTTTGTATTTTTGTTTCTAATATTATCGAGTAATTAAAAAAAAACTTCTGAACTCATCGTAAACAGAACTACAGAACAAAGAAAAGCACGAAAGAAAAACTTAAAAAGAAAAAGCCATAAAATAAATATTGTAACATCATCAACGTCACTCATTCGGTCTGTCTGTGTGTCTGTCGTCTATCATTATCTTTAAACGGTTTAAAAAAATGAAAGACGGTATCGTTAAGAAAATAAAACACTTTATATCGCATTTATACCGGATGTGCCACATGAAATGAGTGGAAGGATAACGTGATATCACGTTGAGATACATAGGATCTATTTTGTTTCCCTTATCAATATGTATCTATCTATCTATCTATCTATTAGAACATCCCACCCAGAGCAGTATCCTTCCGGTACAAATTACGGGAAGTGGATCACTAGATTGTATGACACTTGGTAGACATTATTATTTAAAGGTGCCAGATTTTTATTTGGCTTCTTCCCAAACCTGTAAAATCTGTCAGTCTTCCAGCTTCCGGAGACAAGTCTTGGATCCTTTTAGGATTTACAATTTTTAGACTAATATTTGTACAAACGTAATGTGGTACACCCAGTACATATATAGTACTGTCAATCAATTGAAGACTTTGACGGAAAACGATTGTAAATACATACTTACATCGAAAAAAATGTAAACGAAACCTATTGCAGGGTTCAAATCACGGAAGTTTGTATACAAACTTGATCGCTTACTTTTTCTTTAACGTATGAGAACAGGTTTTCAAGTTTTCTTTAAAATTGAAACAGTCTCAAAAGTTCAATTTTAAAATTTTTGAGACAAAACTTCTTACATTTTTTTTAAAGAGAATTTACAAAGGAAGTAGGAGGATTTCTATTATATGGCCGTATTATTAGCGCGCGTGAAATTTTTATTTCTTTTTTTGCTGATTGACGGGCGTTGTCCCACAAAATCGATGACTGACCATTTTTCTTATGTTTGATACATAATTTAATACCCTCACAAAAGTTTTGAAGTGTAGTAAACGAATTGCACATATTTATTTTTTAGCGAATTTCCTGAAAGGAAATAGAGCTATTGGTCCCGTACCGAAGTCAAACTTTCGCAAAAATTTCTTCAATGTCCTTCTATGTCCATCGATCCTACCTAGTAGATGTCAAAAATCACCATCTGTAAAATTTATATATATATATATCTATGGACATATATATATATATATATATATATATATATATATATATATATATATATATATATATATATATATATATATATATATATGTGTCTGTCATCACTCTAGCGAGATTTGGTATTTGAGGCGCTTTTGATATTCAAAAGGTCAAGTTCGTTAATGGGTAAAATGGGACCAGTGGAAAGGGGGGTTTAAAGGGAGGGGGAAACACAAAATATGTGATATCTCCCTTAAAATTTGAAAAATCGAAAAATTTATAAGAAGTAAAGTTGTAGGTACTAAATTTTACTGTAATTTTGTTTCTTATCATTTTTTCTGTAACAATAATATTTACAGAAATATTGACGGTTTAATATTAAAAATTAAATTCCTTAATATCTCTGTACACATTAGAGTTTGAGCAAAAATGATAAGGTGATGAATTGTAGCAAATTTGATTTTATACAACTTTATTCCTTATGCATTTTTCGATTGTTCTAATATTAAGAGAGATATTTTATATTTTGTGTTTTCTTCTTTTTTTATACCTCCCCCCATTCTCCTCGACGTATGTCATTTATTAATAAAATTGGACTTGCAAATGCTAAAATCATATATGACATTTCATTTTGATCAGACTAAAATTGTGACCACTAGAGAGTGATTTATTCTAAGGAAATTCGCTAAGTTGAAGCAGCTCCTGCGTAACGAATTTTTTTTTTGTATACATACATTGCGGCCGACTGACCAGCTCCGTCCCCACATTCAGCTGACTGACTGTCATAACTTTTATTTATATGCAAAATACAATTTGTATAACAATTTTTAGCTTTATTAAATTCATTTTTTACCTCGAGGGGTAAAAACAGCTTTGATAATGTCCCTGAGACACTTGTTCTCAGGTTCGCTTGACTGACCACAGTATGTTTGTGTACCCAACCACCGTAATAAACTGTAAAAAAACTAGGCTTTGTAAATTCACGGACTATTTTATCATTATCTATAGTTAATATAATTATTTTTGTATTTGCAGAAAAAAATGCCACATGTATTGGTTCATGACGTCATATTCCAAAATGGCGGCTTTAGTCAGGCTACATTTAAACAATTAGTTATAATTTTCAGAGAAAAAGATAACGATCACAGTTGAGCCTGACTACTTTGTTTCTAATTATTGCCATCAGATGCCACAGTCCTAAGCAATAGCCATCTTGGATTACCATAAACATCTATGGTTCAACAACTATATCACATACAAAAATGTTCAACAACAATTTTCTTGAACAGTTTGAAATGATCTTTTCTTTTCATTCAATAATCATCCATCATTTCACTTCTGAAGAAACAGCATATCTTGTACAACACTGTGTGCACAACCTTCCCCCCTCCTCTTTTCCTCTCCTGCCCCCACTTTCAACCCCATCCCCAATAGAAAGAACTACGCGGTACTCACTTTATGAGAATTATTACACATGTTTATATACGGAATATGTTGAAAACTTTTATAAGAAAATTCACGAGTGTTAAAGATGGAAACATGAACATGAAAAAAAAAGAATATTTTTGTTATGGTTTGAGTGTGGTGCTTCGTACATGTGAGGGTGTGAGGGGAACGGGGGGCAGTTTGAATGGTTTTATAGACTGTTGTTGTTGTTGTATTTGGAAAAATAAACAAGAAGAAAAGTCATACTGAAAGTGGTAACTGTTAGTGCGTTATTAATGAATGATATTCTAGTTTTTTCTTGTTGTTGTTCTGGCATTTCCATTCTTTTCTTCTGTAATATTATTTCGTAATGTATTTAACAGTTTTATTATCTTTTACTACACAAGTTAACACACGCCATCACGCAAAGTCGTATTATATTTCTTTGTTGCAAAAAAAATTCGATCAAAACGAGGGACTCTTTGTAAAATTTACCAACCGCTAACTACGTTGAAAAAGAAACGGTTTTTTTTATCTAAGCTTTCTAGGTTATACCGAACGTGATCTAATTAATTTGGTAAACTAGTTATTTCAAGCTATCTACAATCTGCCCTGCTAACGACTGGTTCACGAGATTCGCTTCTCCCATATTTTGGGAATAATATGGGAGAATTTAATTTTTTAATTTCCCTGAATTTGAGTACAAAACGATAACAGATAGTTTTAATTACATAAATACTCGTTGCCACATAATTGTTTTGAATGTAAGTCTATTTTTGAAATGAAATATTCCAGTTACTGAACCCTAATTTCTTAAATTATATATTCATTTTTTAAATAAAAACACCACCAATGTTTAGTGAAAGTAAGCATTCAGGATCTAAACCTTGTAGATCTGAAATTCTTTAAGTCGACTAAACAAATACTCGAAAAATCGAAAGGTTTTTTGAGTTTTTCCAAATATATTCGAATTTCCAAAAACTATACTGATAGTAAGAATAAAATTTCGGACTTTTTGACTCGTCAATTAGTTTGCTTCAAAGAGCGCGGCCAAAATTCTATCTCCAAAGAATCAATAATTTATAAAAAGAACGAATCGTTTTCGGACACAGCTTTGGGGCAATATAAATTATGGATGATATTTCACTTAGGAAATGAAATTCTTATATTGCAAATAAACACAATTTTTCATTAAAGTGATCACTCTTCGTCTAAGTCGAGAAATACTCATCTTTTTCTAAACAAAGAATAAGATTCAATACGACAGCAAGCCCCCATAAGCTTTTATATATATTGTGCACTCAAATAAGCTGATTTCTTGCATACAGGAATTTTTTCTTACCTTATCCGAAACGATAATGAGCGCATTTATTTCAGAGAATGAAATTGAATTTACTCTCTCATTCAGAAAAAAACCAAGTGTGGTAATAAAGTAAAAAGAAAATGAAAAAGTGAAATGACGTAGACAGAAAAAAAGCTTCTACTATGGTTTTTGTGCGAATTAACTACGACACAGAAAAAAGGGAAAACTTTTTTTTAACATACCTATTTGACAACGCGTCAGGTAATTCAATTGAAAACAAAAAATTATGTGCACACATACAGTTGGAAATACCGAGCGTATTACATATTTATTTATGCGTATTGAATATTTTCATATTTCTATGCTTTATTGGTTAAAGCCAAATCTAGATGTACCACAGATAAAGGTCGTATTCTCATCCGTTATATAAGAAACCAGAATTGTGTGCTTCAAAACAAACTCACTCATATCTTAAAATAACCTTGAATGACATTTTTGCCATCTATTGGTGTTTGTTCCTTAGGGATATGATATCTGGTTACAATAATTTGAAACATAGTACTGAGGCTCAACTGTGATAGTTACATATACGTCAATAAGGTTACGTCAATATAATTTTTATTTTGTTACTGAAATTCATCTTTTTTTTATGAAAAATATAACTTATTGTAAGAATGTAGCCTGACTAAAGCCCCCATTTTGTGGTCATGAGTAACTTTGCCAATAGTTTCAAGCTCAAAAAATGCAGCTGCTACTGTAACTGACGCCTTAGTCTAAATTTTCAAACCATTTTCTACCAACTTTCAAATATCTTAAAAACTCTGTACATCGATTCAAAAACTAGGAAAATTCGGGATGAATATCGCTTTTAAAAATGAAAATGTGAGTCCTAAAACTCTAAATACAATCGCATATCTCGAGATTTAGACAGATCAGATTAAAAAATTCAAAAACCGTGTCCAACATTCAAGCTGGCAAAAAAAATGGGGATTCTCGTTCAAAATTTCAACGTTTTCATTTGAAATATGAAACTGTATCTCCAACCACATAAAAAGAAAAGTAAAGGGGCGATGCGTTAGTGCCTAACAAATCTTGCAATAAAAGTTTGAACGCATTAAATATTAGTTTATGTTTTTTAACGGCTATTTGTCGTAACGTTCGAAGATTTCTTTTCTTGAAATTTACGGTTAATTTCGAACTCGAAAAAACATGTTAAGAACCAAAGCTGTGAGTATTTCTATAACAAGCAAATTTTATTCGAAATATTTTTTCGAAAACCAAACAGAATCGACATAAATTGAAGTTTTGAAAAAAGATTGGTATACCTCTATGGCTACGCTCCTGAATAAAAAAACACATACGTATGTTATACTCATATGAAATGGGGAGGTCCATTTCCATCAGAGAGATTTCCATATAAATATTCAACTGCAATTTAAGGTGAGACAAAAGAATTTTACCCAATTTTCTATGAAAAGCAACCCAACCAACCTAACCAAAACACCCGTGTTACAAATTTTTTTTTTGTATACAATTTTCAAATGACATTTTTTTTATGTTATTTGACATTATACTTCATGCGTTTTTTTTTTTGTTTTTGTTCCTTCCCATTTTTTTTTTTGTAACAATTTTTTTGTCGCTCTTTTTCCACCTCCCTACCTATCCAGACAATATGGATTTTAAATTTACATTTGGTTGTTTATTAATTTTCAGGTTTTGTGTTTTATAGTGCAAAAAAAAAATCATCACTGAATATGACAACAAAATTAAATATTTTTTGATAATGTTTTTTTTTATTTTTATTAATGAATTGTCGTCTATTTACAAGTTAACGTTTGAGTAATTTAATAAAATTGAGCATAGATTCACGTGTAAATTACATAAAACAAATTTTTACATATCTTTTCGGGTCACGACACCCACTATTATGTTGTCAAAATGTTTCATAGCTATTTTGGCACCGGAGTATACTGGCAATATAACAATGGTATTTTACCACCGATTCTAAGACATACAGTCCATAGCAGAAATCACCCACATCATTATTCATTTCTAATCATTATTCAATTCATATTCATTACATTAATGATGTAAGTGGAAAAATTGAAAGGTTGTGCAGATGACTTTGATAGAAACTAAGTATAGCTGGTTGATTGATACGGTACTATCTTGGGGGATAAAACTCACAACGTCTCAGTTCCAAGCAGATTGCATTTGTCCGCATGACCACTAAGTTAGGTTCTAATCTGGCTGTATGATTTTCCCAATTTAGAATGAGAATCTAGTCCTAAAGTATTCGTTAATTATCGTAAATATTGTTGCTAATTAACCTGACATTCGTCAAAACTTTAAGCGGCTTTCAGAAGCGCTAGAAACTTGAAATGTGGTAGAAATGTACATCTTAGGGTACAAGTAAAAGGAATTATCATTACATCTATAATGACACTTCAAATCCAAGTATTTAACACCTTACACCCATTTCTATTCAAATCACTTCAAATTAAACGTTTAAGATGTTTACATTATATTCAACACTTAATGTGTTTTAAAATAAAACCTTTGGATTTGCAGTAGACTTCACGTGTAACCTACTGCAATAAAACAACCGTTACCATGTACATAGTAGCGGTTATTTTTAATAAACATATAATAATCCTCATATATCCTGGACTCAATGGAATTGAAATTTAAGTTGACGGCTTGGCGTACCGTTTATATTTTTGTTTGTGCTTGCATATACATTAATTATACGGTAATTTAAGAAGAGATTTTTGTTTTCAACTAAAAGACTTTCTAAAAGAGATCGTTTTTCTTGCCGTGAATAATTAATGAAAATGTAATTAATTCATGCACATATTAAATATATTTTTCGTGCCTAATGGATTTTTAAATATTTACTATGTTCTACGTACTAAAATTTTAAGAACATCACTTTAAAAAAAAAATATATTTGCTATATAAAATTAGTATTCATGAGCCTAAACATAGATACTAAAAAGACTGATGTCTTAGCAATGGCCTTGAAACATTTGTTTTCAACATTTTAATCTATATCACTCTCAATTGGGATTAGGTTCTTGCGACCCGATCCAACAAGTTGTATTTCCATGTTTCAATTCATTTTAACGTATAAGTTGAGTGAAAGTACACTCCCGTTCAATAAAATTGAACAGACCTGAAATGTTAAATTTCTTACATAAAACTCCGCATTTTTGTAGCTCTCTGTATAATGATTTATAAACAAGGATAAGTAGTATATATTTTAAGTGTGAAAAAAGAAATGGAAGTATAGTAAAAAACATTTACTACAAGAATAATCAAAATTGTAAGAGACTGATTCAGTTCAGATTTGTTCAATTTTATTGAACGGGAGTGTACCTACTGAGAAATAAAATTGTTTGTGAATATTTTATAAACCCTATAAAAGATGAACAAAACAAATTTCCAATATATTGTTCTTTAGTATGCAAAGTTGAATCAAAATATTTGATATCTCCATTGTAAAAATCAAATTCGATTGCGATTTGAAATTTGGATCAAAATGTAGACCTCACTAAAACCTAAGAAGTGTAGATAAGTCAACATTTGAAACTACTGAAGTTTATCTTGTTAAGGCTTGAAAAACGATAAAATAATTCGTATCGAAATGATTTAATATAGTAAGAAACGAAAGCGTGGTTAAAACACTCCCAGATTAAAACGGAATAGACGCTATAGAAGACGCTGAAGTTTATTAAACATTGGTTGAAAAGCTTTATAATGGAAAAAACAGTTTTTCTAAACAGTAAAACGATCAATATGCTCAACACATGATGAACATTGTTGTTACTTAACAACATTTAGATTAAACCAAAGCCATCCAACTAAACTAAAATTATTCCTCCAACCAATGAATACACAAAGAAATGGCTGTTGTGAACACCAAACTATAAATAAGTTGAGTGAATGAGTGAAGTCCTCGAATTGTTTGGGAGTCACGTACTTTATATGTACAACAAAACAAGTACATATATATATATATATATATATATATATATATATATATATATATATATATATATATACATATATATATATATATATATATATATATATATATATATATATATATATATATATATATATATATTTCGAAGTCATCGAATTGAGCTACACAAATACTCTATTTAACACGTACACTAATAATTTTGTACCCTTATTTTCTGTTTCAATAAAAATTTAACAATAAAGTATCAAAGTGCTTTTCCCGTTTTTTATTTTTATTATCATCATTCCAGTCGGTACAGAGTTATTTGACCAGTTCGGTGACAACTTTAAATAGATTGCTATATCTTGGGGACTATAAAGGTATTGCATTTCGATCTTATGGACCATTGAGCTTTCCCTTATATTTCAGTCTGACGATATTCGCTTCTCCCATATTTTGAGAATAGCCAGGAGCTTGTTACTCAGGTTTTCCTGAAGATTCATATATTTGGAGGTGAGATGCATCGAATTTCTTGTATCTACTGAGAGATTAGCAGTTAAAGATGATGTGGTTGAATGTTTCCTCCTTCTAGCCGCACACAGTCTCAGCAATAATGGATCCATTATTGAGTCCTAATGTGAGCAGTCGCTTTGATAATATCCGGTAACTTTTCAAAGTTGTATCCTGTTCAGGTTGAGTTCAAGAAAAGCTTTATGCTAAACAAAAAGGGATAAAATGAAGAGAGAAAAATACTCACGTGTTAATTTGTGAGAGTATGAATTATTATTTAAATTTTCCTCACAATAAATCAAAGTATCTTTGTATAAAAAGTCAACTAACTATTAAATATTAGTCGTTGAAACTGTAATAACGATTGTAAATTCAAATTGAGGGTATATATATGTTAAATATCTACCTAAACAAACCCCCACGCCTCCATACTCTAACTCTGCTACCACCAGCTCAAAAACATCATTCATTTGTTCTTTAAAAATATCTCTGTTGTTCCATTATTGATATATTATTATTTTATATGTTGTGTAACATTCGTCTATTGTTTGTGTTACACAATATTCATTATTGTAACGGTTGTAACACACAAGACAATCTGTTATCTATCTATAGATGTTGTCTATCCGTCTGTCTATCTATCTGTAGATGTGTGTGTGTGTGTGTGTGTAAGCTAGAAGCTATTGGTGCATCAATGTCGAAAATCCAAAGAAGATTTATTTACTGCATATTTACTGTAAATTTAAATGATTGGGAAGTGGAACTACTTTTATTCTCCGATAGAGTACTTTTGAATATAATTGATGAATATAATTGTACAAAAATTGCAGAGCTTTTGAAACGGGGAGAGCTATTTATAGAGCTGATAAAAGAAATAATCATAAGCCATTCCTGTTAGCCAATAGGAGTTTAGCGTAATCGCTTCGTACTCAAACAATTGGTAGATCCTGTTTTAATGTTATCATTTTTAAGACAACTTTTGCAGCCATGTCATTCAATTAATAGGACTACAAAAAAGTTTGGTTAACGTTTTTGTTTTATTTAAAAAAATCTATTTTTAAGATATTTTAATCAATAATTATCAAACGGCTGACTGATTTTGAAACTGAATAACTGATTATCAAATTCTTATTTTTGTCTCAATTATTGAACAGAAAGTTCAATAAATTGAATTCTCCAGTTGAGTGTATTAATCACTTGAAGGAATATTAATGAGATGAAAATTTCAGCGATATTTAAGTTGTTTCTTGTCCAAGAAATTATTGAACTGCTATCCTTTGCCCAACAACTTTATGCCGTCATGGTATTCAATTTAAAGGACTACAAAGAAGGGCGCTTGATGTTTACTTATTTTAAAAAGAATTCAGTTTTTAGATATTTTATAAATATCAAACGGCTGTCATTTTGAAACAGAACAGTTCAAATCAAATTCGTATTTTTCTCATAAAATAAGATCGTAACCTATGATTTCGTATAAACATAAAATGATGATTTTTTAGGACGACGACCAAAAGGCCTTATATATTTTTTGCTTGCTTGGATACATAGATGATGGATTTGTATTAAAGTCGCTTGTTAATATTACAGTTGACGGCTAGAAGTCAGGCACACTTGGCCAGAGTGTATTTTATACGTAACTTTGTTTGACTTAAGCATCCTTGATTTCTGTCGAATATCCGAAACTCATTCGCCACTATCTCCTCGTCGTAAACACAGTTATTGATATGTTTGAAGAGTGTATGTTTGAACAAACACCATAATAACTTAATAAAAAACAATATTCTTCGTCTGTATTTTTTTTGTATTTTCGCCGTATTGTCTCTTCTCCCTAACAATATATATATTTTTTTGTATCATTGTCACCGAAGTTCGTTTTTTTTATTGTTTGCATTAATCAGCTATTATTCTGATACAGACTTTTATTTTTACCTCTGTATACAGATTCACTGTCAAGCACACTTAGTCCGTACTAAACTTTGGAGTCTCTAACATGAAGTGCCCAAATCAATCTGTCTAGAACTCTGGTTTTCAAGACTTTTTCTGCCTCATCCAACTACCGTATTTTTGACATTTTCTGATTTTCCTGGATCTGACAATAATTTTAAAATACCATTTCTGTGTATTGGTTTTCTTGTATTCCGTCTCTGAGGATTCCGTCTTGGCTGCACATGCTCATTTTTGGGGGACAAAACTTTCCACTATATATTTCACATAATGTTTGAGTGTTGCGAATATACACTCTATTCTTGAGCCCCACATTAATATGGACAAACGGTGGATTTTTGGATACTTCCCATATTTCATATTATGGCGGCCAAGATAGTCGATGTTTCAATTTATATTAAAAACTATTTTTGATATCCACTATTTTTTTGGGACTACAGTCTGGTATGGCGTCCGCTGTGATTTAATTTGTCTAGAAGGAATTTGTATTGGTTTTTTGGGAGTGCACTAGCTTCAATGATTAACACACTGTATACATACAAGCCACCCAATGATTGTCGTTGGTATATATTAAACTTGATATAAAAGTTATTAATAATAACTGTAACAGAATAGTAATTTCCTCTACGTTAATTTAGTCGAACTAACTTTGATGTAATAACGAACGAATGGAGAGAGCTTTGACTTGAGCTTGACTCCGGCTTGGCTTTTAGTTTTTGACTGGCAATCAACACACAGTTGATATACAACACACTACCACACTAGTGACGAGGGGGAGGGTGAGTCTGCCTCGATGTACGAGATGACATATTATTTATTAACAGGACATAAAACGCACATCAATAATTATATTTTCGATATATAATGAGTTTTGCTGTTATTGACAACACAGAGATATGTTTTGATACACAAGGTGGCTCACAAAAACACTACTCATACCATCAAACCTTGCTGAATTACCGCCGATTAAATTGATTGGGGTAGGCGCAGAGTCTTCATCTCTATTAGAATCTCTAGATCAATTCAGCTGCTTGGTTTAATTTTACCTGGATTAAATTTCTTCGCATGAACGAGAAAGCTGCACCTGGGAAGACAAACCTTTTTTGGTGACACGATCATTGAACAGTGACCAAACATTTTGGTTATGATGTTTGTTTAAGTCTGAAGTGACAGTATCATATTAGCCTTCCGCTACGAGTGGTATATCTTTTCCGAGGAAGGACCTTGGATTGAAGAAAGGATATTTCTACACCATTACTCGCTACGCTGAACGATTAGCGAGTTTGTTGACCCAAACTTCCACATGACACGCTCACCAAAACAATTGCAATACTCTTAAACTGTATGTAGAACAACTTGAGAAAGTATAACGAAAAAAATCACCCTCACTTATTTATTTAAACGTTTTACAATCCCGTTATTATCATTACTATTATTAGTATTACTATCCTTGAATAATATAGGGATATTTGTTTGTCTATTGTGGTTATTTTACTACTTTCTATATCTTTTTCCAATGATTTTTCTTCAATGTTGTGTATAGGTCGTTGTTCTGAAAACAGTTTCTGTGATAGTACTTTTCTGATGATGTCACGTGTATTGAAAAACGTGCCTCAATGCATTTTTTACAATTTAGTGAATGTGTGAGTGAGATAAACATATATGTAGTATTTTTAAAACATTGTTTATACATAAGAGAGAAAACCAGTTGAAAATCAATGGTTCTCCTGTTCGTTGGTTGTCAAAGAGCTCTATGCAGTCTTAATGTGAAGGGAAGATGCACTAAATATACAAAAATGGATGGTTGTCAAGATATATGCAAATACAAATTAGATTGCATCCCCTAAAAACTAAATACGTCGTTTCAAATTAAACTGATACGTTTTAGGGAATTTATTAAATAAAACATAGTTATTAAATATTTGAGATTTTCGTAACAATAATTCTATTTTGACTATCATTTCGGAAACAAAGTTCCTTCATCAGAAAATATATAATACTGACAAAAATGTACAACTTTTAACAAAAAGGTTAACATATTTTGGTGCTTAAATAAATAAAACATTGTATTGATGATAACAAAAAAATATGGGTAAAACCTAAAAAATAAAAATTCAATAAAGTGCTTCAGCTAACTTCATGTCACTCCGATATTGTTGGAAAGAGTAGTTTAGTGGTTTAGTTGGAAAGTTTTGCAGTGGAGAATTGCAAAATGCAGATTTATTCGAAATTCAGAACCCGGAAGTGGCACTTTAAGACTCTTGGTGTTTTTTTTAGGTTTTTTGATTTTTATAGACTTAAGATCTGTAGTTTTTGAGAATTTAATGTAATAGGTTATAATTTGCTAATCTCTGTATATATAGAGGTCCCGTGAGTATTTCGTACCAAATTTTTTAAGTTTTTTTTTTTAAATATAAATTATTTCTTAGTCAGAGCCTACTAATAGCTTAAATTAACTGGATTCTAGTTTAAGCTCAGTACACTTTGGCAGTCTTACCCTATATACATATAATTTTCCAGTCGAGAAGAAAATCAATAAAATCTATGTGGTTTTAGAAACAAAAACACATAGTTTCGTGTAAACGGTAAACTCAATCATAATTATTCTGAATTGAAACCAAAGGAATGTTTAGGGTTTTTTAGGTTAGGTAAAAGATATACATTCGTTTGGTTTCCCGATACCTTCTGTTCTGTTCTGGTTTACATACAAACATAGAAATTTCTACGATGATTGTTATGTTATGTAGAGTAACAAATATATTACCTTGCTAAAAGTAAAAGTGTGAAACATGTTTCATATAAATGAAACCAATTATATTATTTAGCCAAAAGCGTTCATAGTCACATATAGTAATTTAGTAAATATATTACATTCATGTTTAGCATACACAGATGTTTGTGCATAGTACTTAGATTGCTGATCGAATGATTGAAATCGTTATTGGTTCTTTTTATTAACAAGACTGTACAAAATAATGTCATTATAGAGAAATCATAGAAAATCATAGAGAAGGATATACGGCACCTGATTTACCTACACCATATACCTTTTCGTGTGTTTGAATGATTCCATTTGTGCGGAGCATAAATAAAAACAAAATAATTATACCAAATGCATAATAAAAATAAAATACCTAAGTCCAAATTTCAAATATTACTCAGCTCAGAAGAGTCAAATGTAAAAAGTATAATCTCAATACATAAAAGAAAATGTATACAAAAATAAATACAAATTATTGAATAATCTGTTAACCACTTGATCAAACGCAGTAAGTAGATATCAGTTAACTTTCAAAAACTGTACGCAGGAGTCAGAGTAAAACCTCATCCAAAGAATATGACCAAATATTAATTAAATGTTTTTGAAATTGTAGTTACAAAATTCGATCTATCTTTTTTTGGTAATTTCAGCAACTCACAATGTTGGGTGTTTCTAATACCGATTAGATTGCCGTTGTTTATTGACATCTAGAAATCGAGGTAAACCGCGCATCTTTACACAGAAATAAAGCAATCTCGGTTAAGTGCACACATCTTTAGTTATACGAAACCATTTAGACACAAATTATTATTATTAAAAGACCGTTTTGCCGTTTCTATTTATGCTATTCGCAAGGCCTGAAGAAAGTACAAATTATAAGGGTGATAAATATCGTATACAAGAAATTTTGAAACGTGTTGTTTACAAAATAATGTTTTCTTTTTCTTTCAAAATTTTAGTGATCTAAAGAGCTTCCTTGTAATCAGATGTGTAGGTTCCATTGCAGCATTGTTAAATTCATCAAGAAATTATTGTTTCTTTTGATTGAGCTATCTTAATTAAAACACGTTTTAATAATATCACACTAACGAATGATAGTTCTAATGATGTGCTGTTAACGATCTATTCCAAAAGATAGTATACTCTTTGAATGGTACATAATTAATCCAAGCCGTTCAGAAAACTCAATATTGCCAAAGATCTCAGCACTTTTTACTGTTAAACTAGTCGCGTAAAAGACATCGACATATTGCTGTCGGACTAGACTTTCCAAAAACTACCAATCTGTGAACAAGCGCTCCAACTGACGTTATTATTTTTTTCCAGTTAAGAACGCCCCACACTATATAGTTTTTTTTTTGTTGTAAAAATTAATTAATACGCGTTTTTTTTTTATTTCAAATTAAAATATGTATGTAATCACAAATTTACTGAATATATTTAGTTTGAAAATTGATCACCAGAGGCATTCATATATCGTGTTTCGTTTATCGCTGTTCAATTAATTCAAATTTAAAAATAAAAATTCTATATATAATAAAACAAAAAATGAAATAATCATATTTACATAATTTTGTTGTTCATCAGATGCGCCATGTACCATGTCTGAAATCCGATGCAATGACCTCTTCTACCCTAAAGCCATAACTTTTAGGTAAATAGCATATTTTCATTATATGATTTCTCAAATTAAAAAGTAAACGTTAAAAATTTTGTGTCAACCCGGTAGTATTCTCCAATTTCTGTTGAGTAGCAGAGGGGAGGAGGGGATCGAAGCCTTGCAATTATATCTTTCTAGGCATTTTTACCGACCCCAAAAGGGTAAGGAATTTGCATTAAGTGTAGAATATGATAGGAACTATAGCGATGTTTATCTGGAGTGTGGGAAAGGCAAAATACCTGCACAACCATTGCCGCTTATTTTGTCCATTATACGGTCTGTCTTGTCAATTATCCGGTCTTGTCCAAACATCGACAGTTTAGTCAATTAACCGCCCCATTAATTTTTATTAAATTATTTTAACTGACAAACTGCCAGGAATTGAACAAGCAACCCCCAGTTCAAAACACTCGACCACTCGGGTTGGTAGTTTTCGGTGTATGAAAATTATCTGAAATTCAAACAATCGATCATCAAAATAGGTCGAAAATTGCGACCTGTAGCTTTTCCACATACAAACCGACCAATAGACGGAGATCACTCCTTTTTTTTTCTTCATAAATGACAAACTGCCGATGTCGGGATTCGAGCTCATAACCTCGCAGTTTACAAGTAGGCATACTGCACCATCAGGCACACATCCGTTGGGGAAATAAACAGCACGGCCATGACAACGATTCCGTTGATTTTCGACAGGCATTTCTCCGACTCGTATAATAAAAAATTTTACTCAATAAAAAAAAAAATTCGAAATAATTTCATAATAAAAATTAAATCAAATTTTTAAAACATTTTTATTTATATGTTATTATTAATTATATTAAAAGTTATACGATACAAAACAACAACAAAAAAAGGTGGCCTATAAAATTGCAAGGGTGGAAAATTCTATAAATTTATAGAGATAATAGTATATAGAACTGGTACATATACGGGAGAACAAACAACAGAGAGAGAGAGAGAGAGAAAGTGATGGGATATTATCCCTTGATGGGCACTAAAATGATGCTCATATAGTCATTATTTTATAAATAATATATTAAAACATTATTATTGTTTTGTAAAATAATACAGTTATATCTACTATATACCAAACAAATATATATACTATCAAGTATCAATCAATATGAATATGTTTAGGGTTCGATATGTAGTTTGAGTTGTATAATCCATCCATCGACAAGTTCCACATCGCACTAATACAAAAATCGGTAATTAAGTAATTCACTCAACGATCCAACAAAATCTCTACATCATTTACAATAGAGCTCGAAACTTGTCATTTTTCGGAAATATATAAGTGGTAAAGTTGTAGAAAATCAACTTTACTGCAATTCATTACCTGATTATTTTCTCTAAAACTCTTAATAGAAATCAATTTTAAAACGTAAATATTCCTCTAAACATTTAGAGTTACAGAAAAATTTATTTGCAACTAAATTGTAGTAATTTAGTTAATTTTCTGTAATTTTTCTTAAGAGAAATAAACTAAATTTTGTGTTTTCCCTTTCACGAGAACACCCCTCTTTCACGATTTTTCCCGTTAACAAACTTGGCTTTTCAAATACCTAAATTACTTCAAGTTTAACTCCGATCGGATTAAAACTGTGACCGCTAGAGTGGCTACCCTCAGTGATACGCCATCAAAACCATAAATATAAAACGAATCTATATTCTCCGAAATATCTATGTAAGGGACAAACCATTACAAGGTTTTTCTCAGTAGATATTTAATATTTTACCAAATAGCTACTATTGGAACACCAATGGATATGTATAACTCCTTTTTTTTCTTGAAGAATATGCGTGAATTTGCTCCTTCTTCCATTCATTTATGCCTTTTTTGATGGGATAATAAATTGATCGTATCCCATGATGATAAACCCTTAGGTACGTTTACCTAAACAACAATATTAAACCCTGAGTGCGTAGAGGAACAGCTGAACTGATATTTAATATTTAAATTATAATAAAATTTTCGAATATTAAATTTTATGTTTTATAGAACAGATAGAACAGATATTCATTCATTTATTGTACACATATATAATTTGGTCAAATACCGGGTATGACCAAAAGTCGGTACACCTAAATGTTCAAAACACGATTCAAACTGAATCCAAAAAGAACATTTTTGAAAAACAAAGTGAATGTAAATAATTATTAGTCCAATCGGTTAAACATATTAATTTTTCGTCTGTATAAAACAAGATTTTTGCATTATGAAATATAATATAGGTACCAGAAAGTGAGATAAGTATACAAATCTATATAAAACGGCATATGTATCTTATTTCATTGTTAAAATAATAATAAACGACTACATATATTCTATAAAGTAATTTATATCTATATTTACATTATAAGGGGAGTTTGTAAGTTTGGACGCGCCTATTTCAGGTGAACTAATATTCTGATTGGAAAAATTTATCTTTAAGCGTTAGATAGTCTGTTTATTGGAGATGTTTATTGAGTACGCTTTAAAAAATTAACTTTTTAATGCTGCGAGACAGAACAAATCTTCCATTATGTTTGTCTAATAAAAGCAAACAACTCTTGTATGAAACATTTTTTCATACAATAAAAAGTTTAGGCATAATTTTAGTATGAAGCCTGTTCTATGATCAAAACAAAAGGAACATTCGAGAATTGACTTGAGATTTGGTATTATACCTGTTTGTTTGACAAACAGTGTAGCCCACTTTTGACACATGTACGTTAATTTAACGACTCATAAATATTATTGATTCATCCTCGGCATTAACGGTATTACTCTTTTCAATGTATCATTGAAGGTTCAATAACCAAATTTTTCAAAGATCTTGATAAGTTTTTTACTAATGTAAAATTTTTTGTCTGTTTCAGGTATGTACTGTTTCCTTTTTGTTGGTTGATGATTACAATTTTTGGTAAGAAAATTTAGAGATATTTACAATTATACAAGAAATGGATGAAGATTTTAAAAAAAATTGGAAGTAATATACGCTAATGTAAATTAAAATTACCTTCATAATCATTGAAATTATTTTCCCGAAAAATCACTATACAATTGAGTTAGAAATCAGGGTAAATTGAAATTCATTAAATAAAGTATCTGTCTATTAAGAATTAAATAAATTTGACCTTAGAACGTCCTTAATTTATCGTCACAAATTACTTCCAAGAGAATTGTACAAGCAATAAATGTCTTAAATCAGTGCTATCCCATCTTCAGGGACAAATAAAATGCAACTTCTATTTAAATACTGCTGTAATAGGTCATTCTTAATCGCGTTTTAACCGAAAATAGGTTGATAAAATTGTCGTCCTCGCTGTCAGGCAGATCTTGTTTCAAAAAAAACCTTTTACTATTACCTATACTAATAATTTACCTTAAAAAATAAAAGTGCATCATGTTCCACCTCGCGTGATATACCCGGTATACACTCTGGGACGTTAAAAATAATGTATATTATTTTATTAGAGAAAATTTGCGCGCCTATTCAATGTGTTTTGGTACTACATATTATTAATGTGTGAGTCTACCTATGTGTGTGTGGGAATGTATGTGAAGGAGTGGGGGGAAGTATACATGTGTGTGTGTGTGTGTGTGTGCGGTTAAAACAAAACAAGAATAAAAATTCATAATAAAAAATAAACATTTAAATCATATCAATATATAAATTTTATAATACATCACAAATGTTTTAATCATTAAATTTTTTTTATTTCCATGGTAATAACTATATGGTGATGTTTTATTTTTTGTAATTTGATTTGATTATTTGTTTTTATTATGAGTTTGGTTTATTTTGATTTGATGACATTTACGGAATGTCCCAAAAATTTCTCGTTATCCTGCAATGAGAATGATCTTCTATCGAATTATGTATCTCTGATTTGAGAAGCGAATACAATCTTGTCACCGAGTTTCTGTATAATATATTTGTTTACAACTATTTCTCTAAACATTGATAACACGATTAGGGCCATTTATCTTCCAAAACAAGGATTTTATTATTAGAACCATACATTTGTTTTGCTTTTATTGGTCTTCATGTAATCAGATTTTCAGGAGATGTTCCAGAATTTAATTTGCATTCAGAGGAATCTTATTGGTTCAATGGCTTTCAAATATTACTTTCCTACTTAGTTTAGCTACTACTTTCCTACCTACTTTCCTATGTAGTTTTTTACTTAGTTAAATGTTGAAATACCCCGTATATACTGCACTCATTATCAATGCGAGAACTTCTTAGACATTATTCTAGGAGGAAACCAAATTTGTTTTTACGATGAAAAACAATGCCAGTATCATTTTCATTCTAAAACTAAGTGTCAAAGTTGGTACTCCTTGTTTAAGAAGCGGAATACTCTATTGGAAGATATTGGAAGGCGATGAAGCTAATCTTTAAGACTTCTGTACAGATCAAACCCAATCAAAATCGTTAGAGATGCTTTTGAGTGAATGTGGAAAAACAAAATATCTCCCAGTTAAAATCCCACCATATCGTAATGTTTTTCTTATCCGGAAGCTTTTTTTCAAGTTCTATTGATAAGAAAAACGTCACAGATCTCCGTTTTGGAATCAAAGAATCCGAAAACGAAAACTTTAGGCAAAAATTGAGTTAAAATTGAAAAAAATTAGCTAATCTACAAGAAATCTTGCAAAGGCCTCTGGAACAAACTCAATCAAAATCGTTTGCTTTCGAAATGCTTTCGAGTAAATTAGGGAAAAAAACAAAGTATCCTTGGGTTAAAATACCACCATATGGTAATACTTTCTTTCCCAGAAGCTTATTTCAAAACTCTATTGATATGAAAGACATCCGTTTTGATAACAACGACCTCACAGACCTCCGTATTTGAACTAGGCAACCCTAAAACGTTAAGATTGGGCAAAAACATAAATTTTCTAGTTTTAACAAATACCCTCTGTAAGGGTGGCGCATAATTAACGTTATGATCAATGAATAACTTTTTCTTTCTGATTTTATTTAACGGTGGCATTTATTAAAATTTAGATTACAGTTTGGAAATATGGTTCATATTATGTTTTGAACATATCTTTCAAATGGTGCCCATTGTTTGCTTCGACCTGACGTGCTCTTTCCAGAGCATTTTCGTTACTTAAGGTACATAACGTTACTGATGCGCCACCCTATTCATGCCACGTCTGTATACAGAGGTACTTTGAAGTTTCTAAAACACGTGTAATGGCATGAGGAATGGGTTAGTAATTAAGTAAAGCCTACTGTTTTAAACTTTTCTTTTTTTTTTTACAAACACTTATTTATAAATATTTATTACTGGAAAATTAGTATTTGATTGAGTGAATTTATAAAAATTTTTACGAAAGAAAAATTGGAAAACGTAAAAGTAGAACAACTTTTTTTTTTCCATAAGAAAACCTTTCTTTTCATATTTTCTTCTCAAACATTTTTTATATGGAGGCAAAAAAAAAAAACGAAAACTAATAATAACCAGAGAGAGAGAGAGATTGAGAAGGCTACATATACACATACAATCAACTCGTGTACCTACATTCACCTCTCATTCTATCTCCCCGGAATATAATCATCATCTTCTATTACAACACAAACCCTTAGAAAATTCTATTTGGAGGAAGGGTGGTTGGAAGAAAATATTATGTACACCATTCCATACACAATTGAGAGAAAGGAGACAGAGCAGCAGCAGCCCCTAGCTCCAGCTTGGTGGTGGTGGTGGTGGTATGTTGAAAACCCCTATAAAAGATCTTCGTTGTTACTGAAATGTAAGTTTGATTACATTTACGGTAACTGCTTGCTTGTTATTATAAAGAGGTAACTTCCAAATAATAATATCACTTTCGGATTGGTATCGTATTTAATATTACCTAACTGTAATGCCTGCTATACACTCACTATACCATACAAATTTTATTCATCTATTCCATAACTGGTATATATGAAGTATACAGCTTGCTTTTTTTTAAAATACACCCAATCTGGAATACTGTACAGTGTATCTATCGCTATCTATTTTTAATGTACTATGATATGGTTTACTTTGTCACACACTTAAACAATAACATAAATAATTATTACATTATTCTTATCACTCTCTAACTACAATCATTTATATATAGTTGCATCTTACTCGTGCATGTATACATCGTCGTTATTGTCCGTCGTCCGACGTGTGAGTGTAACACCATATCATGGCATACTGTGTGCATAGACAGTGATAGATGGCCTACACAATGTTGCTATTGGGTCTATTTTAAATTACGTAGTGTATACAAGGATGTGTTAAGTTTAGTTCCGACTTTGTAACAGCTGTCTGTCCGTCAACATAACTCAAAAATGAAAAGAGATAACGAGCTGGAATTTTTTGTGTGTAGCTGAAAGCTAAAAAGTAAGGTCAAGTTGGAGAATGGAAAAAATATCTGACCATGTTTGGGCAAAATAGGCAAAACTCCATCCATCTTTGAAACCATAAGAGATAGAACAAAAATGTAAAAACAAAAAAACTGTTCCTTTTGTAAAAATAAACAACTTTTGTAAAATAAACTATTTTACATAAATCAGGATATTCCGGGTATTTAAGCAATTAACTCCGTTAGTTGTTATTTTTACGTGTTTTTTTTGTGTTTAAAAAACGTTGTTATTAAAATTGATAAGTTTCTGTAAAAAAAACATTTTTAAAAACAAGCTTTTTATAGTAAAACTAATTTTTAACAACTGAACTTCGTATGTGTTTTTCGATTTTTTCAATATTAAGAGAGATATACCTAATTTTGTGTGTCCCCCTCCCTCTAAAACCCCCTTTCTTCTTATCGATTCTTGTTATCCTTACCATAAAAATGCATTGTCATCGGAACTAAACCAACATGTAGAAATTCAACTCCGTAGGATAAGAGGAAGTGATTCTAATTTAGCTTTCAAGATTTGACCCGAACATACATACATACATACATACGTACATACATACATACATACATACATACATACATACATACATACATACATACATACATACATACATACATACATACATATATACATACATACATACATACATATATATACATACATACATACATTGCAAGTTTAATAAAAGCTTGTAAAAAAAGCGTTAAATATTATAAGACATGACGTATAAACTAAGCATTTATTTTCGTCTATTACACCCTGTATTAAATTCGAATTGTATTAACTTGAAAGATGAATTTATATATATATTTTACCTTTAATAAATATCAACTTATATATTTTTTTCCATTCATCCCCCTACACTATCATTCCTGTGTGCTGCTCCCCGTTTTCGACATCATGTACTAACATCATTTTGAATACCCTATCTATGTAGTATTCACCGTGTACCTACCTACGTTTAATATAAAGCAATTAAAAACAAATTTTATGTAAATATTCTACATAAATTAGTTATATGTGCATGATGGTACAGAGTATCTCAAAAGAATGTAACCCATTACAATGCCGTATGTAATATATAGATTATGTACTTGATGTTCAATGTAAATATATATATTTTGTATCCATTTATATTTTCATTTTGGGGTCTCTGAAACTAAAAATACAATTTTTCGCTGTTGGTATTTTCACTCAAACTCTTCTAAATTAACGCTATTATCATTTTTAATATACTTTGTATATTAATATCATTTTGATCAGACTTAAATTGTGACCGCTAGAGAGTGATTTATGTATTCTAAGGAAATTCGCTAAGTTAAAGCAGCTCCTGTGTAACGAACTTTTTTTATAATATTTATTATGGTTCTTATTTATACTGATAAAAGATATAAAACAAGTTGTTGGTGTGTGCTGTGTAGACGTTTATATGATCTGCTAAAAATTTATTATAATAATTGTATGGTAAATAGTGAAATTGTGTAAAATTAATTAAAGTATAGCTAAGTGATTATTTTAAATATTTTCTATGGTGTTAATTTAAATCTATAGTCAAAAACTTCTAAAATTGTGAAGTTAAAATTTTGAACATTGAAAGTGGGGTTATTTATGATGAGTTTAACATCAATCACAATAGAAGAATATTAAGACATAAAAAAGCATCGTTTTAATTTTATTATTAGTTTTCAACAAGTAGCCGTGGTGTAACGGTGAACATATCAGACTTCAAAACTAATATGTTAACAATACCGAGATCGAATCCAGGCAAGTTCGTGTATTAATTAACTAATCATAATAACAATTAATTAAATTCATAAATAAATTATTGATCTTTAATTTTAATTTATAAACAATAAATAAAAATTTTTTTTTTTTTTTTTTATTATTTGAATTTTACTTTTTATAATTAATAAAAATAAATTAAAATAAAAATGTCGAACGCCGAGATATTGGAGGCCATACTGTCCATAAAGAGCGATATCAATAATATTAAAACCGATATTAATAATATTAATGAAAATATAGCTAAAAAAATGGACGAAATAACACAAAAACAAAATAATCTATCAAATAAAGTGGAGGACTTAGAGCAACGTTTAGAAGCAATTGAAAACACTGTTAGAAGAAATAATATAATTATACATGGAATTGAAGAAAATCATGAAACTGCCCAATTGCTCGAAGAAAGAGTTGTAAGTGTGCTTCAGGAAAATTTAAAAGTAGAGTGTTCAGTTAAAGATATTGATTTTGCTTTTAGAATCGGAGCAAAAAATAATAAAAGGCCTATATTAGTAGGTTTAATCTCTGGGCGAATAAAAAGGGGTATTTGGGAAAATAAGAAACAACTAAAAGGAACAGACATATTTATATCAGAAGATCTGCCCTTAAAAATCCGGGATGAGAGGAGAAAATTAATACCGGCAATGTTAAAATTTAGAACCCAAGGTCATCATGCAATTTTGAAGCGTAACAAACTTTTCGTGGATGGCAAACTTGTTGAAAGCGTAGGGGTTAATACAACTAATAAGAGCTCTGACAATAACAAAAAAAGAAGTCATTCAGATGAAATCATTAATGTAAACGAAGTTAACAACCAAAAAAAACAATCTTTCGAAATCCTTAAACCAGCTGTTGAAAAAGTAAATTTGAAACCGTCAACTTTAGACCACTTCTTAAGACCAAGAGCCAATTCTATGGACACAGGTTCAGGAACTTCAGTGACTCAACGATCAAAAAACGGAATATAATAGCCAATGGAGAAAGGATGAACGTAACTGATGACGAAAATTTAAGGCATGAAAACGGTATCGATTTAACGGAAACGGGAGAGGAATTAAAATTTGTTTTCTGGAATATTGAAGGTTTGAGAAATAAAATTGGGATTTATGATCTGAAAATGTATTTAAAACAATTTGATATTTTGGGTTTGACGGAGACATGGACAGAAGAAAACGCAAAATACGAAATAGAGGGATTTCAGGGTATTTTAAAAAGTGAGGTTAGAGAGGCAAGAAAAGGAAGACATCCTGGTGGCATAGCAATCTTTTACAAGAACTATTTAAAAAAATACATACAAAAAATTGAAAGCAGTTTAAAAGAGGTACTATGGATTGTTTTAAAGAAAGGAAAGTTGAATTTATTAATTGGCACTGTATATTTACAACCCGAACAATCCACTTTTACGAACCCTAACTTCTTCAATAAGCTTAGCGAAGAGATGTATCGTTTAACCGAGAAATACCCAAATTCAGATGTAATTATGGGAGGTGACTGGAATGCAAGGATGGGGAGGAATCAGGATACTATTTTGTTTGGAATCGACAAAAATGATCATATTAGTTTTAAATTGGACAACATTCCACAAAGGCGTAGCAAAGATACTATTACAAATAAGTATGGAGAGAAACTTCTTGAGTTCATCAAAGGGCAGGATGTGGTAGTGTTAAATGGTAGGGCTAAAAGTGATAATAAAGGTGAATTTACATTTGTATCACAAAACGGTGCAAGTGTGGTAGACTACTGTGTCGTGTCTAATAGTTTGTGGGGTAGTGTAGACATGAGGGTAGGGGATATATCCGAGTCCCAGCATTTCCCACTAGAACTTAAGATGAAGAATGTATTCGAAAAATGTATAAAAAATCCTCCAAAAGGTATGCCGCTAAAAATATTTAAATGGGATAAGAATAGAGCCGATACCTTTGTAAATGAGATGAATACTTTAGAAACAGATTTTTATCTTAGAGGAATGAAAGGAAGGTTGGAAGCTGGAGACATTAATAATGCAATAAATATCATGCAGAAATGGTTGGAATATTTGGGATCCGAAATGGAGATTACTGAGAAGAAAAGGAAAGCTGCTATTAGTAAAGGCCGACCGGTTTGGTTCGATTGTGAATGTAAGAATAAAAAAATTGAAATGAAGCAAAAGTTGAGAGACATGAGAAGAAATCGGGAACAGATATTTGTAGATGCTTATTTATCGAGTAGGAAGGAATATAAAAAACTTTGTAATACAAAGAAGGCAGATAATGATTTGTTGTTTATAGAAAAAGTAAACGAAGCAGTGAATGAAAGAAATGACAAAAGGATATGGGAATTAATAAGAACCAAGAAGAGAGTAATGGATAATAACGACATAGATCCGGACGCTTGGGTTAAGCATTATCAAAATCTCTATGGCGAAGAGCAAGAAGGTTTCATGGACGTAAGTGATGTAGCAGTGAATGAAAGTAATGTAATCCTCGATCGTGAAATAAGCGTATCTGATGTGATGCTTGTCTTAAGCATACTTAAGAATGGAAAGGCGGGGGGACTAGATGGAATTATAAATGAATTTGTGAGCGCAGCAGCAAAATATTCATTTGTTTTCATAGAATTTTTGACAAATTTATTTATTCAATTGCAGACAAATAAAATATTTCCTCAAAAGTGGGTTACTGGTGTAATCTGCAATATATATAAAGGAAAAGGAGAAATAAATAACCCTGATAATTACAGAGGTATAACCTTAACACCTAGTTTAAGTAAAATTTATACAAAGATTCTATCGATAAGAATAAAGGAATGGGCTGAAAACGAAAACATCATTAGTAAATTCCAAGCTGGTTTCAGAGGTGGGTTTGAGGCTATGGATAATTTACTTGTCATCAAAACACTGATCAATAAAACACTAAAGACTAAAAGAAATAAGCTATATTGCGCCTTCATTGATTTCGAAAAAGCGTTTGATAAAATTGACAGAAACATTTTATGGAACAAGCTATCAAAACTAAAAATGTCAACGCATATGATAAGCATATTGAAATCAATTTATAAGGAAACTACATGTTGTGTGCGCATAGATAGATTTTTTGCTACAGAAACCTTTAAAACATATAAAGGTCTCCGGCAAGGATGTGAGCTTTCTGCCATCTTATTTATTCTGTTTATAAACGATTTACCAGATTGCCTTGACAACTTTGAAACCTTTTCTCCATGCATAAAAGGCCAAGAAGTGAAGATATTGCTGTATGCCGATGATGTAGCTTTATTCTCACAATCTATTGGGGGAATGAAGAGGTCCTTAGCAGCAATAGAAAACTACTGCGTTACTTGGGAAATGACCATCAACGTAAAAAAAACAAAAGTGCTTAGAGTTTGTCAGGGAAGGAAGTATAATCGGAACGAAGTTTTTAGGATCAATGGCAATTTAATAGAGAATGTCTCAAGCTTTCAATATTTAGGAGTAATGATAGCATACAATGGCAGTTGGAAATTACACCAAAACGAGATGATAACAAAAGCCAGTAGAGCACTTATGATTTTAAGAAAGTTTATATACAAATATGAACAGTTTCCAGTAAGCTTGATATTAAAAATGTTCAACTCTATTATCACACCGATCCTGACATATGGAAGAGAGGTTTGGGGAATTGAAGGTTGTTCAAAAGAGTTGGTTTCTTTTACCTACAACTTCTACAAAGAGCTCCTCGGAGTATCTAAATCAACCCCTAATTGCGCAATAGTTTTAGAATTAGGTGTAATGCCCATTGAAGGATTTGTGCTGCAACATGCAATCAACTTTTACTTTAGAGTAGCATTTTCAAATAAAGCATTACAAAAAAGTTGCATGCAGGGGGAATGGGACAGCATAATTAAGGCTAAACTTTGTAAACTGGGCCTTAATTTAAATGAAATGCAAGAAGGGAGCTACAAAAGAGTTCAAAAATTAATTAAAAGTAAAGTAAGTGATTTATGCCTAGTGAACACCTTAGCAGAAGCCAAAACAAAAAATTCTTTGGAATTTTTCATGATGTTAAACCATTATGATAGAGGCGCAATGTACATCGACATAGCAAATAGAAGCGAAAGAAGAATGCTTGCAAACTTCAGAATGTATAGGTTCGGTTGGGAAAACAGAAGAATAAACACTAACGGAGAAAAAATTTGCGTTTTATGTGGATGGGGCATTGAATCCATAAGGCACATGATTGAGCACTGCCAAGGAACTGAGGGAAAAGAGAGGGAGGGAATCAGTCAAAGAGGATACGAAAATGCGATGGCTATGCTGGAGGTTAACAGTAAAGAGGATATAAGGGCGATATGCGATTACTTGGATTTAATCATCAAAAAGCGTAAAGCAAATTTATGAGCTAATCAAGGAGAAAAGTAGTAGTAAACACAGTATCTTTTTATTTTCTGTCTTTTTGTTAAATTTCTGTGCTATTGAAGCAATAATATGTTGTTATTTTGAATTTTGTAAAAGCACTTATGTTTATTATAATGTAAAGAGTGATAAGCCATTTATTGGCAAATCAAATAAATAAATAAATAAATAAATAAATATACTTTGTTTGTCTAATTTTAAGTACAAAAAGTATGTTCTCCAGTAGACGCAAGTTTGATTTTTAATCGATAATTACTCTTTGAAATGATCGTCAACAAGTGTTAAATTTTTGAGTAAGGATAACGTAAGCATGAACGTCCTTATGTTGGAATAATAATTGTGAGACATCCTGTATCTGTGTACCTAAGTATGTTATGCAGTGAATGATCTCGTAAATAAATATATCGTTCATCTTGTTTAATGATTTTTATAAAATAAATATTCAATTATAAATTTTATTTTTTTAAAGGTTGTTTAATATAGTTTGAGGGATGTGAAATTGTGAAGGGGGGGGGGGGGGGGGAGATAAGCAAGGGTTAACATAAAACAAAGATTTTATCATAAAACAAAAATTCATTAGAAAAAATGCGAACAAAATTTTGGTCTCGATTTTAATAATAATCATTTTCCAAGGTAATTTTGACCCAAAAAGTACGAAAATCAGGTTCATTTTAATCTCCAACCAACACATTTCAAAATTTTCGCTTCTCAATTCATACATTTTGGAGTTTTAGCACTATGGGTCTGATACCTTGAAAACCGTTAATCGTATCGTATTTTAACCGAGGCCATCGTTTTCGCCAGGTCCAAATTAGCTTAAAACGAAGTTTCTATCAAAATCGGGGACATAAAATTTTCCTCCAAATTTGGCGATTTTTTTAAGGGGTACCCCTTAGAAAAAATATGAAAAAAGTGAAGAAAATTTTTGTTCTCGATTTCAATAAGAATCATTTTCTAGGATAATTTTGACCCAAAAAGTACGAAAATCTAGTTCATTTTAACGTCCGACCAACACATTTCAAAGTTTTCGCTTCTCAATTCATACAGTTTGGAATTTTAGCACTATGGGTCGGATACCTTGAAAACCGTTAATCGTATCGTATTTTAATTGACACTATCGTTTTCGCTAGGTCCAAATTAGCTTAAAACGAAGTTTTTATCAAAATCGAGGACAAAAAATTTTCCTCTAATTTTAGCGATTTTATTAAGGGGTACCCCTTGGAAAAAATGCGAAAAAAGTGAAGAAAATTTTTGTTCTCGATTTCAATAATAATCATTTTCTAGGGTAATTTTGACCCAAAAAGTACGAAAATCCGGTTCATTTTAATGTCCGACCAACACATTTCAAAATTTTCGCTTCTCAATTCATACAGTTTAGAATTTTAGTACTATGGGTCGGATAACTTGACAGCCGTTAATCGTATCGTATTTTAATTGACACTATCGTTTTCGCTAGGTCCAAATTAGCTTAAAACGAAGTTTTTATCAAAATCGAGGACAAAAAATTTTCCTCTAATTTTAGCGATTTTATTAAGGGGTACCCCTTAGAAAAATTACGAAAAAAGTGAAGAAAATTTTTGTTCTCGATTTCAATAATAATCATTTTCTAGGGTAATTTTGACCCAAAAAATACGAAAATCCGGTTCATTTTAATGTCCGACCAACACATTTCAAAATTTTCGCTTCTCAATTCATACAGTTTAGAATTTTAGCACTATGGGTCTGATACCGTAACCAATGCCATCGTTTTCGCTAGGTCCAAATTAGCTTAAAACGAAGTTTTTATCAAAATAGGCAACAAAGAATCTTTAAAACCGTAAGAGATAGAAAAAAAATTAACAAACAAAAAATTTTTTTTCTTCAAAAATAAAGAACTTTTGTTTGAAACTTCTTTTCATAAACACAGTATATACCGGGTATTTAAGCAATTAACTCAGTTTGTTGTTATTTTCACTTGTTTATTTACAATTTTAGAATATATTATAAAAATTTCATTGAAATGAACTCAGTGCACTTTTATGAGGAATAACAAAAATTATCTCTTATAGAAAATTTACATCGTGCTATTAGTTGGATGAGAGAGAAAGGGAAACCTCACAAAAATATACACCTTAGTAAAAAACGGTTCACTCCCTTTGATAAATTTAAAATGTAAATGAAATATGTGTGTGTGTGTGTGTTTTTTTTATATATCCTCTTCTTTAGAAATAAATATTATATAAAAGTAATTAGGTTCACTTCACTCTTATTTAAAATCAAGTGGTTGGGTTGGGTTGGGTAGATCCTGAGGTGGAAACACGGGGTTCTTTCTCTATCATTTCACTAAATCGGTTATGAACACCAACATCAACAAAAACAACAACAACAAACTGGAAAACCCATGTTTAAAGAGAAAAAATAACATTAAAAATTCAAACAAACAAATATTAATGAATCTCACGAATATATTTAATTTTAAAAAGTTTTTCAGCAAAAAAATTTCGTTGACTTCAAACATAAATTTTATGTTTTAGGCATGGATTTATCTTAATTAGAAATTTTTAAAATATGTTACATTTGAAAGTCTATTTTCTTTTTCTATGCAACTTGGTATACTTAACGGATGTTGTTGATTGCCTATACAACATTATTAATGCCATATTATGCAGAGTAAAAATATATAATACAAGCTTATATCAGCAGCTTCGCCGTGTTTTGTGCTATATTTCTGGCTCCCGTCATTTTAAGAGTAAAAACCTAAATTTAATTTTCTTCCGCTTCCACTAATTCAAATATTTATCGTTCCCACCACCTCCACTACTTTAAATAATTATCGACACTTCCACCAAATTTCTATTTCAGTGAATATTTACGAATTCTATCTTTTGTAGCAAGATATTTAAATTTCGGGTCGTCACCAGACTAATCGTTACAAATATTCAGAATATTCTCGAAAAGAACACTACGGGTTTCATATTAAATTTTGGGCACACTAAAGAGTTTTGAAATTAATGTTTGTTTCCAATATTTTGCGTATTCAGGTACAATAAAATTTCTCCTCCATTTTCATACGCCTCACATTCTGTGTATAAAGTTTATAATAGATTTTAAACCTTCAATATTGTCTAAACTCCCTGTCCGGCTGTTATTTAATAGGGAGACAATGTTGTGCACGTAACAATAAGTAAATGCACCAAACTTTAAGCCCAAATGCAAACACAAGAAAAAAACTAGAGTGACGTTACAAATAAAATGTAATATTAAGATGAATTACTTCTACAGGGTGTCCCCCACCCACTACCGGCAAATATCAAACGAATAAAATATATATAAATGTCGGATAATAAGCAGCGGATAAAATACCGATACGGTAAAATATTTTGAGAACTAGTTCCTGGTTATGTCTATAGGTAGGCGCAAACCCTGGCTACCTAGTCGGTAGTAGTAGACTCTAAGCAACTCATCCGCTCAACCTCTTCTCTCCTCTACCACACCTGGTTCGTTTCCTCTAGCCCTGTGTTTGTTGCCGAATCTACCCGTCCTCTTTGCGAATGGCCAGACAGAGCTCCACTTAAGTTGTTGTACCTCAACTTCCAACAACTCGGTTGGAAGCAGAGTTGTTGACTAGGTACCGTAGACTAGGTACCTCATTTTGGCTCTGTAAGGGCATTCTGCCAGAATGTGGAAAGGCGAATCCACTACCCCCTTAAAATTCGGGTCAATCGCACTTCAAACTCACCGTGGTTAGCAGTCAATAGAAGGGAGTTGAAAGTACGTCTATACAAAGACAATGCAAATATGAGACATTGTATTTTTTGAAGGAGACCCATCCTGTATCATGTATTGAATGTGAATGTCGAACAAAGCCAGGAGGCGAACGAAAAAGTCTTCTGACTATGCAAACACATAAACATACACACACACACACACACACTAGGGAAATCTCGTCGACGCATTCCCAAGAGGTGTCAGATCGGTCACGTTCATATAACATACACTGAGCTAAAAGTACAGTAGTTCTTCATTTTTATGTTAAGGAAAAAGTTAGTTCTATCAAGTTCTGGCATCACTGAGAGGTAAAACTTTCCGTGCATATATGTAGAGACGTGAACTGACACGCCAACCTCATTGAACATGAGACAATAAGATAATATTTTTGTTTTTCATATGTTCCTCTTTTTTTTTTGTTGTTTTTACTACTTCGGGATATGTTTTTCTTCTGTACCTTTCTTTGTTTCTTTGTTTCACAAGTTTGTCTTCCTACTTCCACGAATTGAATTATTTATTACTTTGAAAAAAAGATTTTTATAATTTTGAAGGGTCCCATTTTTCTCACTTAGTATTTATTATAGAAAGCATGTTTTTTTTCCCTAAACATCAACGTATGTGTCTATACTTGTCAACTATTTTAACGTATAAGTCAAAGGGAACTTTTTCCCATTTTGTTGGACTCGATTTATTTTAAGCAAAACTGTATCCAATCAAAAATATAAATGGAAAAATGTTTCGCATAATCTTCGAAAAAAATAGTGGTATCTATTTGAGGTCAACCCAATGCAAGGTTTTTCTTAGTAGGTTTTAAATATTTTGGTTAGAAATGTGCTTTACCCGAATTGCTACCCAGCTATTTTCACATCTCCATAATTCATCTCCAGGGTTTACTGGCAGTTTAACTTTTCAAGTTTCAGATCAAATTTCAAGTTTCTATTTCTAGTTGCTACCGAGTAATGACATCTAAGTGAAGGCCACCCAGCTATTGCAAGGTTTTCCGTAGCAGGTATTTAATATTTTACTTGGCAAGTTCTTACGTATTTTTATAAAACGTTACACTTAACCTTGCACTAGTCAGGTAATCACACTTGTTAAAGCGCTCTACTTGGACCTGTGAGGTTTCTACTTCATATCTCGGCGATATCAGTTTGTGAATTATAATTAATGGCGCGGATAATTGACTAAAACTTGGGTATGGACAAGTCTTCCTAGTCTGCATACTAGTTCCTCCACCCATATCATTAATGTACAGATATAAATTAATAAATAGCTACAAAAGAATATAATATAATATTCAAGAAATTAGCTCATTTTAGATGTATGTCTTTGATGAGATAGATTTTACTACAACTGATCACCTGATCACTGTTTCTGTGACTCCAGGATTTGCCGAAAAATTTGCAATTTTCTAATATACATCCATAATTATACTACAATCGTTATCCTTTTATGACTTTTGTTCTAGTACTCTCAGTTTTACCGTGAGAAACTTCGCACAAACTTTGAAGCTTTCACAAGGAATCAAGATACATTTCCAACTGATTGAAAATGTATCTTGATACTGTGATTCAAATTTTGTCCTGCATTTGATACTGTGATTCAAATTTTGTCCTAAATTTTCAAACAAATAATACAAATAAAATTATATTTATCACTTCCCATGTTTAATATTCACTGAAATAAGCTTTAATTATATAAATTAAAAACATAAAATAATAATAATTAACTAATAAATTTGGGATAATTAAAATTTTTTTTACTAAATTTTGTCTTACGTGCTTTGAGATTTTAATAATCATGTTTCATGGAAAATATAATAATAATAAATATATGACAAACCAGACAATTATATGTGATATTGGGTCACAATAAAATATAAAAATATTGTATGAGGTTTACCTAACCTAAACTACCATAGTCAAGTCCAGTCCAGTCCGTAGGTCGGTTGGTTGTTACTATAAAATTGAGAATTTAATGGTCGTTGATTTTGTACAAAATCATATTTACATACAGAATACAAAACTCTCTAGAAAGAGAACTCTCGAGGTCATGGTAGTTTTAAAACAGCCATATAAAGATAAACATTATAATATAGAATATGTCTTCTTTGAAAGATGAAATCGAGGTTGGTGTTCGATTAAGTGTGTGCATGCTTAAGCAATTTGGATGTAGTAGAATTTTGATTAAATGTTTCTTGTACTAAAATTTTATCAATTGAAGAATCTAATTGATACCTAAACAATAATTAATTATTTTAGTTTTTGCCATAAAGAATCTAAATATGTTGGTTTTTATTCCAAATATTTTGAAGCTGTGTTTCCCATCACCGAAAACACTGTGGAATTTAATCATTAAGGCGATTTCATTTGTGGTGTCACTTTAATAGTAAACATTAAAAGTCATCGTTGTTTTGCATATCATGAATTAAAAAATTGAAGATATAGTCAGGCTCCACCAACGATTGATGGAGATTGCGTCCGTGAGAACTTACGGAGATGTTACATAAACCAGAACGTATGTATTCTTTCGGACAGTCAAGCTGCTTTAAAAACCTTGTCTGGAACTGAGGTCACCTCAAGGGTAGTCAAGGATTGTCTAGAGGAACTTCTTTAAGGAATTCCAAGGACTGCATGTAAACAGATACTGCTTCGGAGTGCAACAAAGAGGCTATCTCTCAATGCACTGAAGCTGAACAAGATGCAACTGTGGAGGGTTACCGGATTCATTACCGGACATTTTGCCCTGCGGAAGCATCTACACACAATGGGACTCCATAACGAATCCATTGTGTGCAGATGAGGAAGAAACATTCAGCCACGTTATCTTTGACTGCGAACCTCTAGGTTACAGCAGATACAGGATATTAGGTGTATCTCACCCCGAATATATGAACCTTCAGGAGGGCCTGATACGCAAGCTCCTGGCTATTGCCAACATATGGGAGAAGCGAATCTGAAGAAAAAGGGGGAGCACAATAGACCATAAGGTCAAAGTGTAATAGTTTTAGACTCCAATATAAAATCATTAAATCAAACGGCCCATTACTTCAAGAATGGAAACGAATTACATTGTTTACATTATGTACATTTCGGTACGGAATACTAATAGTACATAAGACTCATATTAGAGTTAAACAAGGACGGGCAGACAGACGGGTATGAGATGGTTTTTAGACAGTACATACATACATAGTGGTCGGTCGGTCGGTTGAAATTGATATTAAACTTGTACGTGATTCAAAAGCCTAAGTACAACAAGAATATTGTTGTAGTGAGTCGTCGAATGGAACAATGAGAATAAAGTGTGTACGTACTCTCTTCGTATATATATGTGTCTATTTAATATGTGTCTCCATATTGTTGTTGTTTCTTATGTTGGTTGTGTCTCCCGTCCAACTGACGACACTCTGCTATGCTTCCCCCTCCATATAATGCTCTCCAGCCTCTCCTCTCCACACTTTAAAGAGAACATTTAGATGAAAATTGGCAGGGGGGGGGGGTAGTAGTATCTGCATGTACTTGATGTAGGTACTCTCATACTCATTAAATTGTTTGAAACATATTCGAACTATTCTAACTATCCTTGCTAATAATACACTTGATCTTCGAACTCTTTCAAGTAGTAATGAGAAAGTTATTTATGAATATTATATTTGTTCCCTGTGTCGAAGGTCGGATGTTACGTCGGATCTACCCTGTACAAAATAAAATAGTGGACCCAACTACAGCAGATACGTTGGTCGATGCTACATACAGGTAAATGATTAGCACTTCAGCTAGATATCTTAAAAATGAAACTACTTTTTAACTACGAGTTTGTATCGGTATAAAATAATACCAAAAATATATAAAACTCGCTTGTGACATATTCCATTGTGATAGGTATATATAGTTATCAAAGCATCATAGCAGGTAATTGTGATCTTAACAAGTCCGAGTCAGTGTAGGCAAACATAATGTATTCAGAGTTAATACTGAAACTGCACTCTGTAAACAGAGATAGAATAGAGATCAGTGACTAATTCAAGTCGCATACTGCTACTAATTCAAGTAATATGGCATTTGTTCGTAATTTAATATTGGTTAAAAATTGTAGAGCTTTGTGCACGGAAGTACGTACTACTTTTCGATTTGTGAAAATTTTTTATAGATTCCAATTCTGAGAAAAGCTTTTTGAGAAAACAATTCTATGACCGTATTTTTCTAAGAAATTCTAAAAGAACATCGTTTCATATTTAAATAGCTTTGAAATTTTCATCAAAACACAGAAAAATGTTATTAAATTGAAATATCTGTTTTGGAAAATACTATGTGTTCAGTCTCTCGCTATCTTTGTTCTATTAATTAAAATAATTATTACGTGAAAGTTAATTATTACTTATAAAATACAACAAAAAAAAAAGTCGTTTACAAAATTTTATATATAAAATACAAAACAACGGAAAAACATGTAGTTCGAGCAATGCCACATGACCTCTATACACATGTAAGAATATCTGATAAATAAGAATGGACACATTCGTTTTGAAAGTAAGCTGGATTCGAACATTTAAGTTTTGTGACGACAGCAAATTTAAAAAAATCCATTATGGAATGTTTAAGTACTGCTTTTTAAGATAAACAAATAAACCATCTTACACTGTCAATTGTTTAAATACCATGTATATATTGAGCTCTTTAGTGCGTGTAGTATTTTATTTCTACACACACATACATGGATAAACGATCACATGACTGTTTTTTATGCCATGTTTTTGTTTTTTACATGTACATTCAAATATATGCTTCTGCAATATACCTAGAAGCTACGGATGTTTAACCTGATATTCGAGCAAAAGTATTCAGTTTATGAGAGAAATGTTTGAGATAAAAGTTGTTTGTTTTAAAAAAAATAAACACTATTTCTCTTTAAACTTTGCTTCTATTTCTTATGGTTTAAGAGATAGATTTTTCAAGATGCATGGATTGATTTTGACCGTTTATAAACTCGAAGTGTTTTAAGATTTAGATGCTTAAGAAATTTTAGATGCTATTGAATTGACACGAAGATCAATGGTTTTTTTCACATCAGAATACTTCTAAATATTACGATTCGATGAAAACTTTGGATAGAATTTTCGAATTGGAAAACAAATATGTACTATACATAGAGATAAAAAGAAAAACATCTAATTTCCTTGCAACAGAAGAGAGAATGAACATTCATTTACTTTGATTTTTATTAAAAAATTATTTAAAATTCATACAAAGTACATTGGCATCGCCTCGTCGGGCGAACATAATGACTGACATCATTGTTGTTGAATTAATGAACAAAAGAGAAAGAAGCTAAAACATTTTATAAATATGGAAGGTTGAGGGTGAAAATATGGGGGGGGGGGGTAGTGTGGGTAGGAGCATGGTATAAAACACAGGCTATATGCTATGTAATTGGTATATAGAATCTTTGTATATAAGGGGTCAAAGATGGATAAGAATGTCATTTCTTTTATATAGTGTAGGAGAAAAACTTAAAACGATTATTATTACTTGACTTGTATAGTAAACAGCTAACTATATTAATTCACATAGAGAGTATTTCAAGGAAAAAACAAACTCTACTTTATAAAGGACTATTGGAAGAATATGGCAAATATTATTTTATACACACTTACGAACAAACGTCTCTAATTTTATACGGGTTTTATTTAGAAATTTAACTTGGAATATTTAGGTTTATTGTATCTATAGTGTATACAAATTTAAAGTTTAAAAATAATATACAGATTTAGCTCATTAGCTAAATACGTTTACTGTGCAAAAAGTTTTCCGATTTATTTTTCTTCTTATTCGAAATAAAACAAATATTTGAGATTTTTGTAACAAAATTTTTATTTTGACTATCGTTTCGGAAACACAGTTCCTTCTTCAGAAAATATATATTTATAATACCAAAATATTTAACGGTCTTCCAAATTGGGAAACTATGTTTTCAACTGGAAATTTAAATTGAATATCCAATTTATTAGTACCTAATTACTGGAAAGTTAATATTTTGGTAACAGTAAGATTTAACCCAGGAATATAGCTTCAAGAATTGCATTCATGGTTTTTAGTTTATATATGGAGGTCGAAATGACATACAAACATATAATTTTAGTTTGTTTTCAAAATATTATTATTATTATTATTTTACAAATGACATATGAAAATTGATAGAAAATATCTATTACGCATCAAAAAATATATTAATAATGAATTGGTTTGATTAATTAAAAAATAATTAATGACGTCATTATTAATTATTAATAAGTTTATTAATTATATTTTTTGGTATATTAGTTTGATTATTTGTATTGTACATCAATTATTTTGACGTAAAAGTTTCAAAAATTTTCAAAGATATCATCTTTTACGAAAACTATCAAACTGAACCTTTTCAAAAATTAGAAAAAATATATTCTACACTGATATTCTTCACCGGTATTCGGAGGAACCGTGCGACAAAAATTAAATTACTTTCGATTAAAGTGTATGAAATTTATCCAATACCATGTATCCTCCAAAAACCATAAGGAATGTTAGGCATTATTTTTATTCAAAATTGGATTCATTTATAGTTTGAAAACGGATAGTTTTTGAGATATTTGGAAAAATTTCTATCTAAACTGATGTCCTATTACATCCACTATTTGACAATACCTCCTATTTTAAAGGGAACCTTGCTAGGTGTATATCAATTTTAATTGCGTTAGACCACTCTGAATATACAAAAATTCCCTCAATTACTCGAGTTAATTATATGCATAAATTCGACATCAAATCAATGTGAATCTAATTATTTTCAGATGATGCATATAAAACACATTGGAAAAGCTCTTTTAGTCAAAATATTAGTCATTTTTCCCATATGGAATATTGTGAAAGTTATTAGATCATAAAAATAATTACATTTACAACAACAACAACACCAAACAACATAAAAATGTACCACCGCCGAAGTACTGTAATAATAAAATTTTAATAAAAGTTAATAATTATAATAGTAGCCAGTAATTTACTAATTAGAAACTAATTATCTTTTTTTGATGTTGTTGTTGGTATTTCGAGAGCAGTGTTATAAGCTATAATAAATATAAATTACTTTTTTACCCTATGAACTCTTAAAAATACATTTGTCAAAATATAAAAACATAAATATTGTACTATACACGGTGTTAGATTTCACGGGGTTATTTAATTTGAAGCATGAATATTGAATTGATTTAAAATATACAAGAATAAAAATTATTGTCGTAGAAGCTACGTAGTCTATGCGAATTTTGTTTAGAGAAAGGAATCTAATTGAATATGAAATCAAGTAACCATGGTGATATATTTGTAATATTCATTATAATGGGTATCTTGAATTTCAATTATTTGGCAAACCTTCCCATCAACTTATTGGGCTTTTGGAATAAAAGATCGTCTCACAAAATTGAACTGTAGGCTATCATTTTATGCTGGAAATTTGATTACCAAATTTACATAATAAAAATGAAATATTTCAAATTCCAAACGCCAAAATTAAAATTACAATATGTGTCCCAAGAAACATTCCACCGTATAAATACTTTTTTATTACATTAACAGAAAAAAAACATAAAAAAAAGTGTTCCGAATAAAAGTCAGTGAACAAAAATATAATATTTTCATTAAGACGATGATTTTCTTTCAGAATTTCATTCAGAAGAGAATATTTTCCTCTTTTTCACAAACACACGGGAGAAAAAAAAGTCATTTTCACTCTTCAAGAGAAAATTGTATTTTCTCCTTTTTTTTTCCTACAAAAGGTATATTATTATTATTAGTTCTTTATGTTGATAAGTCGTCAAATAACTTTTTTTTTTATTCACGTGACAACGCGCCCGCCATCTTATTAGCTTTTAGCCTACACGGGTAATGTTAGGCCCTCTGTAACGTTAGATTTTTTTTATGTATTTATTTGAAATGAGATGATATGAAAAAAGGATATATATGTATATATATATATACAGGGTGTCCCGTAAGTAGTCGAGTTTCATAAGAAGGTAGGTAGAATAATTTAATTAACGCAATTTTGAAAAAAATTTATAATTCAGCGAATTTAATTTGCGCATTTTTTTTTTAAATTTATTATTAAAACAATTTATTTATTACATTTTTCAAGAAATAAAAAAATTTAATTAATGTACTTCTTAAGGAATTAATAATTTGAAAAATTTAAGCAATACATTTTTCCAAAAAATTGATAATTAAATCAAAAATGAATTATCAAAAAAATCCACTTTTTGCAACTCTGGTTTCAACCTAGTTTCCTTAATTAATAATTAATTACGTCTAATAAAAAAATGTCTCAGGACTTTTCGTTCCAAAATCGTACCCTCTACCTACCCTCTTATGGAACTCGACTACTTACGGGGGGCCACCCTGTAAATATATATATATATATATATATATATATATATATTACAATTTTATTACAAATTGTAAAATGATGAATATTCCCGTTTTTTAGTAGGCGCATAAAATAGGTTTTTTTTTTAGAAAGTCAAGGAAATGGTGATGATATACGTAATGACACGACAGACAGACAGACTGTCAGACCAGACAGACAGACGGATGATGAGCTATGAAAAAGTAAATAGTATATAATATAGACAGCGTATTAAAGCTACGAGATTCTATTTTCTGTTCATCTTTGAGTTTGATCTGATCATCAATCATACCGATTGTATTTTGTAGCATTTTATATAAATGGATTACTCTACAGCATTTATATTAGCATGTAGGTATCTGTACAAATTAATTGTGCGCAATAGCTATGAATTTGTACCAACAATAGATACCAAGAGAGAATAGATACCAACTAATCTGAAACCAATTCTAATAATAATTAAATAAAAAACAATTTTCTTGGATTTCACACCAAACGTTTTAATGCAGGAAATGGATTCAAAAAGAGGCATTTTTATGACACTTCTACGTTTCATTTGCGAATTGCATATTCTTGTTGGGCTGATAGCCCTGATGAAGACCATCCATTTTTTTCCCACGCGTTCAATGTTGGCGAAACGCAAAAAAAAGAGGTTTTTGAGCGATAGCGACGAAACTGGGAATTTGATAGAAAAAAAGTAACAGAATCATTTTTAGGTATTAACAAGACAAACAATTTGGCGCGTTGGAAATTAAAAGCATTTGCCGCTTTATATTTATAGTTTTTTTTTGTCTTTAATATAGGCTCCAAATTTTCATCGACGCATCAAACTGCATAGAGAATTCGAGTAATTCACATTTGTGACATTCATAATGTCACATTTGTGATGTGAATATTTCTCCCATATTCCCACTACAACTCCTGTCAATATTATTAACCAGCATATATAAAATACAACAAGAAAACGATCTGTATACTAGTCAACTAACCCCCCTATTCATTCTCTTTCTTGTATGACTTTTCCCTACCTATGATGGCCTTATATTCCAATATGTACATTATCATCTTACGAAACACCTATGATATAATATAATAAAATGATAGAGTGTTCGTGAACAATTCAAGGTAGAATTTCTTCTAAAAAACACATTTTATCTAAAGAGCGAAAATTTGACCGAAGTTTAACAACGGATTTTTTTTCACGAATCGATTGCATAAAAATTACTAAGTAGCCACTCTGATTTTTTAATTCTTAAGATTAAAAGTGGATTCGAGTTCATGAATGAGCAAAATAGATTTATAACTTCTCATAAAAAATCTATCTCTAAGATCGTAAGAGAGAAGATGAAAAGTTTAAATACAAAAGAGGTTTTTTTAAAAACAAACATCCCGTGGTGAAACCAATTGAATCAGTGAACTAATTGAATCAGATAGATAGATAGATTGCAGAGGCTGCCCTGGACGGGCTACACTTCGACCATAAGGTCCATTGTGATGCCTAAGGATGTGAGGATGTGAGTGGAGTGGAAGGAATTTGTGTGTAGGCTAGGAACTGGTAGGATATGCGGCTACAGCATAGTTCCTATCAGAACTATGCCGATATTCATCTGGAGTTCGTGAAGAAAACTGCAGGAAACCTTCTCAAGCATAGCCGGTTACTTCGTTCTTGTCCATACGCCGACAGTTTAGTCAATTAACCGCCCCCTTTTTGTATAATAATTGACAAACTGCCGATGTCGGGATTCGAACCCACAACCTCCTATTTTCCAAGTATGCATACTCGACCACTTGGACTGGTAATTGAATTAGATAACTTATATACCATAATATATTATAGAAACGACTAAAAACATTATTAGAGACAATTCCATATTCACTATTCAACGAACTTTCTGTATAAACATAAATAATAAATCGAATATTAGATTTTTTTGTGTAGTACGTATATTTTTTTTACTACACTTTTACGCATAAATTACATTAAAAAATATGTTTTTTAACACACACTCACACACGGCACGGCGTATGGAAAAACTGGGAAACAAAAGAAAAATATTATGCGAGTTATAGTGTTGTGGTGTATGGAAAAACTATTTATATTCATGAAAATTTTCAACACTTTTTTCTTGTTAGTCCCCCATTTTTACACAATACTCATGAAACTGAGTTGTACTGGGTCTTGTTGGAGGAGGCGCCATAGCCGTGTATACACTTGGCCACAAAAGTTGATATTAGTTTTTAAAATTTTATAGTTGATTTGGGCTTTTTCCATTCGGTTTTCGAAAAAAAGATGTTACAATATTTCTAATGAACAACTTTTATCCGAAACATTATTTCGAAAACCAAATCAATAAGACATAAATCAATTATAAAATTTAAAAAAATGGCATCAACTTGTGTATTGCATAGTACTATGGACCACAAAAGTAAGGCTCATTTTTTTAAATGTTTTAATTGATTTGGGTCCTATTCATTCGATTTGCGAAAAAATGCTTCGAATAAAAGTTATTTTATTCAAAATATTTTCTCAAAAACTGCATGAATACGACAGAAATCAACTATCAAATTTTGAAAAATGTGTACTATTTTGGGGTCCATGGGATACATAAAAAATTGTGTTTAAAATCGATAGTATAGGAAACAACGTAGTTCACGATATAATAATTTGCTGAGCCCTAAATTGATGTAATTTCCCACATTTTACCAAAGCTTTCAGCAAATTTTTGTATCGTGATACATTTTCAAATGAAACATTTGCTAATTTTGAAGATAGTTTCATTACTATGTAGGACAAAAATTCATTAATAAAATTAACATAAAGATTTATTACCATTTTTGAAAATCATATTGAATTACACATTTTTGAAAAGGAATAGCACCGAAGGCCTTTATGTACTTTATTTTTATTAACATGATTAATAATTTATCATCAATATATTTTGAATAATTTTACTTTGGCTCTGAAAACTACATTAGTTTTTATCACAAATATAGATACATCATGAACAAGATCTTGTATCGAGATACATGATACTATCTCTACGTTTATCCATACATCTATCTACATATATCTCTATCAATATTGCTGGATATTGTAAATATTTACACAGGGACGTACTTTGTATCAAATTTATTTTTTGTTACAGAACAAATAAAGTTCTTGTTAACATGAATTAGAATTTTTTTTAAGAAAGTTTTCATTGTTGAATTTTCTATAGGTACAGCAAGATTTTGTAGCGAAATGTCTTCCTATCAATTCTTCCCATCGCAATCTTCCAATGGCATATCCTACCAACTCCTAGTCTATTCACAAAAATTCCTTCTACTCCACTCACATCCTCACAACCTTAGGCATCACAATGGACCTTATGGTCGAAGTGTAGTCCGTCCAGGCCAGCCTCTACAATCTATCTCAGTATCTCATGGTGTGAGATTTTTTGACGGCGTGTTTCGGAATGAATTTCGTACATACATATTAAAGACATCCCTGTCTCGATGATATAATCAAACAAGTTTAAAGTCAAATTAGAGTTGTATATAATATTATATACATTATGTTTTACGAATCATTCCCACTCCCCCCCTCTTCATTCCTATCTCTTCCTTGCTCTGTGTGTGTGAGACTTCTCTCACTATATGACTCTGCCTTCGATAGATGGGGGTTCCTATGTGTGCTCATAATAAATATGGGTGAATAGCTAAATAAATTGGTTTTGGGTTGCTATGTATTATATCTGTATATATATATATATATATATATATATATATATATATATATATATATATATATATATATATATATATATATATATGTACACTCCCGTTCAAAAAAAATGAACAAACCTAAAATGTTAATTATCTTTCATTTCATAAAACTCCTCACTATTGCAACTCTCTGTATAATATATAATTTTATTTATTTATAAACAAAGATAAGTAGTATATTTTTTAAGTGTGTAAAAAAGAAATGGAAGTATAAACTGAATTTATATTTTAGCGAATTTCCTGAAAGGAAATAGAGCTATTGGTCCCGTACCGAAGTCAAAATTTCGCAAAAATTTCTTCAAATGTCCATCGATCCTACCTAGTAGATGTCAAAAATCTCCTTCTGTAAAATTTATATATATATATCTATGGACATATATATATATATATATATATATACATATATATATATATATATATATATATATATATATATATATATATATACATATACATATATATATATATATATATATATATATATATATATATATATGTGTCTGTAATCACTCTAGCGGTCACAGTTTTCATTTTATCGGAATGAAATTTGGTATTTGACCCGCTTTTGGTATTCAAAAGGTCAAGTTCGTTAATGGGTAAAATCGGATAAGGGGAAAGGGGGGTTTAGAGGGAGGAGGAAACACAAAATTTGACATATCTCCCTTAATATTCGAGAAATCGAAAAATTTATAAGGAGTAAAATTGTAGGTACTAAGTTTTACTATAATTTTGTGTCTAATCATTTTTTCTGTTACACTAATATTTATAGAAATATTGACGGTTTAAGATTGGAAATTAAATTCCTTAATATCTCTGCACACATTAGAGTTTTAGCAAAAATGATAAGGTAATGAATTGTAGCAAATTTGGTTTTCTACAACTTTATTTCTTACACATTTTTCGATTGTTCTAATATTAAGAGAGATATTTTATATTTTGTGTTTTCTTCTTTCTTTATACCCCCCTTCCTCCATTTCTCTCGACGTATGTCATTTATTAATAAAATTGGCCTTGCAGATACTAAAATCATAAACGACATTTCATTTTGATCAGACTAAAATTGCTAGAGAGTGATTTATGTATTCTAAGGAAATTCGCTAAGTTGAAGCAGCTCCTGCGTAACGAATTTTTTTTATTTATATATACGGTGTTCAGCGACAGAGTGAGAATTTAAAAAATATATGTAATGCTAATACATGTTAAGTGTTATATCCTACTCTTATGTTTAAAAATAAAATAAAATGTTGTATCTGTTACTACAAGAATAATCAAAATTATGAGAAACTGATTCGGTTCAGGTCTGTTCATTTTTTGTTGAACGGGAGTGTATGTATGTATGTATGTATGTATGTGTCTACATTTATTCATGTTCATTCGAACTGACTGATTTGTTACGTTCATTTCGACGGGTATATATCAGTCACCACTATCTATCTATCTATCTATCTATATTTAGGTACCTTTAGTCACTCTTTGGTAACCATAGTGATTCGACACACACAACGAACATCAAAAGAAAATGAAAATAAATGATGGTGACGTTGGTTGGTACACTGAGGTGAAACTGGTGCTGTTAAATGAAATATATATTTTCCAAAACAGAAAAACGCCAAACTAGAAAAAAATGTATATAAACCAAATAAAATAGGGTTCGTTGATAGTACTCTTCGAAAATGGTGTTATGCTTTTATGCTGAATCTATTTAGTTATCGAAAAAATGTTTCGGAAAAAAGTTATTTGGTATAAAAATACTAATAACTTTCGTTCGAAACTTTTTTTCGAAAACTGAATGGATTTGGCATAAATCAATTTTGAAAAATGACACCTTCGATTCTTCGAAATTTTTATTGTCGATTGGCGATGATTCTATTTAATTTTCGGAAAAATGTGTCCAATAAAAAATGTTTGCTTTAATATTATTAACAACTTTTAGTCGAAACATTTTTTCGAAATGCGAATAGATTCGTCACAAATAAAAGACTGTAAACGCTTGGGTAATGGACACCTGATGTAATATATATACATTAAAAGCTATTCACAGATCTTCGATTAACCATAGACCTTTTTTATTTGGTAGCCTGTGAGGAAATATCACTTAACTGATTTTCATATTTTTGGGAACGCTGTGAAAAATGAAGATAAAGAGTTATTTTCTATTCGGAAGCTTACATGTTCCATCCAAATTGTCTCGCAGCTATTTGGCTTCACTTTGGTAATTCGGTATACCAATTTTCAAATTTCTGTTTATATTTGTTACCGAGATATTGAATATTTTACTTGAAAAGTTTCCACATATTTTTATGTTTAATCACGTTATCTTTAATCTTGCCCGGTAAAATATTAAATAGCTGCTGAGGAAAACTTTGCAAGGGCCTAGCTCTGACTTAGGTATTTCTACTTTATCAAGACAATATGTAAATACCATGATTTACCATTTAAAGGTTTTTGTATTTTGCCTACGGACTTAATAAGTAAATAAAAAAGCTCATTTTTCATTGAATCAACGTGTTAATAATATATTTTTGAGCGTTGAGAGACAAAGGAATGTCCACAATGATTAAACCCATATCGAATATAATTTTCGAGTCTCAAGAATATTGATTTTCACATTATGGTTTTCCCTTTTTTTTTCTTACTCGCTTTGAACTTTTTGATTTGATTTGTGTTTAACGCACTATATATATATATATATATATATATATATATTGTGCGTATATATTAAAAGTGAAAAACTTGATACGGCTTCACAAATGTTTAATTAAACTTTGAAGCTGTACATTTCAGCTGTATATATATATATATATATATATATATATATATATATATATATATATATATATATATATATATATATATATATATATAATAGATTATGAGGTATGAGGTTTTGTGGTAGTTCTGGGAGAATATTCTGTCCAAGTTTACCTATAAAGTACACGAAATCTATGTGGTCGTGTTTAAATTCTAGACTATTGTGGATATTTATACGGTTTTTAGGCGTATAAATAGATGAAATTGAAATAAATTGTATCTTTTTCAAACTAACATATCCTCCATTCTTCATCCAGTTCGGTTGATATTTTTCTCTTTAAACAATGTACGAATAGTCGAATTCAATTTCGAAGAACATATTCGAATATGAGAAAAATGCTAAAATGAATCCATTGTTTAGTCTTGTAAACGATTAAAAGAGATTGCCGGGTGAAGGCAATCCTTCACCTAAGACCAGTAATCTAAAACCAAATAGAAGAAACATCTTAATATTTAACAAGAAACGAATTGAGTTCTCCTAGTTAATGAGAATAATGAGAACATATGTAGCAAGTTTCTCAAGTGATTGGGCACTATGTGAATCTAGTATTTAGGGTACGAGCTGCTGTAGTAGTCTGACATGATCTTTTTTATTTTCAATTTAGAAGGTCAGCTTGTATACAGATTTTCATCATGCCTTAAACGGAGTAAAACTTAAAGAACACACTGATATCGATAACATCCGGGTTTATCTAGGCAAGGGCAATCTGCTTCATTAATTATTATCGGGAGGAAATCATTTTTCATAACAGAAATCTTAACTGGGCACTGTATATGCAAGAAGCATCTGTCCCTCTTCAGTATGGGGTGTACTTGAATTTCTCCAGACTGTCAGGAAACACCCTAACACTGCAATGTCTGCGAAATATACCAACGAGCTAAGACACTTTTGACGCTATTGACTTAAGGATATGTTCGCAAAAGAACGAGTAAGGTCTTATTACTGCATAGAGAAGGGATCTTAAGATCCGCCTAAGAAACTACAGGTATGGTCTGAACGATAGCTGAATGTGACAGTCTGAAGGGAATCAAGGACCTAGTGGGGTTACTTGCCAAGCTTACTAATACTCACCTCAATTATTACGACTAATAATTATTCCTTGATAATGTCTTCTTGCGATTTTGTGTGAAAAATTCCTGCATTTAGCATCAACATTATCAAATCACAGTCTATGAACATGTAAAGTAATTAGTCTGGACCATTAATTACTGTCAATCCATGTATACCAAATCATATCCAACAACAACTATTCATATGTAATTGTTATATATGATTTTTTTTTTGCAATAACTACCTTCCCATTCCCCGCACGGATTTCCTCCCCTGAGTGTGTTTCATAAAAGTCTTTTATATACAAACGCATACAAAATATTCACCCCAATTTTTATACACACAAAAAAGTGAGTCCATTCAATCATTTAGGTTGTCGAATGCATGAAAAATAATGACGTAAATGAATGCCCAGTGTACTACTCACTCATTCCTTCCCCTTCTATCGAGTGAATAGTACATACAGTGTGTGTTGGAAAGCTTTTCCAATAGAGAATCAATGTTAAATATTATTTATTACTAGCTGTCCATGTGGTTACTGTATCAAGTCAGTCAGTAAACATGTAATGAGAGTCATCACATGTACAGTCATCAACCATACACATGCATGCGTATGGTTGTTTGTTTGTCATTTAAGAGTGGGGCACATTTTGTGATGCACATACTCAAGTTAAGAATTCAATGAACATATTTAATCATTACATGTGTACTGACTGACTTCATACAGTACCCACACCAACAGCTAGTAATAAATAGTATTTAACATTGATTCTCTATTGGAAAAGCTTGCCAACACACATGGTATATATTAATATATATAGATATACTCGGTGCCACAAAATATATTTGTAATAAATAATAACTTTATCACTAAAAGAGTGTGTTTGTTTATGGTTCCGTAATCAAAGCATCCGACTACAGGTTTATTTACTGGAAAAATTCGAACAAAATCTATAAATGTAGTCCTTAAAAAGTCTGGCAGGCAGAAATACTATACGTCATTTATATGCAAACAAAAATGTCAAACTTTAATATTAGCCTCGTTACTCGTTTCAAATAAATGTCCTTACCGCAAAAAAAAAGTCGAGAATATGATTTTTGTTTCTACTTGTATATATGTTCGGATCAGTAGCGAAAAATCAAGTTTTCCAATTCAAAAGCCATAGGATCAGTTTTTCTATTATAATATCTGAGAACAGCTTTGATAATTATTCACAATTTTAAAGTAGATCAAATTTTGAACAAATTTTAATGTTTTTTTGAATGGTAAATATTCAAATTACCGGAGTTAAGATTCGTGAATCAGAAGAGTACAATACTGCCCCGAAGGTATTAAAATAATAATATACTAATATCTCCGAGGACTTGCCTTTTGGAATTAAAAACTGGTTTATGCCTTCCAAATTTCTTTATAGTATACAAAAAGAGATAGCTTCGATCGGTATAGCAATAAGTTTGTCACAGATTGTGATCGAATGTATGCTTGAATGGATTACAGAAGAGATAACATACTTTCTCAAGGTGACCAGTCTAGGTGGCCGTATAGTCAAACGCGCTCTGCTTTGAACTGGAACGGTGGAACGGTGCGGTGAAATATATCGGGTGTTAAATTGGCTCAACTATCGGCATAGGTACAAGAATGTAATAACAGGCTACACTTGTGAAGGTTTTATGCAGTTTCCCGTCTTGAACTCTGTAGATTAATATCTGCAAACTTCCTATCAAAATGCTGCCGCCTATAACCTACCAGTTCCTAGTCTACCTACCAATTCCTTGTATCCCAGGACAAGGACTTGTATGCAGTGCCATACTCACTGAGGTGAAACCCTATTATCATTGTTACTTTCCCCAGATAAAATTGTTTCTTCTATTCTTGCAATTTCCACCAAGCTTATTCTCACACTACAGAACCCTATTCCATATGTGCACACTTTGTCTTTCCCAAACGCACACACACAATATAATCTTTTCTGATAATATCAGATATGCAACAACACAAGTCTCTGTCTTTCTTCTTTACAAGGGAAGGAAAAAAAGGGGTGAAATAGTAGTCATCGCAATGAAATATAAGTATATAACATATATATATATATATCTATATACATAGAATTGTTAGAATTAGGGTCAGTCAGTTTATCTAGGTCCAAAGGGAGTGCCATAAACACAGTTACCGAACCCAAGCATCACATAAATTTTACTTTATTGCTTGTGCTTCGTGTGTGTGTGTGTGTGTGTGTGTGTGTGTGTTTGTATGTTTGTTGCGTTTTGTACACAATATTCTACGCTTATAAAACAGACACTTATTTAACTCTCTATATTTTATGTTTCAAAATATAATACAATAATAACATACACAACAATTCTAACTTCTCTCTTGTTCTGTAGGCTGTACTCTGTAGTGGATGAATGAATGTGTTGCAGCGTAGGCCCTTCTCTGAAATTCATTTTCAGTTCAATTATTTTACACACCAACAAACTGTTTTCAGAGAGAATTCATAGCAGTAAGTGTAGTCCACTGAAAGAATAGATCTAAAACTGCTACAAACAACAAGACGCAATCGAATGTTTGACTCTGGTAAATAGCAACCAGCCCAAGTGGCCGAGCGGTCTAAGGCGTTATGTCTGCGCAGAGTGTCTACTTGGAAACTGGAAGGTTATGGGTTCGAATCCCGACATCGGCAGTTTGTCAATTATTAAGAAAAAATAAAAGGGGACGGTTAATTGACTAAACTGTTGGCGTATGGACAAGAACGAAGTAACCGGCTATGCTTGAGAACGTTTTCTGTAGTTTCCTTCACGAACTCCAGATGAATATCGGCATAGTTCTTATCATAGTCGGCTGCAGCCGCATATCCTACAAATTCCTAATCTATACACAAAAATTCCTTTCACTCACATCCTTAGGCATCACAATGGACCTTATGGTCGAAATGTAGCCCGTCCAGGGCAGCCTCTACAGCCTATCTATCTATCTGGAAAATAGTAGGTTTTTTATTGATTCAAAAACCAATCAACGTTTATAAAACCATTTGGAAATCGGAAGGAAATGCACGCAAAAACTACTGAGCCGATTTTGATGAACCTTTTTTTGTTTACAAGCTTATTCACTTAAAAATTGGTTTATATTCTATCTTGCTACAAGAAATAGAATTCGAAAATATAAGTTTGGTGGAAGTGTCGATAAATGTTTGAATTAGTGGAAGCGGTGGGAACGGTAAATATTTGAAGCAGTGGAAGCTATGGGAAATTACACTAAGGTTTTTACCGGTTTTTAAGGACGGGAGTCGGAGTACCTTTTTTACGAAAATTTAAAATATTTTCATCGCGTAACGACTCATTCTATACAAGACCTTTATTCTGCTGACTATACTTCCACAATAAACTGTTTTAAGAGAATGTTGTCGCAACGGTTATATTATTTAATATATTTTATGTAACTATTTACATACTCTACTATTATTACTATACGTATACTCTAAATAAATAAATATATATATATATATATAATATGTATAATATGTATACATTCACAAAACATGTTAGTATTCACTGGTATATTAATATACAGGTGTAATTGTATAACATGACAGAAATATTAATCTTAAATCAGTCCGTAAAAAGGATCTCTTGATTATAATCAAGAATATATTATTATTATGTTTTAAGTATGTTGTAAGATAATGGTTGGTTGTTGGAGCTTCTGATTATTTCTATACAGACGAATCTTATTTTTGTTTATAGTACATTGCCTATATAATATATTTGCAAGTTAAGTATTTACTAGTCTTTCCTACACAAAAGTTATTGACTAGTTTAGACAAGCAAGGATCCCTAACAGAAAGGGAAATTACATAAAATAGATAACATACTTCTATCGATAATTTATTGGACTGTTTCGGCTTTAGGTAAAAAAAAAAAAAAAAATACAGACGAATTGAGAACCATCCTCCTTTTTTGAAGTTGGGTTAAAAATGATATTTAACTAAAAAGTTGTTTTAGTTTTGGCAGAAAATCAATTCTGTCAAGAATTATTTTCTGTCAAAACTAAATTTCTTTGAATGCTCAAGTAATTTAGCTCTTTGGGTTGAGTGTTGCAGATCTTAATTCTGAAGTATGCCTTCAACACTGAATATTAACCAAACTCGACTTAGTACTCAGATCGCTAACCACAGAATTAGTACTAATTTTTCGAAATTTTATAACCGATTTGTACTTTATTCATTAGGTTTTGTGGTGAAAACCACGTTCTTCAAGAGAGATGTTCTTCGTATATGTTGAATCGTAAAGAAATTGTTAATTTTCAAAAATTTGCGTCCCCTCCTATATACTCTTAATTAAGTTTTTAAACTCATGTAGAACTCTTAAAGCCGGCCGTGATACCGTGAAGGCCGTGATGGGATGTATACCCAAATACTTTGATATGATAATTATCAATGGAGTAAATATGTCATATAATTATCCACACTCGCTTAATTAAAGTATCAGTATTTAAATTTTGGCTTATTGATTTTCATTATCAAATTTGTAACCCAATTTTGAAACTATTCAATATCTACTTGCTACATTTTTCAAATCTCCGCAGCATTCTTTGTTTATCTTGTTAAAATTGTTTGATTAAACGAATATCGGTAGAAATTTGCTACGTTATTAGAATTTCGGATGTAAATTTTTGGATAAATAAAACTTCTAAAATACATCATCCAACAATTATTATTGCACTCATCATCATGTTTCTACAACAAATATTATTTTAAAATCTAGACCTGTGAACTGTAAAACGTTGAATAAAAAAAATGAAATGAAAACTAAAGAGAAGCAATAATATTTATTTTTACAATGTTTTTTACAATTTCCCTACGTCTGACGTAAATATTCATCCACTACCTCCCTCCTCTTCGCTCCCTCCCTTTGAACATAACAAACCACAAAAGCATTTAGTGTTTAGGTAATCGATTATTTATGATTGTGCTGATAAAAAGGTCATCCATGATGTCTTTACTATATACATAACATAAAATATTATAACATTATATACTGATATATATATATATATATATATATATATATATATATATATATATATATATATATATATATATATATATATATATATTATATATATATATATATATATATATATAAAATACACTTTTACAGTCATCTTTTTAAAGTACGTTTTGACGTTCATACAGTTTTCACAAAGTATTTTTGTAATTGTGCAAATAATATTTATTTCGTACTTTTAAAACTGTTTATTTCTATAAAAAATATTTGTTTCAACCAGTTTTACTCTTAAAACTGTATTTTAAATTCAATTTTTTGAAAAAACAAATTCGTTGCTCAGAAGCTACGTCAACTTAGCGGAATAAATACATGACTTCTCTTTTGGAAATAGATCTTAATTAATAATGTATACAGAGATATGTAGGATCTTAATTTCCAATCTTAAATCGGAGATATTTTTATGATTGTTAGAGTAACAGAAAAAATATAACAAGAAATTAATTTAATTGTAATCATAAAATGAATTGTCTATAACTTTACTTACTAAGACATTTTTCGATTTTTCCTATATTAAGATTCCAACTCTCCATGTCCCTAAACACTCTTTCGTGTCACGTGTTTTTCGGCCAATAACAAACTTGGCCTTTCAAATACTAAAAGCAATGCAAATTTTATTCCGATTGTATTAAAATTATGACCACTAGCGTCTCATAGCAATGTACATCAGAAACACCCAAATTCTCCGAAAAAGCTTGAATTACCGATGTGAGAGACAAACCATTACACGGTTTTTCTTAATAGCTATTTAATATTTTACTTGGCAAGTTCTCAAATATGTATATATGTTAAAAATGGTTATTTTTGAGATCCACTAGAAATGATCGATGCTTGGATGCATTTTTTGAGAAATTTTGCTTTTTCTGTGCGAAAGCAGTAGAATAAATTCGCTAAAAATGAACTTCAGCAACCTCAATGTTGATTCTGATTTTGAAGAACTTTGATAGAATTTTGATAGAAAAAATAATATATTTATTCTTCTTGTATAGTTAATACATGTTCTCTTGCAAAATATACAAGTTGGTTGGTCAAGAGAAAATGTAGTAGCACACATTTATTGTCCAACACGGCTGTTGTTGTTCAGTGTCCGTAAATTTATTAAAAATTCAAATTTTATTCCAAAATATAAAGAGTTGAACCCTTGAACAGAGAACAACAAATAGAACTCTAATAATATTTAAATGAATATAAAAATCTACACGTCTAACAACAACAACAAAAAAAGAGTGGTTGACCCTTATCCATAGTAGACGCGCGCGAGCGACCATTCGAAACAATATACTACAACTGATCACTAAACCACCCTTACAAATAGAAAACAAAACAAAAAAAAATATATATATATGAATAACAGCTGATAAAATCATGCATACACTCCATTACATTAACAAAAAACAAAAAAAAAACCGAAGTATCTAATTACACGTTAACGGAATAGATAATATAAGTTACACGTGAATGGTATTATCATTCTAGATGGAACGTTAAATTTACCGACATAGCCTGTGATTATCTTAAAAAAAGAAACAATTGTTGCTTAATTTTTCGTCAGTAATTAACAAAATCTCCACCAGTGCAAGTGGCCGAGCGGTCTAAGGCGTTATGTCTGCGCAGTATGCTTACTTAGAAACTGGGAGGTCATGGGTTCGAATCCCGACATCGGCTGTTTGTCAAATATTAGGAAAAAAAGGGGTGGTTAATTGAATAAACTGTCAGCGTATGGACAAGAACGAAGTAAGCGGCTATGCTTGAGAAGGTTTTCTGAATATCGAGAAGGTTGATGAATATCGGCATAGTTCCTATCAGAGTCGGCTTCAGCCACATATCCTACCAATTACAATTTGTGAGTCTACTCATAAATTCCTTCCACTCCACTCACATCCTTAGGCATCACAATAGACCTAATGGCCGAAGTGTAGCCCGTTCAGGGCAGCCTCTACAATCTATCTATCTATCTAAAAATCTCTGGTTCTTATGTAGTCCTTAAAGTCTGAGTCTTAGGTATGTAGTCTTGGTTTCGACCTCTTGACCATGTTTGCGAGACGTAACCGAGGACAAAACCATACTGCGGAATTTTTACTAAACTGAGAAACACCTCTTCCCCGGAGACGTCTCGCCTTCAGGTGTCAGGTTGTTCTCAAGGAGGGCACAGAGGACCCGTTTGTGGTACCCCTCTTTCTAATTATTATTATTGTTATCGAAAAAAGAAATTGGGAGTAATTAGGAAATCGTACATTTTCACGTAAATTTAACCCCACATCTAGAGACTGATGTCATTCATGTGTAAATTGCATGAAGAAATCGCTTCCACGTTACCATGTAAATAGTAACGGTCAACAGCAAAAAAAAACCGTGTATCAAGTTTTTTTTTTGTTATAAATAAAAAAAATTATCTATATCCCGCGCGCGCGAGAGTCATAGACGCGCCTGGTTAGGGATGGTGTTATTTAAAATGATTAAATAAATTCGTAAGCATATTTTTTGTTGTTGTATTTTTGGGAAAATAATTTCATGCTCCAAATATTATTCGAAATGATTCGATATATTGCAAATATCTACTATACCTATATATATATATATATATATAGACGAACGAATACTAGTATATGAGCCGAATATAGCGCGCGATATTATAATAATAAAATATACACCTACAAAATATATTCACTGTTTTGACATATCCAATATTAGTTCTTTGAATAGATCATCGTCGGCCTTAACAACCCCTCTAAAATAAATCAACCCCCTTTATAACATAACATACATACAACTTAGGCACTTGTTAAATGAAAACTCTTCTATTTCATTTATTATTTCACTCGAGCATTTCTACTGTTGATATCTGTTTCTCTTCGTCTAATTCCGTCCATTCAGTTTTATTACAATATGGTTCAGAAAAACGACTGTACTCTAAAGATATACCGGATGTTTCAGATTAAATTATCCTAAATTCAAGTTAAAAAGTATTTGACTTGAAAATGTTTCGGTAAATATTAGAATTACAGAAAAATATGGTCAGGTAATATTTTTTACAACTTTACTTATATACTTTTTCAGTTTACTAATATAAAGATTTAAGGTTTCCGTCTACGATCCCTTTCCTCTTGTCTGCGTTTGCCCATTTAATGATAGTAATTTTCGACATAATAACTAAATTTTCTAAAGAAAGAAAATTCACTGAAATCTAAAAAAATGATCTTTTCGCCATGAAACAGATGAAATTTACTTCAGTTTTAGTCGCTTGAATCTGCAAAATTGAATAATTTTTGAGTCCCATAAAATCGCGAGAAATAAGTTCAAACCGGTCTCTCTCTGTACGATTAAAATTGCCCAAACAATTGTATCTTAGACCTAGTGCTGCCTGAGGTGAAACGAGGTCTGCGTTATCTCATTTGATGAGGATTTTTTTGACGAGGATGTAACTTCTAAATTAGAGGTAATTTAGATTACTTCTAAATTATGCAGAAAAAACTACAAATTGCTCAATTTCACGAAGTTTAGGACTGTATAACTCTCCCAATGTGTCAATCTTTTTGAAACAATTTTGTCGACACTTCCAGTTGCTTCAAAGCGATTTATCGGCAAAAATGGATATTTTCCAATAGATCTCCGGAAAACTGCAATATTTCTTGTCTTCGGAACTTCTGGCTGGCCACAAAGCGCTGAAATGCTTTCTGGTTGCATGTTATGGGTTGCGTTAATGATCACGTCACCAAGACACACTGATTGGACGTATCCCAATTCTTCTTTGGGGGCGTGAAGGTTAGCCCAAACGGCAGGTTGCCCAAAAACACACGTTAAATTTTTTATTCGGATTCTATACGTTATGGGGAGCAACAAGGATGGATAATGTCGATGGATTCCCAAAAATAATCACTGTTACGGATTTGTCCCTATTTTGAGATTTAGGAAGGATATCCCATTCCATATTTAATATGCACTGTTTTGTAGGGCTCGAGTCGCTAGAGATTTATCATTTCCGTACACTCTGTACAACAGTTTTATACGATTCGAACATTTCTGGCAGACACACAGTATCAGTGACACCACTGCCGTGAATATTACTACACACAAGCCAACAACAACCTTCTATTGAACCCTTATACCCCCGCGTACAACCCTTAAAGCAAGCGTGTATGTATGTATGTATGTATGGTGAGTGTATTTTCTCCATCTCTTTGTATATATAATATAATATTATCGTATGTATGCTATCGTCCGCGCGCGTTATAAACTGCGTATGCGAGTGCGTGCCACGACGACGCGAGGGTTGCGTAAGGGGATTCATCATCATCATCATCATCATCTACTAGGGGTTGGTTGTTGTATATTGTGAATTCACTTATTCAGTTAGAGTTTGTGATTCTACGACGAAATGTGTGTGTTATTCGATACCGAATTTTGTTAAAATTATAATATTTTTTTATTTTTTTTGGTTGTGTTCGAAAACTCTCCGTTACGTTAGTTGTATTTGTTTGGAATAATTTATTTCGCTGTGTAACTAATTTTTTCTGTTACAAATCATTTCTCATCGTTAATTTTCCAGAAATCGTTTTTTTTTACTTTTCGAAAATTTTCGAAAACAGATGGTTTTCTGTTTTTGCATAGAAATATGCCGTAAACGTTATGTTTTAACGTAACGATATTTCTATTTGACAAATATTTAAGAAATCTCAGCAACAGTTAGCAGAAGATTCTATGTGAATAGAAGTTTTTGAAAAGTTCTTTTCTTGGAAAAGTTCTGAAACAGATGGTTTAAGAAAGTTAAAAAATCGTCAACGTTATTTTTAACGAAACATTTTTATTAATTTTGTAAATGTTAAAGAAATTAGTTATGCGTTTCCCTCTTTTAATTGTTTCTTCGGTGATATTTCTTCAATGAAAACTCTTTTTCGCCCAAAACGATGGTTTTTTCTTTTAAATACTTATAAGATAAAACGATATTTCTATTTAAACAAAACTTTTAAATGTTTAAACAAATTAATTGTAGTTTGAAATATTCGTATAAATTTTCTTCTTCGACCGACGAAAAAAACATTTTCTATATACACACATACATACATACATATATATATATATATATATATATATATATATATATATATATATATATATATATATATATATAAATATACATCATTTAAACTGTTGAATCTAACTGTTGCTAGAATTTCGATATCATTTCGTGTCGTTTTTTTTTGTTAATAATTTTTTTTATATTGTTTTTAGATTAATAAAACACATTTTTTGTCTCAGTGCTGTGATTTGATCTCCAAAAGTAATATTTTTAAGACAAAATTGTGCAATATCTTCACCGAAAAAAAATAACAAGTGCATTCCACAAAAAAAAAAGTTTTTAAAACATTCTCTCATAAAATTATTTATATAAATTTGTTAGAATTTTTCTGTGTTTAAAAATTGTTATTAAATAAACTTTCCATATGGTTCAAATACTTGAAATAGTTCGTTCGGCGAACTTTGAATTGCCGCCGATGACTGTAAGTGTGGTTTCTTGTTTATAGTTTTTATAGTTTGTTTTTTTTGAAACTTTGTTTTAACATATTTCATATTTCGATATTGGAAAAAATGTATATTTTTTGCGAATTTGCTCGAGAAAATTCACTAGAGACTCTGGAGAAAACTCTATTAAACTGGAAATAAATATGTTTTCTATTTTTGGTTTACGTAACCATGAAAAATCTCATATTGTAGAAAATATTTAAGAAAATTGGGAAGTTCCACTGTTAGAAAAGATTTGATAAACCAAAACGCATCTGAAGATTTGGTAATAATTGTAGAAAGAACAGTTTAAACTGTAAAAATTTGTATCAAACACGAATTTGGTTTTTACTCAAATATGCGTTTGTTTATAGTAGATTTTGGAAGCCGGTACTATTCGGGTCATCCAAATTTATTCGTAAATAATTTCATAGAAAAATTATCTAAACCAAATATTTAGTGGACGAATTAATCGAGTTTTAGTTGGAAATAAATACAATCTACAAATAAGTTTTTTGCTCGTTTAACTGAAATTATAGAAAATATTGATAGATTTTTAAGGGAAATTTACATACATTATTTTTATAATAAATATCTCGACTCAAAAACTTATGTGCGTTTTTTGATTCCACAAAAATTGTATAACAATACCAACCTAATCGCAGCCTATGAAATTTCGAATCTGTATATAAAAATGAATGGATGAAACTGAAATATTAGGGATTTGCGTTGGATCCAAAAATTTGTGGAAGATTGATGGACGATTTGTTTAATTTAATGTTTTTACAAATACTGTTGAAAATATAGATGGAACTTAAGTGAAAATAACGACTTTGAGTTAATTGTTTGAAGCCCCTATCTCAATGTGTGAACTGTTTATTTTACTTTTTACACATGTCCAGATGTTTAGGCTACTCAAGCGTACTTACAGATATTTAGGCTACAATTGTGGCAAAAATATTGAAAAGATGAATAAAAGTTGTATATTTAAAATTTAAAAAAACATTTTTTTTCAAACGCTTATTGTTTCAAAGATAGATATTCCCTACCCCTCCGTAGCGGAGCAATTCACGGCCCAATTTTTCCCATTGACGAAGTCATTTTCTATCTCGACAGAACACACGCACACCTTAAGCTAGTCAGATCTTTTCGTTTTTACAAGAAAAAGTCCATGAAATCTTTGTTAATTAATTTTGCAACCTTCTCATTTATGAAATGTCTATTTCCTTACTATTTCCTTGTTACTCGAAAGCAAGGAAACTTGTAGAAAATTTATCTACTTTGCTATATTCGGAAGTGGCTACCTAAATGTATTTCCTTTCCTAAAACATTTATAAAATTAGCCATCATACGGTTCACGTTAATTGACCATGTTATCGATTTTTATAGTCCAATTTCCCCCTTTTTTTTTTGAAGTAAAACTACCTCTATTGGCAGTGTGATACGACATGCACACACAAATGTGAATATAAAAGTGTAAAAAGACAGTTTTCTATTTACTTATAAAGTACAGCTCTTATATAATAATACATATAAAAGACAATTTTCCATCCCTCATTTTCACATTTTTAGGGGTTGAATGAAGAATAATAATTTGATGGCACATTTATGAGTAACGGAGTGTTTTATATAATATGTATGTTTATAAAACATTATAAAAATCGGTTAAGTTTTCTATTGATTACTTAAGGTGGTTGGTGAAGAAAGATTAATTAATTTTGTAATATATTTAAAACAAAAAATAACAAAACTTGAACCAATTCTGGCATAAATTCATTTTACTTTTTGTAAAACGTAAACTTGCAAGAAAATTCCCATTGGGCTTACAGAAAATTATATGAAACCAAATTTTGGTAAAACTGATACGAAGTTTGGTCGTTTTTAGGTCACAGAAAATTTATTCGATTTGGATTGATTGATTCGATTTGGAAAACTTGCTTTCTTGCAACTGGTGTCAAAGTTTACAAGTTGAATTATAAATTTTATACCAAACTGTTAAATGTGCAAGATTATTGAACTATTTACTAATATACCTACTTCTATGCTTTATTTAATAGTTTTAGAAATAATTTGACCAGAATTCGAAAACAAAAAGATAGTATTTTTGCGTCCAAATCGGTGGTTACTGACGATCTAAAGTTCTGGATCAATGATCCGTCGAGAACTTCAGTGCCTACGTGACGTAAAAACTATCCACTACTTCACAATGAGCATTAATTTAGGCCATAGAACAATCAAAAGTGTAACCCGCTGGGAGTGTTAAGAGTGTTGGAGGTGAATTCTGTGTCTGTTTTACCCAAAAATGCAATTTCATGCGAATTTGCAATTTCGGAAGTATTCAAACTGCAAATTCGTATGAAATTGATTTTTTGGGTAAAAAAGACGCTGGATACACATTGCCTTACTTTGCGTAGCCGAAAGTGGCCGATAGCTTCGTAGTATATTAGAGTAGACACACCTTATGAGAAAATTCCAAAATTTTCTATTCTCGACACCACTTGGCTATCCAAAACTATTTTGGAACTCAATTTTAGAGCTATAGAGAAACAGTATTACGCAAACTACTTTAAATAAATTCGATCGATCCCGAATTAAATCCTTTTAAATCCATTTTGCTGACACATTACATTCTTTAATACCCCCATAAAAAAGACACCAATAAAAAAAAGAATACAATGAATTTTTTTTTTTAAGAAAAAGAAGTTGTTGAATCATAAAATGCACAGACGCAAATCTTTAACACAAATAACATCAAAAAAGGAGTATAAATAAATATGATAAAATGAGATAACATACAACGGATCTGAAGGCCGGTTCTCACTATTCACTTTTTTGATGTTGCATTTCTGATGATTCTTAAATTGTTAACTTAGCAAATTTCCTAGCTACAGATAAATTTGTATAAATAAATATTTTTTCCATGTATTTTTATACTCTCTAGCGGTCACAATATTAGTCCGATGAAATTTCGTATTTGATATGCTTTTGGTATTCGCTAGTGAGTAGAATCGGTCTAGCGTAATGGTGATACAGAAAAAATGATAAGAAAACAAATTGAAGTATAATTAATTTTCTAGAACTTTACTTCTTATACATTTTTCGACTTTTCCAATATTAAGATTCCCTTGACCGATTTTATCCATTAACGAACTTTGTCTTTCAAATATCAAAAGTACCTTACATAAATAAATTTAAATTTATACTCGCTCTGCTTGCTATGTGGAGGTGACGCACCAGTTAAAGTTCGTCTCATCTCTAGACCAAGCCAAGGTTTTACTAGACCAAGCTGTGTTCATTTTTAATGAGTCATTAAAAAAGAACCGTATATGTACTCGCCTTTAGAGTTAAACACACACCAGATACGGGAGCACATAATCGTCGTAATATACGTCGCTTATAACAACAATAACAACCCTTATTTTATTCCCTAAGTTTATTTCTTGTTTTGGCAATAAACTAACCCTTCCTTCCTTGAACGATATGATATAACACACAAAACGACACATTCTCACACATTTAATTCGTAAGGAAATGTCGCGTCATCAGGACAATAAATTCAATTTCTTTTCATAATAATATACAACATGTCTCAGAATGAACGACATATACATGTAATCTCAAATTTAAAGAATGTTCTCACACGTTCTGCACATTGACCCATTAAACAGGTCCTTAAATGAATCTATTTTTATTGATCGTCCCATATCGAATAAAATTCTCATATTAGATTCTGAGAATCTAAAAGACAGTAGACTTGGTTATGACAGCAATCAATTTTTAATTCAAATGGAAGATTGTTCTACTAGGACTTGATTGGTAGAACCGAGAAAACGATCACCTAGTTCAAATTTTTTTAAATTTTGATTAAAAATTATAATCTTGTTAGATAGATAGATAGATTCTAGAGGCTGCCCTGGACGGGCTACACTTTGGCCATAAGGTCCATTGTGATGCCTAAGGATGTGAGGATGTGAGTGTAGTGGAAGGAATTTTTGTATATAGACTAGGAATTGTTAGGATATGCGGCTGCAGCCGACTATGATTGGAACTATGCTGATATTCATCTGGAGTTCGTGAAGGAAACTGCAGAAAACCTTCTCAAGCATAGCCGATTACTTCGTTCTTGTTCATACGCCGACAGTTTCGTCAATTGACCGCCCATTTTTTTTCTTAATAATTGACAAACTGCCGATTTCGGGATTCGAACCCATAACCTCCCAGTTTCCAAGTAGGCATACTGTACACAAGTAGGCATACTGTTTCCAAGTACTATACACAAAAATTCCGTCCACTCCACTCACATCCTCACATCCTTAGGCATCACAATGCTCATTACGGTCGAAGTATAGCCCGTCAAGGGCAGCCTCTACAATCTATCTATCTAACCATTACACCACAGATGATTAGCTTGATGAGTAGATTTGTTTGCTTGATTCGAACATATTATTTTGTGTATGTATACTTAAATGTGAATCAAAACTATCTTAAACAGCCCCAAAATGATCTTAGTCACTCTGTAATTGAAGTATCACAGCGATTGTGACATGTTCCAGATGATTCAAAGTATTTAACTCGCATCAGAGATAGATAGATCATGAATATCACTTATAAGATGTTTCTGCTGTGCTTCTCTGTTTGTTTATATTTTCTCACTCATTTTCAATTGTTTGTGTAAAACGTAAGACAAACGGAACGAAAGGAACGACATCTTTTCACACAGCAGTTCAATGTGTTCAAAATGATGACGAGAGAGATCATATCTTTATTTACAATTTTACAAACAAGAATATAAAATAATAAAAACATTATTAAATTGTTTTATATTATTATTCTATTTTAAATAATTTATCACACTTTTATTGTACCATTTCATTTCATTTCTATTTATTTTCTTCGTCTTTTTTTGTGTGTAAATTTTTATAAGTCACATTGCATAATCTAGTGTTACTATGTGTCACATAAGTTGATGTCATTGAAAATTAATTTAATTGATTTGTGCCTTATTGAGCCGTTTTCCGAAAAAAATGTTTCAGATAAAAGTTGTTCTTTAGAAATATAGTAACAACTTTTATTCGAAACGTTTTTTCGAAAAACGAATCAATAAGGCACAAATTAATTATAATTAAATTTTGTGGCCAAGTTTATACTTTTGGCCACAATAGTAGTGCTCTTTCTCAAAACTTGTTTGTTGATTTATAATGTATTTATTCGGTTTTTGGGAAAATTCTTCGAATAAAAGTTGTTAGTATATTTATAATGAACAACTTTTATCCGAATAATTTTTTCGATAACTGAATGAATAAGGCATAAATCAATTAGAAAGTTTTGAAAAATGAGTGCAATTTTTGTGGTCCTTAGTACATGTTTGATTCTATAATCACGATTCTATAGACGTCTGTGCACGTTTCAATCCCAAAATAAGGGAAATACTTCTCACTAGCTTCGTTAATTTCTACATGGATTAAAAGGAAATTATCGACGCAGATCTAATTTTTCATATGACTACGATTATATCGAAAACCACTGAATAGATTTTGTCTAGTTTTCGCTATCTGACTTATTTTCTTGGAAAATTTATGTAGCCCGAAATAAACGCTTGTAAAAAAAGCTCTTTATACCTGAGCTAAAAATTTCTCTGCATGAGTGCACTGTTTGGTCGTATAGTTTAGGAGATCATATAAAATTACTAACGCGCAAACTGCCGTATTGGTATAACCAGAACCAAACTGCACTACCAAACCAGAGCAAGTCTGCCCGGATTTATTTAGAAAATTTCCATATAACCTCATCAAACAAGAAAATATAATCGGGATTTTCACAAATTTCTAATAAAAATGCATTACAAAATCAAACAGTTTTGCATAGTTTTTCATAAATAGCTCGAAATGTATTAAAAAAATTTGATTAAAAAACTATGGGTTCAAAGTTGTAGACTATAAAATTTACCACAAAAATCAATCGGAAAACTTTCCCATCATTTAATTTGCTTTGTAGAAGATGGCTTTTTTGTGTTTTATCGAGCAAATTAATTGACAAATTAAAAAGTATTCAGAGAAGTTTTAAGCTCTTCAACTTTTCGAAATTTTAATACATCACCAGTTAATTATTGATGCGAAACTTGGAAAACTTTTTGAATTGTATGAAAAAATTAATCTCATACAACAGGTATCGAACCTAGACCTCTAGATTTAACCCAACCTAGTGTTACTAACCGTTACACCAAGTATGACTCTGGTAAATGATTCAATTTGTGAAAATCTTTTCCAATTTTTTCATAGGTTGACCTAAACACGTGTTCTTTATTTAGGACTGTTAACTTACTCAGGGGAAAAATATTTATTCCAAACTTATACAACTACTTATATATAATTAGTAATCCTATATTCTTTGCTGGTTGTTCCATTAGTAAATTGGTCATGAACACGTCAGTATACGTGTTCATCCAAACATTTCATTTCATTTTTTTGTTTATGATAATTATGCTAATTTATTTTCTTGTTATTATTTTATGTAAATGTTATACATTTGACACCTATTAATACACAAAATTTAATGGACCCATGCATGATCGGAATATTATTATTTGGTGTTTATGTCACGCAAAATTATTGTATTTGTTTAGAAAAACATATGTTAAATTAGAAACATATTTGAATTCTAAAGAAACAGAATATTGTAGAAACATTCTTGACAAATTGTTTTATTTATTTTTTTTATTTGATGAATATCTCACGGTATTCTCTTAAAATTAATTTCTATTCACAAAATGCGTCGAGACTAACGCACCAAAGGCTACGCATATATTGTACACGCAATCAAATTAAGTGAAAAAAGTTTTTCACTTAAGGTAGTGTTCACCCCGTAAACCCACATTTCTTATTTTGTGATGAAATTGAAATATCATATTAATCTAAATGGTTTGCATAGGCATAGACTCGCTATTAAATCTCAATATACTTTTGCGGACTCACTACGTATGTCCTTTGTTATTTAGGTTAACCACATGTTGTTACCTCAGTAACTATCAACAAAGGGCATACGTAATGAGTCCGCAAAGGTATCTAAATATGTAAGTATATCGAGATTTAGTAGCGAGTGCACTGCAAGATAGATGGATAGATTGTAGAGGCTGCCCTGGGCTGTCAACACTTCGACCATAAGGTCCATTGTGATGCCTAAGGATGTGAGGATGTGAGTGGAGTGGAAGGAATTTTTGTGTGTAAGAATTGGTGGGATATGCGGCTGCAGCCACCATGATAGGAACTATGCCGATATTCATATGAGGTTCGTGAAGGAAACTGCAGAAAACTTTCTCAAGTATAGCCGGTTACTTCGTTCTTGTCCATACACCGACAGTTTAGTCAATTAACCGCCCCCTTTACGAGCCTATCAAAATGATATCATAGATAATGTGACTCGTAATTCGAATATTCTTCTTTTATCAGAAATATGGTGTGAATAATGATTAATAAAGACATTCCTGTACCTAATTTCAACTGTATAGTCAAATTTAAATGTTCTAATGTTAGAGCTGCGGTATACTTTAGTTATATTGTTTTTTTATAACCAATAAACTTGTTCACGACGCATTCACCAAACTTTTTAATTTCTATTTCATGCCCGATTTTCGAATTACTCTTATTCGATCATCTCGATGGTACCGTCGCATCTCATTGCATTGTCATGGAAATTATTTGAGCAAAATTTCTTGCGAAACTAAAGCAATCAAATAGTTTGACGCAAATATACACAAACTAAATAAAACCGTTTAAATAACAAAACGTCTCTCCTTAGACAAATAACGAAATCTTTCTTTTGTTTTCCACATATTTTCATAAATAGCTGGTATCAAACAGAAAATTTTCAGTTCTGCTGTTTTATATGATTACTTTTCACACTTTCAGTACACACACCCACCACCCCTTTTTCCTTCTCCAAAGAGAAAATAAACTATAGTTTATAAAATGAAAAAAAAAAAGGAAATTTTGAATTGAAAATTTTAGGTATAAACAACAGAGAGAGAGAGAGAGACGTATTTACTATGTTGGGAGACTAGTAACATAGTAATAAACGACTTCGTCTATAATCAAATAAAGTTGAAACAAATATTGTTCAATTTTCTCTTAAATTTGTGTTGTTCTACGACGAGACATTTTTAGATACTTTTATACACAACGGTTTTTTTATTTCTCTCTCTTCTCTTTTTGTATATTTTTTTCGATGGAAAAAAGTCATTGTCGAATCCTAAAAACATTCAATTTACTTCATATATTTTATTGTATACCCAATTTCGTTCGCATTGTATGTTTGTGTCGAAGTAGAAGAAAAGTAATACCAGGTGTTTTTCTAATAAATACCTTTTTTTTTGTGTCTGTCGAAAAATTATTAAATTTATATTTCATTTTCATAATGTTAAAATGTTCGACCCCCTAAATGCAATCTATCTCTTTTGTTTTGAGAAGGGTGAATCTATTTTTGGTGAATTTTTTTCACAAATATAATATTCACAGTATGTCCTAAAATATACAAACTTTTAAATAGGACAAATTTTATTTGAAAGTGTTTTCTTCTTCCATGCCCAAAACAAAGGTTGCAAATGATTGCTCTGAAAAAAACTTTATTCAAGATTCAAAGATGTTTAAAATATGTCAATCAATAAAAAAATAGGATTAAAATCCAACAAGATTTTACTCGGTATCTTCATCATGATAATCAAATGCTTCATGAATCCTGATTATCTAGACTCTAGAATCTAACCTTAGATTGCTAACGAATTTTCAACCCAATTTCACAGTTTTCCAACAAATGATCAGTATATATGGGTTTTTTCTAGAAACCTAACCAGTTGAATATGAGGAAACCAAATTATTATAAAGGGATGAAAATGAGTTTTGAAAATCGTCGCTTTGAAACAATGGGATTAGATCGGAATTTCGTTAAACTTAATCTTAATTGCCAAACAAGCGAAAAAATAAGTTTCCCTGTACCTTGTGAGAGAAAAATCCATTTTTTAACACACTGTATTTTAGTTGACTTGCGCATAAGTATGTAACTTCGTTTGTAAACAAATCTAGGAGATCGATTTTCACCCATTCCTAGCTAGGAATGAGCCTAGGAATTGTTTTCTGCTTTTTAGGGCATTGCCTCTTAATATAAGCTTTCTCTTGAAAATATAATTTATTTTTAAGGTAGTTATTAGCTTTTAGATTAAAAAAAACAACCTGTATATATAAATATAGTACGAAGTAAAATGATATTAAATGTAACATGATATAGAAATGTCGACCTAGAAAAAAACTGGAAAAAAATACATATATATATATATATATATATATATATATATATATATGTATATATATATATATATATATATATATATATATGTATATATATATATATATATATATATATATATATATATATATATATATATATATATATATATACGTTTGTTAAATCAATTTGAAAATAATCTCAAGAAAAAGAAAATTGAAACATTGAATTAAATTTAAACGGAAAAGAATTGAAAAATATTTTTATGAAAGTAGGATATATAGATATATATATATATATATATATATAGTCTGAAGTGTCCAATTGAGAAAATAATAATATTGGAACAGTTTTAAAATTAATATGATCTCAACAAAAAAAAATAAAAACGATCTCGAATAAAGAAAAGAAAAACTTTAAAAAATATAAAATGTAACGTAAATCGAATTCAATTGATATAAAATTTTTCGATAATCTTTTTAGTTTATCTAAATGGGCCATTCAACAATTTTTACATCGAATATATGAGAATATAAAATAAAAACACATTCATTTATATCCATTCACATGCTGGTGTATAATAAACTTTTCAATTCCTTCCACGCGAAGAAGAGTGTTACGAATCAAGTTTATCTTTAAGTTTTGTAAATTTTCTATAGTTCTTGGGTTACTGATAACCCAAATTAAATATTCTCTAGAGAGATTTTGCCTAAAAACAAAATAAACGATAGACTATGGATACATTTTTCATGTTTTTTTCACTCTTTCTATTGGTATGAGCTTTAATTAATATATTACTATAGTACAGAGGGGAGGTCGAAACAGCCTTTTTTACCGACCCCTAAAGTACAAGAAATTTGTATGTAGACTATAAATTGGTAAGTTGTACGACTGCAGATGACTTTGAATGGACCGATGCCGATATTCATCTGGAGTTTGTGAAAGAAAACTGCAGAAAATCTTCACAAGCCTAGTCGGTTACTATACTTCTTGTCCATACGCAGACAGTTTAGCCAATTAACCGCCCCATTAATTATTTATTTTTAAATTAATTTAATGAACAAACTGTCAGTGTTGGGAATCAAACCAGCAACCCCCCAGTTCCAAGTAGTGCGTCTTTAACAACTATACGAATACACAGCCTCCAATTAAAACAGAAGTAATTTGGTGAAGTACAGACTTTTTGAAAGCTTGATACCTGCTAGATACTGTAACCCACGGTCTTAGTTGCATACTTCTTGTTTGTTTGTAATTAGCTACGGAAATTTTTCTTTAGGATATTTGATTTGACGATCATTGTTAGGATTTTTGGTTTGATGTGCAAAGAGAATGCCTGCCTCTAATCAGGTTAGCCAACCGTAATGATGCTTATGAGAGTAGATATAAGGTGAACCGTAATGACTCGATACAATGTCAAATGTTTGGCTAAAACTACGCGAAAGCAACAACAAAAACTTGTCTACCATCGTGTAAACAGACAAAATGTGAAAAATGTGTTTAAACGAAAATTTAAATCACGATTTTCATTTACAATCCAAAAAAAAAATCACACACAAAAAAAAAAAACACGCCGTTTTATTATCAATAACTTTAAACCAAAATCAAACGAACACAAAATATATTATTATCAAATAAAAAATATTTAAAAAAAAAAAAAAACAGAAAACTGAACAGTATTTTCTTTTGAAAAATTTATGCGTTTTTCTGGCTATATAATATGTGTATCGTTATCTTTTAAAAAAATACCATAAGCAAAAAGGTCGTTAAGTCGTCTACATGTCTGTTTAGTTTAACAGTTTAACCGTTATATATATATTTTGTTTACGTTAACTCAAGATTACCCTGGTTTTGGTACACATATTTTACGTCAAGCTAGAGCTAGCCCACCCACCCATATGAATATTTTTTTTACTTATATCAAAATATTATTTTTATTATTTTTTTTTAAGTATTAATCAATTTCTTTTTTGTAGTTTTTTTTTTTTATTACAAATCAGATGTATATTTGACACAGAAATATGCTGTTGTTTGAGGTCACCTCAAGGGTAGTCAAAGATTGTCACATTATTTTTGACTGCGAACCTCTAGCTTACAGCAGATACAGAATAGTCGGTGCATCTCACCCCGAATATATGAACCTTCAGGAGGACCTGATAAGCAAGTTCCTGGCTATTGCCAACATATGGGAGAAGCGAGTCTCATCGGACTGAAGTATAAGGAGGAGCACAATGGACCATAAGGTCGAAGTGCAATAGGCGATAGGCTCTGAGCCAATGAAGAGTATTCCGACTCCCTTCTTTGCTAAGGTATCTGCTCTTTCGTTTCCTTCGAAACCAGTGTGACCCGGCACCCAGATGAATTTAACATCGTTTCGTTTTGCCAGTTTCAGAAGTTCTTCCAGACAATCCTTGACTACCCTTGAGGTGACCTCAGCTGTTTTCAGTATACTGATTATCTCACGTAGCTGGGTGAAAACTGTTCATCCATTGACTTATACTTATTTAGTTAAGTATAATTAAGCCATAAAGGTTTCCATATAGGTAAATTTTGTGAGTCTTCTTCTAAACAAACGCATCTATTTGAGCCTTAGAAATTAATATAATTCTGTGAACAATACACAAAATAGGAAATCGAAATTTGGTGTTGGCGCGTATCAAACAACATGGGTCGGTTGTAGAATTAATTATCTTCAAATGGTCTCCCAAGAATATACTCATTTTTATTTGGACTAAGACAGTTCCAGTTAACCCATCGTCATTTGGTTCCAACAACTACAATCTAACCGAGACAATATTCCGTGCCTCTGGTTCCTATTTTGTTCCACCAGGCTCTTGTTACTATTTTAAGTTTATGTGTCCTAGATATGTCTCTGGTACCTGACATGGTAGTGCGGCTCCTTCATGATCGATTTTGTCGACCATTTCATTGCCCAAAATTGTACAAAAACTTTTTGCTTGTACAATCGCGATTAGATGACGATTTTTATGGTAGAAAAAACACTCAATTCTTACTGTGGATTATTCGAAAGTATGGCCGTTTTAAACAAATAAATTATAAATTTTTCGAATTTAAACTTTATTACCATTAGGGGGTCCCCCTCTTTTTTTTAAATAATTTATTTAATACGCTACTGAGTAATCCTATTTATTGTCTTATTTTCGTTTTTTATCATAAACTATTAAATGATTGAATTTTCGATAAATAATAATAATTTTTTAAATAAACTAAGATAAAATAAAAAAGTACTTTTAGATTTATTTTTACTAGAATGCTAGATCAGCATATTTTTAAAATTCCAATTTTATATATTATAAGTAATATTCTCTAAAAATATATAATATTTGTCAAAATAAAAAAATAAAACAGAATTTATAAGGACATATAATATATAGAAAAGGAAATAATTTATATCCTTAATAATATTTTTTTTTTTATATATTTAATAACAATAATCATAAAACTCTGTTCATATATTTCTGATAATAGGAATATAAAAAAAATATTTTAATATAATTTTATTTCATTGAATTAATTGAAATTGGTAATTGTTATCGAACGTAAAGGTCTCCTCGTATATGGTTTTCTAAATGAAATTACCTGAATTTTATATTTTTTTTAACAATTTAATAATATATTTGCTCAAAGGCGGCTATCCAACACCACAAAGCTTGGTTTTAACTTATAATATATGGACTCCTAAAGTTTTCATATGTGGTATTATAATAAATTTGATTTAGATATTAAGTTCGAATTTTCTCTGAATTTAATATTATTTGGTTTACTAATGTTTTGTTAGAAAGGTTCTTCCACAACTTTGAAACTCTGTTAACAACTAATTTTAAAGTTATTAAGATTGATTGAAAACTTTTAAAGAAGCTTAAGAAATAAAACCTTTTTAGAGATAGATGGGGATTTTAGAATAAAACAAACTATCATTTTAATGAAAAATGTATTATTAATATACAAGTAAATATATTTTTGTTTACATTCACAAATGGTACCTTTTTTTAACGCTAGATAGAGCCTCTCTTAGCTAGAATTTTCAATAACTGATATGTGATTAATTTATACCTAGACAAGTTTTCGTAATTACGTGGTTAGAATAACTATGCCGTAGATAAGACATAAAATTTGGTAATTTTATCGCAGAGCTTTGTATTTCGCAAGGAAAACGATTTAAACAGAATTAAATTAAACTATTTTATTAAATATGTGTCAGTACTTAATGTATTTTGTGTCTTGAGTAAATATATTTTATTCACTCATCGAATAACTAAATAATAATAATAATAATCTCTTCTTCATGAGAACAAAACCAAAACAAACCATAGTATCTATAGAAATAGTGTTACGTTATATTATAGAAGATACTATATAATATAACGTTAATTTTACGATCATATTATTAAATATTTAACGATTATAATGTAGGTTTTAAAGGTGTACCTACTACGTTACGTTAACATTATGTGAGTTAATAAATACTACCTACTAGAGTTAGAACTTCTTTCTACATAAGTTTAATTAATAGACTATAATATAATAAGTCTATAAATATTTTATTTCAAAACATTTTCGATAAGGTCAATTCTATAATATAATTTTATGATTGATATCAAAAATAATGTGTGATGTGGATGTCATATTTCAATTTATTAATTTCTAATCAAATTCTTGATAGTAAAATTATTTGATTTCAATTATTTCATTACTAATTTAATATCCTACGTATATCACTGCTACAATTCAAGTTAACATCTACTTAGATCCGTCGATGATTTTGGAATTCGATGTTTTTTTTCTCAATAATTTCAACCATATCCAAGATTAGATAGAGATAGATTGTAGAGGCTGCCCTCAACGGGCTACACTTCGACCATAAGGTCCATTGTGATGCTTAAGGATGTGAGGATGTGAGTGGAGTGGAAGGAATTTTTGTGTATAGACTAGAAATTGGTAGGATATGCGGCTGCAGCCGACTATGATAAGAACTATGCCGATATTCAACTGGAGTTCGTGAAGGAAACTGCAGAAAACCTTCTCAAGCATAGCCGGTTACTTCGTTCTTGTCCATACGCTGACAGTTTAGTCAATTAACCGCCCCTTTTTTTAAGTCACATTGTTAGCGTGTATATTACAAAATATATGTATAGTACATACAGTACCACTTAGAATGTTTCAAGTGGTTCAAGTTTTTGAACGGAAGTGTATGTTCGCAAAAGATGTGGTTAATTAATTCCTAAAAGTTGACCTCTGTTGTCATCATGAAGAAAATGTAGGCAGGTCTAATTCAGACCTGAAAAATAGGCAGACATCTATATCGAGAGATTTTAACTCGAATATCTACTATAGCAGATTTGACTACCCCTGTTTTTTTTTTTTTGCTAAATACTCCTCGAAAATGAAGAGAGAGAAAATAAATCTATGAATTAAACAAAAAAGTTTTTATTACAACAAATTACATAAAAAATGTTACAAGTAAAAAATTCCCATCACTTAAAACAAACACATTATTCACAAGTATTAAATGATTTTTTTTTAATCTTCTATTCTTCTGTTTTGTTTTGTTGCAGATGAACCGTCCTATTCAAGTAAAACCGGCGGACAGTGAAAACAGAGGCGGTATGTAAATTAATTTCATATAATATATATTTGTAAAAAAAAAAAAAAAAAAAAAAAAAAACAGTATTAAAAAAATCTATAGACATACATTTTTAAAACATAGAATATTATCAATCAACGTAGAGCTACATCAGACTGACTACATCAGACATTTTTTTCTTTATTATTCAATTTATCAACTCTTTATAAATTCTGTGATTTTTTTTCTGCCAAACTGTGTGTATGTTTCAAAAAAAAAAAAAAAAATACAAATGAAACAGAATCTATAATGAAGCTATCCATATCTATGCTTTTTTTTGGATACATATATATGTACCAGATGTCACAGAATAATGATTCCTAACTTTCAAAAGATTCAAATTTCAAATTCGCACCTTTACCTAGATCAGTTTTTGTATTATAAATGCGTATTTCGACTACATCAGTAGTCATCATCAGTATAAATTAGCTAGTCGTAATTTACTCTTTGACAATTAGAAATAGATAGAAAATCGAGATCAATTTGACAAAAATAAAAATAAATAAAAAATTAACCAAAATAAATTTAAATTAAAATATAATAAATTTTATTGAAATTACTCTTGTTAACCTCACTCTTATTAAAATTACTCTTATATTGTCTCCGGATATGATATTCGTTGCTAATTTGGTGACAGTTTCACGGTGAAACTTGTCATATTATCGTAAGGTCAGTGTATCAGCTAAAAATACACGGGTAGTTTACTAGCTAACAATCCCATACGCCAGAGAGTAGCGAGTAAAGTCTGGTTTACTCGCTGGTTGACTAAGAAACAAGATTACTCTAGGCAAATTTACTACCAGATAGTGAATTCACCAATTAGCAGGTTTTAAACTCTCTCAATTTAATCGAGACTTTAGACGGATGAGTTAATATTTGCATGTTGATTCAAAACAAGTTACGATTAATTTAACAAACAAGCGGATAAATAATACATCTACGTGTAATCGAGCCGCAGTGTTTTACGGCCCCTTCAGCCACAGAAATTTAATTTGATTTATTCATTAATTAATTCGATCTTGTTTTTGTTTATATAATTAAAACATAAAACTTTTAATTATAAGATTGTTACTGAAGTCATAATTGATTTCAAAGGCATTATATTACGAGAGACCCCGGTACCCGGTTTTTCATCTAAATTTCTCCTTCCCCATTGTAAAAAGTTTGGAACAAGTTTGTTATTTGATATAAATATAGGTGCTCATAGAAATATAAATTTTTATAAAAATAACATTTTCAATAAATTCCATTTCATCTCAAAACGAATCACATTGATTTAAAAAAGAAATGACGAAAGATTTCAATAACACGGAAGGAATCCGGAATATAAACGATGCTCGAAACGTTTGAAGGACACTTTTTTATGAGACATGGTCTTATTATCGGAACCAAAAACAAACTGACAGCAAATTTGACATAAGTACTTGACTCGCATGCTAGTTGCTCTTGAAAATTAAGAATAATTATTCTGAGACATCCTGTACAAACATAGGGTTGTCTGTAAAAGTATTTGGTTTGTAGAATAATATTAAAACAAGGATTAATAATTGATATGGATGGGAAAATGTTAATAGAACTAATATATATATATATATTTTATTTGGTTTTGTTTTTATGGGAAAGTTGTGATAGCTTTTAACAGGCACGTATTTTGGAATTGGGAATATATTATTATGGCGAATATACGGTATTCTATTAATTTTTCTAGAATACGTATAGGGATTGGTAGGTCTTAATGAGATCCTACTTAAAAATTGGAAGATCTTCATGAGATCCTTATCTGGAAACTTTGAAGATGAATTTGAACAGTCAGATCCAAAAATTTCCGTCCCATCTCGAAAAAGAATGACACATGTTAAGTAGAGCTTTTTTGATCTTTCTTAAACTATGAAGATTAGTTTCAAGTGTAGGGATTGTGAATTGTGATCCCTAGATATCTCTCTAGAGGTCTATTTGAAAACCTCCCATGAATTAATCTAAAAACACTAGATTACTGACAAGGAACACAAAGTCTTGGCCAAGTCAATAATTCTACCTTAAGATAAAATTTTATACTGAATAGGAATATACCAAGTTTGTGGTACTAAATAGTGATCATTTAGTGAATACTTTTAACTACCAAAACTGATGCCTAAAGTTATCTATACTTTCGCCATGAAAACAGTGTGTCTCTAATCAACAAAAAAACTAAAATTTTCAGTGAACAGTAAGTAATTTAGTAAGTAAATTAAGTAATTTCTTAAATAAAAACAAATGTGTGGCGAAGAAGATCAGAGATCAAAGGATTGTAAGATAAAAGACAACCAACCACAAGGGATTGATTTTGTGTATTTTTCTAAATAGATGTGATATTATTATATATCTGTGTGTTTCAAAACAAACAAAAAAAAATGAATCGATGTGTACCAAAAATTGCGACAACTTTAACACACAGAATTGTTTTTTTAATTTTTCCATTGCAGAGAGTTGCATGTGGTATTCTTCTAATCTTCGTCGACCATACAACAACATCCAAAAAACGATGTTCCAAGACACGGCAATAAGCACGGCAACAAATCAAACAACTGAATCTGTAATCTTCTCTTTGTTGTGGAAGTAAAGAGAACGAACTACCACCCACCCACCTACAGTGTTGTGTCGTTCCAAATAAAACGAATAAATATCCAAAAACAAACAAAAACTGTGTGCGATTGTGTTGTTGACCACAAACCGAAAGATTGATTGATTGAGATAAGCAACCAACAAATTCGAAATTCCAACACACAAACAAGGATCACAAACAAAATCGAATCGACCGATCAACATCCATGGTCAAGTAAGAACCATGAGATCGTCTCACTCTGTTATATAACTACTCTTATATATCTCTCTCTGTCGTGTCGTTCGTCATATTGTTTTTAGGTTGTGTTGTGTAGTTGATGGTTTTTTGAGCTCTTTTCTAGCAGATTTTTTAATTAATTAAAATAAAATACCGTTGCTCGCTCTGTCTGTCTCTCGATGTTGTTGTTTTATTATTTTATTTTTGTTTTTTTTTTACTTTTAGCGAATTTTCGAAGAGAATGTAGCTAATTCAAGAATTGACCATCGTTATAAACTAGCTATAAATGTTTATGCATATATATATCTAAATATATGTGTGCCTGTACGCGCTCTAAAAGCCACAATTTCTGTCTGAGGGTAACGAAATTTGATATGGGTAAAATCGGATAAGGAGAGAGGGAAGATTTTGACTTAGAGAGAAGGGGAAGCATAAAATCTTGTATTTCTCTCTTAATGTTAATAAAATGAAAAAATTGATCATAAGTAAAGTTGTAGCAAACAAATTTTATTACAAATGAATACCTGACCATAAAAATCTCTCCACGTAATAGAGATTTGGAAAAATGACCAGGAAATGACTTGTAGTAAAAATGATTTTCTACAACTTGGTCTTTTAAATACCAAAAGCATATCAAATATGAAATTTCATTTTGATCAGACTAAAATTGTGGCCACTAGAGAGTTTACAAATACATAAATAAGATAAAAGTTAATCATAAGATCTATTTCCACTAAAGAGAAGTAATGTATATTTATTCTGAGGAAATTCGCTAAGTTGACGCAACTCCCGCGTTACGAATTTTTTTATTTTGTTTTTAGGTAAACATCACAAAAAAATCTAACCACCTCAAATTTATTTGTTTCAAAAATAAAAAAATTTTGCTGCAAATTTATCGATTTACATTTAGATTACATTTTGTACAAAGATAATTCATATTTAAAACCACTTACAGTAGTCCATTTCAAACGATCTTATTCTTCTTATCGTAAAAGATAATATCGTTTCAATTAGTCGGCTATATTCGTCTTTAATTCGTCATCAATTCGGAAAATATTGAAATAGAAAGAATGTTTTGATATTTGAATGTTATTAACCTTTTTAATTATTGTAATAACAAGTAAATTGTATCTTTATTAACATTTTGGCCTCCGAAAAAGAACTGTTAGCAATACACTAACCAGTAAAATTATTGAGAAAGCCATAACAATAACTGCTTTTGATAAAATTGCTCAATAAGTCGTAACAATAGAAATCAAACTTTGGCGATTTTGTGACGAATGCGCTTATGAATTGTCTTTCCAAAAAAAATTTTAGTTAGAGCCATCCACAATTAATTGGATGACTTTCCATAGATATCTCTCTCAATAAATTTTAAACTTAGAACTGCACATTAATTATTTAAAGCAGGTGAGAATAAGGAACACTTGTCTAAAAACTTTACCAAAAATTGGCAAAAAAGTAAATCAATCAAATGTTCAAAGTTCGTCGATAAATTGATATAATTGTAAGTTTTCTTTTTAAAGATAAAAATCTCTGATGAAGGCGTATTAATCATCATCGAAAGCGCTTGAATAATCACACGTAAATTTGGATGATCTTCGAAAGAAACTTACAAGTAAATCAAAATACTTTTCTATCCGTGTTCCTTATTACCACTTGTCGTAAAACTTGTACTAACCTTTATTTGTAATAATTGTATGACATAAAGCTGAGAAAAACCATTTTCATTTTCCACAATTTTTCTCGGTTTTACGTACACAAAAAACTAATTTAAATGTGAAAATCGATAAAGCATATTCAAAAGAAAAAAAAGTTGTAAATTATTTTGGCCAAATTAATTTCACCAAAGAGGCAAATAAGATATATATTTTATTCCAGCTAAATTTAAATATTGAATGTTGTGAACTCCTAGGCAGTGTCCCCTCTGAACCCTTGCTAGCTGTAGATTGAGACATTTAGCTTCACTAAAAGAAAAAAAAAATAAATGCCTGTATTGAAAATTGTTTCATAAAGGCAATTTTCAGTTGTACATATAATAAATATATTTTGATGTTCCACCAAATGTGTTTTTTTTGTTTGGAAATGAGAAAGGAGCTCTCTTAATATCTGGGTGTATTTCTGTATGACTTAGTTATATATATTATGTTGATGGCTAAATGTTTTGATCGATCATTATTTTGTGTGACCAATGTTGTGATTAGCTGATGACGTAATCGTACTTCAGTGCACCTGCAAAACATATATAGTGTGAATCGTTCGTTACTTTTTTTTATATAGCCAGTGTCGTAATTTTGAGCGTTGTATCAAAAAAATAAAAATTAAACTATGCTCTCAAAGAAAACTTCCTAAATAATTTTTTTATTCATTAATCAAATTGTTTGTAATTAATTGTACTTTAATTAAATCTAGTCATGTAAAATCTGAGAAACAAAAGACAAAATATAATTAGAGCTCTCAATTTTAAGTGTTGTCCTAATTAGACATAATATATATATATTCTTTTCTCTGTTCTATTTGATAACAGATCGAAAGCTGTTTGTGGGTATGCTCAGTAAGCAACAGACAGAAGAGGATGTTCGGCAGTTGTTCGCTCCATTTGGAACAATAGAAGAGTGTACTATTTTACGTGGACCAGACGGAACTAGTAAAGGTTTGTCTTGTCTTTTGCTTATTTCTAACATAGACGACAGTGGTTAACTCTTTTGTATCGTTTTTAGGTTGTGCTTTTGTGAAATTTGCATCACATCAAGAAGCGCAGTCAGCAATTAATAGTCTGCACGGTAGTCAGACTATGCCGGTAAGTATTTTGGGGAAAAAAACTCTGGATTATGTTTTATTTTTGATTAATATTTACGTTTGATTTTAGGGAGCTTCTTCCAGTTTAGTAGTAAAATTTGCAGATACTGAAAAAGAAAGACAATTACGTCGTATGCAACAAATGGCGGGGAATATGAGTCTCCTTAATCCATTCGTATTTAACCAATTTGGTGCCTATGGGGCATATGCACAAGTAAAAAAAATATATATGTTTTTAGCGATAAAATAATTATATACTCTGACAAATGAAATTCTTTTGTTTTTTAGCAACAAGCTGCACTTATGGCTGCAGCGACGGCACAAGGTACTTACATAAATCCAATGGCTGCATTGGCATCTCAAATACCACATGCGGCATTAAATGGTATGGCAAATTCAGTAGTCCCTCCTACCTCAGGTGCTGGTAATGGACAACCAGTGAATGGTGCAATCCCAAGTTTACCGTCCCCAACAATGCCAACGTTTAATATGGCAGCACAAACGCCTAATGGACAACCAGGTGGCACTGAAGTATATACTAATGGCATACCTCAAACTTACCCTGGACGTAAGTGTCAATAATTATAATTATTTCCACATTAAAGCTCTTTTTTTCTAATAAATGTGTTCTAAATTTAGATGCCCTCCATCTATCTATACCAGCTCAGGGTCTTCCCAATGGTGAAGCAGCTTTACAACATGCAGCCGCATATCCTGGTATGCAACCATATCCAGGAGTTGGTAAGTTTTATTCCAAATTTTTTCCTATTACTGTGAAATTGTAGTTTTGAGGTTACTGGCCGATAAATTTGATTAAATTTTGTAAAGGTCGACCTTAAAACAATAATTTTAATCTTATTTCTTGAAACTATGCATGTACTTCCCTTCTTAATGGTGAATATTTTGATGTTTATGTCGCTTATTAAAAAAGGGCTATAATCGCCAATTTTAACACCGAATAGAATACTTTCCTCGCGAATTATTGAATACCGCAAACTCCTTTCTTCGACTCTCGCATGTTTCTCAGGAATTTGTGTACACTTAATGTAGTTTGTTGCTTTTAGATCAATATCTACCCAAAACTATCCATCTTCAAAATTCCTAATCCATAAACAATATTGTGTCTGTTAAATATATTAAATGTTTAGCAAAATAAGGCAATGCATGTTACCAAATATATGTTTGTATTGAAATGCATTTGATATCTTTAAGTCTGAGTGTTACTGAATTTGTCGGCAGCTTATCCCGCGGTATATGGACAGTTCCCGCAGCCCATTCCTCCGCCGATGTCTACTGTAGCCCCTACTCAGAGGGAAGGTAAGAAAGCATTCATTCTAGCGACTAATTTAGTAATATTTACTACCTCCTATTACAACTACCACAAAACTGATTAATATTTTCATAAATTGCAAAAACTTTTGTCGCTAGTTTCAAAAAGAGAACCATCAAAGAAGACCACCTTCCAAAATCAATATAAATAAACGTTCCATGTCGTAATGTCTGTGAAAAAAGAATTAAATGTGGCAGCAAAAAAAACGTAAGGAAATGGCGATAGCAATCTAGGAGAAACTTAAGATTTACTATTTGCTGTAATCAAAGCAGCAAACGATTTGTTTGTAATTCGACTCTGAGTTAAACCTAATAGTATCGCCATTTCCTTGGATGGTTGTTTATTAAATGTTCTCAATTTAAATGTCGAACGAAGTCAAAATGGTTGTTGCATATTCGTTTTTCCATGTGTCTCAATGTTTTGATATTACTTTTAAGATACACATTACTTTAATGTTTGATGTTGTGACTTTGATTATAAATTACTGGTGTGCGCATTCGAACTACAAATTACTATAATAATGAGACACTTCAAATCAAAAGAGAATTTTTGAAAACAGAGAACTTACATGACGTTCAAACAAAAAGTAAATAATACTACCCCCAGCCCCCATACCCCACCCCTGAATTATTTATTTATTTATTTATGTTTACAAATTTTATTAACAATATTCAAACAAAAATTTTCTTTAAATAACAGTTGCTTGTATTTGTCCAGGATGTTCGATTTCTGGCCCAGAAGGTTGCAACTTATTTATCTATCATTTACCTCAGGAATTTGGTGATGCAGAACTTATGCAAATGTTTTTACCATTTGGTAATGTTATAAGTTCGAAAGTATTTATTGACCGAGCCACGAATCAAAGTAAATGTTTTGGTAAGTTCTAAACAAAAATTACGAACAAAATTACGATATACGACGTGACAAGTTTTCAAAACCGTATAAATTTTTTTCAATTGAAATTCATCATCAGATTCAATCAATATATCAATTAGTTGAGAGAACGAGATATCCCTTACAGATATAGCATCTCAGGTAGCTCAGCGGTAGAGCATTGGTCTAGAATGCCAGAGGCCGTGGGTTCGATTCCCATCCTAGATGTGCATGGATTTTCATTCCTTAAACAGATATTTCAATATTTTACGATTTTTCTCTACCTAATAATCTAGATCTGTGGAATTTTAACCCCAAAATACTACCGACCGAAGAAACTGAAAGTGAATCATAAATTTCCATAATATGAATTTATGTCCCCCATGGAAATCGTATCTCATGGATATCCCAATTAAAAACATTTTTAATATAAAATTTATGTGTTTTTACAGGTTTTGTTTCATTTGATAATCCAACCAGTGCACAAGCGGCCATACAAGCAATGAATGGTTTTCAAATAGGAATGAAACGTTTAAAGGTTCAATTGAAACGACCAAAAGATGCAAATAGACCGTACTAACCTTTACCGAATCATAGGCTTCTATTACATCATCCAAAGCTTAATAATCAAGAAATGTGCAATCAAAGCCAAATATTAAATGATAAACCATTATTTATCGACCCACCACCAACACCACATCATCCACCGCCGCAACTATTTGTGAATGATAATAATATTATAGATACATTAAATAATCCATGCGTATATTTCTACTTAACCAATAACAATAATAGTTTACCACCACCTGGCGGGCAACATCATCATCCATCAAATCCGAGCGGTAATATGAATAACACCCCTCCCGATGGTATTGAATTTAAAAAAACATATTACTATCTTTAAAAGTAGATAATTTTAATTATTTATGAATTTTTAATAACAAAAATAATTAAATTAATATATATATATTTAACAAAATCAACTATATTTATAAAATATTATAACAATTTATTTTCGGGTAAATTACAACAACAAAAAAAACTAATGAACTCTATATTAAAAAACAAAAATAACTAATATTGTGTGATATAATAAAAATGTCACAACCATAAATGATGATGACAACACGCATTTAAAACAAACTTCATAGTTGTTAATGTATATAGCAGATCAGTGATTATATGATCACTGATCGATCACATATGTGACAAAAACATTCTCTATTAAGTTAGATAGTTAGATGATGCTCTATAATATAACTTAGCAAATATTCAAACCAGCTTATACTTTCTTCGCGCGATGCAACAGCAAAACGATGAAAACCTTGGAACAGACGAGAGTTGTGAAAAAAGAGACGAACACACCTATTAAAAATAATAATAATATTGATTCCACAATCGAGAAATCCCAAATGGGCTGTGATAACAAAATCAGTGTTTGTAATGTACAGGCCGTTTTGTTTTTTTCTCGTGTTTATATAGAATTTTAAAAAAAAAAAAACTATTTTAATAAAATAAATATATTACAAAAGATAAAAGATAAATATATTGTACATTTTTTCACATGTGTTTCTTTGTAAAACTGTTATATGTGTAATTTATATAGATATTTATTATGTGGAATTTCAAGAAAGAATAATATTCGGGTGTTGTCAATATATTATAGACACTCTCGTCCTTTGAGGTATTTCTTCGTCTCTGTTGATCTGCCATCATCAAAAAATAATTATAAACATCTTAGGATTAAAAAAACTAAATAAATAATAAATAAACCTACCACCAAATTAAAAAAAATAAATAAATATTTTAATTTATAAATAAAAATGAATTTTAAAAAATATTTCTTACAATTTACTCATATATATATATTAATAATATTTAATTATACAAAAGTACCAATATTATATTAAAATAAAAAAATTAAAAATTATATATATATATACTATTATATTAATTAATAATTATTAATTTAAACTGACAATTGCCATCAATATTTAAAAAAAAAAACAACAAATTGATTTACGTGTAATATTAGATTAAAAAATTAAAATATATTTAAAAATATCAAAAGAGTCTCCAATTTAAAAGAAATTGAGGGAAGCATTTTTTGCCAAAAAATAATTGTTAAAATTAGTGCTTTCAATGCTAGTTTTATATTATATATATATATATATTATATTTATCATTATATTTATTATTCGATTTTAGAATGTGTGGCCCAAATCTGTTTACACCAAAATAGACTGAGGCCACAATTCGACAACGTCTGCATACTAAAGAAAAACTACGGTACCACACCACTCTAGTCAAATTATAAAAAAAAAAAAAAAAATAATTGCGGCCATGTGTGGCTGTAGAATTTATAGCTACAAATAGGTTATATAATTAAAATATAGTATTAATATATATTTAACTTAATTAATTATCTTAACAAATTTAAACTTAATATATTTATTATGTTATTTAAAGAAAACTTGGGATTCGTTGGGCTGAGACCACGAGTGCAATATTATTTACTTTTACATTAGTCAAAACATTTTTTGTCATAATTTTCATTTCTTTGTTAAACGGAATGTTCACGCGACGACAAATACACAATAATATTTTTTTATTATTTGTTTAAAAAAAAAAAAAATTCACTTGTTAATTATTAGATAAATGATAAAAAGCACGATTTAATAAGTAAAAAATTTGTTATATTGTATATATTAACTGCCAATCCTGCCGAACAAATTCAAATCTTTTACTGCCCGAAAATGATTGTCACTAGTCAATTCTTTCTAGTCGTTTTGATTCCTTACAAATAGGAATAATTTTTTTGTGTTATATTTATTTTTGGACACCGAGTTGGATTGTATTTTTATGACATAACCTGTAACTAACTGACAGCTGTCATCAAAGACTAAACATGACATTTAGGTTTTTTTTTTAAATTAGACAACTAAGCCAAATGTTCTATTAAAAATTTAAACATCATGTAGAGCCTTTTTTTCGTTACGAGTAAAATACAATCAAAAAGTTTGTTATTAAAATGGAGTAAAAATGGATTTTAAATCGTGCTTCGATGAAAAATGTGTTATTGAACAAACCAAATAGAGCAATTGATATATTCTATGCAAGTAGACAATAAATACTTTAAAACTTAAAGTTATTAAATATTGTAAAAAAAAAAAAAAGAAACAAATTATAGATAAATATTTAAAAAATAAAAAACGTGTACATTTTTAAATGTTGTCCAACTGTCATGTCGTCATGTCGTCTTAAGTGTGATTTATTTTTTTAATTATTTGTTTTGTTTGTTCATTTTTAAGTGGAAGATTTGCAGGGATATCAAAATACCATAATTACTTAGTAAAGTACAAAAACAAATAAAAATCTCCAATTTCTTCTTCTTATAAAAAGAAAAAAAAAACATAGTTGTCTCAAAATGTGTAAAAAGAAATATATTTTTTGATAATATTGTGTAATTGTTGCGATTTGAGAACGTTCCGTGATTGTATTTTTACATAACCTTTGAAATTATCTGTCACATATTGTCAAAGACTATAGATGTGATTAGATTTTTAATTCTACAAATCGATATTTATCATTAGTACCACAAAAATTTCTATTCAATTTCAGATAGCTGACTTGATTGATTGATTACAAAAATATTTATTGTAAATAATGTCATATTTTTAGAATTTCAAATCTGTAACTTTTCATTTTTGTAAAAATAAAATTTCTCAGAAAGTAGAAGTGTACAAAGTGTGATAATCAATTACGGGGGTCAGAATAAAATTGAAAAGGAAGAAACTTGTTTTCCATCTTACGAAGCTCAAATATACGATTTTATATTTCTGGTGCACCAAATATGATGGATTTGTTTCTTTAGAGGGCTTGAGCTTCGCTCTCTTTGAATTTTACCAAACTCGTTGGTAAATAAAAAAACCATATATGAGAAACCTATTGTAAGCGATTTGTACAGTTAAAAATTTACACATTAGATCTTAAATCATGAACAAAACAAGGTTAAAATACAGTCAAAATGATTGTTATTAAAATTTAAATTAATTTTAAAAAATGGGCATAAGTACCATAAAAACTTTAAAACAGTTTATTAAAACTGTCAATAAGAGTTTTTTACGTCATTATCCACCATAGATTATATATGATCATATAATAAAGAACATTTTTTTAAAACATAACCTCTATATTACATTCTACTTTGTAGTCTGTATATAAAGAGGTGAAAAAGCATCACTTTGACAACATTTTGAATAGAAGAAAAATACAATATAAATTTCGTACATAAATAAATTTTATTATATATATATATACATTTGATATAATAATTAATAAATTATTATATTGTAAAAAAGATATTTGCCCCGCAGTGAAGTGATTCTAGGATACAGGGTATGTTTTTGCATTATTTGTGTAAATGTTTTTTCATCTCGATAATGGGCGATTCATAAATATAGGTACTTAACTTATATATTTATAAAAAATTTAAAATTAAAATTATATAAACACTTCATACACTTTTTAATCATTCACAAATAATACTTACATCCATTCCCAGAAATATACTGGGTGTACAAGCATTTGACATTGGTGGGGAGAAAACACTAAAGAAGGCGGAGATTGGATGGTCAGCCGATTAATATATTTGTATATATAATGTACAATACATTATTAACACATTAACGTATATGTATGGAATTTGTTTTAATTGGCTATCAATATAAGACTCCTCCTCCTTTCATGTTTATCCCAACCAACATCATATGCTTTTATGTGCAGTAAAACATGCCAATTGACAGACGAATAGATGTAAGATCATTTACGAAAATTACGAAAGTGTTTGTGTGTAATCAGAAGTCAAGTCTACAATGTAGACGACATTATTCTCTAGTAATTGCTATCTCTAAACAAAATATCAGTATTCATTCATTTTTAAATACCCATTTTTAACATGTTGTAAATATTGGGGGTCCATTTTAACACAAATTTACTCGCACCGTTTTATACAAATTGAGTAAACTAAAATAAATCACTGTTAAATATGACGTCAAAAAGAATTACCTTCACACATTAAAAAAAAAAAAATTCGTAGATAGTCTCGTAATCAAAAAGTCCAGCTTGTTTTTAAGTCGTCGACTGTTCTACGCTTGGAAATACTATAAAAAAATGAATCATTTCATTACGAAATCACAGGGTTATATAATTATATTAATATATATTTAAATATAAACAAAAAAAAACTGCATTTAATAAACATTTTTTCCATTAGTGCATGATCATCGATAGCTCCGTGTGTGGTGAGAATTCAAACTTAAAAAACAAAATGCATGGATCTAATGATTTTGCTAGTCTATGACATTAAAAGTGATATGTCATTGAACATACAAAGATGGATTCTCACACTTTTATGACATAATCACTTTTATTAAGCATTATAAATAAAAAAAATAGCATTTATATTAAAAAAATACATTTTAAAATAGCATTATTAATTAACAAACAAAGCACATGACAGAGTTAATTTAAAAAAAACACACTGTACATCCCATTTTTAACTCTGTTATTTTTAGTAGCTAAAGCAAATTTTTAAATAAAAACAAATATTAAAAAAAAATTTAAAAAAAAGTAAGTTTAAAAAAAATCTCTTATTTATTATAATTAAAATTTTATATTAACATATCATTCAAAAAAAAGTATATTAGCACTTCTTATCTAGATTTGATATAGTCTTATCATATATTTAGGCATATGATAATCTCAAACTGAATGCCAATTATCTAAAAGGTGCTCTCTCTCCTTCATTTGTCATGCCCATTAAAAACAAACAAACAAAAAAACACGCCATGAAAAACTCATAAAAAAGAATAACAAATTTTAACTGAAAAATTATTTGTGTGTATAGTTTTTCCAAATATTATGTGATTTTAACCTCAAATATTTCGTTTGAGGGAAGAATTCTTTTTTTGTATTATTGCTTTTTAGTTCAAGTACCTATATTTATTCTTACAGCGTTCTCAGAAAGTGAGTGAAACTTTTATAATGCTGAGTAGAATACTAATGTCGTTTGGGACTAGGAAACTAAAGGAATTTTAAGGATAGGTGTATGGAGATCACTATGACAAGGATCGTTATAATTTCGTAGCACTATGACCATATTCTTGAGCTCATATGGAAGTTTCTCTATAGTATAAAATGATCGTCACGTAAAATTCTGTTCTTAAAGACCATACACGAAGGTTTTTTACGATTTTAAACATTCGAGAAATAGAACCAAATTTGTAAACACCCACGCGCTAGTTTTTTCTTAACTAGATGTTACAATATTAATGCAAGTGTCGAAATGCAAAATGCGCAACTTGATGAAACGCTGGAGCTAAGTCTATAGTTGAAAACATACAAAAAAATCGGCAATTTTAGTGCGAGATTTTGTTTTGAAAATACGTTTAAAAGATTAAAATAATAATAAAAAAGCGATAAAACCAACCAAACTAACACTGATCAATTTGTAAACCGATACCAATCTAATTTTGTTTCGTCAAATCGTAATATCTACGATTATACAAGATTATACTTTATCTACGATTATACAAGATGTAATCTATTTTGGCGCAAAGAATAATTACTCACAGGATATATGTGGTAGACAACATTTTGTACAATAGAAAGTAATTTATTATTTTGTAAATAATAAAAGTTATTCAATTGACATTATCAATTCATAATTCAATAGGTACTTCTTATAGAAAAATCGTATTCGGGTACTTCTGTATACCAACTGTAGCGTTATCTTACGGACCAACTGATGAAACAATAGTGTATGGCATGGCTCTGATTAATCAATATGCGCTCGTTTCCTAATACTTAAATCCGTTAACTTGAAAAAACGGTGCCATACATAGATATATTACTTTTATTTCTGACAGTTTCAGTGTTATTATATAGAATTTTGTTTGAATTTCTGCTATAGAAGTTTTACTTAAAATAAAAGCTTCATGTAGTGTTTTCCTAGATCTTTTATCATTTCTATGAATAAATAGTGTATATTATGAGACAATAAAAAAAACTGTAATGCATTTTTGAAGACTATTTAGTACACACAAATATTCACTACACAAAACTCATACACACACAAATCCAGTGAGGGAATCATTACAACATTTGTTATAATTTATCAAAAGAATTCTTCCCTTCTAACCCCCCACAAACAAAAATACTAAACATATTTTATTTTAACCAGCTGCTTGCAAAAAATTACAAAATGGTTCAAAAAAAAACAACTCTTTAAACAACAACAAAAAAAAGTATATAATTAACTAATTTAACTTACAAATTATTATTATAAGTTTTAAAACGTACTAATTTTTAAAAATAAATTGTTTTTTTAAAGTAACTTAAGTCACATAGAAAATATAATGACTGATATTAATATTTTTCTCTACTTAATTAAAAAAAAAAAACACAACATTTGATGTGACAAAAGTGCGTTACGATTGTAAAATAAATATTAAAAAAAAAACAATAAAAAAAAATTATGCGCAGTACACAAAAAAAAATCCCTTTTTAAAAAGTAAGATTAAATGATTTTAAAAAAAATGCTTATGAATGAATTTTGAAAATATATATTTAAAAAAAAAAGTATTTATTATATTATAAATTTAAGTCGTTTTTTAACAAAAAAAATTTTAAATACACGAATTTTGAGAATGAATGAAAGAATCTAAATAAATAAAATCGCGCGCGGTTGATTGACGACGCTATAATAGCTCTCTCTATAATTTTTGATTAAAATCGTGATACATTTTAAGTTTTCTCACAATTTTTCTCTTCACCTTGTGGTTTTGTATTGATAACAAACAAAAAAATCATTATTAAAGATTTAAAAATCCATATTTAAATAAAACAAAAAAACTATTATTACTTTTAAAAGTTACATCTTTTTGAATTACTAAAAAAAAAAAAATATTAACTATACATCTTTTACCTATAGTGGTTATTTATTAAATCAAAAACAAAATAACAAAAAAAAAACTTATTACAATATGATATAGTTTAGTTATTATTAATAGTATATTAATTATATCAAAACAAAAAAACAAAAAATTAATACATTTTAAACTTAATAAAATGAACAAAATAAAAAAAAATTATTAAATTATGTCAAGTTGACATGTATTGCAAAAAATTTCTTTGAGTTTTATTTCATTTTTTTTCTTTCCATTTTTATCCAAAAATACATTATTTTAAAAAAACCTTTTCTTTTTTATTTTTATTTTCCTTACAATACCAAGAGTTAAAGGTTGTGGGTTCGATCCCCATCCAAGATGTGTATGTTTTGTCATATCAAACAATGATATCAATTATACCGACCTAACTAAAGAGCTAATCTATCGGCGAATTTATTTGTTTACACCTATTTTTAATGATTTTGCTCACACTATAGTAGATCTACCTGTCTGTGACATGTCTAAGAGTTAATATATCCAACGGGTTTCGTAAAGTCTGCATTCATGGTCCACCAAACCCATTGAAAAACGAAACGAAAGGAAATATTTCGATACACTCATTTACGCCTTTCTTAAAATATTCGATATTCTTAAAAATATGTTCGTTTCTGGACACACTTTGATGGAAATTTGCTTATTCCAAAAAAATGCTTTAACCGAGATCGTACCCTGATAATGATTAAAAAATGAGCCTGGTTGAGCTCCTGGAAGAGATAAAATAAAACAATTAGAATACGATAAATGCAGTTTAAAAGTAAGTACCTTGAGAGATTCGCAACAACTAAATTTTTTTGCAATAAAAAATGAATCGCATTTTCTTATCATTCAGTTAGCTACAAAGTTTCAAATACGATATCGATATTTAGTGATAAGAAAACTGGTGATCCTTATATGTATGTATTTGTAAGTACCTAACTGAAACTATGGAGGACAGCACCAGACATAAACACAAGTTTCGAAATTGTTTTCGTGGAGAAATTTTAGTAGTTGTTAGACCTCACAACGAATTATTTTGCATTTAAGATTATTTTCTTAGAAATCCAGTTTATATTCGAACTAAGTCAATATTTTGGACCAATAAGCTTCCAAAATATGATAAAATGTAATATCCAAACTTTGGAACAAATATATCTCCAACAAATTGGAACAAATATATATGTATCTGCCTGCCGTAAATGGTGTAGATAACGCACTCTCCATTAGAGTATGAAAAGCAATGAAAAACAATCATACTACGATTCCTTCCTTTTGCTAAGTGAATCAGTTGAACACAGTCGATAATGTTGCAATTCATCTAATTACGTCAATATTTTAATTTTTGTAATTGTCCTTGAAGAAACTTCTTACACTACCATAAAGTTTACTATAAAATCTACCGAGACAACGTAGTCGTTAAATTTGTACTTATATTTATTTATAAATCAATATAAAGAAAATTACAATTACAAAAAGAATGAAAACCAGCGTTTATTAGTTAGTCAGTTCTACCTAGTGACTCAGACAAGCATTATTGATACACCAATTTACCGTATGGTAGTGCTGCAATCAGAATAGTGAATAAAATGAAAGAGAATCTTGAATAATATTAGTTATCTCTATGGTCAAATCAATAAATGTCAAAAAATATTAATAGTTGTAATTCCTTGTTCGCTATTGAATGTGAATATAGATGTCAGCATTTGGAATTTATACCATTGACCTATGTTATTTAGAGGTCAGTGGTATATACATATAGGTCTGTCTAGTCGATAGTATCACAAGTACATGTGTGAGAAAAAGATGAAACTAAATGATAGTTTGTATGATTGAAGAAAGATGCTTGCATGTTCAGAGTGTTGTCAATAAATCAATAAAGTTTGTCTAGTGTATTTAAACTACCGATTTAAACTCCCAGATGTCAGCCAATTGTAAATAGTTTTAAAATTGAATCAATTTGTATTTTACAAAATCATAAAGTGTATTCATTAATATGTAATTCAACGATCAAAAGAATCTGGTTGCGTAATTTTTGGGGTAAACTGAAATGTTTTTCACATACAATCAGGATTACAAAATTTAATTCATCGTTCGTTACATGAAGAATAGATATATTAGGAGAGCGAACGTAATGTTAAAAAAACGGTCAAGAATTGGTGTAACTATCTTTTATCAGTAGGGGTCACTGGTCTCAGTGCCGTACGGAATTTAAATGTTTAAATGTAGGCGCCAAGAAATCACTTTCATTCAGTTAATAAGAAGTCTTAGTTTTATAGATAATAAAAAATTGTTTTCGATTATCAAGTAATAATTAAATAAATATTAATAATAGAGAATTCTTAATAATCTGCAATAAATTATAAGATGAAGAATCATAGTGATAATTGCAATTAATAATTACAAATATATGTTTACAATACTAACATATATTAGATAAAGAAAGAAGATGACAACCGGTAATTACAGACCATATTCCTTTCGTAAATGCAGACACGCATTCCTAACCTTAAACAACCTTCCACTCATAGATATATAACAGTATATCTATGCTTTCCCTGTACAACATCGTCCCATTTTTTCACATTTATAAAATTAAACAATTTTTATACTTACAATTTTTATTTGTAAGATGTGATAACCGTTGATTTTAATATGTAATAATAATAATAATTCCGTACGGGCAGATTCGCACTGCCGCTAGTGGCGAAAATAATAACTATGATCTCTACACGTTTTTGAGGACACAAAAACAGACGAATTGCATATGTCGTTCAATCTCCTAATATATCTATTCTTCATGGTTCGTTAATTCAAAAGATTACATTGCATCAAAATGGCGGATGATTTTACGCACATATATAGTAGATAGACCAATCTTTTAGTGTCCAGGCAAGGCCGTATAGACAATATAGCAGACTTTTTGAAGTTTTTTCGAATTACATAGCTTGTCCTATTACGAACCAGGTAAGTACCACTGTTTTAACGGCAAAATATTTACTAATATATTTGCCTTTAGGGAAAAACCAGGTAAATATTTCAATATTTAAGGAACTCCAAAAATATAGGAAGAGGAAAACTATGGGTAAATATTTCCAAATAAAATAGACAAATATCGCAAAAAATATGTTTTTTTTTTTCAAATCGTTTTGTAAAGCGGTTTTTGAGATCAAAGTACATTATAAAAATTGATAATTATGTTCTCATCAAGGTGATCAAAGTTGTTCCAAACTGTTGCCAGAACAGATAATTATGAATTCCTCTTGAAACACCTTGATTATGTAAAAAATATTGATTTCAACTCAGAAGACTTCTAATTCTTTAAAAATTTTTCCGACTTCTTTAACACTTTATTATGAGTTTTCATATGTCTATTTAACGATGAACTTTGACTAAAGGCCCGTATACATATTTGACACACATACGGACGTTCTTTTGTATGTGTCCGTTCGTGCCGTAACATTAACGATCGTGTCACAAAACCTTTATTACAAGTACCACATTTAAAAGGTCTTTCTCCCGTATGTATACGCATGTGCACTGTTAATGCACCCGTTTTTGTTAATCGCTTCTTACAAATACTGCATTCGATTTTGGATTGTTGATTTAATCGATTATCATCGTTCTTTAATGTGTGTTGCGTGCGTCGATGTGTTCGCATATCCGTATTTTGTCTGAATGCCCGGCCACAGATGTCACAAACGTAAGGTCTTTCATCGGTGTGTCGTCTCATATGTATTTTTAATATATTTTGTGACACAAACGATGTCTTACATATATTGCAAAAAAATGGTTTGTGACCTAGAAAAAAAGCAAAATTAGTTTTAATCCTGAGCCTGTGCGTCGAGGAGGACGAAACATCCAGCCACATCATCTTGAACTGCGAATATCTCTGTTACAGCAGAGACTAGATATTCAGTGCATCTCACTCCGAATATATGAACCTCCAGGAATACCTTATCAGCAAGCTTCTGACCATTGCCAAGATGTGGGAGAGGCGAATCTCGATCAGACTGAAGTAGAAGAGGGAGCACAATTGGCCATAGAGCCCAAGTGCAATATTTTTTATACCCCAAGATATATCTATCAATCTAATCAAGTCAAGCGATTTGACTTTAATCATCCACTCACTGGGCAGGGCAACTTCTGGTTGTCTCTGATTTCTGGCAATCACAACCAAATTGGCGGACTGGACCAATATATTGCTTATCACCACTTTAGAATTAATAAAAAACAAGAAAATAATTACCCGTATGATATCGAACATGATAATCCAAACTGCCTTTTTGTCGAAATCCTTTACCACAAAATGAGCACAAATAAGGTTTTTCACCCGTATGATTTTTCATATGCTCAAGCAGAAAACTTTTATACGGAAATTCTTTGTTACAAAATTCACACAAATGTTTTTTGGACAATTTGTCGCCAATTTTATCCGAATCTGAATGACTTCGAATATGTTTATCGTATAATTTCTTGTGACAGTATACCTTATCACAAATTTCACATTCATATTCGGCTTTTAAATGTGATTCGATAATTACTGCATATGATTCCTCAAAACTATCATTAGATTTCGCATCGAAATTTTCTTCGGTACTCTCGTATTTTGTAATCATTTTGTATGATTCGATACATTTTTGTTGAAAATCGAAAGCATTCTTCAGATCTGTTACACATTGTGAGCATAATTTTTTTGTCGTATTGTCGCATTTTTGTACCTAAAAACATGTAGACTGCAGATTACAAGATTCAAATTGTAGTTTATCGAAAAATTCGAAGCTCGATCAAAAAAGAAAAATCATGAATTATAATTGGAAGAAAATGGATGCAGTCATTTTTCTTGGCTTTCTTACAGCTTAAAAATTGAATAAGATAGTGTTTTGATTATTACGCACGTAAAAACTCTAATTAAATTGATATTTTATGTTAAATTGATATTTTTTTGTTTGTTTATAACAAACAATATAACTACCCCCCCCCCCTCACCCCTCTTTGACCGGTTTTCTCTTACATATGGTTCCTCTTTTTGATAATGCAAATATAATTTTAAATATTAATTCTTAACATACATACAATTCTTATGTAAAAAAATAAGAAAAAAAGTTAAGAGGGACCTTTAGACACTAATATTGTGTTTGGCGCCAATTTTAGTTTTATTAACTTATGGGCATATTTTTTCTGCTGCCAAAATATGACTTTTCAGTGGTAATTTTTCGTAGCAAATACTTTAAACTCGACTGTTTTCATAACTCAATTTGTTATCTATGCTATTTTTACCATATCATAAGAAACTAACCTCAAGTAACGATAAACTTTCATACATTTTCGCGAAAGATTTTCCAATAGATATTTCATCATAAATGGAAATCATTTCATTTGCATTTCTTAAACACACCCGACATACATTTTCATACATTTTATATAAATATTCTAACAAAATGTACTTTTAAAGAGATGCTTGTACTTTGTAGGATAATTACAAATTTTTGAGCGGCATGTGCTTCTGCTCATGTTTGGAGCTGTCAAACTAAAACATTTAACTTGAATTATGTTTCATATATTTGTATTAATTCGATGAAATAATGGATAAAAAATCAATTACGAGAAAAGTGAAGAAAATAGAATTCGAAAAAGTATGCCGAACATGTTTAGGTGAAAATCAAATGTTAAAATCTTTTAATAAACAACTTGTCGACATGTTAAAAGCGTGTGCATCTGTGAATGTAAGTAAAACAATGAATTTGAATTTTTGTATTTTTCATTTTAAAATGTCAAAATTAATAACTTTGATCAATTTTTATGAACATAAAAGTAATTTTAAGAGCTCTTGTATTGAAATATTTCTCTTTTTTCTATTGTGTTTCACAGGTGAATGATTCGGACGGATTACCACATAATATTTGCATCCGATGCTATCATGAGTTGAACCGATGTTTTATGTTTAGAAAAAAGGTTGAACGTTGTGAAATTAAATTAAAAAAGATGCTCATTGATAGAAACAAAAAAGCCAAAAAAATAATCACCATTGATGGTGTACAAAATAACGATGATGAAATTGTGCCCTCAAATACGGATTCCCATCAAACTCGATCCGTAACAAAACGAGCCGCCGCTGTTGTAAAAACAACGGATATAAATCTTGTAAAAGTTGAGGTTGATGAATTTTCTCAATTTCTCAAAGTAAAAGATGATGAAATTTTTCTAAATGAACCACCTCCATTAGTTCCTTTATTACCAATTGCCCCTGAAGAAATTCCTGATTTCCCTGTAGATACCAAATCTGGTGTAAGTTCCGTTGAATTAGCTCTACGCCCCCTGTCCGATGAAACCCCACCTTTAATTCCAATTAAATCGAATCTTCCAAAACCGATACCTGCCTTAGATGCGCTTAGTACTGCTATGGCGAATAGTAATATAATTGTACCAAATTTTTCCTGTCCTACATGTACCGATGAATTTACGGATCCATTCGAATTAAAAGCACATATGACGAATATGCATTTACATAATTCAATATTGCTCACGTGTAACATTTGTAAAAAGGAATTTGCCGATCGGAATCGATTAATTGGGCATTTAAAAGGACACACTGTACAAAAATTGTATGCGTGTAAAATTTGTGGAAAACGGTATCCGAATCCAAGCACTTTCAAAGTACATATGCGTACGCATACCGGTAAGTAATTTGGTTTCAGATTTTTAGGGTCTAACGATGATTTTTTCCCAAATTTAATCTTGTATTAAAGTGAAAATGAGGTTTTGGTTCCGAAAATCTGGTACATAAATACCCTTTGGTATCATAAAACGAAATCATATCTGCCTTTTGCGTCTCTGTAGTCTTTTTGACACCTAATCACGAGGTCCTTTCTAAAATAGACCATGATACGAACAATAAGATTTGTCAATGAGCATCTATAGGGATGATGGAAAGACTCCCAATTCCGAGACGACTGGCAATGGGCAGGTCTGTAGAACACTCCTTTACGAGAATGGCATACCTTATGATTTGTACCAGGTGGAAGTAATAACAAAATGGCGATGATTGGCAATGCCCAGTCCAGTCGAACACTCCTTTAGGGGAATGACATACCTTATTATTTATACCATGAAATTAAATACTTAATAAAATTAAAATACTTTAGGTGAAAGACCATTCAAGTGCCAAATATGTAACAAAGGTTTTATCCGTTGGGCGGGTGTTGTTGGCCATATGAAATCACATAACGAAGCGAAACCATACGAATGTGAAATATGTCAACGTGGTTTTAAAATGCAATCGAATTTAGAACGTCACAAAATTTTACACACTGGAGAGATGCGATTCTGTTGTAGTTATTGTGGGAAAACGTTTACCCAAAATGATAATTTGCAGTTACATGTTCGAACATATCATACGAATGAGCGGCCATATTTATGTAACGAATGTGGTGAGTATTTTATTAAGATTCTGGGCAATATTCGCAAAAAAGTATCTTTACCTCGTAAAAGGTTGTATAGTTCTGACTTTTTGATAAGATTTGGAAAAAAATGCCTAGATTTTATGGCTGGATTTGATTTCCCGATCACTATTACCAATTTGCTAAACTCTTTTCTTGGGAGCTAATCCCGATGTCGGATAATGTTACATATCTAAAAGTCAAAACTAGGGATCCAACCTTTTGCAAGGTAAATATATTCCACTTCTGGATTAAAACTAAAATTAAATAAAAATGGGGTTATGTTTTTCTAGGAAAATCTTTCGTAAGTTCGACACGATTAAAACGTCATATGTGGGTCCATACTGGCTACAAACGTTACATATGCCAACATTGCCCAAAATCATATTCCAATCTGAATGATTTAAAAATTCATTCAACACGAACGCATGGAAACGGAAATGACGAACAGGAGAAACCTTATCCTTGTGCAATATGTGATATGCGGTTAGTTTTGAGAACCTTTCTACCCAAAAATTTTATCCTAAGTACCTACGTTTTATTTTTTTAGATTTTTCCATCCATGTCGCTTAGCAAAACATTTAAAAACACATGAACGCCCTTACAGTTGCACAGAATGTTCCAGAACATTCTCACGTGAGGATACATTAAATAAGCATGTTAATAAAAAACATGGTATAATATTGATTACGTCTCAGCAGGCTGATGAGGATCAGTTAGTGGACGAGCAGGATATTAAAATTAGTGTTACAACGACTGATACAGAAGAGCATATAATTTTCTGTACTTGAATATAGAGACAGCTTTATTGGATTTAGTTTAAGGATGTAAAAGTGCATTTGAAGATTTTTAATTTTAGGAAGGATTCATCTGGCAGGATAGTAAAACTTCGCCTTAGTCTCTAAATGATGCCATATTTAGTGTAAATTCTTGAAAAATCTACTGAAATATTTCCAATTCTTTTTTCTTCTAAGTCTCCCACAAATCAATGCGAAATAGTGATATTTGCGACTGAGCTCACGCCCAAAGGTATTGGTGGTAATTGAGTTTCAACAAGTAAAAATAACGAGTAATTTCACACAATTATTTTTATAAAAGGACATTTTTTGTCCTTAAATTTTTTACGGTTTCAAAGATGGATATTTCCCAACCTAGAGGCGATAAGCAGGGTCTAATTTTGCCTATTCACGAACTTGACCCTATTTTTAGCTCTAGAACACAAAGTTTCGTTACCACTTTTCGTTTCTTAAATATCTTGTCTAGAACAAACGGATATGCGTCCTCTTCCTTACGCCGTTTACATCCGAATCCATATTGTAAGAAGTAGGTCTGCCCATTATCTTGGAAAACGAGAGGTGATCGAAGGGTAAATATATAATACTGAAAACTGATTTTTTTCACACGTTTATTTTTGGGACGAATCGGGATATCGGTAGCGGTCGCGAATGTTTTCCTTTAGTCTATGGGGAGCTGAACTGGTAAACAATGGACATTCATCGCTTAATTATACTGAATTAATTCCTATTTGAGAGAAACATTTAAATCTAGTGCTATTATGTGCCAATTGAAAATGTTTTTCTATTTCTAAATAGACCTTCTCAGATCACTCTTTGTATGGTTCAGTCGTTATTGCTGTCTGTTCGATCAAATAAAAACCGTTGATTAGGTCTATTAGTTCCATTCTCTTATTTTACTCAATATTGTTGTATACTTATGGTAGCTTTCTTATATTTTTTCTTATAGTAAAAAATAAATAAAGATATATTTGATTAAAAAGGTTTTCTCTTTTTTTTCAAAACGTTAAGACGAATTCACATGGCAACAAAGAAAGCAGGCATTTTGAAATAGATTTTATTAATCGGCATTTGACCAAATTTGACAGTAGTAGATCTTATTCATCGATATTTTGACAGAATAAGATTTACTTAAAATTATTTTGGTTATGTGAATTCGACTTTTAAGATCCTTTTAAGAAAATAATAATAATACAGAAAGTAAGTTTTGACTTATTTTTATTTTAACATAATATTTTTTTTATACATACAATGTTTTTTTCCAATAAAAATTAACACATTCGATTCAAGAAGAATTTAATTCAAAAAAAAAAAATGATTTCGAATTAATTATCTTCGGTCATCTTTAGAACGTACCCTTCAAAGAGATGATTCTACTCTATTGATTTATACTGACGATATTCCAATTTGGTTTGAACTTTTTGAAGTTCATTACCTCGTTTTTCTTCGTTTTAGTAATTGCATTATACATCTAATTATATAAAAAAAGAGGCCATTTTGATGCCATTTCCATGTTAGCATAAATTTAGAAGTACACGCAAGAAACAAACAAATGTCTTTCCTTTTCCAATAAAGTAGAAGTTCCTTTCAATGAAATCACAAATTAAACGAACTTTTAAGTTCAGTAATTATTCCTTAGTATTTATTTACACAATAAATACAGACGCTAGCAAAGAATATTTCAACTGTTCAAAGAATGGAAACGAGCGTATATCAGTTATTCAGTTCCACCTTTAGTATCTGAGAGAAACATTATTGGTACCCCAATTTGACCATAAATTGCAATCGGAATTCAGAATAATATCATAGAGATTGAATAATTTTTTTGTCCAAGGAAACAAAATGGTAGCCGTCAAAACTCTTATTTTGAAATAATTGAATTAATTTGTGTTTACAAATAAAAGTATTTTTTCGCACATGGGGAACTGGCGTGACTTAATTAAGATGGCTGACTTTAGGTTGCAAATTTAAAATAAATATGTGTATTGTGAATCAGTAGCAGTTAATTTAATAATTGAATGCTTTGTTTGAGTAAAATTTTAAACTGAGCAGGTTCAAATGTAGCTCAAAAGGTTCGTGGATGCCAAAAAAGTAGAAAAAAGCACAAATTTGGTTCGAGCAGTTGTACTGACGATGTCCATTGTAATTCCATAATAACTATTTGTTTTTATTCAATTGTATGGAAATGAATCTCACGTGATGCAATGCAACCTTATCATTGTTAGAATTTTACCCACCAGACGTTGTGACCAAAGTGGTCAGTTCCCAATTGAGTATAAAAATGTAGTACAATCTTTTGCCCAAGTTTCTTAGGCCCATTTTCGTTCTTCAGGTTAGTTGTCATATTCTTTGTACAAATGGTAGTGTTTAAAATCAAAATGGATGCTGCCTAAGTATAAATATTTGTAGCAGCGCTATACGAAGATGAATTATAACATTTTTGTTGATGACTCGCATTATTTATATTATTCTTATAACAATAATTTGACATTGTTGAATTATTATCCAATGTTTGATGTACACCATTACTTCCAGGAACTGCCGTATTATTACTAGCGCCACCCAGATAATGATGTAAATGTTGTTGTAAACTACTGTAATGATGATGATAGGTGGCAGCAGCAGCTGCATTATACGCATGCGTATTTAATACATCATTATAACTAGATGGTGTCGGGGAATTTATTGATTTTATACTTAAATTCTCTGCTGCTAGATGGTGAGACTGTGTTGATTGCGGTGTTGTTGAATGCTGATTTGGTTCGGTTCTATGATAATGATGATTTGTATGATGATGGTGCGAGTGATGATGATGATTTAACATAATTTCATGATGATTTTGTTGATTTATGTTTGTGGTATTTGGTGCTGCACCATAAGCCATATTAAATAATGCTTCAGGATCACATACAAATTTATATACATAACGTTCACCTAGAAAACAATTACAACGGAAAATTGAGTACTCGATTGAATGTAACGTTTTGTTGTGGGCGTGTTTCAATATGTGATAGCAGTCATACAGACACGCCTACTTTTACTGCAATGTTTGCTGGCAAAAAAAAGTTGTGATATTTTTCTACTAATAGTATTCGAGTTCGATTAAATTGAGTTTCGAAAAATCGAGTGGCAACCTAAGCCATTTTCAAACATAGCCGATATCGAATTTGATTGACTGGGATGAAATTTGCTGACAACAGCACCCACACGGTGCAAACATCGATCAAATGAATTTTGAGTATTTTAGAATTCCTATTGATTTGCTCCTCTTCTTTCGACGTTCCATTTGTTGGAACAGTCTCTCAGATCGATAATGGAAAAAGAACGTTTCATATAACTTACCAGCAACTTTTTGCATGATGCCCTTCTCATAGTAATAACGCAATGATCTGCTTAATTTGTCGTAATTCATAGCCGGTCGATTCTTTTGAGCACCCCAACGCCTTGCCACCTAAACACAGAAATTAATATGTAATAAGAGCTAGTCCAAGACTATGGATATGAGTCCACGATAATTGGGACTTGCACATTTAGATCAGAAACGGGAATCATCAGATGTTGATCTTGGAAAAGAGAAAATGAAAAAGGAAAACAAAATGTGAGAGGACGTAGATTTGGAGGATACAATTCTTCGATAGGTAAACTGACCTCTTCTGGTTCAATTAATTTAAATTCCATACCACGGCCAGTCCATGCAATGCACCCAGCACTTGAATCGGGTGCATCCAATAATGCGACCAAGAATTGCCATAATTGTAAGGATCCACGTCTGGTTTGTGTTTGTGGTCCATTATTATTACTGCCTAGTATTGAATTTTTATTGGTTGTGGCTAAAATCAAAAAGTTATCTTGTTACAACTGAACCAAATTTGCATAAGCTTTGTAAAGGTAGTGGGATAATGGTGGCTGATGGGTCAAATTGTTTTTTTGGTCATTAATTTCACATTTTCTTTATTTAAGAAATATAATCAAAATAAAAAATTATAATTAGACGACAGTTGCCTAACTAACAAACAAGTCATGGCTTAAACATAGGAAAAAGCTTGTTAGGCAAAAACAGTGAGACCAAACACAATATCGATTGAACTATACGAATACATGTAGGTCGAATCTTGCCCGAACCATGAGGGCCTGAGTAATGTGAAAAGCAAGTATCTCTTTCGTAAAACCACAATTTTAAAAATTTATTCGTGAGTAATTAAATTACAAAAATCATCTGTTAACCTTTAAACAGTTATCATGATCACACTCAATCAATTTTACAGCTACTCTTTAAAACTCAATCAAATTTGTACTAACTCTAATATAAAAAAAAAAAATCGTATACCTGAAATCGTATTCAACTGAGTCGAAGTTGATTGTGTCGATGTCGTATTCCCATTCGCACTATTATTATTCCCACTATGAAGATGAACACTACTTGCAGATAGTAATGAAGTTGATACAGCCACTGCTGTGTTCGAACAGGATGTAGTGGATGAAGCTGCGATCACAGCAGGTGTTCCACCTAATAATATACTAGGATTTAAATGAATTAAACTATTATGGTTGTTGTTGTTATTGTGTTCAACATTATTGTTGCTATGTAGTAAATGTTCATCGGCATCATTATTTAATTCTGTTTTATGTTGAGTTACGCCACTGCCACCTGAAACAGCCCCAGATATTATTGACGATGGTGTTGTTATTACGACCGGTGTTAATTGTTTGTCATCGGCGTTGTTTGTTGTGAGATGTTGTTGTTCCAAATTATTTTGTTTCCAATGATGGTAATCTTTGGTATTGTTGAGATTGTTATTTAAATGACAGAATGTGAAATTTCCTGGAAAAAGAAATTGTTCTTTAATAATTCTGTTTGTAAGCTAAGAGTAGGATAGATAGATTGTAGAGGCTGGCCTGGACGGGCTACACTTCGACCATAAGTTCGATTGTGATGCCTAAGGATGTGAGTGGAGTGGAAAGAATTGAGTAGTGAGTAGACTAGGAATTGGTAGGAACTATGCCGATATTCATCTGGAGTTCGTGAAGGAAACTGCAGAAAACTTTCTCAAGTATAGCCCGTTACTTCGTTCTTGTCCATACGTCGACAGTTTATTCAATTAACCGCCCTTTTTTTTCTAAATAATTGACAAACTGCCGATATCGGGATTCGAACCCATAACCTCCCAGTTTCCAAGTATGCATACTGCGCAGACATAACGCCTTAGACCGCTCAGCTACCCGGACTGGTAAGAGCAGGATAGTGAAGGCTCCTTTCGATAGTGAAGGCCCCCTTAGTATGTTTTGATTTTAGAAAATTGTCATATTAATTTAAAAAAAAATGAAATAAACAAATACAAATTTCTCGTTATAAACTGACTTGGAAATAGGAGAAAATTTTATAGTTTTTAGCGAATTTTCGAAGAAAAAAAAACTACCGGTTTTGTATTGGTTCAACGAATTTCGGAAAAATTTCTTCAAATGTTCGAAGATACCTAGTAGATGTCACAAATGACCATCATTGTGAAAACTATGTATATATGAGTTTATATATGGGTGTACCTGTATGCGCTCTAAAAGCCACAATTTTAATATGATGCTTATGAAATTCGGTATGGACCGCTTGCGTACTTTATTTGAAAGACCAAGTTTCTTAGTGGGAAAAATCAGATAAGTGAAAAGGGAAATAATAGAAAAAAAAAATTAAAATCCTGCGTAGGACAATTCGTAGCCCTAGGCAGCTGTAATATTGCCGCCTCCCTCCTTTTAAGGTACATTTTCATGCTGACGCTTGTACGCTTTCAAATGAAATGTTTTACTTTTCTATCTCCCAAGTAGCGTTATATCTAGTGTAAGCGATCAAAATTTGTCGTCCCAGAACACTTGCCACCTTGAATAGGAGCCTACCTTGCCAACCCGGTAAATCCGCCACTGGTCATTACATGTGACATGCCTTTGTCGAAACCTTTAATAATTTTGTAAATGATATTTTTATTAAAATTTATTTTGACGCGTTTATCAAAACTGAAACTTGAAAACTTAATGAAGTAAAAACATTGATCATTAATGTCTAGGCGACATAATAATATAATAATAATAATAAGATATATATTATTATTAATCAGAGGGTAGTTTTTTTTTCTTCTTCTTCTCCTGTATTGTTGACATTTCTACTAAATAATGACCCTTGTTTGTTCCGAATACACATCATTCAAATAGCCAGCCAATTCACCCAACATAATCATCATCATCATCCAACAATGTGGACAGATATTAATTTCTCTGTACACAAAGGTCATACTTTATATATAGAAAAAAATATAGTCGGGATATGATGACTTCAGATACTCTAGCTAGCAGCTAGCTACTAGCTACTAGCTATGTGTAATAGTTTTTACCATGAATAAAAGCGTCTTATCCGAGTGTCATCCCCTAATATAACCTATATTCAATTATTTTATTCAATTACAAATTTGTTCATTCAAAATCTACGTTTAAAACTTAATTCAGATGATTGTTTTTCCGGAAGATTTTTATAAAAATGGTTACAGATAAACTTCCACATACATAACTGCTATAAACAGAGCAGTTTTTTGAGGAAATTGTAATTGTGTCATTAGTCCACAAAAGTAGCGCTCATTTTTCAAAACTTTATATAATTAATTTGTGCCTTATTCATTCGGCTTTCGAAAAAATACTTCGGAACTGTCGCCAAACTGTCAATCCCCGTGGTGTGTCCTCTCTTAATTTTGTGGATGAGAGACCAGTCTAGAAGTGTTTACTTACAGCGTTTTGTTGACCAGTCAAGTAGCCGAGCGGTCTAAGGCGTCATGTCTACGCAGTATGCAGCACTTGGAAACTGGGAGGTTATGGGTTCGAATCCCGACATCGGCAGTTATAAAAAAAAAAAAAGAGGCGGTTGATTGACTAAACTGTCGGCGTATGTACAAGAACGAAGTAACCGGCTATGCTTGAGAAGGTTTTCTGCAGTTTCCTTCACGAACTCCAGATGAATATCGGCATAGTTCCTATCATAGTCGGCTGCATCCGCATATCCTACCAATTCCTAGTCTACTCACAAATTCCTTCCACTCCTCTCACATTCTCACATCCTAAGGTATCATAATGGACCTTATGGTCGAAGTGTAGCCCGTCCAGGGCAGCCTTTACAATCTACCTCTACAGCGTTTTGTGGACAACAGAATAATGTTACAATGGAATATAGATAGATATATCTTGGGATATATATATATATATATATATATAAGTTGAATTTTGACTTTATGGCTCATTCCCCTTCTATTCAGTTTGACGAGATTCCCTCTGCCATATGTTGGCAATAACCAGGAGCTTGCTAATCAGGCCTTCCTGAAGGTTCTTATATTCGGGTTGAGATGCATCGAATATCTTTTATCTGCTGTAACTGAGCGGTTCGCAGTAAAAGCTAATATGGCTCGATGTTTCCTCCTCCTCGCCAGACAATCTGCATATATTGGATCCGTTATGGAGTCCCATTGTGTGCAGATGCTTCCGTAGAGTACAATGCCCGGTGATGAATCTGGGAACTATCCGCAGCTGTATCCTGTTCAGGTTCAGTGCATAGAGGGGCAGCCTCTTCGATGCACTCCGAAGTAGTATTTTCTCAAGCTTCTACTGCGGTATATTTTCCCAGTGATCACGTTGTTCAAACATTCATCCACTCGTTAATAATCTGTTTACATGCAGTCTTTGGAATTCCAAAAATAGACCCTGGTCTATGAAGGGTTTTCAAACTCCCTTCTTTGCTGAGGTATCCGTTCAACTGAATGTAGCGCTAGTCGATAATAATATGAAATATACAGAGTATATTTATCTTGTGGGTGTAAAATTTTGATTGAAAAATCATATGCAAATTTAGAATTCTGTTTTTGAATATAAATTGATACACAAACAACACAATGAAAAAAAAACCGCGTTGATTAAGAATCCGGGTCACGTATTTAGTATTCAATTTTTTTTTTTCTTCATATTTATTATCCTTACATCGAAAGTGTATCGCAGGAAATTGTATGGAAATAATCATATCTATTGATATCTATATATATATACATTATATATATATATATATATATATATATATATATATATATATATATATATATATTAAATGTATATATATATATACATAGATATTTTTTTATTAGTTTTACGCGAGTATCAACACACAGTGTACAAACAAGTGTAAAGTATGTACAGCGTGTCTCAGGACCAACCACTATCGTTAGGTATTCACAACATATTCATGGATATCTTACGTATCTCAAGAAATGCCTGAAAAAAATTCATCTTATGAATGTTTTTAGCCATTCCTTACACTTCTTTAACTAGTCCAAGTAGCCGAGCGGTCTAAGGCGTTATGTCTGCACAGTATGCATACTTGGAAACTGGGAGAAAATTTCCTCCTTTTTCTAAGTCAATTTATAACAAGAAATTTAAATTTGTTTATTTCATTAAAAAAAAAATTAATTTGACAATTTTCTAAAATCAAAATATACTAAGGGGGCCTTCACTATCGAAAGGAGCCTTCACTATCCTGCTCTTACCAGTCCAAGTAGCTGAGCGGTCTAAGGCGTTATGTCTGCGCAGTATGCATACTTGGAACCTGTGAGGTTATGGGTTCGAATCCCGACATCGGCAGTTTATCAATTATTTAGAAAAAAAATGGCGGTTAATTGACTAAACTGTCGACGTATTGACAAGAACGAAGTAACCGGCTATGCTTGAGAAGATTTTCTGCAGTTTCCTTCACGAACTCCAGATGAATATCGGCATAGTTCCTATCATGGTCGGCTGCAGCCGCATATCCTACCAATTCCGAGTCTATACACATAAATTCCTTTCACTCCACTCACATCCTCATATCCTTAGGTATCACAATGGACCAAGTGTAGCCCGCCCAGGGCAGCCTCTACAATCTATCCATCTATCTGATATAACTTGTTTGCTATTATCGTGCATGCTTCGTAGCGTAATCGTAGCTTCTGACAATCGGAGCAAAAAGTACAAAAGACAGTAATTTTATTTTGATATTTGTTTAGTAATTATTCTGATACATCCTGTATGTGTGTCGAGGTGCTGATGTATAAATAACATACTGAATAGAAAAAATATAACCACCCTAATAATCTCATTCCCGTTACGCACAAAGCTTTTAAAGATGAGATGGGAAAAAAATTATATTCTCTAAGATAAATTTGATTTAATATTTAATTTTTCTGTTCTGTTTTTTTTTTTTTGTACCAGTAAGTTGATTTTTTTTTAATAAAAAAAAAATTATGATTTTGTACAAATATTTGTACAGTTTTTATTCGTCCAAATTAAAGAATATAAATCCATATTTAAACCATAATTGGTTGTCCTCGATAGAATATACTTTTAACTTTATCAAAGCACCATTTTGGAACGTTATGTGCACAGATAAAACGAATACTTAATAGATCAAAACATATTTAAGGTAGGTCCAGTATGAAATCACTTAGACAGATTTTGCTAATTTTTTTCCCACAGACAAAAAATAACGTTTTCTAATAAATCTCGAAGTTTTAGAATTTTTGAGCGTTTAGAATGCCAGATAATTAATAACAAAGTAATATTTCTCTCTCATTAGAAGCATGTAAAATTTCATACCCGTCCAACTATTATCTGTTGTATTTAAAAACATGCTTGACAGAAATTATATTTAAAATTTTGCCCCTATTCCTAGAACATTTGTTTGTATTTTATAAATACGTATTTCGATTACAATGTAGTCATCATCAGTATGAATTAGCTGATCGTAACTATCTCTGGGATATGGATTCAGAGATATGTTGCTTGTTGCTAATTTGGTGCCTGTGTCACGAATTAGCAACAAGCAACATATCTCTGAATCCATATCCCAGAGATAGTTACGATTAGTTAATTCATACTGATGATGACTACATTGTAGTCGAAATTCGTATTTATAAAATACAAACAAATGTTCTAGGAATAGGGGCAAAATTTGAAATATAATTTCAAAAAAACCTATAGTTCTCTTTGATTATTTTAATAATCTTTATGCTTGACAGAATTTAAACTTAAAAAACTAGGAGAGTAAAGATAAATATTTCTTAAATAAATTTTTTTTTAAAATCGGATTTTACCGTTTTGTTTTCGAATAATGATAGTTTGAAATTTTTTCTTCTTTCAAAATTACATTAATAGGTTCATAATGATGTCAGATATAAGATATCAAAAACAAAACAGATATCAAAAAACTCCTGGAAAACTTTTCTTTTTAAACAAATCACTCAAATATCTAAAAATCGAAAATTTATTATAGTTTTAATAATGTGTTGCATAAAAATTGAAGCACAGCAACTCGATCAGTTTTCTTATTCGAGCAACGTTCTATGTAATATTTTGTTCCCATGTTACATGCCCCTAATCCCCAATTCCCATCCCTATATTTATTATCTAAAATTCATTAAATCAAATCATTAATTTTAAATTTTCATTAAGATGCAAAAAAAAAAGAAGAAATGTCAAAATTATTTAAAAAAATACTAATTATGATAAATATGTGTTATTTATTAATTAAAATTAATTAATTTAAAAAAAAAAAATATTTACCCTAAAAAAATTACACATGTAGGAGGTGTCCGAAAAGTCATTAGATCATTTTTGAATGAAATTATTTTTGTTCTTTTGTTCTTCAACTATAGTTTTTTTTTGTATGTTAAGCCGTATCATTTTATCACACAATATGGTTGCCTTTTGTTAACCCAAAAAGTACGAAAATCAGATTCATTTTAACGTCCGACCGACACATTTCAAAACTTTCGCTTCTCAATTCATACAGTTTTGAATTTTAGCACTATGGGTTTGATACCATGAAAACCGTTAATCGTATCGTATTTTAACCAACGCCATCGTTTCCGCTAGGTCCAAATTAGCTTAAAACGGAGTTTTTATCAAAATTGGGGACATAAAATTTTCCTCCAATTTTAGCGATTTTATTAAGGGGTACCCCTTGGAAAAAATGCGAAAAAAGTGAAGAAATTTTTGGTTCTCGATTTTAATAATAATCATTTTCTAGGATAATTTTGACCCAAAAAGTACGAAAATCCGGTTCATTTTATCGTCCGATCAACACATTTCAAAATTTTCGCTTCGCAATTCATACAGTTTTGAGGTTTAGCAATATGAATCGGATACCTTGAAAACCGTTAATCGTATCGTATTTTAATCAACGCCATCGTTTTCGCTAGGTCCAAATTAGCTTAAAACAAAGTTTTTATCAAAATTGGGGACATAAAATTTTTCTGCAATTTTTTTTTCTGTTTATTGTTGTCCCGATTCAATAAATCAAGCTATCAGATTTGTTCAAGTTTTATGGTATATACAAATATTTTTACTTAAAAGAAAATTTTGAAAACTATTAACCTTTTTGTTGGAAAATTTTGGTAAACAATTTAAATTTCTATGATAATTTTTGACAAAGGTATATCTATCTGACAAGCATGTCCGTCCGTTTTCGAATGTGCTTTTCTAGCTAGACCAATCGGAACACTCTCATAAATTATAAAACGATGCAAACCTATGTATATAAAATAATATTATATTATATTAACTCTAATAATTATTTTTAGTTAATTTACTATTACAGAGGTGGTGTACACGTATACCAAAAATATTATTATAGTACCTACAGAAAATACTAATTATGATGTTTCCAAGAAAAGTTGAAATATACTAACAAATTTTATTCAATTTCTCAAAAACCGAATGCATAAAATGCAAATCAACTACGAAATTTTGAAAAATGATCGCTTGTTTTTTGGTCCAGAGTACACAATAGGTGCCAAAAGTTAGATAGATAGATAGATACATCCTTCGACCTTATGGTTCTTTGTGCTCCCCTTTCTACTTCAGTCCGACGAGATTCGTTTCGCCCATATGTTGGCAATAGCCAGGAGCTTGCTTATCAAGTTTTCCTGAAGGTTTATATATTCGGGGTGAGATGCATCGAATATCCTGTATCTGCTGTAACCTAGAGGTTCGCAGTCAAAGATAAGATAACGTGGCTGGATGTTTCTTCCTCCTCGCCACACAATCTGCACATAATGGACCCGTTATGGAGTCCCATTGTTTGCAGATGCTTCTGCAGGGGATAATGCCCGGTAATGAATCCGGTAACCCTCCGCTGTTCAGCCTCAGTACATCGAGAGATAGCCTCTTGGTTCCACCATGAAGCTGTACCTTCGCGAGCTCCTGCGTCAAAACTTTTAACAGAGCATTTTTTCAAAAACCGAATAAATAAGGTACAAATCAATCATAAAATTTTTAATTTTTAGCTCGTCTTTTGGCTTTGATGTACAGACAGTCATTTTACCCGCCATTAAATTAATTAACGTACATTATTGGCGGGGGTGGCCAATAATGTTCAATAATTTATTGGCGGGGTACATTATTGGTTTCATTTCTGGTAAGAAAATCGATCTTCTCAGCCAGATTTTTACCGTCCAAAGAACAAAAACTATGACATGAGACTAATAATATTTTTTGTACACTATATACCAGTATATACGAGTATTTGTTACATAATAAATGATATACAACAACTCTATAGTAACTAATATTATTCTCTATGAATATACAAAAACCACCCCATCATCATAATAATATTATATTGTTTAACTACCCCCTCTAATGTATAAAATACATATGTATATAATATTATATATATATATATATATATATATATATATATATATATATATATATATATATATATATATATATATATATATATATATATATTTAATCTATCTACCCCCCGTTCTATTTTACTGGTACAAAATAATATTAATGCAATGTTTATGTAAGGGTTAATTGTCCACAATTACTTAATGAAACAATACATACACACATACATACATCCATCCATACATACATAAACAGTATGTATTATCTATGGTAGGTAATTATTAGATACATTATCTATTATTCAAATCCATTTTAGCTATTACTGTAGTGTTTTTGTTTACGCATTTGTGTATGAATCTATTTTTTAACTGAGTTTACATTACTGGATCTGATTTTCTAAATTTGATGGTATTTGATGTATTTTAGTAGATACAGAAATAACTTTTGAGAATACCGAAACCTCAAAAAAATCAGATTTAATTTTCGTCGAAAAGTCAAAGAAATTTTTGAGGAAATGGAAACGGGAATATATGACGACATCTGCGGATAATTGGATAAGACTGCCTAATATATTTCGAAAACTATAAGTTTTGGGTAAAAATGGTTTTATACAGTTTGTTTTTGCTAAAGTCACTGGTTGTGGATTTATGGAAGAGATCAATTTCAATGCATTGTAACAAAGTTAGCTTTTTTGCCACGTTTTTAGTAGTGTTGTTGGTATCATCTAAGGCAATTTTGTAGTTTCATACTCGTCTTGTTGCGTATTTCGAAAGAAAAACTTGTTCTCACTTTGGTCGAAAAACTGACAAATCTCGTCTTGTGTTGATTTTCGTGAGAAATATAAAAAAAAAAGTGAAAAAGTAGTATTTACTTTACAAACACGAGGTTTTTGTCACAAGTAAATACAAAAGGAGGATCGACACCATTTTCGGAGCCAAAGTTTTTTTTGCTGCTAAAAACTGTACTCTATTCAGGCAAACAAAGATTCTTCCGATAGCCTCAGCTGAGGCAGATTCAAAATGTCTATCAATTTAACATATACATAGATTACAAAAGATAATCAAAGAGTATTTCGACTACAAAGTGGTCATCATCAGTATGAATTAGCATTGTCAAGTTTGATAACGTTCTTATGTTAATTTTATAACATAAATTTATATTACAAAAGTGATTTAAGTGATTAAAACTTGCGATACTCAACTTAAATACTAAAGTTAAGTTTCACACAAAGCATTGTCAAGATAACGTTCTTATATCAATTTTATAACATAAATTTATATAACAAAAGTGATTTAAGTGATGAAAACTTAGCAATAGTTTATGAAGCTGAATATAAATCTTTGATTAAAATTAGTTTTTCACAAAATAAAAGAAACCGAATTGTTTTGTAATGATTTATGAAAATAAAAATTACAATACATCATCACTATAATACAAGAGTAAGTGATGATATGATTTATTTTACACAGAATTGAAAATCTCTCTCTTCGTTAATTTTGCAAAAGGATGATTGAGGTAGGGGGGGGGGAGGAATGGGGATGGTTTGGTTGTTAGAAGGTATAAAACATTTAACCCCTTCATCATTATATACAGTCACTCACTCAGTGACGAGTATTAAGTTAAATACCACGTTATATTATTGTATTAATATTATTAGCAAGTAATAACCTCAGGGCCATTTACAAACCACAGACCTTCAATATAATATACATACAAGCTTGACTTGTATACAATATGAGAGCTTTAAATGAGCTTCAGTCAGTTCAGATATGTTTGTATAATAATACTGATATACATACAGGCTGTCACTTAAATATTTAAGTGATGTAATATATATTATTTACAGTAAGTTCTATCGCGATCCAACAGTGGTGAATTTTGTACAAAATTTTGACAGGTTTCGATTTGTGCTGAACCCATTTGGTTTTAGAGAAAAATGCGTTTGACAAGATGTGTACTTTTTTAAGGAACAACTTTTATATTTTTAACAATTTTGTCAATCGTTCACATGCTTAACATATTTTGGTGTAATAATATCTAAAAAAATATATTTTGCTTCCCCGTCTGACCCACCGACCCTTGGCCTAAGTAGTCCTGGGGTCCTAAGTAGTCCTGCTGACCCTATGCGCTTTCTCTTAGGACTAGAAACGGTAGCGTTTTTTTCCCTACAAATTCAGCAAAGGCCAAGTTTTCTGAGGTATCTTCTGAGAATTCGATGTCCTTTGAGAAACTCTATTGGCAGCAACTTTGCCTAAATTGATAGACATTTTGAATCTGCCTCAGCTGAGGCTATCGGAAAATTTCGTTGTTAGCCTGAATCCTTGACGGATTGTCTAGAGTATGGTTTTTAGCAGCAGAAAAAATTTTGGCTCCGAAACAGGTGTTGATCCTCCTTTTCTTGGACTTTCATAAATATACCATCCCCTTTAATAAAATTATTAACAATAATTTGCAAAATGCTATGAGGTTTTTAAGGGCACTCTCAAAGTTGTCATTTTCCTCAATTAATCCTATTAATCCACAAAGAAGAATTCAAATTACTAGCTAGATCTGCGCAGCTTAAATAACCGACGTTGTAGAACTAGATAGTTGAAATGGCAAAGAGGTGGTAATTACGAAGCGAAGAACCTTGATGTCATTTCAGAAGTGAAAGCAAGGCGGCAAATGTTGCAAAGATCAATTAGGACTGAGAAACGAACACAATTGAAATTGCTAATTTGTACCAAAATATTTACACACATGTTTAAACAGAAAAACCATTTTTTTGTGAATTATTCCCAATAGATTTACTAAATGGCTTTTTTTAATAAATTGAAATAATCTATATCCCACAGGACTCAACAAAATACATTTTAGATAATCGCCAAATCAAATCTCAGTACTTCAGTTGTCTATCTTGTAACCGTTATATTTTTTGTAACTTAATTTTTCGAAAGACCAAAAAAAAATTTGAAAAGCAAAAAAATGAAAAAAAAAATTCAAAATAACATTTTATTCGATTTCCCAAGTGTTTCACAACTGATATAGAGTACACATACATTTGGGTCCGTCCAAACATTCCCATTTATCGTATACACAGAAATTATTCAATCAATTAAGTATGAACGTGAGATGATTATAAAAGGATTCGATCAACTTAAAAAAGTATCCCTTACAAATTAATATGACGTGGATAAGTTTTTTATTGCTAATTACCTTAACTTACTTCGTAAAGTTAAGTTAATTAAAACGTTCTCAAAATGTGTTTTCTTTTTCAATTATGATATTTAATTTTTTACAATTACCTTCTGTAAAATTTGAGGATAGCATTAGAGACATTTCATTACTGAGCCACCAATAGAAAGTGCAGAAATTCGGTCTCAGAGAGTCGCAGAAATGTCGCACATGCTGTAGAGAATTTAGCCTCGAAATTTTACGATGTTGATTCAGTTCGGAATGTTAAAAACATTCGTACAATTGCTGCAGTTCTTGAATATCAACGTGCATGTACTCTTCGATTCGTCGTAGGTCCGAACAATGAACTTGATATTTTATTATGTATGGGAATCCCACATACTAGTATTTGCAAATTAATTATTGTTTTTGTAAATTTAGAGGAGATATTTTTTTTTCCGGTACAGTATCCTAACAGTATATATATATATGTTTACATAAATATATATGTCTACATATTTAAGTAATGTAGACTGTAGAGGTACTTAACTACAATGATTTTAACTACAGTTTTTAATTCTCAATGGAGATAAAAACCATTACACAACGCGAGGAGAGGAGAGGAGATGTGATCTAACATTATGATTGTTGTATCAAATGTATTTATTTCTGTTTTCCATCTTTATCTGTTTCATTAGTTTATGCTCTTGATAAACAGATGATCGTGAGTGGTGTTCAGAACAGATTCGATTTGGGAAAGGTAACCTTTTAAATTTGCATTCATGTTTTATGAATTGAATTAAATTTGTATTATTTCAAATTCATTTTTTATATACCCTGTATGCGATGTATGTAATATATATACATAAGGGTATTATAAGTTTGGTCCCAAGTATATGTAACGGTTGGAAATATGGATTGAAGAAACAAACATTTCATATATGTGTTAATATAATGTTTCAATTACTCAATATAAAATTTGTATTATTCCATGTTAAATTAATTTCGTTCTTATGAGAAAATTGTAGCCCATTTTGCTACAAGTTTTGCCTAATACAGCTCACAATCAATACAAAAATTATGCAAAAAAAGAAGATTTTTTAATGCTAGTACTTACTTTCAAATTCTACATCGTTCGGTTCTTGCTTTATTAACGGTAAAAAATGATGTGGGGATCCTCCGTTATTTGGATGTATTGGTGTACCATGAAAGATACCACGGACATGATGTGTTGTCGTTGGGGGAGAAATTGGCCTAAAATAACACAATAATTACAAATTACAAATATCTTTCCGCAATTTAAATATTCTTAGTGAGCTTAGGCTGCAAAAGTAAACCGTATGGTGATCTTCCAATAAATAGGCAGAGGTATATTGTAGAGGCTACCCTGGACAGGTTACACTTCGACCATAAGGCCGATTGTGAAGCCTAAGGATGTGAGGATGTGAGTGGAGTGGAAGGAAATTTTGTGTATAGGCTAGAAATTAGTAGAATATGCGGCTGCAGCCGAATATTATAGAAACTATGCTGATATTTCATCTGGAGTTCGTGAAGGAAACTGCAGAAAATTTTCTCAAGCAGAGTACTTCATTCTTGCCCATACGTCGACAGTTTAGTCAATTTACCAGCGCTTTTTTTCCCTAATCATTGACAACTGCCGATGTCGGGATTCGAACACATAACCTTTCAGTTTCTCAGTATACATACTTCGCAGACATAACGCCTTAGACCGTTCGGCTACTTGTACTGGTCCAATACATAGCAGACTACTCTATAGGATGTTAGAAAAAAAAGTGGAAGATCAAAAGTTGTGGAGTGGTTTCTTCATGATGTACCATGGAAGATTCCACGAACTGAGCCCAGTGTTTTTTTGCAAGACTTTTTATTTATTGGCAAAATAATGATTTGAGTTTGTTAAATTGGCTATTCAATCTTCCCATTCAATAATAGCAATAATATATAGCAAGAATATTGCCCGATATATATATCAAGCTACAGATATCTGCATTAAGTTAAGCGGATTGCTGATGGCTTTACATGAGACTTCTCAATGCTCTACTTGTAGAAATTACTTTTTGACGTACCAGAGTGGGACCTTTCACACGAGGCTTGTTATAAGTAACTTCTAAAAGAAGTGAGTTTGTAACAATTCGTCACTTCAATGGACTTATTATAAAAAAGTGTCGTACAAAATCCCTTTATTAGTGATCTAAACTTACCACAATCATTTGTGATTCAATTTACCTGTAATATGAAATCGGTGGAACTGAGAATTGCGTAGAAGCTCGATGGTGATGCGAAGTATGATGATGTAACGCTGAATGCCTATGATAATGACTTCCATATAAAACAGATGATTGAACTTCTGCCGTGGTTCCATGATGATCTATTCTTGAATTTTGATTGGATGACGTTGTTATATATTCCACATTATTTGTATTTGATAAATTTGCCGATGAGGTTTGATAGTTTGAAACATTGGGATCATTTTGGTTCCGTGTCGTCGCAGTTCCAGATCCATCATCTGATAGCCTGGATGTATTTTGTTTTAAATCTAAATGACAAAAATAAACATGACATTAGCAATTCGTTTTAGCAATTAGCATTTTTTTTTTTAAATCTAAATTTTTCTTAAAATGGGTGAATTTTTCTGGAAAGGTGAAACCAGCGACTAGTGTAACTAGCGCAACTTTATCGCGGTATAAAATATGTATTAAATAATTGATTATAAAGTAGGTCAAATATTTTATCAATAAAATAGAATTTTTGTCGAATGAGGGTTGAAAGAACTATTAATAAATACATTTAGAGGGTTGTGAATGTATATATTTACATATTCTTTAGCATTCAACAAACCCCCACGTTCATTTGAAATAACTTTTGAAGAAAATTGCAGCATAATAGTTTAGTTAAAATGTAACCACCATTCATATAAACATACTGCTATCCTAAAAATATTATTAAACATTAGGTATATAATAAGCATTAGATGTTTTCTTATTAGATAGATAGTAAAAAAAATTTAGATAAATTGAAAGTATACATATTCACTAGTCCAAGTGGCCGAGCGGTCTAAAGCGTTATATCTGCGCAGTATGCTCTACTTGGAAACTGGGAGGTTATGGGTTCGAATCCCAACATCGGCAGTTTGTCAATTATTAGGAAAAAAAGGGGTGGTTAATTGACTAAATTGTTGGCGTATGGACAAGAACGAAGTTAAAAAAACCGGCTATGCTTCAGAAGGTTTTCTGCAGTTTCCTTCACGAATTCCAGATGTGAATATCGGCATAGTTACTATCATAGTCGGCTGCAGCCGCATATCCTACCAAGTCCTAGTCCATATACAAAAATTCTTTACATCCTTAGGCATCTCAATGGACCTTATGGTCGAAGTGTAGCCCATCCAGGGCAGCCTCAACAATCTATTTATCTATCATTCAATTACGAGGTAGGTATAAATACGGCGAAGTAATCTGTTTGCTGTACCTCGCCATGTATTTTTCCTGTCTGCAGAGTTTCAGTCTGACTATATGGAGTCTGCATGTACTAACTAGTTGTAAACTTACAACTAAATGACGATTATCTGCAATTATGGTTTGATTAAATCCATCACAATGCAACATGTCACTAGTGAGTCTCATAATGTCATATGATTTTGAAACTATTTATTAAGAGCTGAACACGTGATTATATGAGACTTTTGAGCCTTTAGAATGCCAAAAGAAAGTTCAATGTAAATTTTTAGCTTGTTACCTTTTATTCGGAGATTCAGCTTTTATTTGATTTGTAGCAATTTCTACAAAATTTTAATTTAATATTAGAATGGTGGAGTCGCTGGGAATATTAATATTAATCAAATAGGTGGTGTGGTAAACTTTTGTTTTTGTACGAATATTGTTGAATAATATTTTTAGTAATCTAGTATTAGTATCAAGTAAAATAATTTCACGATCAGTGGTGGTACACTTTATAAGAATTGAAACATTTTCTTTGCTTGTGTATCTGAGATGATGTTTAAAATGAATTGATGACATATTGACGTTCTAATATAGTCTGTATGTCTGTCTGTCTGTCTGTTCGTCTGTTTGTGTTGTATGGTTGTATGTAGTTACTATCAAAGTTTATATACAGTCTGTTTTCAAAAGCATTTCTAATAGGAAATCAATTTTAAATAAGTAAATAAAATATTTACTATAAAACCATACATACATACACATACTTACAAACATCTGGATGATTGTGGTGTGATGTTTGTTTGATGTCATTTAAGAGTGGTGATTTAGTGATGCCCACTTAAATTATAATATTATTATTCATTACATAAGCACACATACACACTACTGACTACAGAGTACCCCCACTATTTATATTTCTTTATGAAGCATTGTGTAGTTATATTGTAAATGATATTTAAGATTGATTCTCTATTAGCAAAGCATTCCAAAACAGACGGTATATATAATATTTTAAGAGAGAGAGATTATTAAAAAAGTATATTATTATTCTGATGTTTATAATAAAGTTTAGTTCATATACAAGACACACCGCACGCACACAGTGCTAGAGATTGGTTTGTACTACATACATGAGTAGTACATTCATACACACCCAGTGGGGGGTTGAAAATGCAATTCCGTTATCAATATAGCGGTTTTTTCTCTTCTTGATATGCCTTCGATGTAACCATCTATTATACAATCAAAAATATATACAGGATACCTTAAACAACTGCAAAAGTTTGACAATCAGATAAGCTTGAATGAAGTTGTTATTAGGTTATAAATTGGAAATGTGGAAAACGTAATATAAAGACTGGGATTCGAACCATAGACCTCCGTCTATCCGAGATGGTACGCGCCTGGCCAATTATAGTGCATCTATTTTGTCTGTTTATTCACATATATTTTATTTGTACGGGAATACTCTCATACTATTATTTACGAGTTCATGTTTAGTGGACTTATTATGTCTGAAAACTAAATACAAGTAAAAACTAACTTATTGAGAAATGAATTTGAATTTCTCTATATTTTAAAAAGGAAATATGTTGTGTATTTGTCCGAATTGGTTGGAGAAAACTATAGAAGATAGCGATATAATGATGAGAGTCCCTAGGTAAATTTTCCCTTAAAACGTCAGAAGAAGTTCAAAAGAAGTTCGAAGTTAGACTTTCTTTACAAGTTGAAATATATATATATATATATATATATATATAGATAAATATATATATATAAATATATATATATATATATATATATATAGAAATGGCTTACGGGAAACTACAGAACCTTGGAAAAACAGTTTTAGATAAAATATCTTCGAGAAAAAAAGTTTCCCTGAGAAAGTACTTCAAGATACAGATCTTTAGGACCATTAAAATTTAAAGCCTGTCCAAGTTAACTGACTAATTGGATTTCAATTTCAAAGTAGATATCTGATGTATGAATCAGGTAATTGTAAATTTTCTACGATGACTCAAAGAATTTTTGTTTTATGCATTTTGATACATTCTGTAATTTTCTTATATTAGTATTCTCTGATCGTTTTATTTTTGACGTATTCTCACCCCCTTAAAAATACATTTTTTTAAATATAATAATTTTATTTATCTACCCCCCAGCCTCATATCGCCAAATTTTAATTTCTGTTATAATATAATTAAAAAAAATTATTTTAGATAGTATTTTTCTTCAGAGATTTTCAATATTTTAAAATAAACAAAATTATTTGGTATAAAATTATAGCAGAATAAAACTATTGACTCCTCACTGAGATGTCTGTTTGGGTAGAAGGTAGACCAAACTGATCCATACCAGAAAGGTGTTATCTAAAATTGGCTTAGAATTATACCGGATATAAAATATTAAAGCCAACACTCCGAAGAGCTTTTCTTCTTAAACAAATTGCTAAAAATATATAAACGAATATACCAAAATTAAAAAGTTTTGCAAGTTTTTTTTTTAAAAACAACTCAAAATGTATAAAGTTTCGGTAAAAATATGGAGAGTTAAAGTTGCAAAATATAGAATTTCTTACAAAAAATTTTTGGATCACTTTGCAATACGTCAATTAGCGTTTGCTTAACAGAGAGGATCTAAATTGAGATGAAAAAATCTAGAACTCGTATAAAGTAACCTTAAGAAGAAAAAGATTATAAGAAATTCGATTTATTGAGGTTATAATCGGTCCTTCTCAACATGGCGAAGTTAGATATATTGTAGAGGCTGCCCTGAACGGGCTACACTTCGATCATAAGGTCCATTGTGATGCCCAAGGATGTGAGGATGTGAGTGGAGTGGAAGGAATTTTTTGTGTATAGACTAGGAATTGGTAGGATATGCGGCTGCAGCCGACTATGATAGGAACTATGCCGATATTAATCTGGAGTTCGTGAAGGAAACTACAGAAAACCTTCTCAAGCATAGCCGGTTACTTCGTTCTTGTCCATACGCCGACAGTTTAGTCAATTAACTGTCCCCCTTTTTTTTTCTTAATAATTGACAAACTGCCGATGTCGGGATTCGAACTCATAACCTCCCAGTTTCCAACAAGTAGGCATACTGCGCAGACATAACAACTTACACCGCTCGGCCACTTGGATTGGTGAACATAGCAAAGGTCAGAATCTTTAAAAAAATTTGGATATTATATAAAGCTTGTTCTATTAGCTCTCTCAATAGAACCAGACAAATAGATCCGTCATTTTAATTCCTTAGTAAGATTATCGTATTCATTCGGAAACAATTTTTTTGTTTAATGTAAACATTTTTATATTAATTGTAAACAATTATTTATTGTTTACTAATAAACAAATTAAATTTTATTATCAGATCAACTAGGCATACACACAGATAAAATGCTTATATATATATATATATATTTTAAAAAAAGTTAAGAAGATAATGTGATTATTTCTTGATGATAGATAGCACACAAGCATGGAAAGGAGGGGGGGGGGAAGGGGATTATTAAATTTAATACATATTGCACGTGCCAATAATATATTAAAAAAAGTACATTAACCCGATAATGCCCTTTAGGAATATTTTGTTATTAAAAAAAAATTCTTATAAAAAGTAAACAGACATTTTTTTTTTATTATTATTTTATTATCTCTATCAAATTGAAAATTGTTTTATCAATAAAAAAAAAATTAACAGAAATTATGTAAACTTCTATGGTAGGGAAAAGCGTTGGAGCTTGAGACCGGGTTTTTCCATCTAAAAATTACGTTAATTTTACCTAGTCATCCTACTTGTTCATAAAATTTGAAAGCAAACCCTTCTACGTCATTTCGACGATATTCGCTTCTCCCACATATTGGCAATAGCTAGAAACTTGCTTATCAGGTCTTCCTGAAGATTTATATATTCGGGGTGAGATGCAGTGAACTCATAGTGTTTAGCATTTGACCACTCGTTGATCACCTGTTTACATGCAGTCTTTGGAATTACTCCGAATAGGCTCTGAGCCAATGAAGGGTATTCCGACTCCCTTCTTTGCTAATGTATTTGCTTTTTCGTTTCCTTCGACAATACTGTGACCCGGCACCCAGATCAATTTAACATTGTTTCGTTTTGCCAGCTCCAACAGTTCCTCTAGGCAATTCTTGACTACCCTTGAGCTGACCTCAGTTCCAGGCAAGACTTTTAAGGCAAGTTGACTGTCCGAGAGAATACATACGTTCTGGTTTACGTAGCCTCTGCGTACGTTCTCACGGACGCAAACCAGTATGGCGAAGACTAGAATCGTTAATAAAATATATTTTTGTGAATTAAGAAAAAATTGAACTTCGATGTTCAACATTTAAGACTGATATGAAATACATTTTTAAAGTGTTCTCTCTCTAAATGTATGTTGCTAACTTTGTCACACTCTTCGAATAGAAGTAAAATTGAAACTAGATTGAAAATAATAAAATCTATACCTTCTACCTATAGATGACAGAGAATCACAGACAAACAACATGTTATGATTCCGTAGTAGTCACATGCTGTGATTGTAGATCAAATGTCAAAAAGTTTCTCATTTTCTTCTTTATATTGCACACAGAGCAGATACAAGGAAAATATTATTTACCACAAAAGAAAACCGTTCTATTTCTTAATGTTTGATAATTTTCATTGTACTATCAATTCGCAAAGTGGCGTTCTTTTTTTTGTAAATTTGTGCAATCGATTTGTGACGAATTAAATTGATTTTTGAAAAAATGTTTTGAATAAAAGTTATTTCTCATAGTGTTTTTAGCAACTTTTGTCTGGAACATTTTTTTCGAAAATCGAATGGACTCAGCATAAATCAACTATGACATTGGTAAAACAGAACGCCACTTTTGCGGTCGACTATACATTGTACGTATACTATAGTTGAATCGAGTTTACAGACACTAATCTAATAAATTTTACTATGGGCCGCCGATTTACTATATCCGAAGCATTTCTTTCGAAACCCAATGAATAATAAACAAAACAAATCATACAACTCATAGAACCTCACCCGAACAAGTCAATTTTTTGTGATTTCGCTGGATATCATGCTTATTGTTTTATGTATAGATATTATACTTTAAATATTTGACTCTTTATTTGAATGGAAATTATTTAAAAAAAATCAAACTTTATAAGTTGAATTGATTTTTAAATGAATTACAAAAATTTAATCTGGACACAAAATGTATTTTCGGCGTCGGATTCCCGAATATTTAGTATATACGGGGGGTCAAAGTATATTTAGCCCGTCTAGCCTTAACTTAAAGCCTTTTCTAAACTTACCAGTTGTATTTCCATTAGGTGGAGATGTTTGTGAAAATTCTGGCACATATTGTTCACTATCGTCTGTTCCACAACTGCTACCTAAAAAATTACACAAATGAATTTTAGAAATTACAAACACAAAAAGATATGAAATTTTACAAAATATTTATTACAAAAAAAAAATAATGCAAGATCTCTGGCTTTGTGTAAATTTTACAACGATTTATTCTTGTTGACATATGTTTCAGTCCATATTTCACCATATCCAAAACAACTGTAGTTTTAATGATAGTCGAATATGGACTGAAACATATGTCAACAGTATTAATAAATAGTGGTGAAATTTACGCAAAGTAAGAGTTTTTTCCTCATTGTATTCGATGTAATTAGAAATATTTACGATTTAAAATTGAAAATTAAGATCCTAAATATATCATGTATATATTAGAGTTTTAGAAAAAATGATCCATTAATGAATTTTATGTAGTAAAGTTTTATAAAATACTTGGAAAATATATTTATGTATATAAATGTGTTTGTAACCACTCTAGCGGTCACAGTTTTAATCCGATTCGAATGAAATTTATTCTGTATTTTGTATTCTGTGGACATTCGCTTGAAGCTGACGCACCTTTTGGTTCCAAAATACATTGTGAATTATATACTATTCTGTAAATCATGTTTCGTTTGTTTTGTAAGCAGTTTATAAGGGGTTGAGAATGAGGAATATAAAGGGAACAGTTTTTCTGTCTGTTGTATAAAATATAAATGTACCTAAATGTATCTATGTATCGTTTGTTATATTATATGCCAAAAGTTTTTTTGTTATTTTTGTTGTTGCTATTTTAATAATAAATGATCTTAAATGCGTGTATTTAACCTCTCTGAACAATACTACACTTTGGAACTTACACGAGAACCAAATAATAAGCTTTTAAAAGTTATTTAGATTAATAGGCAGAGCTTTTCTCATATCATGTTTACTGTGTGTTTAATGTATTAAACAAACAAACCATTGGTAAAAATAGCTCTGTAATGGGATGAAATTCTTTGACAACAATTTTTATGTATTGAAAAAGTTGTAAGAAGGAAGACTTTTTACCAATTTTTCTAAGTACTTCATTCTATGACGAGTGAATTGCCTTAACACGATAAATATTAAAATTTACATAAAACCAAAACACATAACTTTATGTTCCAGCGTTAGCAAGTTCAAAGTTTCAAAAATTTCAAGATTATGTACTTTTTAATTTCATAAAATTATCCAACAAAAACAACCATTTTTTATATGTACTTGTGTTGCTCCGAGAAATGAGAATTTCGAGATGAGACCATTTATATGTATGTACATTATATGCTTAGCGAAACACACAACAAAGTACCTACTTGTCCGATAATTTTGTGTGTGCTATGATCTATTTCTCAACGAGAGTGGTCACAGTTTTTTCTCGACTTACGAAACAAGATGGAACCCATATCATGTCTTGTCTCCGCGACAATACTTAAACTTTGAGTATTTTACTCAAAATTGGTGTTATAAAAAATTCTTTAACATTTTTTTCATGTAGTAAATTGAAATATTTTCCACAAAATTTCAATATTTCATTAATTATGAGCTTATTTTTAGATCACAGAAATTAAAAAAAAGTCCTTCTTCGAATTTTTACATTTCGTTCTAATTAAGAATTCATTGACTCGAGCTTTCCAATAAATAGAGTTATTTGATTATGTAGTTAAAGAATTTCATTGAATATTATAAAGCTTAATTTGAGAGTGCCCTATTTTCTAGAAAGGTAGCCAAATGCCGCTACCTTTAAGTACTATGACCAATCTAAGGATGCAATGGAATGTAATAACTTGACATAATCTGAGATTATGACTATAGATACAGAATTTTACCCTGTTATAGCATGTTTCTCCCATTGGCTCTCTTCATTTAATATTAGATCAAAAATACAAAATTTATTTAGTAGATACAATTTTTGTATACGCTATTTACAACTGTGAATATTTCTTTCTGATTTCTGATTGGTTATTGGAAAATCTTCCCGTTTTTTTTTCAAATGACGATATGAAAAATTGTGACACAGTCATACATGAATAACTGTAATTGTCTTAAATTCTATTTACAAAATCAAATTGTAAAACAAAACGGAAATTACACCAATTTAAGAAACACAATTTGTGATTGAATGATCAAATAATAACATGAAGAAAATATAAAAAAATACATGTATACAACTCTTACATATAGGGTGTCTCCCCCACTAATCCAATCAAGTGGAAAAATTTATGGCAAAAATAATTCGAGTTTAGTAATTCTATGTAGACTTGAACAGTTTCCATGGGTTACAGAAAAGCTTATACCAAAGTCTTGGATAGTCTTTCAGATGTCATGTGGATATTTTATGATGTACACACCTGTACTAGTTTCAACCGTGAAAAACACTGATCAAAAGGTCGTAGAAAATTATACCATTGTGTATCCATAATGTTATAAACATTAGCTTAGCAGGACATTTAGTAACAAAGACTTTTATGAATTCAACAACGTTTCATTTTCTTTATTGGAACTTCATCAGGCTACTAAAACACAATATTAACTTAACAATATGACAGCTTCATATCAAGCATTTGATTCCAAAGAATGTTATCAATATTCAGTCATATTACTTAAAATGTCAAATTAAGTAAACGCTAGTCACTTCCGTTGGTATAATATAACCGAAAGGCAACCACACTAAAATGTAACAAATGTAAAAAAGTAAATAAACAAAATTAATAATACAACGACACCAAAAGATTGTGAAATATTATATACATTGCACTGCCCGAATATCTCAGGTAGCTCAGTTGGTAGAGCATTGGTCTAGAATGTCAGAGATTGTGGGTTCGATCCCCATCCCTAGATGTGTATGGTTTTTCATATCGAACATTCAATGTCAAAGAATGTTAACCGATGCAACCTGAAGCCTGATGAAGTTCCAATAAAGAGAACGAAACGTTGCTGAATTAATCTTTGTTTTTAATGTCCAATTTTCATATCAAGTTGTTTTTAATTACAAATTATGGAGGCGAATATGTCTGTGTACTCCTAAACGTCACAATACTATACCAATGGTAAATCTCTAGTACAGTTATGAAGACACAAGTATGAAAGATAAGCGTATACTATATTCATAGGAAATTTTACTGTGTATCCATTACTTTCCAACGTATTTTGGGTGAACCACCCTATCTATATAAATGTAATAATCGATGAATGTATGACATAAGGGCAGAGGGACCAATAAATACACGTATTCGCTTATTTATGTACATGTGCAGCAAGCCGTTTATGCGAAAAGGTAAGAGAAAATTAAATATTCCAATTTTTGCCAATGATGGATGCATGCAATAATATTTCATGTTTATATATATATATGTTTATTTTTGATTGGTAAATAAGAAAACAAACATAAACGTACCATCTTGATTTAACCAACTTTGTTCCGGCGCTTGTGAATTGACGTCTGATCCGGGTGTACGATGATGATGATATTCACTTGTAAAGATATCAGTACCATCACCTGAGGCTATGACAACAATATGTTATGTAATATAAATATATGTATAGTACCTACCTAGGTATGTACGGAGTATAAAACGGGATTCTATTTGTAACAGGGATCATGTTTTTTCTTTTACTAACTTTGTTTTTCTCGGTATTTTTTGTTTGAATATCGATTTATTCCAGGAAAAATATCTTTTGTTTGATATTCTTATTTTTTGATACAGTTAAACATCTATAAATCGCACATTTTATTTTGTGATTAATATTATAAATAATAGTATATTAAAAAGAAACTGGTGAGTTATAGTAAATGGCACTTTTCTGGTAAATTTTTTATTAGGACCTTGCATTGACTAATGTAACTAAAATTGATGATATCAGATATATTCTACAGATTAGACGAAGAAATCTATAATTATCTTCTAGAAGAGAAAGTTAAATGTTTTTCCAGAAAAAAAAGCCCTACAATCATACAAAAAACTACTTCGCTAAATTCAAAATGGATTTTTAGTAACCGATTTAAAAATTATATTCCACTTCGAGAGGAAGGTCACTTTTCATTGCCGATGGAGATCCAGGGCTGCACTATTATATATATATTTTCGTAAGTACTTGGCTGATTACATGGAGCGATAAATTGTTTATCGTGTCTTAAATGCTTTAAATTTCTTATGTCAAAAACATTTCATATTTTTATTTGTTTATTTTTAATTTAATTTACCTCCAAACACCTTCGAAAGTACATAGAAAATACAGCCTTGGACGTTAATCGATTACGCAAAATTGCCTGGCCTCCAGAATATTTTGAAATGCACTTGTAGCTTGATAAAATCAACAAAAATTATCATGCAAATATTTTGAAACGTAGGTAATACTTAGAAAACAGAAAAACATTCGGTTTTCGAAATTTATCTGGCTAGGATGCAACCTCCGAAATATTTTTTGATAAAATAAAATAAAATGTTTAACTTACCATTTTGTGAATCAAATTTTGGCTGTGAATAATATGGAAGATTATGTAAATTTGATACCCTTCCTTCAGGAATATTAAATGTTGAGTTCTGGAAACAAAAAAAATTATATAAATTTAACATATCGGTAGATTTTTATTTAAAAAATTGAAATTTACTCCTAATATGATTTTTTATTTATCGAAAATTACGTTGAAAAAATTGAAAAATTAACTATAAATGTATTAACTACTGTTTCAAAATATATTTACTACTGGTTTTAAATATAAAGGAATACAGGAATAAATATGAAACAAAAATTGATTTTAATGCTGAAGTGACGTCATGATTTATTATTTTAATAGAAAAATATAAATTATACAGGGTGTTTGATTTTAAAAGTAACACATAAGTCATGATTTAATTGTGTTGAGCATTACTTTGTGGAAATTTATAATTAATAGATTACTACATTATCTATTGGCATTGTTCCTTAGGGCTATGCCATCTGGTGGCAATATTCAGAAATAGAGTAGTCAGGCTCAACTGTGCTAGTATTATTTTAGCAATATTGTTTTGTTAATGAAACTCATCTTTATTTATGAAAAATAAACGAATTGTTGAAATGTAGCCTGACTTAAGCCGCCATTTTGGAATATGACGTCATGAGTAACCAATAATGATATTTATTTTTGTTTTTATGTTTGTTTCCGGTCACTGCGATCATTTTCAAATAATTATTTGCCTTTTTCTTTTAAAACAAATAAGTGGAAATAATAATTTTAGGGAAAACTCGGATGTAAAGAATTTCATTAACAGCGAACAATGAACCGTTCGTTTTTTGAAGTCTAGGACATTTGAAATGATAAACCTCAAATTTAGGGAGGGGGGTTGTTGTTAAGTTTAGTTTTCTGACATGATTATATAAGTTTATTTAATATTTACATACGTATATACAAAGTAACCTAACCAAGTTTCGCCAAGTATCACGCGGCGTTGCGTCAGAGGAGAGCTCATTCTTTTGATGAAATAAAAAAGTGTTCTTTTAAAAAAAAAAAACAATAATCATACTGTATATGTAAAAAACACGAAGTATATACAAGAGAATCATATTTTGTGTGTGAAATTGTCGAAGGTGATAATCAGGAAATGAGACATTCCGGCAACTTCAGTACCGGAAACCACGACATTTCATCTTACATCATCATTGAACATGAACTGCTGTATAGATGTATGTATGCTTATCTATCATTGAACGTATATTTAAACCGACAACATACTGTAAGGATTCCTTCTCACTATTATCCTTACAATGTACGCATCATGTTCTAGTAGTAGTAGTGTCGATGAATCAATGACACAGAGCGTCACATAACAGTCTCTGATCAGTCTTTGATACTTTACAGTAGTAAATACCCATCTATCTGGTTTCATCATCAATACCAGTGCTTTTTAATTTTATTCTTAGTCGAAAATGATACCCTTGTACGAAAAATATTCTTGCACATTTCGTAGAATATAAAACTATGTTTTTTATTAACTTCAAATTCGGGAAGTTATTGTAATGGGTCCGATTTTCGAATTGAAAATTTTTTTATATCTTCACATTTCGAGATTTCTAGAGTTCGAATCCATCCAGTTCCTAAAGGGATGTCGTAGAGCGTGTAAAAACGAACAAATAACGATATTGACTCTGGACCAATTTAATTCTATGCATAGTTACTTAATGAATACCAGTCCAAGTGGCCAAGGCGTTATGTCTGCGCAGTATGCCTACTTGGAAATTAGGAGGTTATGGGTTTGAATCCCGACATCGTCAGTTTGTCAATTATTAAGTGAAAAAAAGGGGCGGTTAATTGACTAAACTGTCGGTGTATGGACAAGAACGAAGTAACCGGCTATGCTTGTGAAGATTTTCTGCAGGTTCCTTCACGAACTCCAGAAGAATATCGGCATAGATTCTATTAGAGTCGGCTGGTCATAGATTGTAGCGGCGGCCCATCCAGGGCAGCCACAACAATCTATCTATCTATCTATGGTATAATGGGCAGAAGATAGCTTTTGAAATCAGTACTAAGTATAAAAATGTTAAGGCTTTCCTTTAAGCCACGCCTATAAAAAGTAAGAAGACATATTTTGACATTGGTTATATTAAAAAGATTAATTTTTTAATAAGAGTATTGTAATAAGAGGCTTCTCTAAGAGTTATTTCTTATCGTTTGAAGAAACTGTTCACTGAAAAATTAACATATACAGACTTTATAGAATTGTTATGTCGAATTTCTTCTATAAAGAAAAAAGCCCAACGTTGTCAAGTCACATGATCTCACTGTTATAATATTCTCTTTAGAATTATCTTAAGAATAACGTGTACATAAATTAGTTGAGAAACTCAAAAAAGAAATTCAACTCATCATTCCCGGAATATTTCAGGAATTATGTCAATATCATTTTTTGTCAAAAGTTAAAAACATGGGTAGTTAATAATGCGAAAATTTGTCAGATATTTATATTCACGCACAAACTCTAGAAACACAAAGCAATTATCAAATAAAAAAAAGTGTTTCATTAAAAAATTAAAATAGTAGGCTCATTTTGGAATGTGGAGGCGCTGATTTGATGCTACAATCTATCTATCTATCTATGGTATAATGGGCAGAAGATAGCTTTTGGAATCAGTACTAAGTATAAAAATGTTAAGGCTTTCCTTTAAGCCACGCCTATAAAAAGTAAGAAGACATATTTTGACATTGGTTATATTAAAAAGATTAATTTTTTAATAAGAGTATTGAAATTTGAGACTTCCTTAAGAGTTATAGCTTATCGTTTGAAGAAACTGTTCACTGAAAAATTAACATATACAGACTTTATAGAATTGTTATGAATTTCTTCTATAAAGAGAAAAGCCCAACGTTGTCAATTTACATGATCTCACTGTTATAATCTTTTCTTTAGGATTATCTTAAGAATAACGTTGAGGAACTCAAAAATGAAATTCAACCCATCATTCCTGGAATATTTCAGGAATTATGTCAATATCATTTTTTGTCAAAAGTTAAAAACATGGGCAGTTAATAATGCGAAAATTTGTCAGATATTTATATTCACGCACAAACTCTAAAAACACAAAGCAATTATCAAATTAAAAAAAGTGTTTCATTAAAAAATGAAAATAGTGGGCTCATTTTGGAATGTGGAGGCGCTGATTTGATAAGTTAATATATCCTTTTCATTATGTACAATAGACTTCCTTGCGCTTCCATCATTTATATACACGTTAATCGGTATGGCCATATTATAAAAACCGTATTTATACAGGTTACAATCAAATAAAAAATAAACTCTGTAGTATAATAATATTTTTAGTAAACATGTATACACTTACAGTGTTAGTATTGTCAATCAATCCAGTTGTGTAATATTTATTTATATATTTACAATTAAGAGGGTTGTTACGTAATAACTTATTAAACTATTTTATACTAAATAATTGTATTTCAAAGAATTGAATGATATTTTGAAAAATCGATCAAATAAATAATTTAATTGAGTATTTAAAAGAAGGGGATAAATATTATCACGAAAATAAAATAGATTTTTTTTCAGTTTATTCAATTATTGGCATTATATTGTACTAAAATTGTGTTTTATATAATTAAATTAAATTAAAAATATCACATTAGAGAAGAATCAATATTTGCCCTAGTTGCACAAAAAAATTTTTAATTGTCTATCAGTTTGTTTCCGCGTAACGTTAAAAAGGTTGAACAGTTTTGTTTGAATACGAGACATTAGTAGTAATTAATCTCTAATCGTATTAGCAACCGTTGGGTTTATATTAAGCAAAAATTTTCCATAATCCATCCCATGTGAGCTCAAATCTACCATGTGAGTTTTTCGGAGAGTCAAAATTTTGTAATTGTGTTTATATTTGAGAGAAATAAAAATTATTGTTAAAGAAAATTTTCTTTTAATACAAATAATTTGAACAATAATTTTGTTTTAAATTTTATAAATAAAATCTATTTATATATTCTATAAATTAATATTAATTTAGTTAATGATCCTAAAAGAAAAAAGTGATTATAATCGAACACATTAGCGTATTATTATTATTATTTATATATCGTAAAGTTATCGCTTCGTAATTGTATCAAAATATTTATTATGAGGGTGAGATTTATATGGGTTTTTTTAATTTTTTGTTCATATTATAAAAAAGTACAATTATACAGATTGGTCTGTGAAAAATCTCCACCTTGAGATAAATGTTTAACACAATTACATTTCTGAAAGAACTAAGTGATAAAAAACAACCCGAGATTTTAATGAAATCTAAATTTCCAGGATTAATCGGAGAGAAAATTATTACGTCTCCCATGAGTATCTACATGAAAACCGAAGTGACATGAAAACCTAGCCGCTAAACGATTTTTGATCTTGAACTTTAATTTTGAATATAAACCGTTAAAGTTGCAACGCTCATGTCTGAACTGTGTATTTTTTATTTGCTTATCTTAGGACAGTGTCAAAGGGTAGCCTTGGGGTTATACTCGGGAGCATTCCTGAACAATTTTAATAGTATCGGAATCAATTCATCTTTGGATTTCTATGTCAAAATCTATGCGTTAAATCTATGTTCTTTAACGGGCTAATATTTTTGGTTAAGACATTTACTTTTATTCCAAAAAATTTTTTTGACTCTGACATTTATTTTGAGTCTAATAATTTAGTTTCAAGTCTTTTTTTTGGTTTTTTTTAACCATTATAATTTTTTGAGACATGGTAAATTTACGTTATCGATTAAATTGATTTGTGCCATATTCATTCGGTTTTCGGTAAAATGTTTCGATTAAAATTTGTTAGTATATTTAATTTGTTAGCAATTTTTATCCGAAGCATTTTTTTCAAAAAACCGAATGAAGATGGCACAAAATAACTTTTTAAAAAAGACCACTCTTTTTGTGAACATTATATTTTTTAGCCCACTTTCAATGTGTGCCACTGAATCATGAAACACTCTGTATTTGTTTTTATCTAATATATAATAAACATGATTAGACGAGGTGTTTCCAAGTCAATTACTTTAATGACCATTATAATAACCGTGTTTGATGATGACGATGATGATACCTACTGATTGACTAGGAGGTGGTCTTTAACAATAGTTTTACTTGTCTGATCGTCTTCTATGTCGTACCGTACGAAGAATGCTTTCGTTTGTTGTCTGGTCATCAAAAGAGAAAAATAAACGAACACTACTAGGTAGGTATTGAAAACAATCTAGTTTTCTAGTACAACTAATTCACTTTTCACAAAACAAAAAAAAAGGTGGGAAGGGGTTTATGTTGCCAATCCATAATTTATTTTAGTTTTTATTTTATCATTCCATACCAAATCATGGATTGGTAAGAGTAAATACCATTTTTTTTTCCATGGATTGGTAAGAATAAACTTTTTCATAGATTTCTTTGTTTTTATGATTTTTCGAAAAACATCAAAAACAACGTCACCATTTTTACTTTAAGTAGTGATCTGGTTTTTTGTTAAAGCTTTTTTTATAAATATGTACACAAAGCTTTTAATGTATTGTTGTGTAACTAACACATACAGGTACATCCACACACATCGATATGTTGATCAATTGTTCAATACCTTTTATTATTTTATTCAACGTAAATAATAGATTTGTGTATGTTGTGTCGGTTATACAAACACCTACCTATGACTACCCACTTCAATGACATTGTATTATGTTTTGTTTGTTTGTTTATTTTAATGTTTTGTTAAAAATGTTTTCATTTAATTATTTGTTTAATTTTACAGAAAAAACATTCCACATTTTTGTTTGTTTCGAATTCTATTGTTCTAACCAATTTTTCTATTTTCTTTCAAAGTGAAAAGGATATAAAGACGCGCGTATTTGCGAGATTACTTTGATGGGGTTTGGTTTAATATTTTTATAGGCATGAGTGAGTATTTGAGAGTATTTCTACCCCATTGTTGGAAGTATTTTTAGCCGCTACCTAGATGTCTGTGCGTAAACAAGATTCAAGATGAATGGTATGACACTTTATTAATTAAATATTTTTAGGGATTTTAAAAACCCATTAATTATTTATTAGACCCATAAAATAGCAATCTCATGGTCGAATATTTTGTATAGATGTGCGATCGAGAGGTTTGATATCGAAAAATTCACGACGTGACGTCAGTGAGACCACCGTTTAGATATGAGACAAGCAAGTTTGGACTGTTTGCGTCGGGTATCGAATTTCGTCTCAGTTGCATTCAAAGCTCTTGTCCAATACTTTTAATTTATACTTTTTGTGAAATTTCGCTATTGACTTGTAGGAACATTCGAACTTTTTGCACATATACAGATAGAAAATGTAATAAATTTCATGCCTGAAACGTTGACTTAAATATTTATTTAAATATCTATCTAGACACTAATTCAGTACAGATTCTTTTTAAAATATTCACATGTTGAGCGTCGGTTTAAAATTATTAATTAGCGAAAGCCAAGTGCTATGTGCTGTACCGGCGGAAACCTGAATCGAACTGCGTTAAATCTTGCTTGAATAGCAAAAACCAAAGAAAAAACACTCTCATCAACAGCTTCTTTATGATATTTTGACAGAAGTTGATAGAATTCTTTTTTATTTTGAAGTTTTTCGAAATCAGTTCTATGAATATTCTACAACATTTTTCAAATGATTTGATACTTTTATTTATAAATAAAGACAAAAATTATGCTATTTACCAAAGTCGCCAGATCTGGAGTTACTGCTGGAACTTCTTGATCATTAATATTCATTCCCAAAACCCCTCAAAAACAGAAACCACCCAAAACCCTCCACTTAAAATAACCACCACACTCACTAAAGCATTAAAAAATCAAACACTCAAATTTGCAATTCCCGTTTTCGAATAAAAAAAAAATAATATACACAATAATTTCTACTCAAAAACGAACTCGAAAACGCAATTCTCAATGTCTCTTCGCTACAATATAAAATACACATTCACCAGATCACGCAGAGTCTTGAGAGTCTTGTTGATATCGCGCGGCGCAAGACTCAACATTAATACAATATACAGATATATAGGGGCGTTATTTTCCAGAATATTTACTTTCACATATTACTCTCGTTTAAAATAATGTAGCGAATACGCGAGAGAAAACGCCTGTTTTAAATTAAATTTTAAAGAATTTAATTTGCACCCATACCTACATACCTACAGAGTATCCTTTTTACACGCGCTCTATCTATCTTTGTTTTTGAGATTGTATCTGGTTGTATCTTGTATCTGTGTTTCTATTTTTGTGTAACTAATTATAAATTTAAATGTTTTTTTTTGTTTTGTTTAGATTCTTCTTGTATACCGAAGAGCTGTATCACAGATTTACTAAAACGCAGGAGAGCTGTACCGTACAATAGAAGCTCTTTTTCAACATTTATAATTTATTAGATTTTATTAATTATTTAGAAAATTTTAATTTACAAATCTCTAGAGAATTTTCCATCATATTATATAATCCAAGACCACGCCTACTTTATGATTTGATTGGTTTGTTTCTAACCAATGTAATGTTTCATGAACAATTTTCTTTCAAGTATGGAAATTGTGAATATAACACTCATCGATTGTTGATGTTGTGCTTAGATCACTAACAACAAGTGGAAAAACACATTTTTCATTTTTCCTTAATAATTTGAAACTTTACCATTAAATTTTTGTTTCGTAAAATAGTTTTAATTCCATGGTCAGCTCTTAATATTCTGGGGATTGGTCATCAATTGGTACATCCACTCGAATACAAAATCATCTTCCTTTTTGGGAGACAAATCGATTAAAAATATTGCTTTTTACCTCAGTTAAGGCATTTGATTATGTCTTAATTTATTATTCCATTTACGAGCATAAAAACATCTTTTCCTTTAAAATATTGAAAGATTTCTTATTCATTAGATTAGAGCTCTAGTTGGTAAGTCATTTTAGATTAAGTCACGGGGAGAAGCGAGTTATGTTTGAATATAAAATTAATGTTTTATTTTATTTTTTAAATTAACATAAATAAAACCGTGATAGATCGTAGATCCAAGATATTTGGATCTACGAAACTCTGACCATCAGTGTGAAAATCATTCCGTTAGATAGTTTCGAAAAAACTATAAAAGCCTAACTTAAATCACGATCAAGAACTGTTTAACCAAACCTGGACCGAATAGGCAAATCAATTCTTTGGTAGTAGTTACGGTATAGTATGGTTAGCTTGCACGATCAAGTTAAGATTGTAGGAATATACCAAGATATCTAGGTATATTCGACCTAAAACCTATTTTAATAAGAATGATTAATAGATAAAAGTTTGTGAACTTTAAACCAATGTTTACTTTTAGCCTCAATATTTAATAATGAATTTACAAGTTTGTTGATGGTTACCAAGCAACGACACATTGATTTTCTTTTCTTCAACAGTTAGTTACCTCTCTTATTTCATTGTAGACATCTATGGTTGTTTCCCTTGGTTTATATACAGACAATATTCAATCGTTCAAGAAAATGACGGAAAATTAGGAAAATCAGTGATCCCGACTGCCATCTATGCAATGTTATTCGCATTGAAGTATTGTTAACTGTATAACCTATAAACCAATAGAATGGAAAAGGTTTGAAATACAAGGGATCTCTTGTACTAGGGGAAAGTTATATTGAATGGGGAGAAAAAAAATTGAATTAATTTCTGGTTGGTTCAAAACATGAATATACGGTTTGTGTCTACACTTACTTAGTGTTTCTTCATAGTTATAGGGGGAGTTTTATATTTATAAAATATAATCAATAGATATATAAAACAAAGTCCCAGATTAGTACTTATGGATTAGTATTTATTCTTTGGGGATATCTATGGGTTAAATTTCCCTATTTTAAAGCAGTTTTCAAGTATTATATAGAGAGAATTTACATCAGAAATCGGTATATATTTGATTGGAATAAAATATTTTTCACCCAGTTCAATAGTTTGCTAAAAGATGGCCACTATTTTCCCAATTTTGCGTAAGCATTGATACAATTTTCAAGACTTTTGTGGCAATTTAAAAAATTTAAGATCAACGATGCCATTTATCTACCTCCATGGGCTGAAAGTGATATGACTATTACGGAAGTTACGTGATATTTTGTAAAATGGAGGATATTCGAAATTTCTGATATCAAAATGTGCTTTTTGAAATTTCTGATATCAAAGGTCCCAGGAAACACATTTGATTAACTTCCATCAACATTTCTATGAATATTTTTATATTGTTCTCTTACAGCCCCAAGGCGGTCCCAGTTAACTTAGCGAAGTGGAGTTAATTGCAGAAATTAGATTCAGAACCCTTTTGATCTAAAATCAAAAACATATTTTACCTACAGGAATCCATGCTTAAAATATGGGATAAAAATTGGAATACAGCCTTGTATATTATAAATAAATAAAGCTTGAGGTTCAGTAGTAAATAGTGGCTGAATTTAGGGTTCAGTAGAGTGATGACAACTGAATAAAGAAGATGGTTTATAAGGATAAACAAGTAAAATTTAAACACAATATTAGCATATGTAAACGAATTTTATTTCTATAAAGTTAATACGGTATATGAATATATAATTAAATATATAATTAATTATATGATAATAATATATATAATTAATAACATTTTTATTTTATTTTTTAATTAAATTACTTTTTTGTTTGTTTTATAAACTTGTTGTTGTTGTTGTATTTTTTAGCAAACGATGCATTTATCTTTTTAAATAATACTTACAGTTACTTACTTACTTTGTGTACAATTTGAAAGAGCTTTTTATTTTGTTATTTTCATTCAGTTCAGACCTCACTTCATGAATTCAAAAGCGGTCAAAATCATAAATATTTTGGGCAAGAATTTTTCATTATTTTATTTATTTACTTTTTTTAAATTTAAATTTAAATAAATCATATTAATTACAGATGACCTAATCTAAATTAATATTTTATTGTTGAATTGTTTTACAGAACATAATGGTGAAGTTTAAAGCCTGACGAGATCGTATTCATAAGTTCATACGAACAAATTTGTATCTTAGAATCATTCGAATAAATATGCATCCTACAATTCGAAACCCATGATAAATCTGGGATTTGTTAAATGCTTCCTTGCGAGACCCGTAAGGATTCTAGGGATGATTAAAAATGCCTAGAAATACCTACTTGCCGGCATTCGACCCCCCTCCACTGCTACTATTAAGGATTTGCTAAAAGACCGAGGTGTGATTAAAAAATCAAAGCCTCATTTTGTTCTGAGGTATAAGAGAGACGTTTAAGGAAACTGCCGGTTTGGCATATCAAATTTTTCTGAAAGTATTAAAGATTTGCCATCACAAACTAACTATCTCTTACTGGAAAGTTCTGCCATCTTTCTCCGAAGAGGATGAAGGTTAAATTAATTAATGGTTACATTTTTTCTCGTCTTATTTCCCATATTTTTTATTCTCGCCAATTCCTTACTTTGTATTCTCTTGAAAGCCCAACTTCTTTAAAGTCTTTCAACTTTAAGTTTTTTGGCTCAAGTTCGTTAAACTTTCTGGCACAAGGTCCCGTTCCAAAAAAGATTCAGGCTCTACAAAACAATTCAAGAATATTTCACAAATTTCAACAAATTACGTATAGGTTTTTTCAAGGGGGGGGGGGGGTAGATCGTACATTTGTAAAAATTTGTGTTAAGACTAGAAAGATAAAGAATGAAATAAACAATATACATTTAATACAAATACAACGAAAAATTTTTAATAAAAAAATATAAAAATTATTAAAATAAAGACGCAAATATGGCGGCTGTGAAAAAATATTTGTTGAAGATCATCTATAATATAACAACAAAATGAAAACTTTAAAAAATAAACATCACAGACAATATGTTATAGCAAATACAGCAAAGCGAAATTATATTTCACTTTATTTGTTTGTTCATAGGGATGTTTCTGAATTTCCCGAACTGTGACTTGGCAATGCCTCCAATATTGCAATACGTTGTTTCAACGTTTGTACCTGCAAATGCAAACAAGACAGAAAATTACATTTGGCAATAAAATCATTTTGGAACATTAAGTGATAAAAATATTCTGGCACCTAATGTCCTACTACTTATATTTGTGCCTTTTTTTACTTTTATTGTACGAAACACTATGTAAACAATTTTCGATAGCTTACCTGGACGGAATGCCTTTCAACCATTGCTAACATTTGTTGTTCCAATTTCTTAAGACGTGCCTGATATTTCTTATGATTCCTATCAACAGTCTGCACCAATGAGCTGTTTGCTTGATTTAAATCGGCAACTAACTCACGTCCTTCCAGTAAGCGTGCCTCAGCATTCTTTGTCACTTGTTCCAATGTATTCACCAACTCTTGTAACCGTACCTTCAATCTTGATTCTCTCGCTAAGGCTTGTATTAATTCTAATTCCACACCTTCAGCATGTTCTTTCTCTGAATATGATGATCGATCTTTCTGTTGACTTGCCAACGAAAGCAGTGCTTCTGTGTCTGCTAATTGTCCACGTATGTTGTTTAGTGCTGATGTCTGCGCACGTTGTTGTGTATCCAGACATGCTAATTTTAAGTCAGTTGCAATCTTTTCCTTTTCCAGATGGTAAACTTTTGCTGTTAGTTCAGCTTTATCTTCACGCAATGCCATTAGTTCTTGCATGAGAACAGCAGTTTCCAGGTCTAATTTACGCATGTCTTGAATGGCGGTACCATGCCGGCCTCCGCCAGATATTGGAGAGATTTCATTGTGTAATGATTCTAAGATAACTGCAGTACCTTCAACATTACTACGGTTTGCTTTTAAGCGTGATACGTGTGCACGTAACCGTGTTTCATGATCTTCGGTCCATTGTTCTTGAGTGCTAGATTTTGATTTTGCAAAGAATTAAACATTATAACTAAAATTATAAAGGTATCCACACACTGCAGATTTTTTATCAATCTATGGTATGTATGGCAATGCCATACCAGCTAAAAGTCTAATCGACGATTAAAGCTCTGCAGTATGTGGCTACCTTAATGGGGAAGCAGGCTAAACTAAGAACACTACACGTTAGAAAATGAAATTATCTTTAGATTCTTAAGTTTTGTCATTCAATTCTGGAAGGTTCATAGAGTACTCGAAGAAGGTGCAAAGCAAAACGACATTATTAAATTTAAGATAAACGTTTACCCCTTTCTCTTAGCCTTGAGTACTTCATTCAAGACGGTTTAAGGTGAGAAGAATAAGGATTAGATCTAGAGATATTGACTATCTCTTCAATTTAGTACACTCTCAAGCATTTGATTCGTTTTGTAGCACGAGAAGTGAGTTCTCTCTTCATTTCTATGATCTTTAAGCACCCTTGTTTATCGAGACACGATCTTTGTGATATGTTTCCGATTCTACGTTTGACAGATCTTACTAAAGTAATTGCATTTCCAACATAATAAGAAATCTAAACATTGAGTACGGGAAAAATAAAAGAGTAAATAAAACAAAAAATACCTGTTAGTATTAGCATAAATATTATGTTGCCATGGTGATGCTAACAACATTGTTGTATCATTTTCATCTAAGCGTGCAAGTAATTGTAACGCTACACTTTCCGCTGATTTTCTATTTTCAATACTCTCTGTAAAAGAATTGTTAGAAACAAAAAAACTCACAAAATATAATTGGACTTTTCCTCTGACTAATAATAATATGAAAGCAATCAGAAAAATGCCCGAGTCCGAATTTTATTTATACGCGATTAGTCTTTGCTAGGAGAATGAATATATTTACATTTTTTAAAAAGCCGAATAAGTATTGTAGTTCATTTAAGAAATTCTCAGTAAAACGAAAAAAAATATAGTTCTTAACATCTCTTTTGCATGTACGAGGCCGCTTGCGTATGAAGAACCCGATAATGCACTCTTGCTTACATCTTTACAGCTTGTCGTCGTAACAGCGCTGGATTTGCGTGCTATGGCGCTGGAGTTAAATTTCGAGCATTTTTCTGGTTGCCTCACTACAAAAAATAATAACAATAAATAAAATATACCTTCATTAGATTCGTCCAATGATAATTCAGTTTCTAATAATGCTAAAAGTACATCATAAGCCTCTATTGCTCTGTCACTTAGGCCTAACGCTACTCTTAAAGCTACTGCATTTGATTCATATTTACCACATAATAAAGTTAATCTAGAATAAAGAATACAAATATTTTTTGAACCCATGCATAAAAAAATTAAAGCTACGCAGTTTTTGTTTGTTTGGGAAAAGCCGAATACTTACTTATCGCAATGTGCTTTATTTTCGGTTAAAGTTAATGAGAGTACATTATTTTGTGACTTTAAATTATCAATTTTTGTTGTTAAACGATGTATTTCCGTTTCGAATGCTTGTTCGTCCGGTGGCCGTTGTTCAATTGCTAATTGTTCTTGTAGTTCGGATTGGCTACGTAGTTCGCTTACTAAATGTTCGGCTACTTGTGTTGAACATAAACCTGTATTTGCTATTTCGGATCCGGTAATCGGACGTTCTGTTCGACGCAGCCGTACCTAATAAAAAAAGATATAAAATAAGATTTTTTTAAACAGCGAAAGTTGGTGTAGAGTAATATTGGACTAGAGGACGAAGCCATACAACTAAGTCTATATGATCCTTTTTTCCCAGGGTCTGAAAATATTCACGCTCAATTTTTTTCAAAGAGAAAGAGTGGGAATTCCTCATTTGGGAATCTATCAATCTCCCCTTTTTAGCTAGCAGAAGTTCTGGCTTGTCTTGCACCCTCGTGGAGACGGATCGAAATATCGCACAATTTAATAGTGCGACCTGTTAATAGTGCTTTGTGTGTAATTTCCAAGATCTGTACATGTTGGTGATTTTCATGATCGTGCGAGAAGCGACATTTCTCTTAGCCAGTATGCAATGATTTTTCAAGCGGACATCTTTTCTCTTTTCAGATGTGCTTAAATTTGTAGCGGTAAGGAATATAACAGCCGATACAAACTAATTTCATGATCATCAAAACTTCACGGGAGGGAGGAAATAGTACCTTAAGGATTATGATCAGGGATTATCTACAAATACTTCGAAAAGTGAAAACCAACACCGAAAAATATTGCCGGATTTATCTGGAGTTGCGCTCTTAAACGCCCCTTTCGCAATAGACGTATTCACAAACCACGATGCTCCAATGAGATTCCAATCAAAGAGTGAATGCCATCTTGCTTCATGGTATTTCGAGGATCGCGTGCGATAGACCAAACTGTACATAACCACTAGGAAGAAGTTTTTCCAGGCAAAACTTGACTTGAGGATAGATCGGACGAGTGGTGCGTTTTTTGTGACCAAATAATCTTGCTAGGCACCCAAGTACAGACCATACTTTTTTGGATTCTGGCCTGCGACGGTTTTGGAAAAATTCTGGCGAACAAACTGTTTATACATATATACGTACCCTTTCAGCCATTTTAGTAATTGGTTGATGATTATTAATTCCAATTAAATTATCGTGTTGTTGCGACTGCGCATTTTGCGTAGCACATTGTGTCACCAATAATTCCGATTTCTCACTAATTGTTTTCTGTTTAAATGTTTCTAATTTTGGTTGATTCTTATTATTTATATAATTATTATGATGCAATATTAATTGTTGATTCTGATTGGCTGAACCGGATGTCGAGCATGACGTATGTATTGGTACAATACTCGACGACTTTATATAACAATTATTCATTGGTGTCAGAATTTGTGTAGCTTGTGGCGGTGATGAACGAGTCCAATTATTTTCTAAATTATTTTTATTCTCAATTAAAATATTATTCTTCAACATATCTTTATCATCATTTTCAAATTCATCATCATTAATAATATCCTCTTCGTCATAACTCTCCTGGTGATGATGATGATGTTTATTTGAGGTTTGTTGATCTAAATTACTAATTTTTGGTGATGCTTGTCGACGTATATGATTCTTTTCTAAATTATTATCCGAGTTAAATTCAATTTGTGACCGTAGCGATAGTATTTCAGCTTTTAAACTATCAACTTCTTTTTGCAGTTGAATGGTATCTTGTTCATCTATCAGATTTTCTGTATCGTCTAAGAGTTGTGATCGTGTTATTAGTTTTGGTTCAGGTAATTCTAAGGGACTCTCGGGCATTACTAATTTTGTATCGGTGTCGGATAAATCATCGGCGTATGTTCGATCATTGTCAGTTGGTTCCAGTTCACTCACATCCAACGGGCATGTTATTGAGCCATCATGTGCACTTGTTCCAACATCTGAAATCAATGAATAACAATTATTTGGTATGCAAAATATATTTGGGGGGGGGGGGGGGGGGGAATGCTTAGAAAATAATTCTTATTGCGAGAGAAATTTTTTATTCGAACAAGCACAGTCATAAGATAGGTCTTTAAAGAGGCAATGAGAGAGGTAAGTAAAAATGGATCCTTGATGGATGGCTGTGATCTCATAGAGATGAATGAATGATGGGAATTTGGTAACTAACGAGTAGTGGTCTCGTTTAAGAACATTTCGCTCAGTCCTGTTTCCTTCAGGAAGTACAGGATCTGGATTAGGTCTAGGAGTTGTAGTTCCCCTGTACGAATCTTGGTAGACTTTCAGATATTTTATTCATTTGTGTATGAGGGCTTCACAGCCCATTAGGAGATGTTCTGGAATTCCCTCAATTTCTCCACAAAACCTGCAGTTGCCCTCATTTCCCAGACTTAACTTCATAAGACCTCGTAGACGTTGGCATGACTAAGTGGTTGCCTACGTTAGATAGAGAGATTGTAACGGCTGCCCTGGACGGGCTACACTTCGACCATAAGGTCCATTGTGATGCCTAAGGATATGAGGATGTGAGTGGAAGGAATTTTTGTGTATAGACAAGGAATTGGTAGGATGTGCGGCTGCAGCCGACTCTGATAGGAACTATGCCGATATTAATCTAGAGTTCGTGAAGGAAACTGCAGAAAACCTTCACAAGCATAGACGGTTACTTCGTTCTTGTCCATACGCCGACAGTTTAGTCAATTAACCGCCCCTTTTTTTTTCTTAATAATTGACTTGATTTTCTTAAACTCCTAATGTCAGGATTCGAACATAAAGACATAAAGCCTCTGACATACGCCTTAGACCGCTCAGCCACTTGGCTGGTGGTTGCCTACGTTACTAAACATTTGGGATCTGCTAGTTTTTCTACAAGAGAACTTTGTACATATTAAGAAATATGTTATGAACTATCTAAATGCTCGTATAAATTAATGCTTTCTTATTCAAATCATTTCTGACAACAATACCCAATTAGTGTCTAACTATTATGAAAGCAGAATAAAAGATATTAAAAATAATTAATTCATAAAGACATTTCTCTGTTTGATATACAATCAGGGAGGATAACAAAACCGTTGAAAAACAATGTTATAATAATATAATGAGTGTTTCAGAATACTTATTTTCTTACTTTAAGAAGTAATAGATTAAAATAACTTTGCGCCATTAAATTGTGTCTATAAATGCTTCCATATTGGCTAACAAATAGTCTGGTGAAGTACTGAGATCTGGCTAAAAGATTGTAAAAGGGAAAACATTGATGGCATCAAGAATTTGTAGGAGAAGAATTTTAAGTTTGAAATCGAAATTGAACTCATAAAACAAAAAGGAGTGATATATATTTTTTAATAGATAATTTGGTTGTAGTAAAATTGTAGAAAATAATCAAAATTTAAGTTACATATAGTTTTATGTATAAACCAAACATTTGTATGCTGATTTAAGGATTTTTTCTGCCTGATTTACTTGAAATTTTGCATTCAATTAAAAAAAAAAGCCAGCCAATCGATAGCTTTGATTAGGGCTAAGGTTTTTTTGGCCCCTTATTTGTTACCTACCTAGGCAAGGCTTTAAAGTTTTTTGTCCGTTGCTTTAAATTTTGAATTCAATGCATAAATTAACAAAAGTAGTGTACATTATTTGAATTTGTAGAGTCGATTTATGCCGAATTTATTCGGTTTTCGAAAAAATGTTTCAAACAAAACTTATTCCTGAAAAACATTATAAACACATTTGGTTCTTAACAGTTTTTCAAAAACCAAATCGACCATAAAATTTTTGAACAGTGTGTTCTATTTTAAGTCGTGTAGTCTTCAAGAATTTTGAAACAGGCTGTATGTATAATTATTTACTTATTTGTATTTCGAAAAAAAGTGGGTGTGGGTGATGTACGTTGTTAGTTAATTCACACAGTACAAATGGCAAATAATAATATATACTCTCCTACTACTACTCAACAGTTAGAGAAAAAAAACTTCTCATAAGTACTTTTACTACCCTTAATAACAAACACAGACCTACCCTTACTGAACAACGTAATATTAAAGTAATAATAAGTATAGTAATTCATGTAATGAGTTGAATAAATGTATGAAAAACATGTTGTTTGTGTTTATTTGTATGTTGTTGTCGTCGAACCCTTTTATAACGCGACTATAACGACTACATGACGATGATGAGCCTCCTGCACTATGCGCTCATTCAAACAATTCAGAGGAACGGTTTACGGAATGATATTCTGTCATTTGTGCACATCGTTATTGGAGTAGTGAATTGAATTTCATTTAAAAGTACAACAAAAGTTGTCTACTTTTTGTAAATAAAACGATAATGAAAAAAAGAAGGGTTGGTTTTTTGTTCGAAGGTCCTTCAACTGGTCAGTATCGTTTTATTGTTGTAAAACGTTACAGCTTATGGTATGTCCAATTAGTCTGTCTATGAATGAATATAGTTTATAATCCACGTTCCTTAAACTGTTTGGAGTATAGTTTGAGATACTGATATTTAAGCATCATCCAAACATTCTGAAACTGTTTTTGATTTTAGCGAGCCCGAAAACATAAGAATACACCAGTCTTATCTATTACAGCAACCTCGAAAACATAAAGGATCACCAGTCTTCTCTTGGTACTTTTTTCCCGTGGAGCAGAAATCTAATTAGATAGTTTTTACGGGCAAAGTAGGGTCAACATTGTTTCTTATGCTAAGGCAAAGCCATAATCGACTTAATCCTGATGTGTTGTTCCTTCTTCGCTTGAAGAAAGAATTTTGAATTTGTTGCGTATTGAATTTCTGAGACTGGATGAGAAAGATGTTATCAGAGACTAATGTAAAAAGATTGGCAGGCGGATTCTCAACGTCTTAGGACTAACTTGTGATTTTAGGATATGTGAAAGTGCAGCGGAATGAAATATCAGGCTGGTAACAATAGAATCACCAACGCACCCTGTAAGATCAAAGCCTTTCTTTAGCCTAGGAAATCACATCTACGGCAGGCAGCTCAAAGAAGACTCTACGCTGGATTAACATTTCAATCAGATATATTATCTTGTGTGGTGAAAGAAGTTAGTAAACCGTGCATCAACCTCAGCAAAAATAAGTTATAATTGTTGAGTTTTCTACAAAGCGTCGCAGGCTCAAATGTTTGCAGATTCTACCGAAAAACAGAGTATATTTGAGAATAGCTCCCTAACTAATGTGATGCTTTTGTATGAAAGAGAATTGAAGACCGTCTCCAGATCAATTCCTTTCAAAAAGACCCATTCTGGATTGGGTGCTTTAGGATGAGAATGAAATATTAGATGAAGATGTTAATTTCTTGAGTAACCGTATACACAATCTTAATACGTAAACCCTGTAATACGTAACTCTAATACGTAATACCTGTAAATTTAGCTTGAAGAACATGAGGTATATTTGGAGTACCATTTATTTCTAGAAATGTCTAAATATATGGAATAGAATAACTACCTCAAAGACCAAATACTATTTTATGTAAAATTAATGGTGCCCAAAAACCACATTTCCATTATTTCGACATAAACAGCAAATAACTTTGTATAACTAATATCTTATAAGAACTTGTGGTTGACCTAGTTAAATGATAAGTAAGCAGAAGGAAGTCAAGTGAAATATTTGTTTCCTTTTTAAGAGTGAAGATACATATATATTTATACATGTTATATACAAATATGTATATATATATATACGAGTATATATACATATAACGTTGGACGGTCGTATAGTTTTACAAAAGCCACTTGGGAATTGAGACAAGAAAGCTATCATCATGTCAAAAAGGAAAAACCTTCTTATATTTCCACTACTGTCGTTGCAATACGATGAAACTTATAACAGAAAATTTTCCATCGAATAGTTTGTGTCAAACAATTTCTCCTATTGATTTTCTTTGAATATTTTACACTACTTTTATAAGAAATGAAATTTGATTTTATTTTGGGGGAGTTAAGTGCAAATAATTGGAATAAACGTTTTATCGCATGAAATAACAACTATAGATGTCCGAATCTTACAAGGATAAAAATTCATGGTTATATCGAATGTCTTATTTTAGACCAGATTTGCATATATGATGGATTTCATGATAACGCCGAAGTTTTCGTTGGTCATTCCAAAACCAATGTTTACGTCTTATGCTTTATAGGTGTTTATAATGAAAAATAACTAAATATTTTCTATATATCTTGCACCATGGCCAAGATTTCCAGCCATTTCGTAGAACCCATTTCTTAGCATATTTCGTGAATAATACGGATAAAAAACAGCGTTTTGAAGGGACCTACCAAGATGTTTTAACTTAAACCAAAAATGTTTTTGGTAATTTACAATCAACAAATGTTTCAATCAACAAAGTTTGAGCGAATAATAGGTTATGCTGGATATTGGCTGGCTAATTGGCTATGGCAATTGCTATGAGGATAGTAATATGAATAGCTTTAATGAGTTTTCATGGATAAAAGCTAAAGATTCCCCACGATAAATCTGCCTCAAGATGGTGGTATGGCCGTTATCTCTATTCAAATATTGTGAACAAAGTCATCGCTATCCAAGCCTTCTCCGGATAGCATGGTCAGACGTAGACGATTTGGATTCGACATCTTTATTTGTGCACACAAAGGTATTCACCGTAAGAAGGAAAAAGGGGGAGATGTTATTTTAACGCCATTCAATAGGTTTCTTTATTGGAGGTAGTATATGGAGAGATAATCTAAGGTTTACTAAACTTTTTATACATCAGATATGCAAATAATTTTCTCCCAATAGGTATAATTTTACTATAGAAATGCAAGAAACATTCTCAATCGAACAAACAAGTATGCTACATCTATTGAACTATCGGATTAATTACTTAATACAATGGAAGAACATATGAAAATCGACAAAAGAGACACACACACACACACACGATGACTTAAGTCAAGAACTATGTACTTGGCAAAATGGTAAAATCAGAGTGGTATTACCTTTATTTGACATCGTTATTATACGAACCAACACAACTATTTAAAGACGATAGATATCATATGTATACAATTGTATGAATGAATTAATATCGGATGTCTCAAAATTAGTGCAACTAAGAGCATTTTGCGAAATTTTGAAGCACAGTCAACTTCATTGGGTTAAGATACTCTGAGCTATTCAGTGACTTAGAGAATTTATTACACCGCAACAATAACGATTTATTATGTCTCCAACTGCTGTCTTTCTCCAACTCATTTCTAAGTCCTTCACCGAAGTCGGTTTCTTTTATAGAATCCTGGTTGGATCAAGGCATGATGTGATTCCATCCCCAGAATCACATTCCCTTTGGAGGTTTTAGATTCTCTTCCATCACTCTCTGTTATTATGCTAATATTTTAGACACGGTGAATTCAGAAAAAGGCTAGTGGAACTTTGGCACGGTCTGGCGTCTTGAAGATTTTTTGGGTGAGATCCCAAGAAGATGCTGTGCTTATTTAAGCATTGATAGGCTACTTTTATCACCAGAAAGTCTCTGGTACTAAAGAATAACTTATGACCATTTTCTTCCGACGCTGTCTTGTATTTTACTTTGTAGATTTAAGTGTTTTAGTCATGATGCTCAACTATTTTGAAAAAACTACAGAGCGTGGTTGCATTGGCCACCTTAAGCTGCAGAAAGACTCTATTCCTAATCATGCCCTTTTTCTTGCCAAATAACTTGCTACTTTACAATGCTGTACTGAGTGAACTGTTTTAGTCAACTGCTGTAGGGCCTTTAGATTTAGCTTCCGCATTTAATCACTGATTCAACCTTGAGGAATTGCTTTTGTGTCACCCTATATTTAGTGTACGAACAGAACAAGGCTGTTGTACAAGTTGCATATACATCAAGTGAGCTTATGATGCTCAAAACTTCAGAGTATGGATGCTGTATTTTCTACGGTGATGCAGTGTTTGTCTACATTCACTACGACAAATCTATATATACATGGATGTGGCTGAACAGAGATAGACATACATATAAAACTTAAACGAACACGATGATGATAATATTTTCTCTTATTATTATGAACGAATACACAACTGAAAACACAAATTAAACTAATACCAGACATCTCTATCTTTCTTCAACATATAATTAAATACCTGATTGTTCATCCTCTTCGGCAATGGCCATTGTACGCTGTTGATGTAATTTCCTTGTCAATTCTGCAATCACGGAATGTAATTCAGTGAGTTGTTCTTCATAACGTTGTGATTGTATTGCTAATTCTTGTTGAAGGCGTTCCTAAAATAAAGAGAATGGATAATGTGATTATCAATTAAAATATATATATGTTATTTAATATATATATATATGTATCCATAGAATTTATATTTTGAAATTGTAAATTTTGATTGTCTTTTATTGAATTATATTTTATTCAAACATTTGATATTATTCAAAATTGAAAATAATTACTGAAAGTGGTGTTTTGTCATATTTCATTTTAGTTATACGATTCAAACTTTAATTCATAATGTCAAACAAATATCACACATTTTAGAGTTCGGATAAACTCAGTTGCGAAATTCCCCGTTATGTAGTTTTTACCCTCTTCGTAGTTTTAGAAATCGCGTCTGATATCTGACAAATAAATTTGTACGCAAATTGATAAAAAGCCGAGAATAAATCCGAAGCGGGAATAGAATTATATAACTTGTAAATGATGTCGCTGTTTTCCAAATGAAATCTTAGTTCGTTATATATGTGTGCCCAAATCTTTATTAATGAGGGACACAAACACATCGTTTTTGTTAGACAAGCTGCAGAATGGGCCACCGGTGCTAAAATCACCGGTCTAATCAAGAGTTGTTTACGTTTCGAGGAACTGGATCGCTTGAGGTATACAGCAAAGTTGATTTGGATACCCAGCCACACGTTAAGGCAAATTTGACTTTGATTTCTTTCATTAAACATTTCCAGTCCCAAAGCTCTGGGGCCCAGAATATTAGCACTTTCGCTCATTACCCACTTAGGTATCACCCTAAGATAAAACGGCAAAAATGGTAGCTCTCACTTTTATTAAAAAATAGCAGAAATTGATATTATTGATACTAGTGGCTCTTGCTCGTTCATCTGAATCTCAGTTTTCTGAGTGAAGCTTTCATTTTATCTAAAACAATAATAGCACTTAAATCAAAGAACATCATAGGTTTCGTTATGCACCATTTATCCTGAGGAGCCCCGTTTGAGCTTTAAGAGTCAACAAACTATGGTGTTTGTTAAGACAACGGCATGCATGTTTTACCTGTCCAGTTTTAATTATGATTTCTCAATTGAATTTGTACCAACTCTTCAAAATTGATTAAATGATTGAAATAACTATGCACGCCTATCGTTATATAGACGATCTATAGTAAAATATTATCATATTATTTCCTCTTCGATGCGAAACGCATTAGGAAAATCAGAGGGTTGTGAAAATATGCTGTGTGATAATTTAAATTAAATCATATATTGACATTGGAAACGCATCACGTTCCGTTATATGTACAATGAGCGGGGAAGGGGGAATGGTTTTTCCATGAATATATTATTAATCCTCAACAAGTTTGATAATAATTTAAATTGAAAATGAATCCAATGTCTATATTATTATTATTCATATACCGGGTGTTTTACAAATGTAGTAAAGATATCCAACTATTGTTTTAATCAGAAAAAGCTCATGAAAACAGCTAATGTAAATATATATATATCAGTTTTTAAAAATTCGCCAAAGGTTCATAATTAGTTCCTCCAATTTTTGTCATATATGCAGAAGTTCAGAATTTAAAGTCATTTTGTACATTTACTAACATAACTACATTTACTAAGGTATTTGGAAGATGGAGCATAAATCTCGAAAACGTTACAAGAAATTTATTTGCACATATCAGTGGTATCACTGCCATTATAACATTATTCATGCTTTAGGTTTTCCATCAGTGAAGCGAAGCTGCACATATCAGAGTTGTTCTTTCAGTGGTTGTACTACGGGCCATAGAAATACTGTCCATTTTTCAAATATGTATAATCATTTTTTGGCTTACTCATTCGGGTTTTGGAAAAGATGTTTTGAATGAAAGTTGTAATATAATTAGAATAAACAACTTTTATCACAAAATTTTGAAAAATGCGTTCTACTTTTGTGGCCAATAGTACCTACGAATGAACTTTAAGGAAATTTTCATGAATTTTCTCACCGTTTTTTATGTAACATCCTATATATCAAATAAAATTAATTATATTTAATATTAAAACAAACTTTATATTCAAATTTAATATCATAGTCATTTTTTGTGTAGTTTAAATATTTCTATGAGCTTTAAATACTAATACATCTTGGTTGGCTTGGTTTTACTGCCGTGTAGCTTGTCAAACTGAGAGGGACGAGACGAGCTGAGATGAGGCGAGTGTTGTATATAATAATTTTAATGACCATTAAAAAGTTTTCATTTACTAAACTCACACATACACAGTGGATTTTATTTTCATGATAAAGTATTAAAAAGTTTGTTTTTTTTTTTTGTAGAAAATTCTGGAAATATTACAAATATATTATTTTATAGAACTCTAAACAGTTTGTGTTGGTTTGAGGTTATATTTAACCACAATATATTTTAAAACTTTGTTAGAGTTGGTGTAAAATTGACGGAGATATTTAACCAAGAATGTTGTTTGTTCGTTTTATTCACGAAAATTACTCTGATGTTTTTTTACTTTGTCTTTAAAGTGGATTGTATGAATAACTTTATTAAGTTACAAATCAGGGGCCGCATTTCTGATAAGAGAAAACGTAAGTGATTTTTTACTAAAAGAATTGACTCAAAAATAGTAGGTTTTAAAAAAAATTCATTAAAATCGGATAAAATTTAGCAGAAATATTAAAAAAATGGATTTTTTTTCTACATGATGACGTCATTGTCATTCATAAATATTAATTTTGCTCTATCACAGTTAAATTTGACCCAATTTTAATAAACAAAATAAATAATTCTACTAAATTAAAGTTTTATTTTTCAAATTTTACGTTAAATTTAACATATCTCTTATGGGTATTGAGAATGGACCCCACATCTGATAAAGGGGAGAACGTTAGCCATTTTATACTAGAACTGAAGAATATGACTCAAAGTTAGATTTTATGTACTTGATGACGTCATAGAAATCCATTAAAATTTTTGCTCTATCACAATCAAATTCTATCCGATTTAAAAAAACAATGTCTTGAAATCCACTAAATTTAAGTTATATTTTACGATTTTTTGACATCAAATGCTTGATATGAAAAATCATACACATCTAGGGAAGGGGATTTTATATTTTATTTTAAATTTACATTACAAATCTGGCGTAAGTCTTATCAACATTTTTTGTTCTATTCAAAACTACTAGATCTGTGTTTTTATCTTGAAATAAGAATATTGATCCAAAAAATGTAAATGGCTCTATCAAATTGTCTTCAACTCTTATTTACTCGAATATACAAGCAGATTTATTCTACCCTAAAAATAAACTTGTATTTATCTACTCTGTCATAATGATATCATCTGATTTATAAATTTTACACCCCATTACAAATAAGTTTATATAATGAAGAGAAAAAAATTAAAATTTATAACTAGCGTTAGAGATCCACAAATAGATTTTGGCATTTTTGTAGATTTTTGGAAATTTTCTCCAAAATAGTTGGACATAGAACAAAAATTTTAATTACAAAATTATTCCAGAAAAAAATATGACCCACTTTTCTATCGAAGACTGTTTGATAAGCAAAATAAATTCAGCACAATTTAAGAATATAATTTACATACTTTCTGTCAAATTCATTAAGTATATGTGTATATGTGTATATTCTACTCCAAAGTTGAATTCAATGGTCTATGTTAAAGCCATTTGCTGAATTCTATACATAAAGGTCGCGTGAGTGTTTCACGCATTTAAGGGAGTTCAATCACTGTCTTGTATAATCAGGACAAAAAACCGGTTTGTTTTTATTATAGAACAAATACATATAAACACATACGTTTTTTTAAAATTTATTTAATAAATATTTATCTATACTATCCTAGTTTTTTTTTAAGTTCTGTTAAGTATTTTCTTATAAGATTGGGCGTGCATGAAGTTTTACATGCTTTTAATGAGTTATCTCGCGTTCTAAATGGACAAACATTCTTAAACTTCGGGATTTATTAGAAAACGTTATTTTTAGCATGTGAAAAAAAATGAACAAAATGTGTCGAAAAATGATTTCATGCTGGAACTCCCTTAAGTGCGTTTTTACGACAAATAAAACTTTTTTTAAATAAATTGTTTAATACATTATTTTTTTTAAATAAATTTTCAAATAGTCAGTTAATTCATTTTTTCTCCAATACCATTTAGCCAACAATCGGTTTGTCTGTCTGTCCGGTCCGTCGGTGTATCAGTCCATTTAATGTTGTTGTTGTATATATTTATTTATTATTTCAGCCATTCGTAAATACATTACACAATTGGATGATGAATTATTAATTAACAAAATTGTTTGTTAGTTAAAATAAACATGATTTCGCTTTTATCTAAATTTTGTTGAATAACAATACAAAAAGTTTTTTGTAATGTAGAATGGCTTGTTTTTTGTTTTTTAAATTTATTTTGTTTAAAAAAATATTAATAAAGTACTGAAATTATTGATGATTTTAACATACAAAGCACGCGGTGTCCAGTTTTCATTTGTAATAAATTACGATAAGGGAAGAGGAGTAATAAGAATCTGGTAAAAAAGATTTTAAAATTTAAAACATGATTTTATTAGCGAATTTCCTGAAAGGAAATAGAGCTATTGGTCCCGTACCGAAGTCAAAATTTCGCAAAAATTTCTTCAAATGTCCATCGATCCTACCTTGTAGATGTCAAAAATCACCATCTGTAAAATTTATATATATATATATCTATGGACATATATATATATAAATATATATATATAAATATATATATATAAATATATATATATATATATATATATATATATATATATATATATATATATATATATATATATATATATATATATATATATATATATATGTGTCTGTCATCACTCTAGCGGTCACAATTTTCATTTTATCGGAATGAGATTTGGTATTTGAAGCGCTTTGGGTATTCAAAAGGTCAAGTTCGTTAATGGGTAAAATCGGACTAGGGGAAAGGAGGGTTTAGAGGGAGGGGAAACACAAAATTTGACATATCTCCCTTAATATTCGAAAAATCGAAAATTTTATAAGAAGTAAAGTTGTAGGTATTAAATTTTACTGTAATTTTGTTTCTTATTATTTTTTCTGTAACCCTAATATTTACAAAAATATTGACGGTTTAAGATTGAAAATTAAATTCCTCAATATCTCTGTACGCATGAGAGTTTGAGCAAAAATGATAAGGTGATGAATTGTATCAAACATGATTTTCTACAACTTTGTTTCTTACGCATTTTTCGATTGTTCTAATATTAAGAGAGATATTTTATATTTTCTGTTTTCTTCTATCATTATGCCCCCCTTTCCCTTGACGTATGTTATTTATTAATAAAATTGGCCATGCAAATACTAAAATCAGATACGACATTTCATTTTGATCATTCTAACATTGTGACCGCTAGAGAGTAATTTATTTATTCCAAGGAAATTCGCTAAGTTGAAGCAGCTCCTGCGTAACGAATTTTTATTAGTAGATATCGCACTAAAAAGTAAATAATAATTGTTAACTACTACCACTTGGGGCGCTGGACTTTCAAAATGCCTTTGGGCTATGATGGTTACCTACATTTTAGCACAAAGCACCTCAGGCTTATTCTATTTATTTATAGTCCTTATTTACTAATAAAAGGGTTTTTTGTTTTAGTTTTGTTGGTAATGTTAAATTTTTTTGAATAAAAAAACTTTAGAATCTTGTTCATCATAAATTTGTTAACAAAAGGAAATAATAAATAACCTAAAAGTTACAATAAAAACAAACTATAAACATATTTAGACATATAATTTTCTACATCAATAAATTAAAAGTTAAAACAACACAACTCTAATTAATTACTAATTAAATAAATAACATTTTAAATATCGTTAATAATTTTATTATATCTCTAATAATAATATAATATCAAATACATATATATATATATATATATATATATATATATATATATATATATATATATATATATATATATATATATATATATAAATATATATATATATATATATCAACAATACTAATGCAATTAAAATTACATTATACAACGTAATATTTTACAAAAGGCTTTGCATAACAATATGCGCCTTGCGCCTTTATTTATGTAGATATCAAGTGCCTATTTACCCGTTAACATCTAGCTTATATGTTTCATGCAATTCCACACGTTAATAACGCCGTTCTGGATGTGACGTTTTTTTTTTTTATTTACACTGTAAATATTAAGATATCCCCAATTGCGGTTTACTTTGCTTGTCGATTATAATAAATCATCTTCCCTTCTTTACCCTGATCCTAATGGTAGAGGATCAGAACCAACATCCTTAGTTAGAATAAACCAAAAGCACCTCGGAAGTGCTCTGGAGATGTGTTCCCTGACTGAGCCAAGAAAAAACCTTCTCGGAAATTTTGTCTGAACAATAGTAAACTTCGACAACTGACATGTTTGCTCGTGGAGTACTGTTCACTCAAGGAACATCTATGGAAGTTTGGATTAGAATCCAACGACAGGCTCTGTGGTAGAGGTAACTCAGAAATATTGACTGACAGTCTATACAATCATGATACACATATCCGTAAGAAGCATACTTGCCAAAGAAGATAGGTCTAGAAGGGGTGCTCTCACCTTCTAGAAACTTCTCGATCTGAACTTCTTGATAGTGGGAGCATTGCCTTCTTGCATACCTCCTTTCTATAAATGTCCTCTTTTTTTTTGTACAATCGATATTGAGAATATTGCAAAGCCAAAATAATTCAATTTGATAATTTTTGATAATCTTAAATGAAGTTAAATATTCATGAGTTGATTCAAATCGGGTACGGAATATCAGTTTGACATATTTTTTGACCTGTTATAACAATTCCAGCAATATATATTATCTAGATATTTTTGAAATTAATTATTTGTGGACAAGTTATTTGGAACCAAAATAAATATCTAATTGATTCCAGGTGTGCTATTAACAAACAAATAGCACACCTGGAATAATATCATTAACGTGTAAACTCCATAAAACATTATTTTACACCTGAACGTATAAACAGTAACGAGTTTCTATAAAATTGCTTTGCTGTTGCTTGTATCATTTCACTCAGTAAAGCTCCGCCGTTCACTATCAAACCAAACTCTAAACAACCAACGTAGTCATTTATTCAAGCTATCAACCACCCCACCCCTCCAACTCAACACACCTTCAGAGCAACCAGCGAACGAACGAACTAGGTACTATATATAGTAAGCTTTATAATAATATATAGATATATTCATTCAAACTAAAACGTTAAAAGCTTCGTTTATATTCAATGTTCGTTTGGAAATATATATTATATTTTATATTATACCGTTTGTGTATTGAATAATTAGATATATTGAATAGGGTGTATGCATTAAAGGTGTTTATATATATATATACATATATATATATATACATATATATATATATATATATATATATATATATATATATATATATATATATATATATATATATACAATAATGTGGTTTTTGATTGTATTCATTAGATATGTGTGATGTGGCTTCAATTAAGTAGAAATGATTTTGGTTGAAAAAGTGTACAGGGTGTACCCACCCAACAGAAGTCATTTAGGGGCATAAAAATCAGGCAATTTGAAAGGCATAACAAGTTTTTAAATATTAAATAAAACTACTTATGACTATGACTACTTCTTCAGAAAATACATTACAATCATTATTATAATATATTTTCTGAAGAAGCAACAGTGTTTGCGAAATTATAATAAAAATAAAAATATTGTTACGAAAATCTCAAACAAGGGATTGTACGAACTTTATAAATTGTAAAACAATTACAAACTGACAATTCATAATTTATTCACCTATATTCTTATGATTTGTCAGTTCATTGATATGGGTATCAACTTATGGCACTTGATCGATGTATCGATATTATACTTTTTGTATTTGATTCTTTAGCTGAAGGTAATTTTCAAAATTGTAGCCAAAAACTCATACTAAATAATATTTTAATTGGGGTAGTAAATTGACATATTTATTTTGATATTTTATGTTTATTATATATATATATATATAGTGATATATATATATATATATATATATATATATATATATATATATATATATATATATATATACTATTGTATACATTTGCATATCCCCATCCAAACATGAACAGTTAAAGTTCTCTTGCTCCTAGATATCATTTTCAACTCAATCAATGTTTCCCACCCACATGTAAACTCTCATGTTAGTAAGCATATTATACAAACATGTCTCAAAAGTAATTTTCAATACGATGTTGGTGACAACAAATTAAATTTTATGGCCAAGCGACTTTTGGAACACACTGTGCATTATCTAATCAAATTATCGATTGTATAGGTGCTAGCAATGAAATACATTTTATATTAGTATTATTAAATAAATTAAAATTTAAAAAAATAACCAATATTTAGTGAAGAACTACACATCATTTAGTCAAAAGAGGTGAAAGATTCCGTGTGATTGGTCAATTGGCCCATTTTGCCCAAATATAGTCCGCTTTTGCCCATTCACAAACTTGACCTAACTTTTTAGCTCTAGAATCCACATACATAATTTCAGCTGTTATCTCTTTCCATTTTTGGAGTTATCGTGTTGGAAGACAGTTGATATGCGGAAATGGACAAATTAGGTAATTTTATGAACACCTATAACAACATTTAATATTTTCAACCTTTACATAGTCGGAAGTAACCAGTCCAAGTAGCCGAGCGGTCTAAGGAGTTATGTCTGCGCTCTATGCCTACTTGAAAACTGGAAGGTTATTGGTTCGAATCCTGACAAGGACCGTTTGTCAATTATAAAAAAAAGGGCAAGTTAGTTGACTAAACTGTCGGCGTATGGACAAGAACGAAGTAACCGGCTATGCTTGAGAAGGTTTTCTGCAGTTTCCATCACGAACTCCAGATGATATCGGCATAGTTCTTATCAGAGTCGGCTGAATCCGCATATCCTACCAATTCCTAGTCTACTCACAAATTCCTTCCACTCCACTCACATCTTTAGACATCACAATGGACCTTTTGATCGAAGTATAGCCCGTCCAAGGCAGCCTCTACCATCTATCTATCTATCTAGTCGGAACTAAACTGAATACACCCTTGTATATACTATATACCTACCGGATATAAGAATGCCCATTTACAAAAAGTAAAAGCGCTATTTTTATGGCCCGTACTAACAAATGACTGTATGTTCACAACTTTTGAAGCATCTGGTACATTTGTGTGTCTATAAACAAGTGACAATACAATACCTTTAAATTTATTACTTACTATAATGAATTAAAGCTGTACTAATAAATTTATAAAACTTTTACACAACATATTTCATAGTTCAAAACTTTTTGTTTCAATAAACATCTGGTATACTCTTTTTTCCACATAGATATATCAATCTAACAACGAACGGCCGGGTCGGGCCGTAACCTATGTGCTAACATTTTATCGAACATGTTGTGACCTAATTTTTAATCTAACGATATATACTACAGCCAACTAACTATATAGTATATATAGTTCTGTATATAGTTTTCTGTATAAATGTGATATCACAATGGTAATAATAGAAAAAGTATTACACATTTATAGAATATTCTATATCCATTCTCTCTAAATAATATCAGAACATATTTTAAAATGTTTTCTAGTTTTCGAAATATATCTATGTGAACAGATACAGGTGTACTGAAAATATTATTTTACACTAAGTGCACCTTGCGGCCTTTAGCCACAAGAATGTCAGAACAATGTATGGATTAAATTTATGCCTATAGGCGATCAATTTTCATAAACATGGTGTGTGCTGTTTAAAATGTGGTATGTGGTGATTTGTATAGAATTATAAAATCACCACATACCACAGTTCGTGAGACGTTAGTAGTAGTAGCGCAGGGAGGCTATTCAGGCCTTTTTTACGGACCTCATCAGAACAAGGAATTTGCTAGTAGACTAGGAATTGGTAAGTTGTACGATTGTCGCAGACTTTGATAGCTACTATGCTGCTGTTTATACGAAGTTTGTGAAAAGAAACTACAGAAAACCTTACATGCATAGCCGGTTACTATCATTCTTGTCTATACGCCGACAGTTAGATAGTCAATTAACCGCTCCATTATTTAAAAAAAAAATTAAATTAAGAGTAAGTTGAGTGTACTAGTGATTCAATAGAGTGTATTCTGTTGGCAAGAGACCTCCCAGAACGGTTAACTTATGGCGTTGAAGTTGACTGAACGATGTTTGATTAGAATAAGCCTCTTAATCTTTGGTGGTGACCACGGTCTACTGATAAATATATATGGTATATGGTAGCAGAGCGTGGTTATTACCAGACGATGCCCTTTTTAATTGATATCATAGGATGTATTGCTTTTATATTAATTAAAGGCTATCCTTACCAAACTGCTACCGTTGGGAATCGAACCAACAACCTCCTAGTTCCGATCACAGCGTCTTTAATAGCTCGACCATTGGTATTTTTATCCCAAGCGTGCCGAAGCGTAAGAGCTTTGAAATTAGTTAAAAAGTTATAAGTGATATAAAATCAAAAGTTAAGTCGATTGGAAAAGTTGCATTCTTTTTTGAAAGTTTCTATATTTGATTCGTGCGGAATATCTTCAGTTTTCTGAAAAATGATTACATCAAAAGTTGCTGGTATTCTTATGACAAACAACTTCTACCCGAGTCATTTAAGGCACACTGAAAACTGAATGGTTTCGTCATAAGTCGACTACAATGATTTAAGATCGGAATTACATTGGATTTAAATACGGAATTCAGAATAAATTTCGTTCTGATTGGATTAAATCTGTGACCACCAGAGAGTGGCTCCAAATATTATTATTTTTTTTAAAGATGGGCATTTTTTGACTTCTACTAGGTAGGAAGGATGAAGAAAAATGTAACTTCAATAGCTACATTTTCTGTAATAATTCGCTACAAAGAACGCTACTTTACCAGCTGATTATATTTTTAATGCGGTGCAATAATATTGTTCGTATACTTGCATACAAATAAACACAAAACAATCTACATTTATACATTTCAAATCAAATTTCAAATAGTTGTTTAGCTTACTGAATTACAAAAACAGTTTAGATATTTTAGTATTATTATGATTGTACAACTCGAATAGCATTGTGCCAAGTTTGGGGATATCTTGCAGCGAACAGAACACATTACATTTAAAATATAGCGGTGGTACCTACCAAATCAAATTTATAACATTGGTTTTTGTAGCCAAATTTTGTAGGCATTTTATTCTGTATGTTTGTTTGTACGGTATGGATTTATAAAAGCCTGTTAATGGTTTGAACGTAATTAATGAACGTATAAATATTGTTGTCAGTTGAAAAGTATGCAAAATTATTGTCCCAAAGCTTCCATTATTGTGTTATTATTGGATTGGAAAGTAGATGTCCATATTGGTTTATGAACTAACCAAACAAGGTCAGGATCAAATGTCATATATAGAGATTTATATAAAACATTTGACCTTTGAACTGTTTAAATACCCTATTTAATTATCAGTGCGTGAACTATTTATTTGGTTTAATTGTTTTTTGTAAACTTTTTGTTTCTATATCAATCCATTGTTAATATGCTTTTCGGTTAAGTTATCCTAGCGAAGGTGACTAGCGTTTAAATTGAGACTGAAGTAATATGTGTGAACATTTATAACAATATTTTGACATGTTTTTATCCACACATATCTGTATAAAAATATAACTAATGCATATATCAAAGTACTAGAAACATATAATAGAAGTGATTCTTCGACGATAATTACAAATCGATGAGAACTGGAGTACAAAATCGCTAAAATAAGATAAAAATTTTATGTCCCCGATTTTGATAAAAACTTCTTTTTAAGCTAATTTGGACCTAGCGAAAATGATGGCGTTGGTTAAAATACGATACGATTAACGGTTTTCAAGATATCAGACTCATAGTGTTAAAATCCAAAACTGTATGAATTGCGAAGCGAATATTTTGAAATGTGTTGGTCGGACGATAAAATGAACTGGATTTTCGTACTTTATGGGTCAAAATTACCCTAGAAAATGATTATTATTAAAATCGAGAACAAAAATTTTCTTCACTTTTTTCGCATTTTTTCCAAGGGGTACCCCTTAATAAAATCGCAAAAATTGGAGGTAAATTTTATGTCCCCGATTTTGATAAAAACTTCGTTTTATGCTAATTTGGACCTAGCGGAAACGATGGCGTTGGTTAAAAGACGATACGATTAACGGTTTTCAAGATATCAGACTCATAGTGCTAAAATTCAAAACTGTATGAATTGCGAAGCGAAAATTTTGAAATGTGTTGGTCGGATGATAAAATGAACAGGATTCTCGTACTTTTTGGGTCAAAATTATCCAAGAAAATGATTATTATTAAAATCGAGAACAAAAATTTTCTTCACTTTTTTCGCATTTTTTCCAAGGGGTACCCCTTAATAAAATCGCAAAAATTGGAGGTAAATTTTATGTCCCCGATTTTGATAAAAACTTCGTTTTAAGCTAATTTGGACCTAGCGGAAACGATGGCGTTGGTTAAAATACGATACGATTAACGGTTTTCAAGATATCAGACTCATAGTACTAAAATTCAAAACTGTATGAATTGCGAAGCAAAAATTTTAAAATTTGTTGGTCGGACGATAAAATGAACCGGATTTTCGTACTTTTTGGGTCAAAATTATCCTAGAAAATGATTATTATTAAAATCGAGAACAAAAATTTTCTTCACTTTTTTTGCATTTTTTCTAAGGGGTACCCCTTAACAAAATCGCTAAAATTGGAGGAAATTTTTATGTCCCCGATTTTGATAAAATCTTCGTTTTAAGCTTATTTGGACCTAGCGAAAACGATGGCGTTGGTTACAATACGATACAATTAACGGTTTTCAAAGTATCATACCCAAAGTGCGAAGATTCCAAACATTTATGCGTCTGCGATCAATATTTTCAAGCGTTACAAAGTCGGGACTTAACTTAATATACCCGCCGGAAGTGTGCGTTCCTTGTAATAAGATTTCGTTTTGAAGCTGTGATAATTTGATATCTCTTTAGAGGCCTATGTTTTGGTAAAGGTTATTTCCATGTAATTTTTCTTTATATTTATCTTTGAATATAATTTTAATTAAAAACAAATTTTATGAACAGAGAAAATTTGCATCTATATATACAGCTTTTTTTTATGCATACATAGTTTTTCAGATAGTTTTCATTTATGCATATTCAGTGTTATGCAAAATGGCGTCGTCTATTCCAAATACTCCAAACACTGTAAGTGTTTAAATAAAATACATAATTTATTTTTTATTTTTTCATTTTAACTAAGCTTATTTATAACATATTAAAATAAATGTATAGCCATATTATATTCCATTAAAACCGTGGAGCTTTACACTTTACACAAACATACAAACAAACACACACGAAAAAGAAGCTTTCTTTACATCTCTAAATAAATAAAATAAGTAGTATATTTGTCTATATTAAATGTATTTCCACTATGGGCCACAAAGGAAGCGTTCTTTTTTTCAAAACTTAACAGTTGATTTATGGCCTTATTCACTCGCTTTTTGAGAAAATATTTCGAATAAACGTTGTTAGTATATTTATAATGAACAACTTTTATACGTAGTATTTGTTCGAAAACCCGAATGAATCAGGGACAAATCAATTATAAAATTTTGAAAAATGAGCAATACTTTTGGGGCCATGTGTACAAGTGTCTAGTAATATTATTATTTTACTGTAAATATTACATTTCAAATTATTTTATTATTAAATTTAATATTTTGTGTCTGTTTGTACATGTCTGTCTGTCTGTCTGTATATCATACACAACTATGACGTCATGGATCCCTGTAACATATACTAGGGACTAGCTAGATCATCGCAACGAGTCTATAAGTAACAATATTTTATATTTTAAAGTGCTTTTAAATTTATGATTATTCTTCATATTATGAGATATTCAATGGATATGAATTGTACAGTTATGGTACCAAAAAATTGGTATACTAAAAAGACTTTTTAATCAGCTTTAACACACTGGTATTCGGTTCAGTTCTAACCAACAAAGGGTGAATTATTTTTGGGTGCTTACACGCTTTCAGGGCAAAATCAAACCAAAACACACAAAACAGTCAATTTGAAAAATTAATGTCGGTAATATAGGTTTTTTTTCTAATAAGATTTTGTATATTATGTGGGTTTTTTGTTTGTTCAGAAACACTCTAAAAATGTTTCCCTTAAAAACACAACCCTAAGATGTTTTGGAAGCTAGTACGGTTTAGCGCTGACGCTTTTTCTGACTGCAAATTATCTACAGGACTACATCAGTAGAGAAATACACAGCCCTAAGCGGAACACTTAAAGCAAGGATTGATAGCGCTGAATACGAATACACCTAAAGTAAGTGACGTAACCACTAAGTAACTGTAGTGGTATGGTTAGCACAACATCCCAATTAGGCGGAAGTTTATGGTTCGAGTCCTACTGGTAACATTAGCTACTTCGCATTATTCATTTATAATATAAATTGATTAATCCAAATACGTCTATGCTATGCATCCTTCACGGCTATGCTTGTGAAGGTTTGCTGCAGTTTCCTTCACGAACTCCAGATGAATATCGGCATAGTTCCTATCATAGTCGGCTGCAGCCGCATATCCTACCGATTCCTAGTCTATACACAACAATTCCTTCCACTTCACTCACATCCTTAGGCATCACAACGACTTCGACCTTATGGTAATAGCCGTTATATATTTGACTTGTATTTAGTATTCAGATATAATAAGTTCACAAAAAAAAAAACTAATTTATACAGTGTGGCCCCCATTTTGTAATAATGCACATAAATATTTCTTCAAGGAAAAGATATTTTATTCAGAGAAAGATATTTTTATTCACCGATTAAAAGGTACGTTTTATTCAGAGGAGGCATCTTGATTTTCACTCAGATCATATGGGTGAAAAACCGTTACCAACTAAAACCATGTAATCAGTATTTTTTCTTCAAAATATAATATTTTTGAATATTAATAACTTGATTAAAAATTCATGATTAATAATCCACGCATATATTTTCGTTTCTCTTTAAAAAAAAAACACCCATTTTCATTAAAATAATTTTAATTAAAAAACAAAACAAAAAAAAAAACCTAATTAATATTCAAAATATTTAAATGACTTTGTTCAAAAAAGGAATTACATATTTTTTTAAATATATTTTTGAATAAATGAATGACAAATTAATTAAATACATTATAAAATTCGTTCCTCTTTTTTATGTATATGACTGTACATTTAAAATATATAAGGGTGGTCTAAAAAGAGTGGTCCTTAGATTACAAGTCTTGTCTATTGACTTTATTGATTTGTTTGAATATATGGAAAGAACGGAAATTGTGAAAGGCTTTCTTAACAAAATTTAAAGATTGATAAAATAAAAATCGCTATTGAAAGTATGCAACAACAAATTTTTAAAAGTCCACACTGCACATTGAATTCACCTAATTTGTTTATTATGAATCAAGTCACGTATTGTTTTATCAAGTAGCAATTTTCTCGATTCGGGAGCATTTCTAGACACAAGTTTATAATACACAAACTTTAGAATCAGCCACTTTGAGAGGACATCCTGTACAAAATAGTCGTCAATACATATAAGTTAAATGAATACATGAAATAAAGATGGTTTTTTTCCGTGAGATATTTTCTATCTCTATAGAATTAGCTTTTATTTTTAAGTATATTAATGATCCGAAAATTGAATAAGCGATAGATCTACCAAAAAAATAAGAAGAAATTTTCATATGAATTTGGATGTTTTCAAGCTCCGTTTTTGAGATCAATTACCCTTTACACGTTCTTAGTAATTAAAAAGTGGCTTAAGATGTGATTAGATTTAATTTAATTATTTCAGGGGAGGCACTGGAGCATTCTGATGAGATGTTTGATTACGCTACTGCTTTTTAAAAAAGTTTTATACCGTTTTTAGATTAAGTAATTTAAAAATATAATTTTTTTCCCATTGCATTTTCTGTCTATCTTGCTTACTTTTCGAGAAGAATAAAATTTCGAACACATGCCTGAGGAATTCTATAAAAACAATTTATAACTCTTTACGTATTGGTTCTATTTTGTCTGTTTTTCATTTCCGTTGTGTAATCCAAAAGCTTTAAATTGCTGGTGAGTACTCGAGCGTTTCCAATGGCAAGTCTCGAAAATCTGTATCCAGGTAAATATGAACTTTTCTTCTTATTCTTTTTGGAAGGTATATCGCTTTTTAAATTTTCCGGATTAAAGTCTGAGACACCTTGCAATTTTTCAACAACTTTGATTCACAATACCGTGAATGTTTTAACAAAGTATATACTTGCGTCAGAACCAATTCTTCTGCGGACATCTTGTAGTCTATACGTACATACAAAAATACAATAAATACAAGACAAAACGATCATATAATATGAAATGTATGTGATGTAAACGAAACGAAGCTCTGGTGTAGTTGTAAAGTATACATTGAAACAAGTAGCTCTAGTCGAGCTAGCGAATGAACAGTTTACGTTTCTACTTGAAAAGATAAGAAAATAAATATAAAAAGAATATATATTCTATTGATGTTCAGAAAATGATAGTGGAAAAAACCACTATAGAAAATCTTACATACATAGTAGTGTACTTGCAGGCAAGCCCTAGCTAGATAACTTAGAAAAGAACGAATACTATTTGATACTTTGTTACATAGTATTACCACCGGATGTACCGGGTGATATAAAGCGGAAACAAAGAGAAACTATTTGTTCTAAAAAAACATTGTTTCATATAAAAAGTTACATTGATGCGTGGAAACCTGGCAATAAGATCCATTAAGCTCTCTTCCTACAACCCACATTACTCATTCAAACTGTACCTCATTTCTCTGTTGAGATTTACAATTTATCCACCCTGTCTAAAATTGTCATGATCATTGGGCTTGTCACATGGTAAGAGGTTTCCTCGCAGTCTAAAAACATTGAACTGCTTTCTATTCTTCTTAAGGATATAATAATAATAATAATAAGCATTTAGATCCGTCCACTTGCTGGGAAAAGGCTTCGTTTAGAGTCACCCATTATTTTCTGTTATAAGCCCTTCGCATCCACGGACCTCTTACGAGCTTAACTATATGGTCCCTCCATCTAGACATCGAGCGCACTCTTTTTCTTGCCGACCCATACGGCGTCCAGACAGCAGCACGTAGAGTCCATCGATTATCCGACAAGCGTGACCACATGACCTGCCCATCTCCATTTAAGGTATTCAATAGTGACTGTAACATCTTTTATTTTGATTCTGGCTCTTGTCATGGCGCTTCGTGTAAGATATATGCCTCTTAAGTCTACAGTACCAAGTCAGGAAGCTAGTCATGAGATTGACGTTCTTTCAATTTTAAGAGTTATGTGGCTCATGGACCTTATGGTCGAAGTGAATTCCATCCAGGGCAGCCTCTACAATCTTTCTAAGTATGTGGCTCATCGTTAAACCGAGGGAGGCTCTGCCCCACTATCATTAATTTGACTGCAGCGTGCTTTACTTTTCCAATCGTGTGGCATAACCTCTATATCAAAGTGCCCCGTAACTCACAATAATGAGGTATTCTTTTATATCGATAGTGTTTTTAATGGCTTGATATATTCCATCACACTCGGGAATGTAGACTTCAGTGAACAAATTCCTTTAAGAGTAGCTTGATCATCTGAGCAATTGGCCATATTTTACACTTCGCCATCTCTAGCGTATTTGCCACAGGGAGCATCTTCTTGAAAATGGTCCCTGTGAAGAATGAAGCATACCAAAAAACTTTCATATCAGTAAATTTTAAGACACAAACCTTTTCTCTGATAAAAAATTCTTAACATTTTATATTGAACATCCGGTATCCTATAGTCTGCAGTGATATCTATACAACGAACGACTCGACTATTCGGTAGTAATCTTTTACGCGGATAGTTTCAACCGTTATTTACGATTCTTTGAAGCGAATCAGAAAATATTAAACACATGGAATGGTGGGTGCGATGGAGATGCGAGAGACAACATACCAAATCGACATTAACTGTGTTCAGTTTTTATTGTCCAGGGAGTTGGTGTAAAATCAATTGAGAGAGATGATATATGTATTGTTTATGACACATATCATGTAATGTCTTTGTGTCTCTATCAAATAAAAATACAATTGATTCTGTAAATTGTTTTGTCACAATGGTAAATTGACAGTTTACAAAACATTACGAAATATTCTTATCAAAACTTTTAACGAAGATTACAGTGTGCTGGTGTCATTAAAGAGTATATGAAAATGTTACAGTCATGTTCATGAAAATGAGTCTTAGAAACGGAAGTAAAACGCCATTATATATTTTAATATTCTTCTTAATGTTACATTTTTGGGGGGCAACTTTTCGTAATCGAATACTCTTGTATTTTAAAAGAATATTTTGACTAAATCAAACATCTCGGCTGTAAATGTCATCCCGACATGATAGTCCAATGGGTTCAATTTTATCCACACATTGAACGCAAGATTTACGGCAAAATAAATATTTGAAATAATTTACTCTGGGTTTCTTTTCCCTTTCAGAATTTACTGTTAAAAGGACTCTCCAAGTAGTCCTTAAAAACGTTCATAACTCTTTCTTTGGTAAAATCATTCGTAAATTTAAAAAATAGCGCCGTTGGAGTAAAAATAGGAAAATACTTTGTAGTATCCTGAAAACTTTTTTTTAAATATTAATAAACCAATTTTCTCAACTGAATTTACTCTAACTCCACTTTATCAAACGAATATACACAATTGAATATAACGACTTAGATTATAGAAAGATATCTGTTCCTCTGTTTTTTTTATGACTAATAACAAATTTTACAAATATTTTCCCCGAAATCGGAAGGAAAATACGTGAATATACGACAAACACGACACGGCGAACAAACAAACAAATAGTAGAAACGAAAACTCAACACGAAATACGATAAAAATATTTTACTATTTATCTATTTTGATGAATAAAAGAATTTTTATTAATATTTGTCATAAAGAAAATTGTCTAGATATTTATCTATCTATCAGTTCTTTATATTACAAATATGCGGTTTTTGCATCAAGAAAACTCACCCTTTTCTGGAGAGGGGGTGAGGAGAATTATGGGTAAACAAAAATATAGTATGAAAAAAAAAAAGAAAATTTAATAATATATATCAGAGTTTCGAGAATAATAATGATGATATGCAATGGGGAAAAAAAAACTATATGTATAGGAAAATATGAAAAATTTTATTGAAGTGGAAAAATCAATTGTTTGTTAATTGAAGTGAAAAACAAATAATAATGGGAAAAATAGGATGCTGTTCATTTTATGTGTTCGTTGTCCATAGAGGAGAAGAGATCACAAGGCTAGACGACATTCTCTCTATTGAATAGATTGGATGATGATAGGCGAAGGGGGGTTTAAAAGTTGTTTGTGGAATTAAAAAACAGGAAAAATGAGAATGAAAAATTGTGAAAATCTCGAATAGACTGCATTATTCATGCATATAATTATTTCAATGTTGTTTTTTTTTTGTAGGAAATATTTAATTGAAAATGTTTTTTTTCTTCGATTTTATGGAAGTTCGAAAACCATCGGGGTGGTTTTCGGGGTGGTTTATGGTTTTCGAAAAAGTATTTCAAATAAAGTTATACTATATACATATACTATATACATATAAACACATGATTCTTCAACGATCAGTATTAGATCAGTACTAGAAACATATAATAGAAGTGATTTGTGACATGTAGACCTTTGCTGTATTTATTTATTGAGAAAAGGTCTCAGGCCATCTATGGAGTGCGCTGATTTTATTTGTGGAAGCGAATGAATGGACAGTATGAAGGATCTACTCCAATAAACACAATACCCAACTTGGCAAACTACGTCCGTACAGCGCCCACTAGCTGTGGTTAGCCGTACGCCAACTATATAAGCTTCAGCTGTATGATGCATACACTGTGGAGCAAGCCTACTAATTTTATGTCACAGTGCTTGGACGTGAACAAAACAAATGGATGCTACTGTCAAACGTAAGTATTAATTTTTATTGCTTAAATTAATTTTAAAAAAAAACTGTATTCATTGATAATGATATATCATTTATTAATACGAATGGTTTTATAACGAAATTAATTAACACTAATAGTTTTATAAAACAAACAAATAAATAAAATTATGGACAGAAAAATTTTGAACGATCAAATGTCGTAAACACGATTACTATCAGACACTAAATTGTATCGTAAGAATTTTTTTGCAGTAAAAATTGGTTCAAGTAAATGGTCGCTAAACGATTGAAATTTCGCAATCCAATATTGAAATGATCGTCGATAAATTTGCTATAGGTAGTATAATTTTTATTAATTGGGGTGATGGGTGATTAGATTTTCGGACGACGGTTGTCGAATACGGGAGTCACTTATGACGACCCACTTGGCGCGTGCGCTAGACGGGGTATCAAACGCCCGTCGAAGACGCGCGTAATGTGGATAAAGGGGAGTCGCTTCACGTGGCAACACTGGGGGTGTTGACGTCCTATGAAGGGCAGTCCAAACCCAGCGCCTAGGAATGTCCCGTGAACTACTGCGAGTGTGACTTCCTCCGAGTATCCGGCGTGTGACGAAAATCGAAGCACCCAACCCTCGTATATTGTTTATTGTAAATCCAATTTATATATATATCCTTTTTAAATTTTAAGGTAAACCTCCAACCAGAAGATATGGGAAAGAGAGAGAGAGAGTGACTAAGTCAATAATGTACGCACCTTGTAATGGGGCCACCAAATGTAACTGATGCTGCCAGGCGAATAACCACCACAATCCGACGGTAATATGTTTTGTAATTCCGGAATGATGTGTAACGATTTGTCCACGTGATGATATTGTGTGAACCAGGTGGATAAACTTTCCAAATATCCAGACTCAGAACTTCTGTATCGTGGATCTATTCTCGGTAGGTAGTTTTAATGATCCACGTCTTTATCATTCGATCGTAAACGTATACTATATGTTATTTTAATATAATCGCGATTCTTTTTTAATTTAACTTTTCTATCTTCCAAAAAATTCAAATCCTGACTCCGATCTGACTCGTCTGGAATCCAGTGATATAAGAGACATGTTTTTTTTTATTTCATCCGTCAATAACAAATTTTTGCACATCATCCCGTTGTTTGCGAGTTTTATTAGAATAGTAAATATTCCGTGTAATTATCGCTACCGGACTGGCTGTTCACACGGTTCCGTCGGACAATGCATTTCGCGTGTATCTTTTTGTGTGTTAACTTTATTTTTTTTTTTTTTTATTTTATTTTATCTTTTTTTTTTATTTTTATTTAATACACATTGGTTAGGTTTTAACAATCGGTTAACACCTAATTTAATTTTTTTTATTTTTTTTTTTTAAATTTAGATTTAGGTTTTTTGCGTTTTATTTTAACTTAGTTTTAGATTTCTTTCTTTTTTTTTTTGATTTTACTTCCCTCTCTCAATCAACTCATCTCTTTTATTTTATTTTTATTTTTTGTTTTGATTCATTCATGGCTTTAATAGACTTTAAATCTTGGACCATTTGGGAATGGTTCATTCTCCCCCGCTCCAAAAGAAATACCAGGTGATTCGCCTGTTATTTTAACCCCCCTCCCCCCTGTCGTTGTACGGTTTAAGATCTTCGATGTGTGCCTTGTAACGTACCCTAGTTTCTGTGTCTTCGAGATCACATGACACCGGGGTGGTAAATCGGAGGATCCTTCTTGGGGTCGACCACCGGGGTATAAATTTGCTAGCCTCATTAAATTGGGGGCCTCCATGGATCCGTTGAAGTACAAGTTGTCCTTCTTGGAATGGGTGTTCTGGTGGGCGTTTGGCGTTGTGGAATCGTTTCATTCTGTCATGTGCCTTCGATAGTGACGTACGGACCTTGTCAAGGTCTGGTGGGGGGTCATCACCCACTATCTCGGGGAGCTTCCACCGTAGGTCTAGAGGGGTGAGAACTGTGCGACCCAAAAAAACTGTTGAGGGGGAACTTTGGATCGATTCGTGGAACTGATCATTATGCGCGCGCTGGAAGTATGGGATGAATTGGTCCCATTCCCTATGGGAGTTTGCGTATTGTTTTAGCATAATGGTCATTCCACTCTTCAAATCTCTGTGGACCCTCTCCACGGAATTTGATGAGGGGTGATAAGGAGAGCACAGGATATGTTTTATGCCCCACCGAAGACACATGAACCTAAATTTTTCGCCGGTGAATGCCGCATGGTTGTCTGTAACAATGTTTCGAGGTGGTCCAAAGTGCAACCAAACCCTGTTCAGTTTGTCAACGGTGTTAGCGGCCGTGATTCTTTTGACTGGGATGGCCTCCAACCACTTGCTGAATCCATCTAGAATCGTGAGAATATATCTGAACCCGTTCTTGGTCATGACTAGTGGTCCTATGTGGTCGATATACACTTTATCCCACGGGCGCTCGGGTTTTTTTGATGCTAAAGGGGCCCCGATTGCGCGATTATATGGTTTACACCGCTGACATTCCGGGCAGGATCTAACATACTTTTGAACCTCCTTGAACAGATTTGGCCACCAGAAGCGGCGAGCTATGGTGCGATAGCACTTGGTAATGCCGGGGTGGTTTGAAGCGATTCCGTCATGGTGGTAATACAGCAGCATTTCTCTCATGGATTTGGGGACTGGAATTCGTCGTAGCTTATTTTTCCCTACAATTTTGATGAGAAGAGTGTCTCGTAACTCATAGCCTATCACATCGTCTCCTGCTCGAAGGCGCTCGAGGATGAGCCTTAGTTCCGGGTCGTCTTCCTGCTGACGTTGTAGGGAGGTAAAAGTTTGAGGAACCTCGTCCAAAACTGTTAACTTACTAGTCGGTCTGTCAGTCATATTAATTTGGGGGTCATTTAATGAAAATGTTTCGGGGTCTGTTGCTTGTACCGTGAACAGCCTTGATAGTGCGTCAGCCACGACGTTGGTGGGGCCCTTAATGTGTTCCACGTCAAACTCAAATCGCGACAACTTGAGGAGCCAACGACCCACTCTACCGAGCTGTTTGGGGTGGTTTGCCATCCATACTAAGGCCGATGAATCGGTGTGGAGGAGGAAACGATTGCCCAGCAGATACTGTTTGAACTTCTCCAGGGCCCAGATGACTGCGAGACATTCAAGCTCATGTGCCGAATATTTAGCTTCTGCAGGGGTTAGCTTCCTGCTTGCGTATTGTATGGCTCTATGGCCACCATCTAGGTCCTGGAGCAATACCGCTGCGATGGCGACTCCCGATGCATCTGTTTGGACGATGAAACGTCGTTTAAAGTTTGGGAAGGATAATACTGGGGCCATCGTTAGTGCTTGTTTGACGGTGTTGAATGCTGCTACCTGTTCATCACCGAAGTGGTACACCACGTCTTTTTTCCTAAGTGCGTTTAATGGGGCGACTATCTCCGCATACCGGGGAATGAAACGCGAAAAGAATGAGGTCATTCCCAAAAAAGATCGCAGTTGTTTAATATTTCGGGGTATTCGCAGGTCCAATACGGCTTCCACTTTCGATCTGTCTAAAGCCACACCCGATGCCGAGATTACGTGGCCCAGAAATTTAATGCTCGGCAGACATAGCTGTATTTTGTCTGGGCGTATGGTTAAGCCAGTGTTCCGGAGCCGGGTGAACACAATCTCCAGGTGTTTGATGTGTTCATCGAATGTGGGGCTATAGACGAGTATGTCATCGAAGTAGGGTATTACGCATTTATATCGTAGGTCTGCGAATAACCCGAAAATCAATCGATTCAGTGCTTGGGGGCTAACACTCAAACCAAACGGAACGGTCCTAAACGAATATTGTCCCGTGGGCGTGGAAAATGCTGTGTATTTCCGGCACCCTGGAGAGAGCATTATTTGGTAGAACGCGCTGGTGAGATCTATTGAGGAGAAGAAGCAAGACCCGCACAAACTCTGAAATACGTTCTCCATGTTAGGGGAAGGGAATGCGTCGAAGATCACCTTCGCGTTGAGCCGTCTGTAGTCGATACAGAGCCTGTTCGAGCCGTCCTTCTTCTTTATTAAGAACGCAGGCGCGGAATACTCGCTGTAGCAGGGTTCAATAATGCCTCGCTCCAGGAGGTCGTCTATGTGGAGGTCCATTTCTTCCGCTTTCGGGGGTGATAGTGGGTACGGTGGGCTGCGTACAGGTATGTTGTCCCTCAGACGAATGGTGTACGAGTAATCGCGGGCGCAGCCAATCCTATCGGTGAGGATGTCCCTGAATCGTGTGATTAACGATTCCACGTCAGCTGATTGGGATTTCCTCAATAAGGGTGAGGAGACGATGTTATTAATCGCATTGGTTGCCCCTGGAAACATGGGGATGGGTCGTTCGGGGTCAAACATGAAAGTCACTGTGTTTTTAGTGAAGTTCAGCACGGCCTTCATGTGCTTCAGGAGGTTTACCCCCATGATCAAGCTGTACGTTAGGTTTGGTACAATGTACAGGGATACGGGCCATGTGTATCGGTCGATCTTGATGGAACAGGTGAGTAACTGTTGGATATTACTCAACGTTCCATCCGCCAAAACAGTTTGGAACGATATCGGAGCGATCTTGCCTAAGCCCAGCCTGACCACGGCGGTCGCTACCTTCTTCGCACAGAAGCTATGACTGGCCCCTGAGTCCAGGAGGCAATCATACGTGCATGGGCCTATGGTCACGGGTATTGTAGGAAGACTAGAGCTGTGAGCACGAGTAGAGAGAAGCTTTCGACGACCAGTAAGAGAGCGGTGAGGGGGACGAGACAGTGTTTGAATGGTTGTTGGTCGGTTGGAGGTTGAATCTAGTTTTTTGGAGGCTTGGGCCTCCCGGACGTTTGTTCCATGGCTGCGTACATCGCGTGCCTGTCCGTTATTTGGCGTACCTCTTGTGCAACGAGGTCTAAGGCCTCAAACGTATCGGGCAGCATCTTGAATTTACATATCTCGTATGTGTCTCTGTTCATACGAGCCCAAAGTATGGTGATAATATCCCGTTCACTGAAGGTTGCCCCGATGATTTTTGCCTTCAACTTTATGTCGTCGATGAAGGACGTGAACAATTCATCGGATCGCTGCCACCTATACAAGTGTTCGGAGATGAGCAGCGATCTGTCTGCTGGACCGAAAAATACATCCAGTATCCTGGTGCGGAGTGCGTCCCAAGTGGGGTATACTTGGATGTTGGCGGCCCACCATCTTTGCAGATTCCCATCGCAAAACTGTAATAGGTGCGTGAGGAGTGGTTTTTCCTGCAGGATACGTAGTTCAGCAAGTTTTTGGACTTCCTCCAGGAACTTAATAATATTGGGTTTACTGGAACCGTCACACCTGGTAAAATTTTTAAAAAAATCCCCTATGTTCACCTGGTATTTTATTTGGTATTGGCCATCCCCGGGTCTGATTGATGGAATTTCTGTTTTATTATTGTTTGGAATACAAGATTGATTAACTGATATTTTACTAATTGATTCACACAGGTACTGGAGTTGGAGGTTTACCTCGTGTATGTCTCGCTGGTGTGACGAGTTGAGACTAGTTTGTGATCTCATAAATTGGATGACTCTAGATGGTGTGACGTCTTCTTCAGAAGTTGCTGTCGTGGGAGCTGGCTCGATGTTGTGACTGGTGGTTGCATATGGCGCTTGTGCATGGTGTGGAGGTGATGATGGACCAAGTTGTGATGTAGGCGCCAGAACACTGTTGGAGTATCCTGATGTAGGCGCATGACCAGTATGAGTTGGGGGCATCAAATTGTATTCGTCGTGTTGAAGAGCTGATGTCGTACTAAAATGTGGAGGTGGTGCATATGTGTGACTTCCAGATAGTAGCGTCGTAGGGATTTTGCCCATGGTTGTTGGTACGGATGGTGCCGTTGTCGTGGTGAGGTAAGCTGCTGGTGCCATTGGAGGCGTGACAAACCCAGGAGAGGTGATTTCGTCGTTTGCGTTGTGAGTACCATCATCTGTTGTTGTCGACGGAACATTTTTACCGGATCGTGTGGTTGGCATCTTCTGGCAGCTCTAGTTTTCAAGTGGTTGCACTCGCACAGACAGAAAGGTAAGAATTAGAAAGGTGTATACACTTAATACTAAGGAATTGGTAATGGTACAATAAAATATAGAACCATTATGCTGTTTCTTTTGTTTAATATTTCTTTTTTTTTTTGTTTACTAGAATAGATCCTCCATCTCACGCTCTAGCTACCAACTGTGACATGTAGACCTTTGCTGTATTTATTTATTGAGAAAAGGTCTCAGGCCATCTATGGAGTGCGCTGATTTTATTTGTGGAAGCGAATGAATGGACAGTATGAAGGATCTACTCCAATAAACACAATACCCAACTTGACAAACTACGTCCGTACAGCGCCCACTAGCTGTGGTTAGCCGTACGCCAACTATATAAGCTTCAGCTGTATGATGTATACACTGTGGAGCAAGCCTACTAATTTTATGTCACAGTGCTTGGACGTGAACAAAACAAATGGATGCTACTGTCAAACGTAAGTATTAATTTTTATTGCTTAAATTAATTTTAAAAAAAAACTGTATTCATTGATAATGATATATCATTTATTAATACGAATGGTTTTATAACGAAATTAATTAACACTAATAGTTTTATAAAACAAACAAATAAATAAAATTATGGACAGAAAAATTTTGAACGATCAAATGTCGTAAACACGATTACTATCAGACACTAAATTGTATCGTAAGAATTTTTTTGCAGTAAAAATTGGTTCAAGTAAATGGTCGCTAAACGATTGAAATTTCGCAATCCAATATTGAAATGATCGTCGATAAATTTGCTATAGGTAGTATAATTTTTATTAATTGGGGTGATGGGTGATTAGATTTTCGGACGACGGTTGTCGAATACGGGAGTCACTTATGACGACCCACTTGGCGCGTGCGCTAGGCGGGGTATCAAACGCCCGTCGAAGACGCGCGTAATGTGGATAAAGGGGAGTCGCTTCACGTGGCAACACTGGGGGTGTTGACGTCCTATGAAGGGCAGTCCAAACCCAGCGCCTAGGAATGTCCCGTGAACTACTGCGAGTGTGACTTCCTCCGAGTATCCGGCGTGTGACGAAAATCGAAGCACCCAACCCTCGTATATTGTTTATTGTAAATCCAATTTATATATATATCCTTTTTAAATTTTAAGGTAAACCTCCAACCAGAAGATATGGGAAAGAGAGAGAGAGAGTGACTAAGTCAATAATGTACGCACCTTGTAATGGGGCCACCAAATGTAACTGATGCTGCCAGGCGAATAACCACCACAATCCGACGGTAATATGTTTTGTAATTCCGGAATGATGTGTAACGATTTGTCCACGTGATGATATTGTGTGAACCAGGTGGATAAACTTTCCAAATATCCAGACTCAGAACTTCTGTATCGTGGATCTATTCTCGGTAGGTAGTTTTAATGATCCACGTCTTTATCATTCGATCGTAAACGTATACTATATGTTATTTTAATATAATCGCGATTCTTTTTTAATTTAACTTTTCTATCTTCCAAAAAATTCAAATCCTGACTCCGATCTGACTCGTCTGGAATCCAGTGATATAAGAGACATGTTTTTTTTTATTTCATCCGTCAATAACAAATTTTTGCACATCATCCCGTTGTTTGCGAGTTTTATTAGAATAGTAAATATTCCGTGTAATTATCGCTACCGGACTGGCTGTTCACACGGTTCCGTCGGACAATGCATTTCGCGTGTATCTTTTTGTGTGTTAACTTTATTTTTTTTTTTTTTTATTTTATTTTATCTTTTTTTTTTATTTTTATTTAATACACATTGGTTAGGTTTTAACAATCGGTTAACACCTAATTTAATTTTTTTTATTTTTTTTTTTAAATTTAGATTTAGGTTTTTTGCGTTTTATTTTAACTTAGTTTTAGATTTCTTTCTTTTTTTTTTTGATTTTACTTCCCTCTCTCAATCAACTCATCTCTTTTATTTTATTTTTATTTTTTGTTTTGATTCATTCATGGCTTTAATAGACTTTAAATCTTGGACCATTTGGGAATGGTTCAGATTCTTCAACGATAATTACAAATCGATGAGAAATGGAGTAAAAAATCGCTAAAATAGGACGAAAATTTTATGTCCCCGATTTTGATAAACACTTTGTTTTAAGCTAATTTGGACCTAGCGAAAACGAGGGCGTTGGTTAAAATACGATACGTTTAACGGTTTTCAAGATATCAGACTCATAGTGCTAAAATTCAAAACTCTATGAATTGCGAAGCGAAAATTTTAAAATGTGTTGGTCGGACGATAAAATGAACCGGATTTTCGTACTTTTTGGGTCAAAATTATCCTAGAAAATGATTTTTATTAAAATCGAGAACAAAAATTTTCTTCACTTTTTTCGCATTTTTTCCAAGGGGTACCCCTTAACAAAATCGCTAAAATTGGAGGAAATTTTTATGTCCCCGATTTTGATAAAATCTTCGTTTTAAGCTAATTTGGACTTAGCGAAAACGATGGCGTTGGTTAAAATACGATACGTTTAACGGTTTTCAAGATATCAGACTCATAGTGTTAAAATTCAAAACTGTATGAATTGCGCAGCGAAAATTTTGAAATGTGTTGGTCGGAGGATAAAATGAACCAGATTTTCGTACTTTTTGGGTCAAAATTACCCTAGAAAATGATTATTATTTGAATCAAGAACAAAAATTTTCTTCCCTTTTTTCGCATTTTTTCCAAGGGGTACCCCTTAACAAAATCGCTAAAATTGGAGGAAATTTTTATGTCCCCGATTTTGATAAAATCTTCGTTTTAAGCTAATTTGGACCTAGCGAAAACGATGGCGTTGGATAAAATACGATACGATTGACGGTTTTCAAAGTATCAGACCCAAAGTTTAATCCAAACAAATGAAACTTTATAAAGAAGTAATAATATACATCAGTTATATATACTTCAAGTTAAATATATATACTTTAGTTAAAGAAGCTGCATAAACTTTCTCTTTTTGAGTTTTTTATTTATTTTTTAATAATTTTAGTTTCTTCGCTCAACTAAACACATGTTTTTGGTTCGACTGCGTAGTCTTGAATGAAATTAAGGGTTTCTTTATTGAAGCAAATATTTTGAAGAAAATATATTTTCTTGAGGAAAGAAATTCCATCTATCAGTGTAGGTACAAAACTAATTGCATCCTGACTTTCCGTATAGTTTGACTAAAAAAAAAAAAAAAACTATTTCTAAACAATCTATTTAACTATGAAACAGAACTGGTAGTAACTATTTAAATATAAATATAATATCTATTTATATTTGTTTCAACGTTTTTGGTATAGTCAAAACATTTTAATGTTTGAATAGTAATTCTAACATTCAAACATTCTCTGATTGAACTCGAACGAAATGTTTCAATATTTTCTTGAGTAGTAGAAACCTTTAACGTTTCGGTAAATAGATTTGTATGAATAAAGATCTTGGTATGTTCATGTTGAGTAGTAGTTTAATTAATTGCTTGTGTAGTTAACTATTAAATGGTAAAGTGAAATTCTAACAACTTTGTTTACTTTAGTTTAGCATCGCTCTTAATATTCACGGCACTGCAATTCGTGTACAGAAGAACCACTAAACTGTTTACTACACGTTGTTATATCATGTTAAATGATGGCCTGCGTAGAAATTTACTATCGCCTCTAAAAGTGGCGAAGCTTTTTTTTCTTCAAAATTTGACCGTTTCTTTTGGCCATACCCCTTTGATTTTCAGAAAAATATATCTTTTATTGTTTCGAATAAAAGTTGTTGGTATTTTGATAAGGAACAAATATTTTATCGTAAACGGAATGTATTCGGCGCAAATCAACTGGAAGTTTTGATAAATGAACGCCACTTTTGAAGTCGGTAGTACTTTATTCAGTCTGTGTAATTTTCTCTGTAAAATCTATGTAATTTATTGAAATTTATCTAGATATCCTGGTATATGTTAGACCTTATCTAAAATGAATGATTATTTAAATACAAATATGTGGACTTTAAAGTTTACTTTCAGCTTTAAGGATGTACCAGAGTAAAGCCACTTTTCGGCACATTTTGCTCATATTTTTACAGGCTAAAAATAACGTTTTCTAAATCCTGAAGTTTCAGAATTTTTGACCGTTTAGAACGCGAGATAATTAATAACAAACTAATCATTTTATCTTATTAGAAGCATGTAAAACTTCAGGCCCGTCCAACTATTATCTGTTGTATTAAAAAAAATACTCGACAGAATTTAAAAAAAAAAACTAGGATAGTAAAGATAAATATTTATTAAATAATTTTTTTTTTAAATCTCGTTTTACCGTTTTGTTTTCGAAATATAATAGTTTAAAATTATTTTTTATTTCAAAATAACATTAATTTGTATATATGAATATTGAATATATGTATGTGTTGTGTATGTGTTGTGTATGTGTGTATATGTATTTGTTCTATAATAAAAGCAAATCGGTTTTATCTCCTGAATGTACAAGGCAGTGCTGGAACAACCTTGTTACTAATTACGAGATGTACCTTAGAGACATTGCTCTACACAGGCATCTAGATATTGCCCAAGTCGAAGATGTAGAACCGACCACACTACATTTTCTAAACCTAAAAAGGGACTTCAAGTTCATGAATGAACAAAGTCGTTTTTCGCTAGAAGGGAAAATATCTATCTTTGAAATCTTTCTTTTAAAATATAACATTTATTTGAATTTTACAATTTCAGCTCAAACATCTGTTACTACTGTAGATTTCAGTCACAAGTCACGTGGAAAATTGACTGATAAAAAACCTCAGTATATACATAATATTTCAACAATTAACTTACTTAATCATTACATTTCTTATTTTTGCGTATAACTCCACATAAATTTGGTGTAAGATACGATCAGAGAATTTCCCAAAGCCTCCATTTTTTTAATATATTTTCAGCGAATATCGATGGAGGTTCCGATCCGCAGGTTTTTAATTATAATTTGCCAGAGCGCCTACAACGTTTTTTTTTTTAATCGTAAACAATAAATTTATGTAAAGCATTTTTATTTTCTCTATAATAAATGTGTTTTTATATCATTTGTCATAGACGCAGTTTTATTATTCTTTTTAATAATAAAAGATATTTAAAACTGAATGGCAAAGGAAATAAAATCGTTTAAGGATAAACAGAAAAAAGAGAAATTAAGGCCACAACACCCATATAATATTATCCTTGTATTTAAGACATTTATATATTATATAATAATAATGCATTTGATTATAATAATAAACATTGGGTTATGTTTATTGGAAGTCTGTAGTGCTTTGAAATCAGAAAAATAGAGTAATGTTTCTGCATAATTTAGCAAAACAGTTTAATCAAGTAGACTTAAACCTCGTTTAAAAGTTTTCGGGTGCAATAGCTGTGAAATTTTATCCTGTCGAGTAATTCTACAGTTTTTACTTAGATATAAATCATGTGCTTATACTAGATCTGGAACTTAAATATCTAGCCATCGCGGATCAATACATATGACCCTCAGTTACATTTCGTTACCATCAACAAACTTGTATATTAAATATTGAGGCAAAAATAATTCAAGTACACAAACTGTCTTAATTTTTTTAACCTAGATTTTAGGTAGAATATACCAGGATATCTTCCGGTAGATTCCAACAACAACATGATACTTATTATTAGAAATTTATCACTAGATACTTGAGAAAACTTTTTCTGGATACTTGGAAAAACTTTTTGGGATAGTTTGGGATATTAATAGAGTTGGAAGAAATTGAATGACTGAGATTAAAACTTTCTAGCTTTTCAAGAACGTCAATATTCCCTGACATTTTCATCAGATCGATCGCATCCGTGTTTATAAATGCTACCAAATACTACCATTCGACTCTTCATCGCATCCGTGTTTATAAATGCTACCAAATACTACCATTCGACTCTTCAGCAGCAGAATTAGCCGAATATTGAATATTCTGAAAAGTCCCGAATGTATTACATCCATAGAAGTTTCGTAATTATTATAATAAAATATATATTCTTTGTTGTTTTTTGGTAAATTCTTTAATTCTCTTGGGTTTCGAGAACAACAGTTCTTTTGGCCTCAACATCACTGGATGATAATATCTTTGTATTGTATTTGTCAACTAATTTGAAAACACACACCCTTTTGTTGTTTCCAACACAAAACGCTTGATATGAAATCATTAGGGACACATTTAAAACAAATCATTCTCATCTATTTATTAACACTCCACATGTTTACACGATAACGTGTAAAATAAAATTAATTTCATGTAATTTACACGTTAATTCTTAAAAGTGTTATTTAAACTATCACGTAAAAATAACATTACAGGTTAATAATTTTCTTCGAAATAAGTAATTTAACACGTATTGTTTTAAACGATCCCCTTATAATGGGTGCAACAGACGGATAAAATGTTTTTAAGAAAATTGGATTTCCAGTGTTTAACAACTTTGAACTTCATATAAAAACTCTTTAAATCTAACAAGAAATGTACGTGTTGAAGGATTTTCCAAAACTACCCTTAAAAAAGTAAGGAAAATCACGGGTAATATAAACACCTTCGAAAGAATTACATTAAAAAAGCCTCGCATTGACTGGCAAAATAAAAAAAGCCCTGAATAAACATCAGCGTAAGTCATCCCTTCCATTTAAAATCAACTAAAACCTACATCTAAAATCCACACAGACGCAGTCTCGAGCAAAAGCTAATAATGTCATAAAACTTTCAAATTTCAAAGTGAATATTCCAGGATATCCGTTATCGTGTAAATAGGCAACCATCATTTATTAAATGAAATAAAAAGCCTTTTCAGCAGCGTATACACAAGGTTTTATAAAATAAGGGTGCGACACCCACCCTTACAGTACAGAAATAATCTAAATGAATACCACCAACAACAATCTACCTACATAAATACTAAACTAAAGTATAAATTCTTATTTAAACTAAAACCAACCAACCCCTTATGTTAGCTAACTAACCCCTTCTCACCCTTACAAGTATATGTGTATGTATGTATGTATGTATGTTATCTAATTCTATTATGAGGTTATGTTTATAATTGAATCGTAATAATAATATCACAACACACAAAGCATACGGAATTAATATCAGCAAGTGTGTAAAAAGCTCTGTATATATTTAATGTTATTTTTAAAGTAGAACAATCACGGCACAACCTGATAGAGATATACACTTTCATTGTACACGATATCGAGCTTTGCATAAATAACCACGAAAACAGAAAAAAAAATTGTTTATTAAACAAAATTCCAACTTATGTTTTTAAATATTTTGTTCCAATTTTCTGGTGACCCCGATTTATACGTGTGTGTAAGTAAATATCATTATTTATGCTTTAATTTTCGAAGTAAAGTCTTTTCAAATATATGTTATGTTATAAGAAGTTTGCTCCATTGGCAGAACGCAGCCGGGGCATGGGCAAAATAAAGTTAAATTTGCGTAGAAACATCACGTTAAAACAACAGAACGGGGTAGTTATCCCTGTTCGAGTGGCAATCGTGCCAAAAACCTATTTTTTAAATAATGCGAGATAGAAAAAACTTTCATAGATCCCTTAGTTGGGCTTAAATACAGGTAGCACCTGGTGGCTTAGAGGTGGAGCGTTGGTCAAGAATGCCGTAGGTCGTGGGTTCGATTCCCAGCCAAGATGTGTATGATTTTTCATATCATTTGGATGTTAAAGATTGTTATCAATGTTCAGACTTATCACTAAAATGTCAAAGTAAGTAACCGCTAGTCACCTTCGTTAGTATAACATAACCGTACAGGGAATCATACTAACAATGGTTGGATAGACGCAAGTTTGCAAAAACAATTAAATATAGGTTGGTAATGTATTCATTCTTAACCGTATTCGGATGTTTAAAATCTCTATTAAACCTCAGATTGGCTTATTCATACTGATGGGGGCTCTAAATATTTTCTATTGTCAATTGAAAATAGTTAGACATCAAAGAAAGAAGACCCCTTTTTATTGGGGGTTATAAATGAGTCAATTTTAAGTTGATTCACTGATTAAGAGAATTTTATATCAAAATCTTTAAATTTAATATTTCAAAAACTCGCATGATGACGAATTTGGTGATTTTCAGTAACGATTCATCCTAATTATAATTTAAGAAAAACATTCAACCTTAAGCTTAAAATAAGTGGCGTGCTCTTTCCACCTTTTAAAAGATATATTTAGCTTGAAGTACTGCCGGTATGTAGATATATATATTATATAATGCCTACCTTTTTATTATATTATTATTATTATCATGAAAGCCATACAATTTCAAGAGTTATCATTTTGACCCATATTTTTACACTACATATTCTTTTTTTCTTCTTCTAAATTTTATTCCTTACTCACAAATATAAAAAAATGTAAAAAAATTTTCATATAATTATATTTTAATTATATATAGAAGAAAAACCATCGTGGATAAAGTGTACACGGTGATTGTACATCTAGGTCAGTATAGAAAAGAAAATATTTTTCATAATTTTATGGTTCCGTACCACCATTTATAATCAAACTGAGAACTGAAAGTCAACTTTGAGCCACATAAAATATTATAACAAATATTAGCTTTCTTAATATATGATTATGAACACCAGCCAAGTAGCCGAGCGGTCTAAGGCGTCATGTCTGCGCAGTATGCAGTACTTGGAAACTGGGAGGTTATGGGTTCGAATCCCGACATCGGCAGTTTGTCAAGTACATAAAAAGAAGGGCGGTTGATTGACTAAACTGTCGGCGAATGGACAAGAACGAAGTAACCGGCTATGCTTGAGAAGGTTTTCTGCAGTTTCCTTCACGAACTCCAGATGAATATCGGCATAGTTCCTATCATAGTCGGCTGCAGCCGCATATCCTACCAATTCCTAGTCAACTCACGAATTCTCTACACTCCACTCACATCCTCACATCCTAAGACATTACAATGGACCTTATGGTCGAAGTGTAGCCCGTCCAGGGCAGCCTTTACAATCTATCTCCACCTCTATGACTATGAACAATATATTCATAAGAATATGCTGCTATCGAATAAATCAAGTCAACTTCTTAATCTCAGTTCATAAATTAATTATTCTGTGAGCCAAAAATGTCAGAATATTAAGACAGAGATTATTTTCTCTCACACAAGCAATGTTATTTACCAAAAAGCATTAGCAAGGGTTTCTACATATAAAACCAGTGTATAAGCTTAAATCTTAAATCAAACGAACGTCCCTTTAGAATGCAACTTTACAAGCCTTAAGAAATAATAGTTTTTATGTGAAATTCTCGAATTCTTCTTTCTCTCACATTTTCGTTAATTTAAGATAATTTTTACTATGGCAGAAAAATAAACGCTCATACAGTTGAGGTCTGATACGGAGAATTAAATCCAATTTTAGCACAAACTGAAATGTATAGAAGAGATTGGGCTAAGACAAAACCTACAATATTTTTGTAAATCCCACATTTAGACCCTTACCTAAGATTTTCTATGGTTTCCCAAACGAGCAGTTAAATTAATACTGGAATAGTTCCTAATGAAAACAGTTATAGCTTCATTCCCTACCTTTCCTTTATTTTCCATCCATACAAGTATGACGTGTACAGTACACAGAGCGACAAAACAGGCATCCTTTTTTTTACAACTTTATAATTGATTATTCACTTATTCATGCTGTTTTCGAAAAAATGCTTCGCATAATAGTTGTTCATTATAAATTTAGGTACAACTTTAATTTGAGTAAGGCACGAATCAATAATAAAATTTTGTAAAAAGGATGCCACTTTTACGGCCCATGGTAAGTACAATGTGTTGTCAAAGAAAGAACTAATCAAAAGTGGTTTCAAGGTGAAAATATATTAGCGTCAAATCATGTCTAATTTATTGATGTGTGAAAATATCGAGAATTTATCATGGCGTAAATGAGAAATCCGAATAAATAGTACGAATGTTGATAAAGAACTCAGTATATATGTATTATTTTAGAAAGTAATTCAGTTAATTGTTATAATTTTTTTTTTATATTTATTTAATTATTTCAAATAAAAACAACTTAAAACGGTTAGTCAAAAGTATATCGTAATATGTAAACAAAAATAAAAAACGATTGGTTAGAATAGTTTTAGAAACTACCAATAGATAGTAGCATGACCGTCAATATTAACTGTCAAAACATTATTTATACTATGTCAATAGAGCCTGCCTGTACTACATTATTACAAATATAGTTAGATAATATTTGTTTTATAAAATTGTAGTAATGGATGATGAAGAAATATTCAAAAGGCGTAAAATAATTTGTTAAACTGTTGGTATTTAAACTACAAATGACATCATTTTTGATGATCATCATATTTGTTCTGATAAAATCATCATTTATCAAAAATAGAATATAATACTGAATTTAATTATTATTACAGTCATCAGCACACAAAATATATTATTAATAATATATTTATATATATACAGTCAAACCTGAGTAAGTGGGAACTGGGTAACTCGAATAAATGAGAGTAAAATTGCATGGGCCCTTTATTTTTAGTCTCTAAAACCTCTATGAGTGAAAAATAGAAGCCTCTATAAGAGAGAGTCGTAGACCTCAGATATCTGTGCGTGGACAGATAATTGAGACTGCTACCTAATCTGTAACTCTATAAGAGACAGTCGAGCATGTATGAACACCTGCGGTTGCTATTTATGAGACAGGTGTTTATACATGCTCGACTGTCTTTTATAGAGTTACGGATAAGTAGCAGTCTCAATTATAGAGGTCCACGCACAGATACCTGAGGCCTGAGGGTATATCGTTTATTAACCTTTATGAGTGAGAAAGACCACTCCTGTGCCTCTATAAGCTTGGAACTTGGGTCCCTTGAGCTCTGACTTATCCAGGTTCGACTGTATATATATATATATATATATATATATATATATATATATATATATATATATATATATATATATATATATATATATATATATATATATATATATATATATATATATATATATATATTTATATATATTTATAGAGAGAGAGAATTATTTTAGGTGTGTGTGCGTGTCGAAATATTTTATAACATTAATAATAATGTTGCCAGCCCCGTTTGGTCGGTCGCTTCGCGCTGCACGATAGATTTCATTTTGTCGTTCTTTAAATAGAAAACTAATAAATATTTTCACGTACAAATATTTTTATTTTGAATAATATTTATTTATTTTATTAATAACATATTGTTAATTATTATGAATATTTATTTATTTTATTAATAGTATTCTTGAATATCCCATGTACACGCCAATTGTTGTCGCCAGTCAAGAAAAAGCCTTAGAAAGTTGAAATTTTATATACAGTTAGATTGTATCTGAAAGGTGTGCATGAGATATATAGAGTGCTCTTTTTAAATAATGCACATGAATATTTCTTCAAGAAAGCGTTTTTGGAAAATACGACTCGAATAAAAGTTGTTTTAATTAATTAAATTAAATACTGATATGAAAAAATTAACTCGTCAACCAGGAATCGAACCTCGGGCCTCTGGATAACCGGTCCAGTGTGCATCCACTACACCAAAGACGATTGTGATGTGACAGCCAACTTTCTCATATTATTCTAATTTTTATATATATATATTTTTTATATGTATATATAAAACGTTATATATAAACCGGTTGACGAGTTAATTTTTTCATATCAGTATTTAATTTAATTAATTAATTCAATGACAATGAAATGTGTCGGGTATACGCTATAGTCTCCTACAGTTTGTCATACGTAACCGAAAGGAATTTGGACAAACACTTGTATGTTGACACGAAAGTATACACAAATAAACAAATATTAATTTAAAAGTTGTTTTGTTTTTGAAGGAGGGCATCTTATGGTGATCTTGATATTCACCTTTACAATTGCCTTCCAGGTTATTTGAAGATCAAGCGTTTTTCAAATAGAAATCCATGGGATAGGTTAGGTTGTAGCAGCTGAATGCTGGTAGAAGGGCAAGGAATTTTGTATGCAGAAGACTAGGATTTGTTTGGTTCTGCGACTGTAAGCAATTGTTAGTAACTTCAAAAATCTCCCTACTTTTGAGTTACGACTTTCTTTGGAAGCAACTTTGATGTGTTCAACCAACCAAGCTAATTGACTGACGAATCAGAAAATGTTCCAAAAGCTTTTTGTAGGAAATTTTTTGCTCTACAACTTTTCCCCAATACATTATTTTTGAAATTTCAATATATTTCGAGTTGTGGCTGAAAAATTTGTCTATGTTTTTAGCAATTGTTTCAAAAAGAAACACCCAGCAGTCTTATTTTTTATACTCTTTATCAGACTTCATTCTGGAGATATTTTTATTTATAGCTTTCTGTTTATGATTCGTGGAAATCGTTTCATTTCCCTCCTCCTTGTTTGGAGATTTATGATCTCAATTAGATGCTTGTGAATTGCTTTTAAATAAGATGTATCATAATCGTACTGTACTGATTTTTCTACTGGTTTCTTCAGTAACATTTATTCATACTTTCCTTGGTACAGTTATTAAAACTATGTGTCTATGGCCTCTTATTAAAGAGACATTTATTTATTTGTGATCGATACATTTATGAAGGCTTCGAATTTTATGTTTCAAGTGTTAACAGCATTTAATAAAATAAATATTATTAAATCTCTTAAAATAGATTTTGATTGAAGTCTTATTCATAATAAATATATTGAATAACTTCATTATCCAACTCAATGTTTTACAACAAGATCTATCAAATTGAATTTCAAAGCTTTTTAAATCATATACAATAGTCAAATTTTAAAAGTGTCGGACGGTTTTCAAAACTGTTAATTACTTACTAAAACTGAGAAAATCTATCATGGTTTAATTACAATACAACGCATCCCACGCTTTTTTATAATTTTTAATTAAATGACATATTTTTGAGGTTCCATATGTCGATGGAATCATGTTCTTCGGAAACTATAAAATCTCATTGGAGCTCAATCGGGATTATATATGAGAGACTATGTTGAAATAAAGCATAGGATAAAGTATATACAAATTTAGAAGGGATGTAAAGCTTGCAATAAAGTAACATACCAATTTAATGATAACATCTCCGATTTGCAAAGACACGTATCTAACGAATTCAAAATATCTACCCCAATATAGTCTGCTCTACAATTTTAACCAGATGCTTAGTAGTAACCTCTTCAGATAGTTATAAAGACAGTAAATCTTGTTTAACTTGTTTGTACAAAACTAACTGGTCCATGAAATAATCTTTATTTGATTTGAATCTGAAGAATATAAGTATTTAGGGAATATATATATATATATATCAACTCAACCACAACTAACCATTAAGTATATGTCAACTGTTTACCCATTATTTTGTGTATGGATCGTGGCAGCAGCAGAACAACCCCTTGGGTTACGAAAATCCCAAAAAAATACAAATAGTAGAACAAAAATACTAAAGGAAAAGAGGAAAAGAGGAAAAATACTAAATCATTATGTGTAATAGTCACATTTAAATCATTTTTTATAAGGTATTTTCAACGTCCGACGTCCAACAACATCTCGTACACTGTAAAAAATAAGATAGTGGATCAAACTACACCCTGTAGTTGGTCGATACTACCTACAGGCAAATGAATAACACTCAATCTACATAACTCACACCTATGGCATGTTCTATTGTGATGGGTATATTTAGTTATCAAACCATCAGAGGCGATAGTTATGATTTATTTGTTAATTTAAATAGTGAGAGAATGCGAACATCAGAGTTAATACTAAAATTGAACTCTGTAGGCAGAGATCAGTGACGAACTCACGTCACAACCCAAAGTCAAAGTTTCAATAATGTAAACTCTCGTTCAAACAAAATGAACCAGTTGAAACATTTTAAGTGTTTATATATATATATATATATATATATATATATATATATATATATATATATATATATATATACCGTGTGTGTTGGAAAGCTTTTCCAATAGAGAATCAATGTTAAATATTATTTATTACTGGCTGTCAGTACACATGTAATGCGTATGGTGGTTTATTTGTCATTTAAGAGTGGGAATTTTGTGATGCACATACTAAAGTTAAGAATTCAATGAACATATTTAACTCACTCTCAATTCATGTGTGCTGACTGACTTCATACAGTAACCACACGGACAGCCAGTAATAAATAACATTTAACATTGATTCTCTATTGGAACAGCTTTCCAACACACACGGTATATATTTTCAGTTATATATGCGCTTAAAATGTGACTAACTGGTTCAAATTTATTGAATGGGTGTATATATCTTCTGTACAAAGTGATAATCACTTTTAATCAACAAATTTACAGTGAAGTTCAGAGAACTACGTTTTCTTTCAATCAACCGATTTTTTTTTACTGTGTAACGAAGGAGCGTTACGTTTTCACGTTCATGCATCTGTCTATCTGTCTGTTTGTTTGTATATGAATGACTGGATAGGTTGTTGTTTGGTTTTTGTTTGTTTGCCAGGTTGAAGGTCGTATTGCAACCAACCAACCATCGAACAAATATAGTAAAAATAAAAACAAACAAAACATATACACAAAATAATAGTGGAAAATAACATTTATTTGTGTTGGCAAGCCTGGATAGCGTTCAGGATTCATCAGTGTGAGGATGAGGCTGAGGATAGTGTTATTTTACGCTGTATGTAATAAAATTGAAGTGAATTGTTTATATTTATTTCAAGAGTGGTTTCAACAGAACATTAATGTTTTTATTTTATGGGAAAGTTTATATGTACCTCATAAAATTAGACCTCAACGATACCTTCTGGTGGAAAAAGACAGATGACAAGTGCTATCAATATGACAATTGACATCTATATTGATAATATTGGAATCGCCAACGTTTTTCCACATTGGCTGGTCTTTTGGTCATGTTTTACAAACACTTGAATATCTCAAGAAATGTTATAGATTTTGTATCTTGCGCAGAGATGAGTTATCGCCAAGCTTTGAGAAGTCTATATGGATAACAATATTATTATCATTACAATGGCTCCAGCACCTAGCTTCAAAGCTTGCTGATAACAAATATGAAATGTAAGCGATCCATCGACCACAGTAACAAATGGCAGCAACATCTTTTCTTATGCCGCACATCAGTTGTCTGAACACTATGGGCTATTTTAACCGGTAAACAGTTTTCTAAGTCATTCTATTAAATGTTAATGGGGTTTAACCTCCGTTTCTGAGACTCACAGTCTATAGCTGAGGCCATCCACATCAGCTTTTGTAACCTTTACAATTACTAATGAGGGTGGAAAACAATGGATATACAGACTAGAAGTTGGTAGGTTGTGGACTTTGATAGGACTGTGCCAATATTTATCTGAAGTTCGTGACAGGAAACTGCAGAAAACCTGCACAAACATAGCCGGTTACTTCAATTAATCGCCCCATAAATTTTAATTGGCAAACTGCCTTCGTTGGGAATTAAAACATCAACCTTCCTATTCCAAGCACAGTGCGTTTGCCGCACGGCCCTTCGGACTGGTTCGAAGGCATTCTAGGTTGGAGCAATACACTTGCCGAACAATGACGTAGGCTAAAGATCAGCTTAGACTTGATCTAGATGAATTTGACAAAAATTAATCATTTTGGCAAAGTGTTAAGGCAATTCTTTAGTTTCTGCGTTGCTACTTGATTTATTATTACATAAAAATATAGACACACAATAAAACCTTTTGTATTTCGAACACAAAGAGAGCTAGAAAATCGCAGAGAGATACAAAAGTATCTATTGGCATGGACTTATGAACCCAATGCAACCGTCTGTTGCCCAAAGAAAATGAATTATTATTGAGACACGTGGAAACCGGTGTGTTTTCTTTTCAAAACAACACAGTAATAGTGAAAATAATTCCCGAAAACTAATCCCAATAGCCAATGTTTGTAGCGTACATGTAACGTAGTGTTATATAATATTCGATGACACACCCACTCCGGTATACATATATATATATAATGTGTTCGTACCTTTATTTTCCACAGGAATTGTTGTTTGATGGGTGTGCTAGCACTAGCGACTGCAGGCTATATCTATGAAAGTTCTTTTTTCATATCTTTATTACAAAAATAAATATAAAACATTTTATAATATACTTTCATACGTCATGCGGTGGTCAAGTAGATAGTATGATATGTGATCTTTCTTTTATTTCGTAGATTCACCCCTCGCACATAATTCTTAATTAGTGAGAGGTGTTTCTGTTTTATTTATATAACAAAAAGACCACCCACAACATTCTATTCACGTAATAGTCATTAGTTACTACGAAAATATAATTATCTTGCATTTAAAAAAAAAAAATTATATTAAAAAATATACTCTCTCAATCAATTTTACATTGACTCTAAAAACAGTTATAACATTGGGGGAAAACTTCTGTGAAACACTTCTTTCTATATGCAGTTTTAATCAGACGTTGATTTAATATCAGAGGGAAAACCTCAAACTTCAGGAAATTACTACTTGTAAAGTCCGCCTTCAATACCCTCGTATTAACAGCTTTAACAATAGGAAATATGCATGAAAAATTTTTTTCACATTTATTTTCAGAATATGAAAATACTGTTAATACTGTAATAATATTTAAAAACGAAATTAAATTGCGACAAATACCAAGGAAGCTATAAGCTTTTAAAGATTATTATCTGTCTCTTTCTTGCAAAAATATTAAAAACGGAGTTTTACGTGTATTTTAAATGGTGAAAGTGTAATATGACGTCACATAACATACCAAGAGGGCTATCACCCTCTTTGTCTAATCGGGAATTTCAATCATTCATATCTCGCTTATTTTTAAAGTTATTTTAAAAGTAATTTTACCTTGAAATTTGTCAAGTAAACTTGCTTCAATTCAAGTGATAAAAAATTTTCATGCATATTCCCTATTATATTCAAGAAAAACCATTTTTTGTTAATTTTACATCGACTCTAGGCTAGATACAAGATATTTATTATATTGCAGAAAGTCTGCAGTGAAATATTTACTCAACCTCTAAAAACAGCTGTAAAAAAACCATTACCCGAATGGTACAAGATGATTCGGAAAATGTTGGAACATCTAAGAAGACCCAGAACATCTGGCTCATGTGAAATTTGGGAGAACCGAAAAATCGTGTATAACTGCGCACGTTAATGAGAACAACCACAAAATTTACAAATCGAATCTAAAACTACTGAAATCGGTACAAAAATCCCACAGAATTAGATGCATACGAGAGTATCTACATAATATACAAATTGAGAAAACAGATAATGAGTTTAGACAATGGCCCAATTCCAAATTCTGATTTAATAAAATTAAACCATTTTCAAAAAAAAAAACTTATACCTGAATACGAAGGTTAGCTTCATAGTCGAACGCCGCATAGTCACCAAAGGATAACGTCAATAAATAGGTGGGGTTTTTCACACACCTAATCCGTTAGTCAGTCAACTCAAATAATCCTCAGGTCAGATTATACCCTCAGTCAAATCGTGTAAAAGACAGAACTTTTTTAATATCATTGTGAGACACGCACCAAATTATGAACATATCTCTGAATCCATATCCCATAGATAGTTACGATTAGCTAATTCATACTGATGATGACTACATTGTAGTCGAAATACGTATTTATAAAACACAAACAAATGTTCTAGGAATTGGGGCAAAATTTGAAATGTAATTTCCAAAAACCTAGAGTTCTCTTTGATTATTTTAATAATGTTTATTAGTTGGTTGTTGGTGATGTGTCTACCCTACCACTTGGAACAAGGGGACAAATTCTGACCTTTGCTAAAATATCTATTTGCACTAAGTAAGTAAGCCCCACCAATAGAAGATGAGTAACGGCAAATGAAGTCAAGAAACTAGAAAATAGAAGAAATATACATTTTCTAAAAAAAACCAGTTTCCCACTTTGTAAAAGGTAAAGACCGCAAATCCCATCACAATTGAAGAACAAATGCAAATTAACGAAGAATGAGGAAATTCAACGACTCAAACAGCTTGATGCGCTCATTTGACTTACTTCTAGCCCGTTTATAGCAAATATAATTTCTCAATCAATTTTACATTCACTTTTCAATCTTATATAATGTATAAAAAAAACTACTTATTTTTATGTTATGAAAAATCTGATTTAAAAAAGGCAAAACAAGTTGAATGAAAGTGTGTGTGTAATCTTCAAAAGATAAAATATATGCCGGAAACTATTTATGTGAGTTCTTACATCTGTCACATAAAATATGTTAATCTTATTTGAATATGTAATGTGTATTATTACTGCATATAAGACACTACGAACTAATTATAATTGGACAACGTGTGAAGGGTTCAGAGGGAACTTATTACAGATATCAAAATAATATTATTAAGTGTTAATAACTGTAGATGTGAACTATTTCAATACACAAGGGATTGTGTAACTTTGAAAGAGTGAAATAAATGTTTGACTCCTTTTCATAATATCAAGGCCGATGATATAATGTATTATGACATTCTCGAATTCATGTTTCTATCGAAATGAATACAAATTAATATGGATAGCAGTGATATTTGTGTGGATTTTGTTTGCAGTTTGCGAATTTTGAGTTAAAATTTCAAATTTGTCCCCTTTACTTAGATCAGTTTTTTGTATTATAAATACGTATTTCGACTACAATGTAGTCATCATCAGTATCAGGAGTGAATCTGTCACCAAATGAGTAACAAGTAACATATCCTGCGACAATATAAGAGTAATTTTAATTAACAGGAATTTTAAGAGTAAAATTAACAGGAACAAATGTGAATGAAGGAAATTTTAACAAGAGCAATTTCAATATAACTTAAAATTTATTATATTTTAAATCTAGTATATTTTAATCTGGTTAATTTTCTATATATTTTTATTTTGTCTGTTGATCTCGACTTTATATCTATCTCTAATTGTCAAAGAGTAAAGTACGACTAGCTAATTTATACTGATGATGACTACATTGTAGTCGAAATACGTATTTATAATACAATAAACTGATCTAGGTAAAGGTGACGAATTTGAAATTTTATTTCAAAAACCTAGAGTTCTCACTAATTATCATTCGATAATATAATGTTTAAATTTTGAGTTGAGATTTACAACATTCACGATATGGTTTATGGACACTGTTTTTTATTTATTTCAACCTTTTATTTAACTTGCAATGTATGTATGTATACATGTATGTATGTATGTATGGATGTTTGTATGTTCGGGTCAAATTTTGCAAGCTGAATTAGAACCACTTCCTCTTATCCTACGGAGTTGAATTTTTACATGTTGGTTCAGTTTCGATGACAAGGCATTTTTATGGTAAGCGTGACAAGAAACGACAAGGGGAACAGGTGTTTAGAGGGAAAGAGAAACACAAAATTTGGTATATCCCTTTTAATATTGAAAAAATCGAATAACACATAAGAAGAAAAATTGTAGAAAACTGGTTTTACTATAGAAAGTTTGTTTTTAAAAATTGTTTTTTAAATAAAAACTTATTCATATTTCTTTCCACAAGTTATGTCTTATAGAAAGTTGTACATAGTTCAAAGCTCAACGATATTGATATTTAGAGATTGTCTCACCCAATAATCGCTGTGAACACAAGTCAAATTGCACAGTATCATTCACAGCAAAAGCGACGTTCTTTTTCCAAAATTGTATAGTTGATTTGTGCGGAATATATTTGGTTATCGAAAGAATGTCCCGAATAAAAGTTTCTTATTATAAAAATGCTAGCAACTTTAATTCGAAAAACTTTTTCCGATAACTGAACGAATTCAGCGCAATACAACTATAAAGAGTACATTGAATCATAAATGTTAAAACACTTGATATGTTAATCTAGATATATTCAATTGACATAGCAATGCACATAATAAATTTATCATACTATCATTTATACTATTTGCTCTTTTTGTCAGAAGCTACAAATTCGTACCCATAAACTTATTCCCTATAGTAAAGGTCTGTCTGAAGACTAATTTCCTGAAAAGCTTAGGTCGGACGTCATTGTTTTGGTATCCATGAGTTTCATTGTGATGACTTCAGGTGCATTTATACTCACCGCCTATATATAGAGGTCGTGTGAGCATTTCAGACCAAATGATTTTTATATTAAAAAACATAAATTTCCAAGGGAAAAATTCCAATAAAAAAAAAGGAAAACAATAAATTGAAATTTATTGTTTTTTATTTGTAATAAATATTGCGTATAATATGCAACATGATCATGGCCCAAAGTACCCAACTGGGCTTTCCACGTGTGTGCCCAGATAGTATGTATAGAATATATTTAAAGATACCTTGATCCATTTTTAAAAGGTTATAAATTACCAGATTTCCATATATACATATTTTTATTCAATGGCAAACGCTCAACATGTAAATCAAATATGAGAAAGTTTTAAATAATTATATATATGTACACTCCCGTTCCAAAAAAATTGAACAGACCTGAAATGTTAATTATCTTACATTTCATAAAACTCCTCACTTTTGTAACTCTCTGAATAATGTATAATTTTATTTATTTATAAACAAAGATAAGTAGTATATTTTTTAAGTGTGTAAAAAAGAAATGGAAGTATAAACTGAATTTATATTTTTTATTTGTACATACGGGGTCAGTGACAGAGTGAGAATTTAAAAAATATATGTAATGTTAATACGTGTTAAGTGTTATATCTTACTCTTATGTGTAAAAATTAAATAAAATGTTGTATCTGCTACTACAAGAATAATCAAAATTGTGAGACTGATTCGGTTCAGGTCTGTTCATTTTTTTTGAACGGGAGTGTACATAATAAATATATATATAGTTTATTTTCTAAAAAAAGAGGAAAACTTTTCTTTAGAATTTCAAACAAAAAAAAAACATTAATCTACTTTCATGTAATACTGTTGTATATTTTTTCATATAATATTTTTCAATATAAGTTTGTCTTCTCCAGAAGAAAAGTTGGAAGGAAAAACTATGTATAATTATATAATCGTATAGTTTATATTTTCTCATTAAAAATTCTGTATGTCAAAGAAAATAAATATAAAAAACATAATACAGTTGGGCAAGTTTTGTTTACCCCATATGAAAAGGCTAAAATGAAAACTAATTTCTCAATATTTTTAGTTAAGTGAAATATTCGTTTAAATTGTTCAAAAAATCCAGTGTCGTATTGTGAAAAATTATGAAATTTTTTTCCAAAATATTATTTGGTTTCAGTAAAAATTGAAATGATATCGATTATAGTAGACACGGTATTGAGATTCAGTTTCTTCAATGTAATTATAAAGCTTTTAATTTATCAATTTTATCAGTTTTTGAGTTCAGTTTTAAGTATAAAGATTATGAAAGAAAATCGAAGAGAAGTCTAGATTTGTGATTTAAAATTTACCCCTATTCCAAGTTATCTGTATTGTATAAATACGTATTTCGAACACAAAGTATTCACCCTCAGAACAAACCACCTAAGGGTATTTGTTCTCCGGAAACAATTATTACTCGTCGCCAATTTGGTGCCTACGAGTAACATTTCTTCCCAGAGAATAATTACAATCGGCTAATCCATACTAATCTTTTGTTGAATACTTGATCTAGAAATTGGGCCAAGTTTAATTTCAGTCTTAAGGATCGATTCTCCTCATAATACGATTTTTAATTGACTTGAACCAATCATTTCATCAAATGATCAAACAGTACGAGTACTTGAACGGACTTTCCCAATCAACATTCTCTAGTCGGGCAATACTATTTCTACTATTTCGCTTCTTTAAAAAGAAGTTGCAGATGTTTCGTACAAATACCGTATAAATTTCCCCAAATCTTTAATCTGAATATTGATTATCGGATTTAATTGCAAGCATATTAGAGATATCAACATATTTCCTATTAATTTAAACACTTGACAACAGTAATTACATTGGTATTACATAACATATAGTCGCCACATCAGACTAACAGTATTGATTTGGAATAGACATTTAATATTTGAAGAATCCTTAGAAAATATTCCTTTAATAGAGTTCACGTTTACTCTAAAGGATACAACACCTCCCCCCTTTCCAATTGGTCTCTTCTTCTATAGCATGTTATACAATACAATTTGTAGCATACCATAAATGACCAAACATACCACTCACTATGTAACTCAATGACTATCTATCGTAAATTGAAAATCAATAATTACTGTTTCCTCCGAAATCCCCAAAAGTATTCACTAAAACTTAATTATTTATTTTATTGAATCAATCATTGAATAGTTTATATAAGTACTTACTGTATACATTTTATTACCAGACTATGTTCTGGGTATGTTATGTAAGTCTATAGAATTATTGAGCTTATCTAGTAACTATTTATAGACCAGTCATTTAGAGAGTTCGAAAATGTAGATGAATTCTTCTATGCAACGATCAGATCATTGGGATATTATTTTATTGAATGGTGTATTTAGATATAAAATTACTGTCTTAATTTTTTAGGTAATAATATATCAATGAATCCTAGTTTATTCGAGCTGAAAACCTAGCTAAAAAAAATTAATAAAAAGACAAATTTGTGTTCTTTAAACCAAACCGTTTATTTTTTGCCTCAATATTTAATGCAAGTTTGTTGATGATTACGACGTGTAATCTAAGGACACATGTATTGCATTAAGGTAACTAGATATTGAAATTCCAATATATTGTATGTTTAAAAAAAAATGAAAATTTTTAACTTCTCTTACGGTTTATGTAAAGATGGATTTTAGGGAGGAGATGTACGAAAAGATTTTGTAGACCATATTCATAACTCTAGATTTTGTTTTTAACTCTATCGCCTTCCCAAGAAATATCATGTCTGAATTATGTTCCTGACAGAACGACAAACCAACCGAAATTTTTTGTCTTTGTTTAATGTTACCAATCGACACAAACTTGGTACTATATATAACATGTACAGGAGATAAATTTGGACCATTTCAAATGTACTACATTTTCGCTTAATTATTTTATAATTTCCCAACATTGCAGCATTGTTTCCGCAACATTGCGACAGTTAATTTTACATCTAATATGAACTCCAATAATATCTTAATATCTTATCATGTGATAATATAAAAAACATCTTCTAACCTGGTATAATATTATTGAGCTTATAAGCAAAATAAGAAACTATATATATATATATATATATATATATATATATATATATATATATATAGATATAAATACTATAAATATACTCAACACAAAACAGTTTGTAGGTATGTGTTTTATTTTTGCGTGAACTGAATTTTAAAAGCTTTAGAAGATGTGGTAAAAGAAGGTTTTCTATTGTCTTGTTCTGTTCTCAATGTGTGTGTGTGTGTGTGTGTGTGTGTGTGTATGAGTGTACTTTCTGCGCGAAATGTGCAACCAAAGACATTTTTATTGCGCTACTCAAAAATAAAAACAAAACAAAATATAAAACGTAAGGAAATATATTTTTGCCTATATCGAAGATATGAAAAGTATACCTACCGTTTTAGTAAAAAATTTAAACTCAATTTAGTAATTTTTTGTATCGAATGAGTACCAGTCCGGGTGGTCAAGCTCTCATAGGCAATCTACTCGGAACTTAGAGATTGCTGGTTTGATTCCCAACTGTAGCAGTTTTTCAATGGACAAGAATGTTTGTCAATATTATGGACAAGAACACAATAGTAACTAAGTTCTAATTACTCATTCCTCCTCAACTCAAGATTACTATCTCTGTTGCTTAAAAGAAGGCTACCTGCCTTTCTCTGTTTTGTGAATAAAACGAATTGAGGATAATAAAGAACTCGGTATGGCAATGTGTATTTTCCCGAAATATTCACCGAATATATCGGGATTCGAATTTGTCTTTCAGGTTCTCCAAATAAGTAAACAAAAAGACAGAATAAGGAACTATTCCTCTTCTCATCTCAAAAGAGTGCTATACGTTTCTATCGAATTATTTTTTACGTAAGTGATCATAGGCAAATTAAAGGCAAAAAAATGTGGTCACGATAAATCAAGCTAATTTATCACTCCACTATAAACACCATTCAGATCTGATACCCAAATGCAGTGTATATAATATATAGTAATCGAATTATTCGAAAACAACAACATTGTGTGATAAAAACATCGAAAATTTGCATAAACAAAACAGTACATAAACCGGTCTCAACAGGTTTTTGTATCGAGTCAATAACAATAATTTTCAATTTTATTACAGTCAAATTGTGGATAGTAATAAAAAACAATTTACTTTTATAACTTACTGTATTTGATAAAAAACAAACTATATTCCGTTGTTTATATATATATATATATATATATATATATATATATATATATATATATATAGAATGTAGGTTGAATTTTCCTATTTTCCCATAGTGGAAAACACCACATTCGAGTAGTATATGTTATAAAGGATGCGACAGTGGTTCTAGAATCTAGACTATACACAAATTTCTATACATACATAGAACATATACATATATATATATAGCCAGGCCTGTCGCATTGTCTACATTATTCAACTGTCTATCCGTTCGTCCATCTAGATGTCTGTCATGCTCCTTTTTTATACCGCATTCATATTACTACACTTCATAGTATTATTTCCTCAGTTTGTGTGAAACTCATTTTAAATCTCTCAGATGTCTACGTTCAATTTAGATTGCTAATTTATTGTTGGAAATATGATAATTAATATAATGCAGATCATTTTCAAGGTTTCAAGGTTTTTACAACATAGAATGGGAGGTAAAGGAAAGATACTACCATAGTTCGTAGATATTAAGGGTGTTTATACCCTCATATTACGGAGCGGATACGAAAGGAAACCTCGCGAGCGAATTTCGTTTCCAGAGAGGACCACACTCTGGAGGAACTTTCCGGGACTCAGGAAGGCCAACAACCTTCTCGGGAACTATAATCGCAAAAGATACAAAACTTGCATTAGCCTCAAATACGGCTACGGCTTCTGAATAGGTTAAATAGGGCAACTGCATGTTTCCCTCAATCACAAAAGAATAAACTGTGTGGGAGTCTACTCGATACGTTAAGGAAAGCTTCAATCCCCAGACCCAATCCTGATCCTTTACTTCCTGAAAGAAACAGGACTGGAAGAAGTGCTCTACGACTAGACCACTCCTTACCAGAACGCGAGAATTTACTCAATTCAATCAAATCCATTTCTAGACCTTTTTAAACTCGAGACTCTCCATCAAAACAACCCGTATTCACCCTTGAAAAATGAAAATTTTTGAAAGCTTTACCTATCAGAGAGAAAAGAAATCTATGAATCGGTCTTTGAATTTGACATCTAAGTTAGATCTCATTGCCAACAATCTAGGTTTAGGGTGTACACATCTATGTTCTAAAGTGCATACCTATAACTTTTTCTTTAAAGAAAATTTTAAAATGTGTTGACAAGTTGTCCCTCCTACTTACATACGATTATATTCCCATTGTCATATACACTTTTGGGTAGACTGTAATGTCAGCATTTATTAAAATCACACTTGTTTTATACTATTTACTACCATGCACGCAAAACTTTATAACGAGCTGAGAAACTCGTTGAAAAATCTATAATGACGTTTTATAATCCTTTCTTTCTACACTTTTGTTGTGCATGCAAAGAACAAACTTTTCACTGTTTTTTTTTTATTCAAAAAGAACAAACTTATTATTTCTTTATAAAAATTATAGTTTTTGAGTTAAAAACATATAAATTTGAATTCTCCGAACACAAAAAGTTTACTCTGAATATAAGAAGATAATGTACAAAATGGGAGCGGATTTCTACGAATTTATCTCCGAAACGATTACGGGTAGATGAATAATTTGACATCAACAATGATCTCTGAAGATTTTGTCATGAAAAGCAGGAGACCGGTATTACCATTCTGTGTGAATTTGAAAGTCTCTCTCTCGAAAGACACTTGGAGTCGGCATCATTCGGGATGGATAGATCTTCTCCCAGGCGAAATCAATGAGATGTCACGAACGTTAACATTAAGACAATAAGACTCCTGGAACGCCTTTGAAAGAAAGAATGTAAAATGTATCAAATTGGTCGCTGTACAAAAACTCTTTATAAGACTTGCTCCTGAGTCGAATCTAATCTAATCTACACCAATAATATCCTTCACCATATTTCCAGCAGTCTTTCTAAGAAAAATTTTTCTCTAAAGGAATATCCCCCGAAATTTGATCTCGTTTGTCGTTGTTTTGTAGCGTTTTTTACGCCTGACACATAGAAAATGTGAGATAAACGATAAATTCTAGCTAGAAAATTGATCTTCATAATACAGTTTTGTCCCTTAAAGCTTTTTCCTAAAACATATTGAGGCATTTATCCCCTAAACCTTTAGTGAGGCTTGTGGCTCCTAATACATTCACGCTTATGGATATATTTGTAGCTCTTGAAATGTATATTTTGCCGAAAATTGAATACAGAATAATAGTTTTCTTCCTCCAGTACTTAATCGGATGATAAATAGATTCTAACTTCATGTAAAATTTCAACTTTCTTGTTTTTTTAGAGCTTGAAATATGGCGTTGCACATCGGCTATCCTTCAAACAACCATATTATAAACGTATAGAGAATGATGATTGTAAAGTATTTGAATTTATTTTTCAAAAAAAAAACTTCGTCTTAAGCTTTACTATTGTTCTTAAAAATTTTGTTTTTTTACAACCCTCGACGTATTGGTAGATTATTACCCATACGCGCGTACTAGATGGGTAATTTATCATAGTGACTGACAATGTTAAATGAACCAAATGTTTACTTTTTACAAATTCTTTGTTTGGTATGAAAAATGTTTGTAGCGATACACAAAACATGATATGACGAAAATACGAAAAATATAAACAAAGTATTTAAAGTTTTTAAGAATACTTAACCAAACTTTTTTTATATATTTTGTAAACGAGAGATGTATTTTGATATCATATAATACTAGATAACTCGTTTAAATGGGGGTTGTGGTTTTGGGAGGTATTGAAATTGTGGTTTGTTTTTCTATTATGCTTTAAAAGAAAGAAAACTTGATATGCTAAAAAATTTTACTCTTTATTTTAAAAACTAATAAATTTTTTCTGAAAATATTCATATTTTTCAAGAACAATTGTTGTTGACGAATTTAGAGAAAGTTATGAAACGTCAAATATCCTCTCATCCTCAAAGGGAAAAATAATCGTTATCTTTCGTAAACTTTCACTGACACCAAGAATCTTTTTCAGAACTCTAAAAGATTCTAAATTCCGAATGAAAAAACATTTCAGATTCCAGAAGAGCGTGACTCTGGCAGTAACTGGGATTTGGCGATAGGACAGTTCATACTCTAGAAATGATTCAGGTAGATAGAACTATAAAACTAGAAGTTGTAAGATAAGGGTGGAAGTAAATGACTTTACTACTCTTCGTTAATTTTATTCTCAGAGCTGGCTTCTCAGATCTATTGAAAAGTATTAATCTCAAATCTAGAGTTTGATTAATCTGAAGAGTAAATAGGAATCTGGAATTCTTGCAACAGTGAGATTACTATAACGAAGATAAGTTATGAAAGTACCTGGCTAGGTAAACGTAAAGAAGACTGTTTAGTAATTTCAACCCGAAAAAGATTTCGTCAAAACTATAAATTTTCGTCTTTACTATTAAACACCTTCGCAAAATTTTCTGGCTAATTCACAGCAATACGGTTATTTATTTCATTTCAAACTTAATGTAAAATATTTGGCAGGCAATGATCCAAAAAATGTGAAAATAAATTGAAAAAAACATATTCGATAACAAAACTATTTATAGGTAATTTATTTTGTATTATGAATGTTGAGTAAGTAATTTAAGTAGTATATTGAACTCGAATTGAACTTTAAAAGTTGCAGTCAAATAAATTAATAATGCGTCTATAATTAGACCTGAACACATAAATTTGTAAATGATCTTATAACTACTTTTTTTCTTAATGTTGTGTACATAAAAATTTGTTATGAACAATTAAATAACATCAAATAACTTCTATAATTGAATTGTAATCCGTAAATTTATATAAATAGTTCTATTGTACTGCAGAGTATTTGGAAAATATCCATCTGTCTTGACAGAAAACTCAAATTAGTACGAGAGACTACCTTTCGATAATCTATATCAAATGCAAACACCTTTTGTTCGTGTTAGATCAAAGTAAGCTATCTTTCATAAAGTCTGAGGTCAAATAATCTTGACGACACTTCCTGTTCATTAACTAGTTGTGGTTAAGGAAGATACGGCAGTCCCGCGGAAAGCGTTAGTAGGAAGTTCAATTTAATCTAAGTTGCCTTTCATAGAGTCTAAATTTGACCAAATCAATTAATCTTGACGACGCTTTCAGTTAATTTAACGGTTCTGTTAAGTAAGATGCGGCAGTTCTCCATAAAAGAAGTTCAATTTCTTCTATGGATTCGTGGCTAAAGCGAGATCCTCCTATCTCTATCCATCGAATAAATGTCAAGCTGATACTGGGAGTAACCCGATTGATATCAAAATCGCATGACTAATTGGATTACAGCGGAACTTGCTTTAACTTTATCATTTTTAAGGAAAAATTAAATTAGTATTAGATTCGGAGATACACTACTCGCCTTGTCCTCTTCCTTCTAGACTCTAAGGAAATTGCAAATGTTGGCTGCTCAATATTGGCTTGTTTCTTCACAAGAATAATGAAAAAACAAAAATCTGTATACAAACCTGAAAGCTGACAAGGCTCCCTTGCTCCCTTGTGACTATATTTACAGTCTCTATAAAAAAAATACCTAATAGACAATTCGATAAAATTTATGAATGTAATGTAAATTAACTTTCCGTTAACGCCATTTAATGATGACAATTTGATTATTAAACAGAAGTATAGTAAAAAACAGAATTAAAAACGAATTAGGAGATGAGAAAAAGATACATTCTATATCTATATAAACAGGCTGTCCCACTAAAAAAGAGAAGCAATTTGGTATAAAAAACTTATCTCAAACAGATTATAGATATATAAAAATAACATTTTAAGTGTGAACCGAATATTTTTTTCGTAAGGATTCGATAAGTTCCAGAAAGATTAGGACAACTGAGATTAAGTGCATGAGACAATCCGTTAATATTTGATCATTTATTTCAATTGTAGGAGCAATTCAATCTAATTTAAACGTTCACAGACGAAGATTTTTGCTTAAATGCAAACACAGGACGTTTTTATAATTTGTAACCAAGAGCATTGATATCCATTTCCATGCCTCTAGCTTCCAGAATTTATGGGAATCGGATAAAGTATTCATTTTCAAAAGATACTGAAACATTTTAAATTCTACGGTTGTTTTATAGTAACGGAAGTAACATTTTCACGCATTTCATTGCCTTGGGTTGAATTTCCATAAAACCTTCATTATTGAGTGCTTACGTTACAAAACAAAACTTCAACTTCGACTCCAAATTTCAAGTTGCTAATATAAATGATTAGGGCTCAGCGTTGATTAGTCTGTTTTATCTGGATATATTGCTTTATGTATATTCAAATAATGAAATTATTCCTAAGATTAGATCCATTTGGTTTTTGGTGGCCCACCCTGTATTATCTATGTACACACATTTAAATACGCAGTTAATTCTCGCCAATATACAACTAAATGTGTACATTACATTTACTATATATATCTATATATATATATATATATATATATATATATATATATATATATATATATATATATATAGATATATATATATATATATAGATATATATATATATATAAAATTCACATAAAATCGATAATATTGTTGATAAATTGAACTCAAGGGCATTCTCATGAAGAAGCTCAACCTACTTTAATATTATCACGACCATCAATAAATTTATTTCAACAAAAATACAACCAACAAAAAAACACAGCAAGCACAAAACAGCCGAAACGTAGAAATTGTTGTAATAAAAGTATCAATAGGGACATTATCTTCCATACATAAACTAAACTACACGTAGAAACCCAGAAACAAATGCCGAAAGTGTGAGATAAAAACACAATGCATTTATTGTGATATGCTTTGTTTTACTTCAAGATTTATAACATCTATCAAAAATTTTAGTAGGGTCAAATGTTCCAGGTTAAATATTAAGGATCATATATATACACACTTACAGTTATTCCTTTAAGGAATATAATATATGTATTTAACTGTGTCAGTTCGGAGAGGTATTCAATGTGACTGAAGGCAGTTATCATCAGTAATATATTCTGTGAGGTGTTAAACACATGCAGCAGTAGTGTGTATGGAGCTTTTTGTGGGGGGGGGGTGGCATGGAGAATTGTGTCCACCATCTAAACTAATTTTAATGTAAAGTTTAGTACGTATTAAATTGAAAATCCTTACACAAATTGTACACAAATATTAGCACAGGTGCCACCTTTTTCATTATTAAAATTTGTATTTAAAAGCTTTTTCTAGGATCAAAAGAAAACAATCCGAGTGGTCAACTTGTTAAAAGGCGCTCTAGTGAGAGTTTGGCAGTTTGTTAATTAAATTAATTTAAAAAAATAATTAATGGGGCGGTTAATTTACTAAACTGTCGTCGTATGGACGAGAACTAAAATAACCGACTATGCTTGTAAAAGTTTTCTGCAGTTTCCTTTCACAAATCCCAGATGAATATCGGCATTGTTCCTATCAAAGTCGACTGCTAGTTGCACAGCCTACCAGTTCCTAGTCTACATACAACTTCCTTGTCCTTTAAGGGTCGGTTAAACAGACCTTGAAAGGACTACTTGCCAGGCTTCAACCTCCCTTACGCTGGTACTACTACTAGGGTCAGAGGATGCTAATAGAATACTATCAATCCTAAGAACACTCATTCTTATACTACTGGACATCAGAAACTAGGTAGCGTCAGAAGGTAAATTAAATACAAGGCAAACCATTGCAGCCATTTTTAAATCCCGGGATCCCATGAGTTGCAAACGGCAATATGATGATAGACAATGCTTATCGAAAGATTGTTAGCTAATGCTTACGGGAAGTATGACCGACACTTTTAGTATGGCATTGAAGTACGGCAGAGATGGCGTATAATCCCTAACTTTTAGGTTCTTATAAACTGTTATTGATCTCAGACGCTTAATACACTATTATTCACGATAAAACGTTTTATTCCATCATTTCTCGGGACTATAATTCCAAACCATTGCGTTTCCTGGCACATGTTAACCTAAACTATTTAGCTCGAACTTGCCCATAAGCCGACGCATTAAATATTTTCCGTTCTTCCTGATACTTCCTGTATAGATTTCTGGTTACTATTACTTTATCTCTTACCGTATTCTATACACAAAAGTTTTGGGGTGCGGAAAGATTAAGGGATTTTAATAGAGATTTCAATCTTCACTTATAATGTGCACATGTTCATGGTTAAGGTCGATTTATCAAGTTGACTTTCAGTTTAGGAATTCGTGCATGATTCGTTAGAAAAAATGTATCGAATCCATGACAAGTGATTTGCAAAAGACATAGAATTACAAATTAATTAATAAACTTATGACGTAATATGGAGCAATGAACTTCTTTCTAATTTGTTGAAGGATCAGAACCTTCTTTTATTTATTTTGATTGAAAACGTCAAAATTGAAAATGTCAAATTGAAAATTAAAATAGTAATCAATAATTTTATAGCATGACATGAAATATAGTTTCAAACATGTCTAAAGTTATGAACAAAAATACCAACTTATGAATTTTAATCACGTAAGGCATAAACAAATAATAACCACGCGAGAAAATATTTTCATTTTTAATTTCAAAATTTGAGTCAAAAAGGAAATTTCAAAATATTCTTTAAAAAGAGAAAAAAAATTTACAGATCAAAATTATGCGGGTATGGTCTAGAAATAAAATATAATTTAACCTTAATCCGGATCAAATTAGATTCCTTCTAACGCCGGTGTTTTTTTTATCACTTCAGAAAATATGTGCATATCTAGAGCACGGCGTGCGACAGGCCGAGGTTAAGGGGTTTTTTGCCTTCGCACTTTATATCTATTCAACATATAAATTGTTATATATAAGAAATATAATATGTCTATACACTTTGGATACCGTTCAATAATCCAAGAAGATTTCGGTAAGTCAACAATTTGCTTTTTGAAAACTATAATTTCACGCTGCTTAATTAAGCTCTCACGGCTTTACTTGGACCGGACGGTTGTCAGCGGTAATCAAAATAGTGGGAACAACCTCTTTTTCGAAACAATTTTCGATTCGTAACGTCAATTCCAGCAAAAAATAAAAGCTGTTTCTTCACAAATTATGTGAAATACGTTGCAGGTATTTCGAAAATAGTACAAACAAAACATCATATAAACTCTTTTTTGCGTCTAATACTATCGACCCACGGATTTCTAAACACTTTTTCTAGAAACGAATTTTTGTTTGTGCTATTGCTTCCCAAAAATAAAGCATTTCACAAACCATGTTTTCTCTTCCTATTAATATTTGGCATGAAATGATACCTTGTATGACACTCTGGAGACATCAAATAAATCAAAATTACTACGACATTACACATGGCCACAAAATTAGGTTAATTTTTAATCAGTACATTTAGTTCTCGAAATAAAGTTGGTCATCATAATAGTGTTTTAACAACTTTATTGCAATACATTTTTTCGATTACCCAATAGATTTCGCACAAATCAACTATGAAATTTGAAACACTTTTTGTGTTGACTTGTATATTTCACATCTCGCTACTTGCCAGCAAGGACGACTTTTTAATGACCGATGTATATTGCACAGAAAAAATGTATGCCGGATATACTTCAGTTAATTATTCACCTCACCTTGTTCTCTAAAATTTCTAAGTGTTACAAATACAGAATAACACCATATAATACTCCGAGGACATTAACATAGGATGTTCCAGGAATTAACATGATCAAATAAAAATAATAATAAATGTACATACATGTTCAATTAAAATGCACGGCGGTGTTGTGATCACATCATTTTGATGTACAATATTCGACGATGATGATTTACCCGATCCAAAATCATGTGGTGATACACCTTTCAAAACAATTCCACCACCGCCGCTCATCGATGTCACAGACGATGGTGTTGTGACAATCGTTGTATCACATTCCGGTTCAATATCCGATGATCCAGGACAACATAACCAAGACCGTGATCTCGGCAAAACCGATTTATTATCACCTGCACCAATAATTTCTACACACGGTTCATCATATGTCCGCTCAATCATTTGTTGTTGTGTGTCTGATTTTTTACTACATTCCCATATCTCTGGATGGTATTGTAATTTGCTGGATGCCGTAAATGTTCCACAACTTTCCGCTGCATTTTTAAATATATATGTTGTGTCAAAATGTGGTGATACACTATTAATATGCTGATGACACATTGTTCTTGTACTCCCTGTACTCCCCCCACCCCCACCACAGTCACTGTGATTGTTTTCATTACAATCGGTTAAAAAAGGTTCCGTCGCCAGGTTTAATGATTCTTAATAAATAACTAGAAAGGAAATAGATATGATATGCTCCAATAAAATATGTATCCGTTTTTTTTTTGTTTAGGAAAAGATTCTCCCCCAGAAAAAAGTTTAGTCCGGACTTTTGTATTTTAATTCGTACATTATTAAAAGTGCACAAAAAATTAGTTTCATTTTTTGTTGTTGTTGATATGTTATAAGTTCTTCAGCGTGTTATAAATGCTTTGTCACTTTTTAAAAGACAACAATAGACCGCGCGCGTCCGTGTGTTGTGGCACCAAGCGCTCGCTAATCGACCACACGAACTCTGATTAATTGTTACCGGTGTTATTTGTTGTGTTTTTTTTTGTTGGTTGATGCAAGAAAATACACCGCACACGACAAACCGTACGCAATGCTGTGTTGTAACTGACTGCATGTTCCCAATAATGATAAAAACGAGTTTTAACGATTTCCAACGGAGTTGGTATTCGTTGAAGTGCAGCAGCAGCAGCAGCTTACTATATATTATATACATATAGTGTGAATCGAGCGAGCAAGTGAGTAACACAGAGAGCATCATGTACAGCCTGCTCACTCCTACACATTGAATGTGTTGTGTATATATGGTAAAATTGGGATACCGAGATACTGAAAGTCTTCTGTATTGTATGAATGAAGAGTGTAGTACGTATGATGATGGTTTTATATATATGATGGAGGTTCTTATACAGTCAATACTTAGCGTGTAAAATACAGGCCAATTTACACGACCAAATCACATGTTTAGATTTCAAGCGTGAGTAGGTTTTCTTACACCGGTAATAGCTTTGTAAGATACAGTCCTATATATTTGACATCTTCTAGCGCAACAAAAAAAAACTTGTACAGCTTCTAGGTTAAACGAGCATGGGTTCGAATCCCGAACTCTCGATGTCGGGATTCGAACCCATAACCTCCCAGTTTCCAAGTAGGCATACTGCGCAGATAACGCCTTAGACCGCCCGGCCACTTTGAATGATTTATGAATATGTAGTAAACACTTAATTTTAAAGAAAAATGTACTCTTTTGAGTATAATACCTTAAACAAGATCCTTACACATCATATCACCAGCCTGTATCTCGCGAAGTGTCATTATAATACATTTGTGAAGACACGACTATGATGATGAACTATGGCGCTGCTGATATACAAAATTATAAAGTTATTGTGTACATAGATTTCTCATTCCATATAATAAATTCGGGTTAGTATTTGTTATTATTATGTAAACTAGAGAATCAAAGTTAATTTTATGTATTTAGGGTGAAATAAAATCACACTACACATATTCCTATGTATAAATATGCGCTTGTATACACATTTATATATTTTACAATTAACAACAAACAATCTGCTCGCTAGAGTTGTAGGAGGCGAACCTAAACTCATACTATTCGCTCTAGTCGAGTATGTATTTCAACAAACTATATTTACATATTCGTTAGAAAAAAAATACATAGTAGACAAAAAAAAATGAATAAACACGACGTTTTTTTCTGTTTTGCATCCGTAATCGACCAAGAGTTCCAAAAAAAAATTGTGGGTGTCAAAAACCATATTGGATATCCTTTCAAATATCTGCATGCAGGCTTTCCAAAGGTTGTCCAACAGGAAATGTATCGTCTAATGAAATTGGGTAAGAAGGAACTTTTATAACACGTCCAAGCCTAATTGCATTTCATTGAGCTCGCCTGTTTTGTAAAACTAAATATTATCTGATAGTATTGCATCTGATAGTATTGGATACTTAAAGGCTAAGCGAAACAGCATATTGCACTTAACTAACAATGCTTTAAGCATTTTTTAATTAGAATTATCTATTGTTTTTGAGAAATTATTATGTCTGAATACTAAATACAAGTCAAATATCATACGGTTATTAGAAATTGTACAAAAGACTTAAATTACTTCCCTAATTACTTGAGGAACAAAGGAATTCCCGCAGAAATAAAAATATATGTTACATTTAATGCACACAATAAGTAAACATAGCGCCAGCACACCTTCCGGAATAGCCACAGATCTATCTTGAATAGAGACCGACCATCAAACAGGGAACAGGGAATATTTGAAACAACATTATATAAATTAAATGAAAAAAATTAATAGCCTTAATAAAATAAAAAAGATTGTAGATATCATTTTTTTTCTATATACAAGATGACCAGATTTTAACCCCTTATCAAATATGTTTCATAAAATCTTTTTATATATTTTGAAAATGATATCACATCACTTACATATATCTTAAGGTATTATTATTATTATTATTATGATTATTATTATTATTAAGGAAGTAAAATATCTATAATAAAAAGATATATCTCTTAGAAAAGGTAACCGGTATTAGAGTGGATATTGAAGAAAAATTACATACAATATATGTGAGAGACATGAAATTTAATGGTAACGTTGTTTGAATTATTAATTTATAAAAAAAAAAACTACCATGTAGAAAACACTATTGTTATAGGATAGATTTATTTATATAAAATTTGCGTGAATGTGTGTGTTTTTATGCGTGTATAAAAAGAAATTGTTTGGAATGTAAAGAATTTATAGATTTTATATTTAATAGTAAAAAATACTTTTTGGTATTTATAGATTTGAATATGAATTTTTGTTGTTGTCGGAGAAAATATATTTCTTATAAAAGTCATAGCAAACAATAAAATAAATTGTTCTTTGATTTGTTTAGATTTGAGACACAATATATCGTTTTATTATACCTCTAAAAGACAAGATATCTCGATTCAAGAGCCCACCGTAAGGGTATTGTACCACGAATATGGTACATAAGTATAAATCAGTATGTTAATATACAGATTGTAATTCAAATAATTGTTTATAGGAGTTATTAACATTACAGAATTGGAGACAAATTATATGATTTTAACGTAGTAAAAGCATCCATGTAAAAAATTATAGCAACGGTATTGTATAAGAAACAAGGAAAAGTGTAGCATTGAATCCAAAATGTACTCTTTCGAAGCAAATATTCAGAGCTTATTGATAGATTTTCCTACTTCTTTCACGCCAAAATAGTAAATATTGAAATCGGGACATTGCGATACTTATAATAGTCAGGCAACCGTTAAAAAGCTGAGCTCTTTTATTATCAGTACGAAAATGGTTTTTGGAATGCCTAGGTCAACAACATAGGCAAATACAAATAAAGCCACTCTACTCCGAGTATAGGAAAAAGAAAGGCAAGCTCCTTTTTCAGGAGACGTCCATTTTCAACCCAAGAAGTAATACTAGTAGCAGCGGATTGGAGGTCGAAATCCGGAAAGTAGGCATTTCTAGACCTTTCCGCCGACCCCTAAAGGATCAGGAATTCGTATGTAGGCTAGAAAATGGTAGGTTGTGCGACTTCAGCCGACTTTGGTAGAAACTATGCCGATATTTATCAGAAGTTTGTGAAAGGAAACTTCATAAAACCTTCACAAACATAGCCGATTACATTCGTTCTTGTCCATACGCCAACAGTTTAGTCAATTAACTGCCCCATTAATTTTTATAAATGAATTTAATAGAAAAACTTCCGCCATTGGAATCGATCCAGCAACCTCCCAATTCCGAGCAGAGTGTAACCCAAGAAACTTTCATATTAGCGGGGTCTCTTATAATGTTCTGGTTGGAATATGTCTTAGAAAATTGTGTCTTGAAAATGAAGGTAACTACATATTCTGTGGAAAGATTAAATAACTTCTAACTCTGAGCACCTACGCAGGGAATTCGATTCCATTATAAAAAATAATACCCGACCCTTGAGAGTCTACCATGTTTTGGGTGAAAAACTATTCCATTTGAATCCATTCCATATACTTTTGCTTCATGAAGGAAATCGATGTGAATTCTAAAAGCAGCCTGCCCAAACTACCAACAGCTATGCAATTTTTTGGTTTTCAAAAACTTCTAAATTGTGTTTGCCACATTTTGTTTTTTCATTCGATAAAAATGAATGAGAAAAAAACAGTTCAGTTATTGTAAATACAAAATCACAGTCAAAATACATTGTAAGCACATACCTAAAGTATTTAGGTAGATAAAATAGCTTTTCTCCTGTTTTTATCCCATTTCCCTATATATTTAGAATAATCTTTTTATTGCGTTGAACTACTCCCCATATCCTCGTATATATGTAAACCTTGTGAGTATTATTATTACACAAAAGTATTTTATTGTAAGCACAAAAAAAAAGGGACAGAGATTTTCATGTAAGTATATCGAAAGAAAAAAAAAGCTGAAATTTTCTTTATTTTACTTTTTTTTTTTCTGTAAGTGTAGCAATATTTTTTAGGTGGAATTTTTGATGACTTGTATAATTTTATGCCTGAAGTTTAGAAAATTGTTGTTATTTTTCAATGTTTAATATAGATGTATACAGAATGTTTCAAGTAAAGGGTCGTTCAATAGGAACGCTCGAAAATTGTTAGGTTATAGCAGCCATGTTGTTAAAGTGACATCTGTCAAATTTGTTGTGAATTGTCTAGTAGTGTATGGCAAATCACCATGGATAACAAATTCTATTATCAAAATCAGTAGTCATCATCATCTTTAGCGACAAGATAAAAATTTTTAGCGACGATAACAATCTACACGATATACACCTGCACCAAATACGTCCCGGGAGTTACTGTTTGGCGCGGATTTTTGTCTAGCGGAATCATCTTCCAAAACGAGACTGGCATTGCGAGAGTTGGATGATATGGATACCAATAACATGTGGTTCCAACTGGAAGGCGCTACGTGCCATACACCGCAAGTTAGCTCCCGACTTACCAGTCCAAGTGGCCGAGCGGTCTAAGTCCTTATGTCTGCGCAGTATGTCTACTTGGATACTGGGAAGTGATGGATTCGAATCCCGGCAGTTTGCCAATTCTTCGATATCGGCAGTGTGTCTATTCTTAAGAAAAAAAAGGGGGCGGTTAATTGACTAAACTATCAGGGTATGGACAAGAACAAAGTAACCGACTATGCTTGGGAAGGTTTTCAGCAGTTTTCTTCACGAACTCCAGTTGAATATCGGCATAGTTCCTATCATAGTCGGCTACAGCCGCATATCTTACCAATTCCTAGTCTATATACAAAAATTCCTTCCACTCCACTCACATCCTCACATCCTTAGGCATTACAATGGGCATTATGGTCGAAGTGCAGCCTGTCCAGGGCAGCTTCTACAATCTATCTATCTAGGTCCCGATTTTAACGGTTGAAAGTAATGATCGCGGAAAACAATGTTTGGTATAGAAGGATAAAAATGTTTAGTGTTCATAATATAACCTAATTAATCCAATACTGTATGTCTCCCAACTATCCGCCAGTCCATAGATCTTGAACTTCAATATCTAGACGCCTTTATCTCAGTACACATTTTCCTAGGTTACAGTTATAGTAACCACAAACATAATATATCATGCATTCATTTTTAATAAATCATGTGGAAACATAAAAATTGAACAATGAGAACGCGCACCTTTTTTTATAGACAACCTGTATATTTGTAAACTATTTTTCTGTTAGATGGAAACACTTTTTTAAACGTCAATAAACATTTCATTTAAAAAAGAGCACATTACAATTATAATTACTTCTATAATTGCTTTTATATACTTTTGTTTTAAGTATAATTTTGCTATAATGAGTGTTTATTATTTTAAAAAGCTGTTGTCTTTCTCGGATTTATTTGTTAGAACAAAAACAATATTTTTCTGTTTTAAAAAAAGGCCATTAAAATAAGAATAATAATAATCTATCCCCGCCGTTCATTGTGTTTCACTCTGACGATGAATAAAATATATACGTTTTGATGTAATCCTTGTCATGAGCGTATCATTACATAATTCATGCTGTAATGCAGTCTACATGTCACAAGTTTTCGTATAGTCATTAAATATTTATGGTTTGAAAACCGTGCAGAAATATGCATTCATTATTCCTAATGACATATTATTCTACGCAAAATTACCTCTTCGGAACCGATACTGATAGTACAAAAAAAATTAGACGTATGTTGACGGAATTGTATTTATATATATATATATATATATATATATATATATATATATATATATATATATATATATATATATATATATATATATATATATATATAACTTTATATTTATATATATATATATATATATATATATATATATATATAACTTTGTGTCCTTTGTCCGATTTCCTCTCTATCCAATGTCCAATGACCAACCTCTCATATCTACTGGAAAATGAAATTTTATAGAATAATTTCAAACGTGAGCGTGAGATATTTTTAATTAAGTTTAAAAAAAGTTTTAAGCTATTGAATAAATGTTTTCAATTATTTACTATTTATACTCTATTGATCAAGATTGCAAAATATTAATCGATGAGAAATTTGGAGAAAAATTTTTAGTCACCGATTTTAAAAAAACCTTCGTTCTAAGCTAATTTGGACCCAGCGAAAATTATACTGTTAGTTAAAATACGATACGGTTAACGGTTGTCAAGATATCAGATCTATAGTGCTCAAATTCAAAACTGTATGAATTGTTTGGGTCAAAATTACCCTAGAAAATGATTATTATTAAAATCGAGAACAAAAATTTTCTCAACTTTTTTCTAAGGGGTACCCCTTAATAAAATCGCAAAAATTCTAGATAAATTTCTTGTTCCCGATTTTGATAAAAACTTCGTTTAAAGCTAATTTGGACCTAGCGAAAACGATGCTGTTCATTAAAATACTATACGGTTAACGGTTTTCAAGATATCAGATCCATAGTGCTCAAATTCAAAATTGTATGAATTGAAAGCGAAAAATTTTCAAATGTGTTGGTCGGACGTTAAAATGAACCTAATTTTCATACTGTTTGGGTCAAAATTACCCTAGAAAATGATTATTATTAAAATCGAGAACAAAAATTTTCTCAACTTTTTTCGCTTTTTTTCTGAGGGGTACCCCTTAATAAAATCGAGAAAAATTTCTTGTACTCGATTTTGATAAAAACATCGTTTAAAGCTAATTTGGACCTAGCGAAAACGATGCTGTTCATTAAAATACTATACGGTTAACGGTTTTCAAGATATCAGATCCATAGTGCTCAAATTCAAAATTGTATGAATTGAAAGCGAAAAATTTTCAAATGTGTTGGTCGGACGTTAAAATGAACCTAATTTTCATACTGTTTGGGTCAAAATTACCCTAGAAAATGATTATTATTAAAATCGAGAACAAAAATTTTCTCAACTTTTTTCGCTTTTTTTTCTAAGGGGTACCCCTTAATAAAATCTCAAAAATTCGAGGAAAATTTCTTGTTCTCGATTTTGATAAAAACTTCGTTTTAAGCTAATTTGGACCTAGCGAAAACGATGCTGTTCATTAAAATACGATACGTTTAACGGTTTTCGAGATTTTCCAACGGAGGTTTGATCATCTAGTGAAATATTTATAATTTTTATATTGTTTAAATAACAAAAGTTAGTGAAAACCTAATGAAAACATACAGGCAAGAGCGGATAAATGAAAGAAAAAGGGCTCATTCACTATATATATATAAATATATACCATTATACTTTAGAAATAAATAATAACAGAAAATTTTCCGTTAGAGACGGAGAGAGAGGGGATAAAATATAAATTTTTCTTTAAACTTATTACTACAGCAATATTGTAACTGTACGGAGTAACGAACGTAAGGAACTCTGGTTCTTTCTACTAGAAATGAACGAACATTTGTGTAACGGCATAACAACGATAATGAAGATAATTTAAAGTTAGAATGTCGTCATCAACCATTTCCGAATCGGAATTACATTTCTAGGTGTATGTATGTATGTATGTATGTATGTATACGGCGAGTATATAACGTTAGTTACTTTACTTGCATTTTAGTTACTTACTCTTCGCTCTACGGTTGGGGCAATGTCGTCTACTCGCTTCAATTAATAAAAGGGTGAGACACACGACGATACGAAACAGACGGTTGCAAAAATCATAGACTTAATATGCATATTTGTGTTTAAAAACCTTTGAGAAATTGTGGTTTCTTCTCCTGCAATGTAGGTTATTTAACGCAAGAAGGTGAATTTTCTAAGCGTACAGTTTCAAGAGAAGGTTGAGTATCATCTACTTTTAGCTAAAGTCTTCAAACATCTTTTAACATTAGAGAGAGTCTTGAACACAATATTCTAAGCTCACTCAGGTAGAAAGATTACTAGAGTTACAAGTTTAAAGAGACTTTTTATTTTGGGGATATGGACGAATATTCGTAGCTTTTTTTTGATAAAATGTAACCATCTTAGAACTAGATTCTCTGCTCCTCGATATGGGCTATACCTCATATGAAATCCAAGAAGTGTGTTCAAAGCTTAAGAAATTTTGAGTCAGATTCTTGTGGTTCTCCAACTAAGTAAGTAGCAATGGAAAGAACGCTGGCAAGCGAGTCTACGTAGGTTTTCTAGACTAGCTTCCAAATTTTTTCATCCCTCATTAAATTCTACCCGTTATTCCCTTAGAGGTTCCCCGTTATCCTATACTCGATAATGACATCACCCCTTCTTTTGGCAAACGTTAATGTATTTCTCCATTTTTCCTGTACGTTGATCAGGAAAATTCCTATACGTTGGTGGTCTTCCATAGAGATGTCCTCCGTTTTCGCATAATTTGGATGCATTTAACTATTTTCTTAGCACCTTAAAGATATATGTCTCTTGGTCCTTCGGACTTAGAATGCCCAGTTATAACGATAAAATTAGTTGGACCACAGTATGCATTTTTGTCACTAGAAAACTTATAAAAGTGGATATTATTGCATATGGATTACAATTTGGTTCCTTTTATGATCTTGCGACTAGGAGCATCGCTCTTTTTGTACACTTCGATGGTAGCCTTGCAGTTCTCCTTGTTCTACCCCAGTATGATCCACACAGCCTGTAGCTGGGACATAATTTTTAAAACACTGTGTAACTTTATTGGCAAAAAGGAAATTACAAATCGATTTTATTTTTCAATGTTCTTTTCACAAGTTTAGCCGTTTGGCTTATGTTGCTGGGTGAAGCCAACCAAACAAGGCAGTCGATACTAAATAACATTTACTCTGATATATATATTCGTAAAATTTTTATTGAATTATGTTTTTAATAATATCGTTACCGCTGCGCCATCATGCATGCCCCGTCCATATTTACACGCTTGGAATTATGTGTTTTAATTTGTAATCATTAGTCTCGTGTGTATGTTCATTTTCATTTCCTTCGCATATTCGGTCGATGTTGGAATATAGAAACAATTTTCCATGTATATAAACTATTCAAAGCAATCTTATTGGCTTTTTCATGAATGATTTTATCTTTGAAAAAAAAACTCGGGTGAACGCCACTCAACCTCCGTGTACAAACTAGTACGGTATTCTGTGAACATAACATTGCAAAAAATATACCGCCAGATGACGCCTCTAATGGTCCAATAGTAAAAGATATTTTTTAAGTTTAAGTTTCCCTAGGAGCTTAAATGATCGGTTTAAGGATGCTTCTTAGGACCACCAAGAACCTCATTTTATACGCCACAGTTTAAACAACAACAACAAACAACTTTCGAAACACCATTTCACGTTGAGAAATTTCGATGGAAAACCTCATTTCATACGCCACAGCTTAGACAACAACAACGAAAACTTTCTACGAGCTATTGAGAAATTTCGGCCAAAAGTATATCTTTCTATTCTTGAATGGTATAAAACTTGAATTATAAAATTTTGGAATCAGAGGACAGCAAACTGTAAAACTATGATTCAAACTTCTATTTTTGATTCGAAAAACAATACGTTAATATAAAACATCACGTTGTCATCCATATATAGAGGATAAATCACATTGAATATCAAATGGAAATCCTTTTTGTTGTTGTTAAAGAAAAAGTTCACCTTTGAGAAATGTAGATTTTTTAACCCCTAATGTCAAATCGGATATCATTAACATAAAATCAATCAATTCATGAGAGTATTGTAATAGTTTTTCTCTTCAAAGATATCACAGATCATTGATATTCATAAGAAACTTAGATTGCTACTTTAAGAAAGTTTTTATTTTGTCGTTTTAACACGTTTTTTATCCAAAATGATAATGATAAAATGTTTAAAAAATGTTACAATGGGCAACTAATTGTCAATACACTCGTCAGCCAGGAATCGAACCTCAAACCTTTGGATTTCTAGCCCAGCGTGCTCACCGCCACACCAAAAACGATTAGACGATTTTGACGTATGAGATAATTTTTTAATATCATTGACAGTATTACTTTGTTTTCAAATATCAATTTTATTATTCACATATTATTATTTTTGTATACTTATTAGGTATCACAATACAACACTTGTGTCAAATTCCATTAAGGTTACTTAAGACATAGTATGAACGAACAAGCATATACTATATAGATAAACATATCAAAAACATTAACTGATACGTCAGAATCGTCTTTGGTGAATAATAAAGTTGATATTTGACAACAGAGTAATACTGTCAATGATATAGTAAGGTTTCCCAGATTTCCCAGATGAATGGTTCTGTTCTCCGATAGAGATACATTTTAGTTTTTATGAATCATAGAAGAACATTCCAGGATGTCAGAATAAAATCTAAAATAAATAAAATTCCATTTATTTTTTGTATGTTAAATTGGATTTTGTTTTGCCATGTTGTTATAGAACATATATAAGCTATGTAAAGGTAGATTCTTCCCTCACATAGACTTTGACCAACTCCCTTAAAAATTTTTTTTGTATACATGGAAAAATACTATTAAACTAATCCACAAAATCTTTTCGAAAATATTAATTTACATAACAGTGACCTCAAATAAAATTATTAAAAATTGATTTATTTAAATGATATTAAAGGTATTAAATTTCATTCGGCCGTGTGTGTGTGTGTGTGTGTGTGTGTACATATGTGTATGTATTTATTAAATAAAGTTAAAGTTATCCACATACACACACACAACGTACAAAAAAAAATATTAATACGGATATAAACAAACCAGTACAGAAGAACGGAAATAACATCATGATATGAATTTAAAGGATTAAAATTTTAATAAAGGTAGCAAAAAGAGAAGAGAGCCCGCTACATACTGCACAGTGCACACACACGTACATACATAGACTATAGAGATATAACGGGTAACAACTGATTCATTTATAAAGAGTTTTATTCAAAAAAGGTTTGCTTACTTTTATTATACCAACTGGTATTATATATTACGTGCCTCGACAATTCTTTACCGTATGTCAATTCTGAAGCATTAATTCTCGCTGTCAAATGAAACACATCTACCGGTCTTCTCTTAAAAGTTAGTTTTGTTCATATTATTTAACCTTAATGATACGACTCATTAATATTACAAAACTTTTTCGTTTTGATATGAGAATTGCGACTTACTAGAGGTATGCAACAAAATATTGCTGGGTATAATTACAATCCCGATTTAAGTGATCGATAATGATAAACTTTAATTAATATAAAAGCAATAAATCCTATGATATCAATAAAAAGGGCTCCGCTTGGTAGGAGCCACGCTCTGCTACCAAATACCCGTTGATCAGTGGTCACCAACAAAAATTGAGAGGCATACAGTGGTTGATTTGAAATATTCGAATCAAACATCGTCCAGTCAACTTCAACTTCAAAAGTAAAACGTGCTGGGAGGTCTCTTGCCAACAGAATACACTCTATTGACTGACTAGTACTAATGCACCCAACCAGTCTGATTGGTTCAGTTGTTTAAAGCGTTCTATTTGGAACTGGGCGGTTGCTGTATCGATTCCCAACGGCGACAGTTTGGTAGGACAAAATATTTAATGGAACGAAAATAACGGGCTATGCTTGTGAAAGCTTTTTGCAGTTTCCCTTCACAAATCCCAGATGAATATTGGCATAGTTCCAATCAAAGTCGACTGCAGTTGCACAACCTACCAATTCCTAGTACACATATAAATTCTTTATCCTTTAGGAGTCGGTAAAAATGGCCTAGAAAGGTCTTCTTGCCAGGCTTCGACCTCCCCTCCGCTTCTACTACTCTATTGGCCACCGCACTCTATTGACATTTTATGAAATTAGTTTTTTTATTATTTGACTTGGGCAAAGCTAAATTTGTAAAGGAAATCATAAGGTATACAAGTGGGTTAGGCCACTAATGCTCTCATAGCCTTAATTAGCCTAAGCTAAAGCAGACTTCGCCTACTATTCTAATATTCTAACTTCAACGGCAGGCAGATCTAAAGACGCTAGAGCTTCCCCTCTCTGGAGATTTGAGAGAGAGACTGCTTATTCTAAGTTATATCAATTAAAAGAACTCCAATTAAGAAGCTGTTGCTATTTGCCATTAACAAATATAATTACTTTGCCTAGCCAGTTCATGCATACGAACTAGAGGATCCGTAGTATTAATCTCTCGACAGAATTAGAGTTTAGAAGAGTTTAAATTAACAGCTCTGTATCGTATTCAATTCTGATATGATGCACTTAAATTTATATCTACATTCATTCATTCAACATACATATGACGACTGTACTTCTGTTCTGTAGTGATTCTATATTATATACAATGCACACGACGAAGTTAACAAACAGTATAAGTACTTGACTAGGTACCATCTAAATATGTTTGCAGTTAACATTTTGAATGGAATATAAAAGAATTAAAAACCGTATTTGAAAATAAATTTAACATCAATTAACAATAAAACGTTTTTTGTGTGTTAAATCTTCTTGTGTTCTTTTTTTTTTTATATTTTTGTTTAAAAAGAATACACAAACAGCATGTATGCACTCATTCATTATGGCCAAACTAGACGAAGAACATGGTTGCAGCAACATTGAACAGCAACTAGCTTGTTTCTCCGTGTGTGGAGTGGTTGCAGCAACAAAAAGTTTGTTTTTTGTTGCTGCAACCACCCCACACACAGTGCAACAAGCTAGTTGCTGTTCAATGTTGCTGCAACCATGTTCTCCGTCTATTTGGGCCTTTAGTGCTGCGGCGTGGTGTAGTCATATGACCTTTAAACCTTTTTTTTATTTTGTTTAATTTTTTTTTTTGTATACACTTTTAATTACATTGTAATTTGTTTGATTAGGACCATAAAAGAATACCACATTTGGTTCTAATTTACTTTTTATTCTAAAAAGTAAAGTTTAATTAATTACATTACTACATAATAGATTACCTTTTGTAATTAAAATCCCTTGTCTCAAAATTTGTAAGGTCTGTCGTTTCACAAAAGACAAAGAATTTCAAAACGTAATTACACTGACGTCTAGAAGTGGGAGCCTGTGAAATGACCGGAGAGTAGGCTTATATACAAGGACAGTAATGGCTTCCATTACTTGGCAGCTAGTAGCCAGTTTCGTGTGGACGTGATATGTGGTGTCTTCACTTCTTCAGATTTTTAACACATTTAGAACGAAAGTAAAAAAGGTAAACTGAATAAGATCACAAAAATCACTAAAAAATTATCAGTATAGCGCTTTACTGGCCAGTACCGTTTAAAACACGTCCAGTAATATCTAGCACTAGGTCACTTGGCCATGTTAATAGCCCTCTGGCATCTACTAAGCTCAAATCTGCCTGAGTTTTATGATCACCAGTAAGCATTAGCCAGTAGCTAGACGTTGAAACAGTAGTACCTCTGCACACAAGGACAGTATAATAATAATAATAAAGCCTAAAATCAACCCACTGGCTGAGTAAAGGCCTCCCCTATTAGATTCCAATTGGCTCTGTTTCTGGCTTCGCCCATCCATCGACCACCCACAAGTCTCACAATATCATCGTCTTACCGCTGAGAAGACAAATTTGACTCCGTATAATTGTAAACAGCGAAGGGGACACCAGGTGAGACGATGGAAAGGTTAGACAAGGACAGTAGAGGTATTATAACTAGCTGCCATTACCGGCTAGTACTACTGGCCGCCACTACTGTCCCCGTCTGTCCGGGGCTAAGACTTTTCTTATTCTTGAAGTTTTTTTATTGTACTCTACAACGACGTTGTAAAAGTTTCAAATCTGCTTTATCATGTTTTTGGATTTGTTGATAAGTGGTGAAAGATGAAATACACATCAAAGCTTTCGTTCTCTTATCATAGATTACATTTGGCTGGAGTTTTATAAAGCTAAATCTGGATAAAATGTGTTAAATTGTTTTATTTACTATTATATTGAAGTTTAAAATTATCTTCTGTCGACATCATTTTATTTAGCTTTATATAAACACAATATGGTCACATTTTTCTGTGTATAACATGTGACCAGAACGGATTTAAAAGCGTTCGTTTATCATCAGTTCCGGCATATGTTTTACAAATGACGTATTTGGGTCGTTGATGATTTTGTATTTAATTGAATAAATAAAATATTTTGAAATATATTTAAATTAAGATCAAGGGCATTATTATCCTATCAAAAACATTTTAAATGAAATATTTTGTAATGTTTTGGCACGTTTCCTAAATCAAAACAGTAGATTTTTACTCTGTTTAAATTAAACTTCTATCCATCTCAAATTTGTAAGGACAATATTCTTCGAATCAGCCGTACAGGCTCGTCGATTTCTCTTATTTCGATTATAATAACTTGTTTCATCTTCACGTTTTGCCTCGCTACTTAAGCAGAGAGATAGTGAGCATTGATTGTCGAAAGTACACACTATGCTGAGATAACAGTTCTGATCCCAACAAATTTTTAGGAAAAATTTACAAATATTTTACTCAAAGGGATTTAAAAGTAATGAAAATTATCATCGAAAACAGAGAAAAAACGTTGGATTTCAATTTTAAATTTCTAGATTCAGTAAAGACTACTCTAGAATCGTAAAGACCAATATTTTAAAGGCAAATATATTTGTTGTTCGGCGCTAGATTTTAAAAGTTAAAAGTAAAGAAATAAACCAATAAATGAATACATAATATTTTTGTCCCTGTTACGGTTGAGTAATCGAATTAGATTAGAATAAGAATGTCGTAAGGTTTCACCATTGATGTTATTTTTATCACTCACTGATTTTCTAAGCACACTTTTTCTTCAAGAGGTCATTAAACTACGTTTTATTTTTTTTGTTCAAAATAATTCTAGGATGACATAAATTCCTAAACATTAATTAAGAGATAAAATAAAATTTATGACTTACCTTAAAAATATGTTCCATACTACTATTCTGACTTGAATGTTTATTATTATGTTTGTGCAGAACACCAGGTCTAGAAACCGGACTTAAATCTCTAGCCCCAGAATCCCACTCCCAGCTATCCAGTTTCCCTAATAAATAAAGAACTACTTATACCAATATAATCTATGGTCTTAAGACTTAATAGATTTAAGATAGTATACCTTGGCTGTTATCACTGGAGGTGTCACGTGGCAATGGACTATGAGCACTTTTGATAGCATCAATTTCTGGGCGTAGAGCCAGTCGACGTTGTAAGAATTGTTCGTAGGATATACGTCCTTGAGCGTCCGCACCTAATTGTAGCATAAGCTCGTCTAATGAATCCTCTAAGCTTAATTCTCGACATACTGCCAGTAAATCGTGGCTATAAGACAAATCAGTTTAACATAAGTGGTTTGAAAGGATGAGGTGATTAAATATACACACAACCAAAAAAGCGAATAGAAAAAAGGATCAAACTTGAGCTTCAGGGTTAGATAAAATTCTCAGAAATAATTGCAAAGTTCAGCTTTTATAGTTAATGGACATAAAATTAATATTAAACAATTTTTGGGTATTGAGCGCCCATAAGCCAAAATTTTGAAGTCGATGATATACATTTTGGCAGACCAAGAATTTCCCAACAACGCTGGTATCGTTCAGAATTCATAATTCTTAGTCAATAACTGACGGTGTTATTTCCGGGTGCTTTGAAATAAAACAATTTTCACAGCCACTTTTCAAGACAGACATAGTTTGTAAAGGTCTATGTATTCTCTATGAAGACGTATTGAAGACAAAATCCCTTTGTATAAACAACAAACAATCGCAGTATCTCGAAAAGAAATTTATGTATTCCACAAAGTCGATTATATGAGACCAATAGAGACCATATATAAGTCCTTTTTCAAAACACCAGTCGAAGGATGATTAATTAAATAAGATAGTTGCCTAGGAAGCCCAGCAAAATAAGAGCTTCCGCTTGGAAGTTTAATCCAACATTTTATGGTTTATGCAGAAAATCAATCCTGAAGTTCAATTAATATGATCCATATAAATAAAATTCAATAAAACAGAAAGCAAAATTAAGAGCAAATGGAACTTGTTATTTGGAAAGGAGTGTCAAATATATTGAGGTTAGGTTCTAAATAATAGTTTTCATGCTATAAGGAATAACAAGCTATTGAAATCTAAACAAAAAAACTAGATAAATAAAATATAGGTTAAATTTTTTTTTTTTTTTTGTTAGAGATAATTAGTTCATTAACATTAGCTTAAAAACAAAATGAATATATTTATCTTTATTCATTTAAACTACCTATCAATATATCCATCACCGTCTGCATCACAGGCTTGAAATAAACGTCTCACTCTTTCTTCATCATAAACAGAGCTAGCGCTCTCACTTGCGCAGTCTGTATCAGCCATAACCTTACATTTAATATAAAAATAGAATATTTATTCAAAATATACATTAAATATAATCTCAACTTTAACTTTCACGTCTTTTAACAAGGAAATTTCTTAAATTTCATTTTTATCAAAGCACTTTTCTTTTGATTTCATGATTATGGGAAAAAACAAGTGATACAAATATGTGTTTTTTATAAACTTTCGTTTTTTTTTTTACTTAATATTGAATTAAATTTTTAAAATATATAACTGTTTGAACTGTTATTAATGTTTGTTAATGTTAATCACAAAATAAGTTTAGAGAACTCAAAATATTTGTACTTTTTATTTATAAAATTAGTAGCTTTTATCACAATTGTCAAAAAGTTATTGAACTTTTGTGTTTAAATTAGCAGATGGCAGGATTATCAGTTTTCATTTGTTTACAGAACGGTCGGTAAATTAACTTTCAGAGAAAAAGAAATCAAAACAAACAAAAGAAAGTGAAATTAGGTCTACACCCGGAAATAACACTCAATGGATTTGCGTTATTATATTTTGTTGTACAATAATATGAGTATACAAAAATTCTCATCACTGGATCACACGAAAAAAATAGAGAAAAAGTGAGCAACAGTTTTCGGTTAGCATTAAGCTTTTCATCACAATAATGAATCTTGCTATAGTGGAAGTATGCGGAAATCTTCGGAAGAGATGAAATCAAATCATTCAAATTCATTTAGAGTGTAGTAATCGAGCTCCAACACTGAAACATTTTAGACCCCTAAGGATTTATTCTGAAAGAAACATAAGTAAAAAAATGAACTCTTCAATTCTAAAAACCCAAGACCATTTATTTAAATAAAAATTACATCGTTAATACTGAAACTAGACAATCATTTATTTATAGATAATTTTATCAATTTTATCAAACAGTACTTGTTGATGCCTGAGTCTGATCTGTTTATTTGGACTATATGCCCACGATATCATTTCGGCATGAATCCGAGATGGAATCATATCTTCAGTCCACAAACGTTCCTCATTTTCCTCGGACCGGTCTTTCAACTTTTGTATTTCAGTATTACGTACAATATCCCAGGTTTTATCATGATTGATACCTTTTGTTTCGCGCAATCTTTTATAATCACCATTGCACTCATTAATGTAAACATTCAAAAATTCATTTTCGATGTTATAGTGATTTAATAAAGGCATAAATCCTTCTAATGTTGGCATCAGTATATATAAATTCGTTTGAGATCCCATATTTTTATTACGATAATTCGCTATCCATTCATGAAATACTTCCAAAGCTTCTGCCAAATTTTTCTCTTTTCGTGGATTTCTTACTAAAAATTGTTTGGTTATGAAATTGTTATGAATACAAAGAGGAGTGCATTTGAGAATATTTACCTCTTCGAATGGCTGAATGGCATGATGTTTTCAATGTTAGAATACTACGGTATTGGTATGATGGATCGCGACCTTCTAAAATCTCTAAAGTTTTTAAGGCTCTTTCTTTGTCTTTAAATCCTTTTCCTTCAACATTTCCGGCAATGTATGGTCTACATTTTTTCGGAGTGGTATATATGTCATCCATGTTTGTTATTTCGTTTTCATACAGCTTTGTTATGTCGCTTTCGTACAGTTTTGTTAATTCACTTTCGTACATTTTTGTTTATTTTAATTTCTTTTGTACTTGTTTATTTGGATCGTCAATTTTTTTTTTATATTGCACAATATTTGACAGAAATTGGTATTCTTAATAAAAAGTATATCTATTCTGTGTATGCATATGACAATAAAACTATATGCAATGCATGTAGGGTAGAGGGGTGTATTAAACTTTTTATATAGTCAATAAAATGTTAATTCTTTTCTATGGTCATATGGGTTCGGTACTCAACTATGGCCAATGGACTGACAAGAAAACTTCATCGCCATCTAGTGTAAAACTAAACTATCAATTAATATCAATAGTTCCAATATATTTTAACTTTGTCCTATGAATTTCGATAACATATTTGGGTTTGAATACCATTTTCGAAAACTGTGTTTCTCCCAGGATCTGTGCGGCTGGATACAGATCGAGAAACATATCTATAGGCGCGAATGAAAAAACAAAAATTTATATTCCCAATTTCCAAACCCATTTAATAAAATATCACTTTATATCACATCATTATTATAAATATTTAGTTGGAAATAATATTGTCAATTTTTTCAAACAGTTCTTGTTGACGCCTGAGTCTTATCTCTTTATCAGGACTATATGCCCACGATATCATTTCGGCATGAATCTTGGATGGAATCATATCTTCAGTCCATAAACGTTCCTCATTCTCTTCGGATCGCTTTTTCAACTTTTTTATTTCAGTATTACGTACAATATCCCAGGTTTTATCGTAGTTAGCACCTTTTATTTCTCGTAGTCTTTTAAAATCACCTTTACATTTATTCATGTAAACATCCAAAAATTCGTTTTCGATGTTATAGTGATTCAATAAAGGCATAAATCTGTTTAATGTGGATACCGGTATATATAAATTTGTTTTAGAACCCAAATCTTTCTTTCGATAATTTGCTATCCATTTATCAAACACTTCTAAAGCTTCTTCTAAATTTTTTTCTTTTTGTGGATTTTGAACTAAAAATTCTTGGGTTATGAATACTTGTAGGGTTATAATTGAAAGATTTACCTCTTCGTATTGCTGAGCGACATGATGTTTTCAGTGTAAGAATACTGCGGTATTGATATAATAGATCACGACCTTTGAGAATCTCTAATGTTTTTAAGGCTGTTGCTTTGTCTTTAAATCCTTTTCCTTCAACATTTCCCACAATGTGTGGTTTGTTCTTTTTAGGAGTGATATTTGTATGACTCATTTTTTATTTCTAAGCTTTTTTATATTAACTTCTATTATGATTTTTTAATTTGGATCTTCGCATTTCTATATTGCACAATAATGAGTCACAGCAGTAGAAGATGGGATTCCTAAAAGCGATATCTGTGGGTGCGATTAAAAACCATATTCTATGTAGAGGGGCGTATTCTATATCTGTATCTATGGTCATGTTGATTCGTTACTCAACTATACCTTCGGTCAAAGAACTGATATAAGACATTTTCATCGCCATCTAGTGTAAAACTGAAATATAAATTAATATCAATAGTTCAATATGTTTTAACTTGGTCCTATGAATTTCGTTAACATATTTGAGTTCGTACACCATTTCCGAAAACCGTGCTTTTTCCGAGATCACTGCGGCTGGCTAGTAGGTAGGATCGATGGACATTTGAAAAAATTTGTACGAAATTCTAACATTGGTACAGATAAAATAGCTGCATTTCCTTTGAAGGAAATTCGCTAAAAATATCACATCATTAATATAGACAGAAGTTATTAGTTGGAAATAATTTTCTCAATTTTTTCAAACAATGCATTTTGAGGTCGCAATCTTATCTCTTTAGGTGGCATGGTGGTGGTTGCATGAATCTTAGATGGAATCATATCTTCAGTCCATAAACGTTCCCCATTTTCTTCGGATTGCTCTTTTAACTTTTTTATTTCAGCATTACGTACAATATCCCAAGTTTGATAATGATTTTCGTCTTTTTTTACTCGCAATTTTCTATAATCGCCTTTACATTCATTAATATTCATATCCAAAAATGCATTTTCGATGTCATGTTTCAATAAAGGAATAAATCCTTCTAGAGTTTCCAATGATATATGTATATAAATTTGTATGTTTACCCATTTTGGTAATTCGATAATTTTCTAACCATTTATCAAATATTTCCATAGCTTCTTCTGAATTTTCCTTTTTTTTTGCATTTTTAACTAAAAATCTTTGGTTATGATTTCATATCTAAAGTAATACACATTTTATTACTTTTTCGTAACGTTTTACGACATGATTGTTTGAATAGAATAATACATCGATGTTGAAATAACGGATCACGTTCTTTTAAATATTCCAAAGTTTGTAATGTTCTTACTTTGTCTTTAAAACCTTTACCTTCAACATGACCAGGAATCACCATTTTTAGGAGTAATATATGTATCGCTCATGTTTAGGGATTATAAACTACCCTACTATTTTGTTTGGAATTTTTTGATTAGTTTTCCATTTTTATATTGCATAACGAATAGCGATTAAGAGAAAATGACATCTGTAGTGGCCTTTACTAAGCATACCATACGAACGAAAGTACAAGAGACTTATAATAGTGGACGAATCGCTAGTTCAAATAGTTCGCCCTGTACCGTGATGTCACTAGCGACACTTCGCAAATTTAAAAATGAAATACGTTACAACTAGACTACCACATGTTAGACAGGCCAATATGCCAATACATACGATTTTACACTCACGAAATTGCAGAATTTGAAGGTGCTTGTAATTTTTGTTTAAAGTAGATTTCACACTCTTAAGAATAACACCTTTTAAACAACTAATAACTTAAATGTTTATGACTGACAATTAATACATCAATTTATTTATAATTAACATTTATTATCTTTAAATACGTTAACAAAAAACTTACTGCATATCTATATTTAACACTGGCTAACAAATTCATGATCGTTTATCATGATTTAGCTAATCTAACTTCACTGACAGACTAATTATTAAACACTAATATGATATTTATTCAGATAAAAACAACAACTGATTTTTGTCAGTACTTGTCATTTTTTGTTCATGTATGTAGGGTGTCGCTCTCTGTATGCAGGGTGTGTGAATACTTTGTGCAACTTGATCAAACTTTCAAACCTTTCGGAGGTAGTTAGTTCGGTACTTGGCCGTTAGAGACTACATCTAGAGTTTAGCAAAGTTTAAACTTTACTGAACGCTGTTTATTTAATTAATTATTTCGGCGAGAGAGGCGCCACTTTTTATTTATATCTCCGATCAATTTGGCATGTTTGTTTCTGTATTTACCCGTTTGATGTCTACATTCTACTTAATTTCTTCTTATTTAAGTCTCTGTTGAGTAAAAATAAATTGATAATGATTGAAAATCGTTTAAATTATATTTGTAAAAACCAAATTATGAATTGTAAAAAACATAAGTTATGAGAAACATGCTGTCTTTTGTCATAATATAGAAAATTTCATTTTAAAATGTGCTTCATGTGGCTTTCAATTGTTTTATGATTTCAATGAGTTCTAATTTGGAAGTACTTTTTGCAGTTGTGATATTATGATCAGAATTTCGACAATTTAAAATGTTATAAAATATTTCAATAAAATTATTAGTGTTAAAAATAAATAAGTGGTGGTATTTAGTATTAGATTATAGAATACAGGTAAAAAGATAAGTAAAACATACCTTTAAATAACTTGAACTTATTATATTTTATAAGTACTTATAGTATAAAGTAAGTGAACACATTGGCGATATATATATATATATATATATATATATATATATATATATATAAAAGAGGAAAAAACCAGCGGGTGTGTGGTAATAAAGAAGAATTATTAAGGAAACCCGTGAGCCAAGCAAATCCAGTCAAACTTAACGGCACAAGTTGCTGGATCAATGTAGGATCAAGTCCTACTCTATGCTTCTTCACGCGCGTGTTATATATTTTCACATTTATCTTTTTCTTTATTCATTTAATGCTTTTTATATATATTTTGTCCTTGTCTTACTCGACCATATGTACCATATACAATCAGTAAACATCTTTTTATAGGTTAAACGAGGTAGGTGTAGTAAATATATTATTTTTACTTACCTTTCGTGAATTTTGTAATCTTCAATTATAACTGAAACGTCAACATTCAATTTACTTAGGTTTGTTTAAAGCCAGGTCCACATCACGTAAAAGTATGTATGGTGTGAGTCAGTTTTTTGACGAATAAAAAAATAATTTATGACCTTAAACTCGGCCTTACGCACTTTCGTGCTCTAGAAGATACATCCACTTGTGGACGTCTTTACTTACGTATTCAGTTATAAAATTTATATACTAGATTTGAGCTAGGCATTCGTCATTGGTAAACAAACGTAATTTTCTGGAGAATTTTTGTAGCCATTTGCTCGGATGAGTGAATGTAATAGTTATTTGATTTTAGTTTCTGGTGGTAACTGCTGTTTAAAGTGTTCTTTCCACGTCCTGTCGTAACTGGGAAGTCATATCTACATTTATTTTGTGAATATTTCGTTTCAGATGATCTGGGTGACATGTTTGTTAATCTACAGCTTAAAGTTTATGTTTTGTAGGTAAAAGTCTGTAGTTACAAGATTTTTTCACTTTCGATGCGACGATGATCTGTCAACTAGCATAATAGAAAGAGTGAAAATTCAAAAGGTAGCTAGATATATTTTCTGGCATCTACTGTATAAGCGTTCTATTGTCGGTAGTAAGATGCTAGTTACTTATTCGCTTAGTAGGAAGTCCATGTTTGTTGGTATATACATATATATATATAACGTAATATTATCCAAGTACCCACCTATGCAACATACGTTCTGGTGCTACCTCATAGTAGGTAAGGTAAGTGTCATAACTAAGAAGAACGAACATTTTTATACTCTCATTCATTTTTTGTGTGTCTTCATCTCCAATATGCTCTAACAAGGAGACTTACTTGCCGCTGTGTGCTGGCTGTTCCGACAATCTTCTTTAGAGAAATTATTGATGTAGTAAACGAGTATCAGGGTAACAGGTAAATGTTTTATACTTTCATGTTCTCATCTTGCCATATATAATTCAAAGGCTCTTTTATTCATCTCTTAATATCTCTATATGATATCTACATCTTTTCTTTTTTCTTTTTTTTTTTGGGTGATATTTCCATCTTTTTCATAGTAGTTTTTAGTTATTCTGACACTTTTATTTGTTACTAAATTAATTTGCACTAAAGGTTATGGCTATATATTTTATATGGATAATAAAACTTAATGTCCTGTTTTTAGATGATAATTTAATCTATTACTTCATCAAGAAATATGATAAATCTTAAATATTAATAATAAAAAACAATTACATAATTGGCCAAGTGGTCCAAAGTGTTAAATAGTGGTAATGTAACCAAAAAAAAAAGAAGGAATTCACACCATATAGTGGTTTTCTCCACATGAATATAGGTATTTGCCGTTAGAGTTTACGTATTTATTGTATTGAGTTAACGTACAGGGCGGTAAATACATTATGAAAAAAAAAAATTTCGTTACGCAGGAGCTGCTTCAACTTAGCGAATTTCCTTGGAATAAACAAATTACTCTCTAGCGGTCACAATGTTAGTCTGATCAAAATGAAATGTCGTATCTGATTTTAGTATTTGCATGGCTAATTTTATTAATAAATAACATACGTCAAGGGGAAAGGGGGGCATAAAGATAGAAGAAAACACAAAATATAAAAAATCTCTCTTAATATTAGAACAATCGAAAAATGCGTAAGAAACAAAGTTGTAGAAAATCATGTTTGCTACAATTCATCACCTTATCTTTTTTGCTCAAACTCTAATGCGTACAGAGATATTGAGGAATTTAATTTTCAATCTTAAACCGTCAATATTTTTGTAAATATTAGGGTTACAGAAAAAATGATAAGAAACAAAATTACAGTAAAACTTAATACCTACAACTTTACTTCTTATAAAATTTTCGATTTTTCGAATATTAAGGGAGATATGTCAAATTTTCTGTTTCCTCCTCCCTTTAAACCCCCCTTTCCCCTGGTCCGATTTTACCCATTAACGAACTTGATCTTTTGAATACCAAAAGCGCTTCAAATACCAAATCTCATTCCGATAGAATAAAAACTGTGACCGCTAGAGTGATTACAGACACATATATATATATATATATATATATATATATATATATATATATATATGTATATATATATATATATATATGTCCATAGATATATATATATAAATTTTACAGATGGTGATTTTTGACATCTACAAGGTAGGATCGATGGACATTTGAAGAAATTTTTGCGAAATTTTGACTTCGGTACGGGACCAATAGCTCTATTTCCTTTCAGGAAATTCGCTAATAACCAGAATAATTGGTAACGAAATTCACTTATTCGTAAATTCATGAATTTACGAATAAGTCTCTAGAACAAACTAGAATGTTAAATATGTACAACCTTACATTGGTTTATATTCAGCGAATTTCACTCGAGTAAATTCTGAATCATATTTGTGTGCAGTGTATACCTAGGACATCGATTCATCGAGAACATGTATTAGCACGAATCGAAAAGACATCAAACAACAAAGAGAGAAATAGGAAATAAATAACAATAGATGGAATTTAGAATGAGGTAATTGTTCGTCCATTGTTTGTCGACAGACAAACAGACATAGAATACATAACAATTCGATACGAGTTAGTTACTCTCGATATATGTATATATATAGCTTCACCAATGACTCGAGAGTCGTCGACCATCGACTAACAGTAACAACTGAACTAACTGTATTGTACATGATGACGATAGTAACTACCTATAATATTCTCCCTGAATGGGAAATGAGTACTCCAGTATATATATATATATATATATATATATATATATATATATATATATACATGTAGAATATATACATGGAGAGTATTAGGTAGTTACGAGGTAAATGGATGCTTTTTATTTCAATTTTGTCGCGATTTGAGAGATTAAACTTAAATTAACACCCTGTGTGTGATGGTTATGTCTGTCGTCCGATGGGGGCATTCATTGTATGTTATTTGCATCGCACTCCACTAATGGGAATCCAATATACACAACAGGTGGTAAGCCAATTGCTGATATTTTAAATGATTATATATTTATTTTTATTTTTTTATACTCTCTGGTGTGTGATAGTACGAAAATAATTGTTTTTAATTGGATGATAAAATTGGATGGGTTTTTGGTTTGCTTCTGTTGTTGTTGTTTTGTTTTACCAAATGGTTTGATTATCAAGTTCATTTTTTGGAATATGATGGTAGATACTATACGTACGACTTAGATGATAAAAACTATTTGAAATAAATTCTCAATACTGTAATGGAAAAACTGATTGGTTAAAAGCTTTTAAGGCTTTATATAAATCCATTCCATATTATTTGAATGTGACATTATTATGTTGACAATGTTTATCCTCTCTTGAATCGAACAACACAAAAGTTATAGTTTAATAATAATGAGGTCACTAGAAAACAATTTATAAAAAAAAAAAAAAAACAAGATATTAGAAAACGTTTCATTAAAATTTGTACACACAAACGGCATTAAAGTAAGACATTTTAAATTAAATATAAAAAAACAAAAAAAAAACAGAAGATGGAAAGAGGTTAAGAAAATGTTCTGTCACATAAACAAACCTATTACCTTAAATCAATCAAAGTGTAAGCACTTCTGCCAACATAGTTGACAGTAGAAATGAACAAAACGCACATTTCACACATCGTAATGTCAAAGTTGTATGTTGGTTATATGTGTGACTGACTTTGATATCTATTTGCTGCTCACTTCTCACCTGTTCATAAAATATAAATATATGTAAGAAAGAGATAACAATACATTTGGAGATATATAAAATAGAAAAGAACAAAATGATATCTATCTAAATAGATGGTATTGTGTGAGATAGGTATGATATCAGCAACAGAGTGTATTTGTAAAGTAAGTCGTATAAAGGACTGACAAAATAAGTCAAACTAAGCTATAGAAGATTTTAAACGCAAGTCATTTGATCCGGTTAAGAAAATTTGTGCTGTTTGTTAGGTTATAGATATAAATGTACAATGTATAGTATATCTATCTATATGATAGACTGACTGACTGACTTGTGTTCGTATATAATAGTAGTATAAGGTAGGTAAGTACTTTAAAGTATAAAAGTGAAGCCACCAGGCTTCATGAGGAGGACCATAAAGAATGTCACGAGAGGATTTTCAAAGATGTTATTCCTTTAGTCTTTTCGTATTGCACAAATAATAGTTTTAAGGGTTTTCATATGCTTGATATATTTGTTAATATACTTACTAAAAGTATAATTGAAACAAATATATAAAAAGAATTGATGCTTGAATATCGCAAGTTTTCACTTTTTTCTCAAACTTGTTAATGGTTTTCCTTTATTTACAACGGTGCTCCTAGTAAAGATTATGTTTTCACTGTCCAAAATCTATTTTTTACGGTTAAGGACCGTCTAATGCGAAACATTACATTTTTGTATGTTGGATTCAGTGTCTGCATGCTTATATTGAGAATGTGGTTGGGTTATATTGAGATCGAAAAGCGCTGAAACATTCAAATTTCATAATTAGGCTATATATTACGAAAGCAGTTTTTTAGTCGAAACAGCCTCTCTAGAGGTCGTTAATTATATTAAAAAAAGCTTTTGATAAAGTCTCTTTGGTTTGATGGGTGCAGAAGTTAAAAATCAAGACTAAATGTGCAAGGCAGACCAAGTGGTCGAGCTTATTTATAAAGGCGCTCTGCTTGGAACTGAGAGTTTGCTGGTTCAATTCCCAACGGTAGCAGTTTGTCAATTAAATTAACTAAAAAAAAAATAATAATGAGGCCGATTAATTTATTAAGAACGAAAGTAACCGATTATGCTTGTGAAGGTTTTCTGCAGTTTTCTTTCACAAACTCCAGATGAATATCGGCATAGTTCCTATCAAAATCGGCTGCAGTCACACAACTTACCAATTCCTAGTGTACATACAAATTTCTTGTCCTTCACGGGTTGGTAAAATAGTCCTAGAAGGGTCTTCTTCCCAGAATTCGACCTCCCTTCCGCTACTACTATAATGTTACTTTATACAAGCACTTTTCGTTCTTGAGATATTTGGTTTCAGAAATCGGAGTCGTAATCTAATAAGAAGTTTGTAATTTGAATCCTCCTAACGTCAAATACAAATTATGTGACTGTTTTCGTCAAATTTTGTTGGCCTCTGGTTAGAGATGGTACATCAAATATCTTTATTATAGGTCGACCCCGGTATGTGGTACCTACGTGTTTATTCGATGAATAAAATTAGCAAAATTATGTTCCTTCAATGTAAATTATCACTTGGTAATTTATACTGATGATGACTACTTTGTAGTCGAAATACGTATTTATAATACAAAAACTGACGTAGGTATTGGGACGAAATTGAAATTTTATATCCATTGCAGATAGATATACGAATCAAGCGTACCACCAAAACTGAAATCGGTAATTATAATTTAAATAACAGTAACTCACCCAAAAAAAAAAAAAAAAAAAATTAAAGGCATTTAAAATAATTAAACCAAATGTCAGTTCAAATATGAACGACATATTTAATCACATATTTATTTAGTATCTATATGATGAATGCTGGACTGAATGAATGAATCTTCTCTATCATCATACTTCAACCCACAAAATACAAAATAATAATTATTTTCAATTTTCATATCATAATATTTTTGATCCTGTTAATAATGTCCTGAACGATTATATTATATTATTTAAAATTTAACACCACATCACCATAGGTAGGTAGGTATGTGTGAATACGGACAGCGCGGCGTTAGTTGGTTGCTTTTGGATAGTGCGCGTTGTTCATTACAGTTTTAACAACAAATACATTCAAAATATTAAATTTAATTAAATAATTTTGATAATCAAAATCAATAATTATATATATAAAACGTTGTTATTATTTTATTCACAAATGTTTTAATTGAATCCTGTGTCCGTGTGTCTGTCCGCTTGCCTGTATGTCATCTCATTCATAACATTCTGAGTCATAGATGTCTATATTCAAAACTGGATGAATATCTTCGTTTTCATTCATGGAATTTGGTGATCTTATTCTGTATTTAAAAACAAAAAGTATTTATGAAATGAAACAAATATTTGAAATTTTCGTTAAATCATCTTTTTTGACTAAGCTGAAAAAAGTCATCGAAAATTATAAGTAAAACCAATTAAAATGGTTTTTCAGAGATGAGCTGCAGCCATCTACCGACGGGATAGTATCGGGAAAAGTTCAAAGAACTAATGCAAGCTGAAATAGATGTCATTCGGCAAACACAAAAATTGCTGTTTGGAGATTAATATCTGAAGAATGGTGAAAAAATGCCACATGCATAGCTGTTATGTGGGAGAACTAATTGTATAAGGTGACGAGAATAGCATGAGAAATCGACGCAGATTTCCAACAGGATGAAGACAATTTATTGGATTCAATTTGGGAAAATTTTATTAATTTAGGCTGCCGACCGCAGTATTTTGCCAGTATGATATGCACTACAATAAAGTAAATCCCATCATAAAATTTTATGTTGTATATCCTGGTATTTATCTCCCAATCAATCCTTCACAAAACTGCACTTCCCATACATCAGAGGTGGGCACAGACAGCTCGTCTGAGCCTTACGGGCTCTCCATAAGCTGGGTGAGAGTAAGTAAAGAAGGTATGTTTTGAAGCAAGACGAAACGATGTTTCAATACAGGTTGTCCTACCGATTATTGCCCAATAATTATATAGTATCGTCTATAGTATAGTCAATATTTTATTTTTTTTGAAAAACAAATTATGCGAAAAATAATTTCCACTACTACAAAAAGTACTTTTCACTTTTTCAATTCAAAGTAGACTAACTCGAAGAACTCAAATTCCCACTTTATGTAAAATTTAACTTAATTCATTAAATTCCCATGACACTATACTGAGCATACTCCATACGAAGAAAAAATAATTAAATCAGGTAAATCATTCTTTATTAGTTCTCAGATATGAATAGTAAAATATTTAGACAAATTATTTGGAATTTCCAAAACTATATTTCTATTTAAATTATCCTTTGCAAAAATTTCCCTCTTTTATTACAATGGTCCAGCGGTAAACTTAAAGGTTCAAAAGATTTATATATATTTTTTATATATTTTTATTTTATTCATACACAAATATGATATATACTAAAAAGGTATATTTTATGACCCAAATTACCAGCCCAAAATACCAGAGTATGTATTCAATGATTGTATGTATTATTTACTTTGTATAATAGTGACCATAAAAAAGATTTGGTATTATTATATTTTTTTCAGAAAATGTTTTAATTAAAAAAAGAAAATATTAATAATTGGTAGGTACCCGGTATTAACTCTATCTCTCTTCCCTACCTCTCACTCAGAGCTTGGCCGAGTCAACTCCTGCCCACCTCTGCCATACATCCCAACAGCAAGTAGGTAATCTAAGTATAGTATGCAACATCAATGCATTGAACCAAACACATTCATACACACACAAAAAACATCAAATAAAATAATTATTATGTAGATATTTATTTTAAAATTTTATTATTATTTATTTAATCTGTCATCATAAATTTAATTAAATTGATAATACTGTTAAATATTCCTAATTATTATCCCTGGATATTTTATTATTATTTTGTAGATAGTATATATATATATATATATATATATATATATATATATATATATATATATATATATATATATATATATATACATATATATATATATATATATATATATATATATATATATATATATAATATTGTATTTAAATTATTAGCTTTTTAATTATTGAAATGTTGGTATTATTGTTATTCAAACACATACGAGTATGTTGGTTTGTACCTATATTCATGAGAGTTGTGAATTTTAATAAACTACTCAACAATAAACTAGGTATTTTTTTGCATTTGTTTCACATTTCAGAATGATACTGACAGGTGATTAAGTTTGATTTTTTTAAAAATATTTATTAATATTAACAAACATTCCTTAACGAAATAGTTAACAGTTTCTTAAATTATACGGCAAGAGTGGGGTTTTGGACATGTTCGTTTTTCTATGATTGAATTATTTTGATTTGGTTTGCAGGTTCTATGTGTCTTATATTCCGGTTGTCACATTAAAAAGCAAAAAAGATGAATATAACTATTAAATTTCGACTCGTAAACCAGGGATCTGTGACAATCAATGACCAAAGTGGCAAATAATCCTTCCGGAACGTTCAATGGAAGTCCAAGATTCAAAACTTTTGTTAGTTCAAGCAAAAATAGACTACGTTTGCTTACGGAGTTTTACACAGGAAATTATAGGCTAAGGAGGCATATTTGAGAGTTAGATATAGAATACGAGAGTGATGGCAAGCAAGTTTTGTGGAGAGTTCAAAATTTCGAAAAACCTCGGGGAAAACAATGCTCTTACAAGGAAGACACTTTGATGCTTGGACGTTTACCAGGTTGGAGTAGCTTAGAGTCGTGCATATTTATTAAAAAAAATCAAGTACCCAGACTTCCGTTTCTATATCTCTCGAAACACTATTTTCCGTTACTTAAAATAAATGAATCCACATTTTTGAAATCCAAAACTGATTTTTTCATAAAATTACTAGGAATCGACAATAAATTGATTTTATCTTGCTGTGACGTTTTTGTAATGGGAATCGCCATTCTCGTTGGAGTAGAAAAACTATTTTCTAGATTTTGAGCCTAACACCTTCAAAATATTTGGTGACTAGTGATTTGGTGACTATTTATAACTCATACTTAACAAAGAAAGGCCAGATGTTTAATTACAATATTAACAAATCCAATAATTAATTGAAAAAAAAAATATTAACATATGTTTTAATTAATTGGCATTGGAAATGATAAAAAAAAACATCAAATAAAATTAAAAAAAGAAACCTCTCGTATTTTCTACTTCATCTCGTCGCGTTCTGAAGAGATAATATATTACACATTTTTATTAGAATATAAAAATTTGTAAGCCCATTAAAAACAATTTTTAAAAAGAACACGGTGGCACACAAGTACTTAAGCCAATCTTATTATTTTCCTTTCCTATCATACACACACATATAGCTTTTTATTTTTACATTTAAAAAGTCGTGAAAAAGAAATGTATTAAAGTAGTGTGGTCACGTCATGCTATCACCTCGTCAAATGATTAATGCATGATTTTTCGCACAAAATGTAACTTAATTATTCATGAATTGATGTTAAAAATTTAAGGACGCGTGAGGCGCATAATAAACATCAATAGAATCAAGAAAATTCGCATACCATTCAAAAATAAATGCCTCATTTTATTCGCCAAAGATTTAGATGAGTTCGGTCTCTTGGAAGTGTTATTACCAAAGAGAATGAGTCTAAAATTGTCGTAAGAAATCGAGGCATAAAAGCAAACCTAACTTTTGAAATTCTTCTAGAAATCTGAAACTCTTCCTCAACAATTCTATGATAAAACATGAGAACTTTCAAAATTAATGATGCCATTCACTTGTGATATCTAAAAAGATATGAGCGAAAACTGCATAAAGCTCACGTTTGAGATCTGAGCTGAACAAAAGAAAGCATTTACCGAGATACAAGCACTAAATTAGGAGAAATTTAGCTGTAAGAGACGCCCAGTAATCATTTGAAGAAGGATCTTGGCGTTGCTTAAGAACATAATATCATGAAATTCCTGTATAATTCCTCTATGGTGCATTTAGTAATTCTAAGAAATTTATATTATGTACTCTTTAGGAGAATCAGGTTAAAATTGGAAAATTTTGATTTTTATCACTTAAATACAGAAAGATAAACATAACCGTGGAAATGAAAGTAATAATAATAATATCCATCGGGGTCACCGTCCCATAAAATGGCTGTTTTAATAACATGTTGTTCCTCTACAGTAAGGACCGTGATGACCCTACCTTCAGAATAAAAAAAAAGAATGTATGAAATATCTAACGGTTAAATATTATATGGAAAGAAAGCTCTTATATGTTAAGAGAAAGAGCTGTGTATTACATTCAAATTCAATCGAACACACACATATATTTATTATACAGACGAAGAGAACATCCAATGGTCGAAGAAACAAAACCACGTGTATATGGTAAAAGTAAAATACTTCTTACCAACCTACCTAGTATCTACCTATATATAACATCATCGTGGAGACGGGAAAAAAATGAAGAAACGTAAAGCTTGTGGGATCTAAAAGGCTTTTAAAGGTATATATCACACACCGTCAAGAAAAGTACTGTTAGACCATTAAAAATATTTTTACTTCCAATATTTCTTATATGGAGAATATACTTCGGAAATAATATATATGTTGCGTAAGTTTGGAACAAGATACATCGGTAATTCTTGCTTATGTACGCCAGCGCATGTTAAATCCACAAAAAAAGTGGGTGTCAAAAATGATTTTGAATATTATTTGAACTCACCATCTAGGATATGCTTATTCAACGCTGAAAACTTTGTATGCGTGATTCTTCGAGAATTTTGGAGGTATCATGACCCCCACGACATTAATGAAACTGTCCACCACTTTCATATAAGCTTTGTTGTAACCCATGAAAGCCCCTTTTGACACGTGTCATATTTGATGCAAGTTTTCAACCGCTTGAAAAACATTTCTTCTTACGCGCCTTAGTCACAAGTTCTATGTATACCAACTATAAGAAAAGAGATTTCACATATGTGCAAACAGTGCATTAAGTTACATGTCAATTTTCCAGGAAGCGTTTTCTCAGTAAAATAATCGATTGAAGATTTTTGATACTTAAACGTGTAAAAAGTAGCTAATATATAACCAAAAAATAAGTGTCCAGATCAACTTTTAAGTCGAAATTCTAGAATCCAGGTCAGTAAAAAGTTTCTTATAGGTTTTGATAAGTAGTTAAATGTACGGAGTAAGAGGTTATTACGAAGACAATGAAGGATGTGATGTGAAGTCCGTAGCTAAATATTGAAATGAACGTGCGTATGAATTAGAAACGCCAACAGTTGGTCAAATTTTTTCGAATTGGATTTGGAACATGAGTTTTTAACAAATATATAATATATCTGAAGTAATATGCATTACATATATTCTAGATAGATTTCCCATCCTTGTTCCACTTAAATAAATCGAATATTTAAAAGGGAAAAAAACAAACGAAATTTCGATATAAAAAATATATTTTAAGGTCCATAAAAATCATTTTCAAATATATTGAATGGAGATATTATTTTTGTAGCTTCGAATTCAAATACATACAAACATACAAGAAAATAAATAAATAAATAAATATAAACATATATATATATATATATATATATATATATATATATATATATATATATATATATATATATATATATATATATATATATTTCGAAGCAATATCGTAAAGCCAACTTGAAGAATAATGTGCAAGAAAGATTTGAAACGACTAACTCGATCAAAAACACGTTTATATTTGAAATGTTGAAATAATAATTTATTTATATTTATGTTTTGTATATTGAAGGCTACTTCTAACTACACTTTTTACTACATAGAATATTCTACCAGGAGGAATCGATCGATTCGTTGACTTTTCGACTATAACATGAATATAATAATATTTTGTGAATATATTTATTTATTGTTTCTATAATAATTTCATTTTCGCATAGAATTTACAGGATATTTTATTTTATTTCATTCGCCATAAGTCTTATTTCTTAAATTTTCATAATTATTAAATAAAACAAATATCGCTGAGATTATCGTAACAATATTTTTATTTTGACTAACAGTGTTTTCGCAATCACTGTTTCTTCTTCACAAAATATATAATAAGAAAATGTATTAATAATGAGATTATTTTTTAAATCTACTGTTTTTGGGTCATATTTTCTGTTTCTAGTATTGCGATTCAAATACCTTGTACTTCTTGAAATCTGTAAGAAGTACCTTAGAGATAGACAGATAGATAGTTTCCAAGCAGACATACTGCGCAGACATAACGCCTTAGACCGCTCGGCTACTTGGACTGGTAGGCCATTAATAAAAGTCATGAATAAAATAAATATTTAATAAAAATTAAAACATACAAGTCTATATAATTTCAATCAAGATTCAATGATTCGCTGCTAACACAACTTCACATCGTAGTTAATTAGATCTATAACATGAAAATAAGTATTTTATAATAAGTTAATAAATAAATAAATAAATAAATAATGAATATTATATAAACAAGGATAAATATATATTAATAATAATTGAATGGAATAAGATCGGCATACATTATATACTGGGTGTCTCAAAGAAACTAATTTTTTCTTACTTAATTGAAGGTAGATGATACGTAACAATTCGCTTGTGTCCTATATTTCCAGCACAGACTGAGAGCCGAAGAAAGGTTATTTCTAGAGCTATCCCAAGAGCATGGCATATTATCCTCTGAATACCACGTCACTGCAGTGGTTTCGAAGGAAACAAAAAAGCAGATTAGCAAAAGCTCCCCTTAGCAAAGAAGGAAGTTGCAATACTTTTCATAGGTCCAGTTGCAATTCCAAAGACAGCATGAAAACAAGTGATCATCGGAATGGATTGACTTTCAACACAATGATCACTGGGAAAATATACAGTAACAAAACTGGGAGAAAATATTGTTTGGGCATGCATCCAAGAGGCTGTCTCTCGATGCAATCAACCTGAACAGGATACAACTTCGAAAGTCTACCGGATTCATTATCGGACAATATCACCTATACGAATGCATCTGCACACAATAGGACTCCATGGATCCATTATCCAGCCACATGATCATTAACTGCGAATCTCTCGGTTACAGCAGATATAAGATATTCTCCTGACCATTAATAATAATAATAATACATAAGAGGGGTACCGCAAATGGGCCTCTAGAACCTAGACTAAGGGGCCCTCTGTGCTCTCCTTGAGAATAACCTGTCACCCGAAGGCGAGACGTCTCTGGGTAATAGGTGTTATTTTAAGCAGATGAAGCTATAGGATTCTGTCGAGGCAAGACACCGCACAGAAAGACCACAGCTTCTCCACCCAGATTGCGTCCAGGATTGATGGATCCAGGGTTTCAGACCCAAACATTCTATGCCTGACACCCTGCAGGTTACTGCAGGGGCAAATGACATGTATGGAGGCTTCAACTCCTAATCATTATCAAGATATGTGAGAAGCGAATCTCGTCACACTGAAGTAGAAGCGGGAACACAAAATAAATCGAAAAATATATAAGTAGTAATGGCTTAGAAAACTGTATTTTCATCGAAAATACGCCAAAATTAAGATGTCGCTCATATTTATAAAAGAGATTAAAAACCGTGAAAATGTTGTTTCAGGACTCAAAGAATTTCTCAGCCTCGTCGATTTTGTGACTTTCTGTACACATACAATTTAGTTGGGTAACTAAACTAAACTTCTATTACAAACACATACAATGAAATACACAATAGTAATATCAATTATCACGGTAGATTTAATAATCGCGTTATATACGGCTCGATGAACTGGACTTGATGTCGTTACGTAATCGTATTTGTACATACGACAGACACATGAAGATATCATACACACACACACACACACACCGACAATTTGGTTTACCGTCGTCGCTGTTTAGTGAGAAGTATTATTATTATTATACATTTCCCTTTTTGGATATAATATAGCATTGTATTATTATCATCCTTCAGAGCAGAGTTCTTTGCACATTGCGTCAACAAGGATAACTTTATTTGTAGTTTATAATAATAATTTAGTTTTCAACTTGATCAAACTTCTGTATGTTTGGGGGCGCCATATCATTTATTTGGACGCACCTATCTATGCAAAATTGAATTAGAATTGTTCGTTTGCACTTGGAATAGTTTTACAATTATTTTTATGTCAAAAGGTTGTCTTTTTTATTGATAAGTTGGTGTCATGCGTCAAGTTGGTGTCATGCATAGGGCTCTAATATTTATTTATCTATGTACGCATGAATTGCATAATTACCACTCGTTTGTACTGTTTTGTATGAATTCTTAAGAGCCATCAAAGAGCCATGGCATGATTCTTAACGGAACATTTCTGCCTTAGATAGATAGATTGTAGAGGCTGCCCTGGACGTTCTACATTTCGACCATAAGGTCCATTGTGATGCCTAAGGATGTGAGGATGCCAGTGGAGTGGAAGGAATTTTTGTGCATAGGCTGGGAATTGGTAGGATATGCGGCTGCAGCCGACTATGATAGGAACTATGCCGATGTTCATCTGGAGTTCGTGAAGGAAACTGCAGAAAACCTTCTCAAGCATAGCCAGTTACTTCGTTCTTGTCCATACGCCGACAGTTTAATCAATTAATCTCCCCCTTTTTTTTTTGTTAATAATTGACAAATTGCCGATGTCAGGATTCGAACCCATAACCTCCCAGTTTCCAAGTAAGCATACTGCTTACTTGGACTGATACACTTCTGCCTTAATATAAGTACACAAATACTTGAAGTTTCAAATAACAACTGTCGATTTTTACAATGAACTTACATTTTAAATTAATTCGAGGTTTCTACTCTTAGAAAACAGTTAGGGTCGGTTACATTGTACCTAGTCGGTTTCATTGTATGGTATCGAAGGAATATTTTTGAGAGATATATTTAGGTTTTCTGATAAAAGACAGTAAGTGCAGTAGACAACTTGAAAGTGAGTTACGCACGTCATTCTTGCATGTGAAGGGCAACTTTTAGCCTCTGCAAGCTTTGAGGTAATTTGCATCATATTCACATAAAAAACTTTTTAAGTTCGCTGAAAATATACGCTCTAAGAGTGACCAAATTGATATCACACGATATTTATGGAATTCGTAATAAACATTTGTGGAAAAAACCTGCCGTGAAATGTCTATGTATGTTAAAATAGGCTGTAGGCTGTTTATAACGACTTCACATAGTCTAAAGTCCCGTAAATCCTGAAATTTGACAGGCGGAATAAGTTAAAACTTTGTTGTTTGCGATGACACAGAAAGATTTTGTAAAATTTTCGAATAATATAATTTTCTTTGAATATAATGTTTCATCCTAACTTATAGCCGCAAGTGACGACCCAATTAGCCTAATTAAATTACCAAGTTTACTCCATTGGGCACTTAAAACAAATTTTGAATACCAATTTATTTGAAACTGTAACCAAATACTCATTTATTATTTAGATGAATGAGCTTTAAAAAATATTACGTATTCAAAAATGCCATTGCAAGAACCCCTTTATCATAATATTATACAGAAACTTTGTGTTAGTTTTATTTAGCTCGCGCGATGCATATGAATCGTACGAGCTGGTACATAACAAAACTGGTCTACCACTAAATGTAATATCGCATGAGATGTCCGTTTTGTTCCGAATTGAATGTACAAACTATATATATATATATATAAGGGTTAGTAACGGAACATTCATATATAAATAAATGTTTGTTACGTTTATTGTTGTTATGAGAAATCTTCTTGATTGGCCAGCATTCCACTAATCCTACTTCATCCCTGACGGTGGTGCTTGTTGAGGGTGCATCCCTTTCTTGTCACCCGCACACACATATACACACACGCACGCACACATCAACTTACCCTTATGTGTTTAGTCAGTGTTTGATATCAGCAGCCTATCGAGTATAGTTATTAACTCATACCCATTGTTTCAAGAATATTATCTTGGTAGCAATGAGTAAAACTAAACATTATATTTTGTTTTCCGAAAATGTGTTGTACGTTAAGGCTACGACCGACCCTTCTAATAGAACGTATATCTTTCGACATGAACATAATTATCTTTCTTGTTTCATTTAGGAAGTATCAAAATTTGGAAATAAAGTGTAAATGTTTCCTTTGATTTCTTTCTTCAATTTCTTGAGGATTTGAATACTTAGGTTGGCACAATTGCTGGTTATTCTAAGTACAAACAATTCCTGCAAACATATAACTAACAGTAGTACTGGAGGAGATGCTAAAACCAAGTAGGAAAGCCTATTAGGGCATTGTGGCCAACCTAAGAATTTTTTTATCCTGTATTTAACATTACCAATCGTTATTCTGAAAAACTTACCTTCTTCTTATAGCAAAACGTAGGACCTATATTTCTCCTTGCTCAAGGTCTTGGTATCCGATTACAGCAGTGTCGAAAGTGACCTACTTTATGGTATCATTTTTTTTCCATCAGGACACTTGTTATTCTGAGAAACGTACGGCCTCCTTCTTGTAGCAAAATTTAGGACCTACATTTCTTCTTGCTCAAGGTCTTGGTATCCGATTGCAGCAGTGTCGAGAGTGGCCTACTTGATGGTATCTTTTTTCTTTCCATCAGGACACCTTGAACTATTTTGTATTTCCATAAGCGATATAAATTCCGGTGATCCTACAGTGTCTGGTTATGGGAGTTTTGCAATATTTTGCTGTCAAAATTTGTGCGACAGACTGCTTAGATATTAGTAAAATGTGGTAGTCCTTTCTTAACGACGTAATATTTTGTTTCGGTTGAAATCAGAGTAACTTCAACTGATGAATGTCTTCAACTCGAATTTCCATAAGCAGGAGTAGGCTGAAGTTTCTTTGTTACGTAGGCTATTTCTGGGTTCTCAAAAATTTTGTTCAGTTATTCCGGTTTTCATGAGAGGTTTTTTGAACTTGTAGTCCCGGATAATTAATACGAATCCACTCAGCAAGTACAGGCTTTTGCTGCTCAATTTAACTAACATTAATTACTTTCTTTAGTTAATATACAATTTTGATAGTAATCACGGCATAATCTTTGCATCCTTCATTGATGTTTTTTTTTTCTACTATATTGCGGCTACAAATTTCGAATAAGAATTCCACCGTAATTAAATTCGTTTATCTAACCACACTCTAAATACGATCACTGTTTCAAGTTTATTCTATATCGATATACATAAATACATTCTACGAAAAAAAAAACCATACAATTCTGGCTGGAGCATGAGGATGGTTTACGAAAGGGTGGTAGTTTTTTTTTTTTTTGTACTTTATTAGTGAATTTTTATAGCTCAACTCGACAAAATATCGTTAATTCTTTCTAACATATACAATCCATTTGTCAGACTGTCTTTGTTATTTAACAGAAGAAAAAAACAGAGAAGATTTTTGTGGCTTTAAAATTTTATTACAGACATTTCTTTTCTTTTGCTTTTAATATACTTTTAAAAATTGTGTCTTTTATGCAAATATAAAATTTAACAAAACACACTGAATAGCATTGCACGAGGGTTGTTTATTCACATGGGGATATGTTTTTACACTTTTTGTAAAACATTTAAAAATTTTTAACGCGTCTAAAGCTTTAAAGAAAATTAGTAGTTTCAAAAAGTTGATCATAAGCAAGTGAAAATAACAACTAACAACAGAGTTAAATGCTTAAATACCCAGTATATACCAAGGTTATGAAAAGAAGTTTTAAATAAAAAGTTCTCTACAACGAACATTTTATGTCTTTTAATTTTTCTTCTACGGTTCCAAAGATTGTTAGTTTTGGATTTAGATTTTTCTCATTCACGAACTTGATCTTAATTTTTAACTCTAGACCATTACCAAATTTCCAGACCCATAGTGCTAAAATTCAAAACTGTATGATTTGAGAAGCGAATATTTTGAAACATGTTGGTCAAACGTTAATATGAACCTGATTTTCGTACTTTTTGGGTGAAAATTATCCTAGAAAATGATTATTATTAAAATCGGGAAGAAAAATTTTCTAAACTTTTTTCACATTTTTTCCAAGGGGTACCCCTTAATAAAATCGCGAAAATTGAAGGAAAATTTTATGTCCTCGATTTTGATAAAAACTTCGTTTCAACCTAATTTGGACCTAGCGAAAACGATGGCGTTGGTTAAAATACGATACGATTAACGGTTTTCAAGGAATCAGACCCATAGTGCTAAAATTCAAAACTGTATGAATTGAGAAACGAAAATCTTGAAATGTGTTGGTCGGACGTTAATATGAACCGGATTTTTGTACTTTTTGGGTCAAAATTATCCTAGAAAATGATTATTATTAAAATCGGGAAGAAAAATTTTCTTAACTTTTTTCACATTTTTTCCAAGGGGTACCCCTTAATAAAATCGCGAAAATGGAAGGAAAATTTTATGTCCCCGATTTTGATGAAAACTTCGTTTCAAGGTAATTTGGACCTAGCGAAAACGATGGCGTTAGTTAAAATACGATACGATTAACGGTTTTCAAGGAATCAGACCCATAGTGCTAAACTTCAAAACTGTATGAATTGAGAAGCGAAAAATTTTAAACGTGTTGGTCGAGCGGTAATATGAACCGGATTTTTGTACTTTTTGGGTCAAAATTATCCTAGAAAACGATTATTATTAAAATCGAGAGCAAAAATTTTCTTAACTTTTTTCGCATTTTTTCCAAGGGGTACCCCTTAAAAAAATCGCAAAAATTGGAGGACAATTTTATGTCCCCGATTTTGGTAAAAACTTCATTTTAAGCTAATTTGGACCTAACGAAAACGATGGAGTTGGTTAAAATACGATACGATTAACGGTTTTCAAATTATCAGACAATTTGAACGAAAATTCGTTCTCTGTTTAACCTATAGTCTGCAAGTCCGTCCATCTGCATTACCCAATCATTTCGATTTTTTGAAAGAGATGCTATTTTGTTTGGCCTTTAAATAACTCAATCGGGTTATCACTAACTTAAGATCGGTTTCTTACATTCGTCATCTAGATTCTACATGCTTTGATGGTTACAAAGGTGTATCATTCGAAAGAAATAATAAACTAAAAACAGCAACAAAAAAATCACCACCAAATGAGAGAGCTATTTGTGTTTCTTATTTTTGTGAATATCAATTTTTTTTTTCAAACCCCCTCAAAGAAAAACCATAAAATACGTGTAATTAAACTTTATAGTCACTGTTTTTTTTTCTCTATTATTAATTAAAAAAACAAAAAAGATATGAAAAAAAAAACTAAACAATAATTTCGCTATTATTTTCCCCGAAGGAATCCTCGAAAATTTTTCGATAAAAACAGTGAGCATCATAAGTCATAATTTTCCATAGTAAAATTTATAGCGAATAAAACAACATCGACCCTTTCTTTCTTCCGTGTATATTGTGCTATCGAACGAAATAAGTAACAACTAACTTCCTTGCACACAATATTATATGTAGGAAAATTAAAGTTAGAAAGTTTCCTCGAACGAGATTCCGTTGTGGGAGAGAAGAGGTGTTCAATGTGAATGGGAGAAATACAAGAGCAATTAAAGTTTTGTTGCAATGATATGATGTAGACTACTAGTACGATCCTTATACTAGAAAATATATCGATGCTCAAAGTTCCTAACATAATTCTCTTCATACTGTTCCTTCAACCCAATGTTGCTACACTCCCCCCCCCCCCCCGCTTCTGACTGTCTACTTTCTGAACAACCATACACCATTTTGTTTTCGAGATGTTTAACTACATTTCTATTTTGTATTTTACAATTGAGTTATAAATATTTAAAAAAATAAGTTTGTTCAAGTAACCAGTCTGCGCAGTATGTATATTAAGAAACTGGGAGGTTATGGGTTCGAACCCCGACATCGGCAGTTTGTCAATTATTAAGGAAAAAAAAGGGGCGGTTAATTGACTAAACTGTCGGCGTATGAACAAGAACGAAGTAACCGGCTATGTTTGTGAAGGTTTTATGCAGTTTTCTTCACGAACTCCAGATGAATATCGGCATAGTTCCTATAATAGTCGGCTGCAGCCGCATATCCTACCAACTCCTAGTCTATGCACAAACATTCCTTCCACTCCACTCATATTCTCCAATCCTTTGGCATCACAATGGACCTCATGGTCGAAGTGTAGCCCATCCAGGGCAGCCTATACAATTTATCTATCTTGTTGTAGTAGATCAGACCAAGCACGACATTAGCTTCGGGATTCCCATACATTTTTAGCAGGTAGGTATTAGTTCAAAATAGACCCAGATTGATGTTAGTTACCACATGCCAAAAAAGTACTAAGAAATGATCGAAAATGTGTAGAGTGTATAAACCTTCTCAAGCATAGCCGGTTATTTCGTTCTTGTCCATACGCCGATATTTCAGTCAATTAACCGCCCCATGTTTTTTCTTATTAATTCACTTGGGCTGGTCATAAACTGATTAGTTCGTCAAAATTTTAGTTCAAATATCTGTAATGATTCATACCAGGTATTTAAGTTAGTTGTTATTTTCACTTGTTTAAAAGATAGGTTATATTCAGAACTCCACTGTAATTATTCTGTACAGCATGTTATACAATTTCAATGTAATAAATAAGTTTTTTAGTTTGTTCTTATGTATAAAAAAGATTGAAAATTCATTAAAACTCTTAATTACCCCCAAACAACAATCTTTTAAATATCCAATTAAATTGTATACTACGAACGTACAGATGAAACATTTCATGAGAGTATAGTCTGTCTGTCTGTTTGTCTATCTGTCTGTGTGTGGGTTTGGGTTTGTGGGTTCAAACTTTTCGTATGGTTTTGTTTGTTGTGTGTGTTAATATAAGACAAACTTTGTATTATTTTGAAATATATTTTATTTCAGTAAGTAAGTAAGGTAGGTATCTATCTATCTACTTACTACTACAATAAAATTAGGACTTTAAATAATATTTATTAGGTTATTATATTTCCTGTTTGTAAAACTATTTATCATTATTTTATTAGTTGATAATTAATCGAATTAAATTTTAATTATCTATCAATTATTTACACAGGGATCAATTCTGATAACTTATTTATTGAGTGTTTCAATTACTAATTAAAACACGATTTTTTAACTTACTTTAAGGAGATAAATTCCATGGTTTGTATTTATTGAACTGTTCATAATTTGCTTAAGGATGTTCCAGTATACCAAGACAGATTTTGCTCATTTTTTGTTCACAGGCTAAAAATAACGTTTCCTAATAAATCCCAAAGTTTCAGAATTTTTGACCGTTTAGAACGCGAAATAATTAAGATCAAAGTTATCATTTTCTCTCACTCTCTTGCATTAGAAGCATGTGAAAACTTCATGCCCGACCATCTATTATCTGTTGTAATAACATTTGGTGGAAGTGTCGATAAATATTTGAAGTAGTGGAAGCGGTGGGCACGAATAATATTTGAAGTAGGGGAAGCGGTCCAGAATTACATTGAGGTTTATAGTCTTAAAATGACGGGAGCCGGAGATATACCAATAAAACGCAACCGAAGCCGCGATTATAATTAGTTTTTGATATATTCAAATAAAAAACTCTGTTTCAAGAAAATCGAATTTCGAAATTTATGTTTACATTAGTCAATATGAAAAGGTTAAATCTTCGAGTAGTAAATACTCTTTGGTTATTCCAGGATTTTTAAATATTCTTTTAAACTCAGATTCTTACCTATTAAAGTTAAAAAATTAAAAATATCATCGAAAAACAAGAATCTGGAAATTAATGGAATTTTTGTTGTGAAAAAAACAAACAAATGTGATACGAATAGAAGGAATTGTCCTCATCCTGAAAATACGTACATAATAAAAAAAACAAGTTTATTTTCTCACAAGAGCCCCGTGTTTGTTTAATATTTTTTAACAAACATACCTACGGGAACATATTTAAATTTTATTTTCATGTAGGAATATGTTTTTTTTTCCAGCATTTTTTGTGTGCTATTTAAACGTAAGTTTGCTCACACATAAGCGGTGCGTTGTTTTTTTTTTTGGTTCCGTAACCCAATGGCAACAAAACAAAATGCCTAATAATTTTTTTTCGATGCCTATTGAATCGAATCCTACAAGATTTCTGTGAGTGAGTTTTATTCAAATGAATATTTTGTGCTGTACACTGTAAAATACACTGGGAGACAGTTGTGATTGTAACACTCTCGTTAGTGACATGTTCAATTGTATAGGTATATATAGTTATTCAACCATCATACCAGGTAATTATGCTCTATGCCTGTCTGCTATAAATAGTGCGTGCATGCGCACACCATGTAGTCAGATTTTTTTACTGAAACTAAAGTCTGTTGACAGATAAAGTATTGAAATCAGTGACTAATACAAGCTGCAACCAAAAGTGATTGGGATTTTGTTCGTAATTTGGTACAAGGAATGCAAAACTACATTAAACAAAACGTTGATTAATACATCAAATAAAATTTGCTCTTATGATTGCTTTGGTTGATTGAATACTTTCAATCAACAAATTTATCAATAGACCCCTCGGTTTACCAGATTTTCTTACTCCGTAGCACTTAATAAGCACTTCTAATAGGAAATTATTTTGAACAAGATCAGATAACAAGCTTTTTCGATATTCACAATTTTCAGTTCATACTAAACTAAATTCATGCTACGGAACTACTAAATTGATTGAAGTACGCACTTGAACGAGGTATTTTTTTTCTCAAAGTCGGGAGGTAAATGTTTACTTGTCTTTTTTTTTTATTTAAAAAAATAACGACAAAAAAAAAACACAACAGAAAACAAAGAATTTAGTTGAACGTGCTTTTTATTTTATTTTAAGAATTTTTTTTTTTTTTGTCTTAAAATTTATTTTTATACAAAAAACAAAAAAACGAAAATAATAACACAGATAAAAAATTCTGTTTAACCGTATGCGAATTTATATATTTGGGTCGTCGTGTATGAGAATTTTTCCAGGTAATTTTCACTTTTTATTTTTCCAGTCGAATTATTCTAGGATGGGGTTCACTAAAGGATTCACTATAAAAAAAATTCAAAACAAAGTCTTTCAAACATTTAGCTAGAAAAAAATCTGGTCAAGTGTGGACATACATTAACTTAAGGTTCCGTAGTATACCTACTGGCCAGAGAAGTAGTGTGTCTGTTTTCCACATTTTGTGATTGATTTGAACTTTTATTCGAAATATTTTCTCAAAAATCGATGGGATGTATTCAATTATATGCTACAGATGCGGCTCTTATAATCCTGGAATCCCTTTCGAAACAATTATCTGGGTAGATAAATATACTTACATATATAGGTGGTCCATTTTAAACAAGGTACGTGAATATTTCTTCAAGGAAGCGTTTAAATAAAGATTATTAAAATAATCAAAGAGAACTCTAGGCTTGTTGCCAATTTCTGTGTGAGACACGCACCAATTTGGCAACAAGCAACAAATCTCTGAATCCATATCCCAGACATAGTTACGATTAGCGAATTCATACTGATGATGACTACATTGTAGTCGAAATACGTATTTATAAAATACAAACAAATGTTCTAGGAATTGGGGCAAAATTTGAAATGTAAGGAAGCGTTTATTTGTTCGGAGGGAGGCATGGTGATCTTGATTTTCATCTTGACCATGGCCTTCAAGGTTATTTGAAGTTTCTACTTGTGTTTTTCAAATAGGAACCAATATTATTTTTGTGAACAAATTGGATAGCTGATGGCTATTCGATCCTTCTTATTTCTTCTTCCCAAGTCAATTAATCAATTTTGATTTGCAATAAAAAAAATAAAAAGCAGAAAGAATATCATTTTTTGATAATCCACAAAAAAACAATACCATTTTCCATTTGTGTGTTGTTCCATCATTTTCCATATATGTAAAATGGAAATTTCATCGCAAAACAAGTCATAAATAATACGATACTAAAACACTAATAAACATAGTCATCAATATATGTCTTTATCATATACACCAAAACCAACGGCTCAAACTAGTACTGATACAAGACACACAAGAGGTGGTGGGTGCAAACACACTCTCTCTCTCCCACAGTCCCACAGAGGAGAAACTTTGTTACTATATGTATTGTGTGTGTGTGTGTGTGTGTGTGTGTGTGTGTGCATTGAGGAACATGAAGAGAATCGAGATGGGCAATGATGGAAGGAATTGGAATGAGCTTTTGTAGGTAGATTCTGTGTCAGAGAGAAAGACATGGTAATATAAACCAGTCATTAAAGAATGGAAAATTACAACAATTTGCGGTTTTTTATATTAAACTTTGACGTACAACTTTGAAGGGAAATTATAGATTAAAATCTCGATTGGTCTCGTTTGGTGCTTATTCAAGGTCCAATAATGTTTAAATCGTTCGTTTACCGGTCCATGGTTAGTTTGGTCGTCTTTCGGTTATATTATACTAACGGATGTGACTAGTGCTTTTATAATTTGATATTTAAATAATATGCCAGAACATTGGTCACATTCTTTGACATATAGAATCTGGTGGCTTCGAGGTAAAACTTTAATCTAGGATGCCAGAGGTCGTAGGTTCAATTCCCCCATCCAAGATGTATTTTTATATCAAGCATTTCAAATGAACAAATGTTTTCCATGGAGAATTTTGAAGGTGTCATGAAATCCGTCAAGTGAGGTCAACGAGAATATTCACAAATGTTACAAAAATTTCACCCACATTAGATTTATCTTAATATATTTGTCTTCATAGGGGCCTCTTGAGACGTTGTCCCGGCAAGTTATATTTCGGTATTTTTCGGGAAATTCGAGACAAATTCGATAAAAGATTTGTTGGTGGTTGCCTGGGAATGTGATTGAAGTCACTCTATACACTCTCTTTTCTAAAAGTTGAATCCCCTAATTAAATGAGCATCGTTTTTTTTACGGTCGCCGCTTCTACTGTACGGATATTTGAATTCCCAACCGATTCTTCTTCGATATCGATATTAAAATGACTTTGAATGACTGGTCTAGAACATTCTACATGTATCTCTTCTACCTACATTACATTGATGATGTTTTTGTTGTTAGTGTGTTGGTTGGTTTCGTGATGGTCTTAACTTTCTATTCTCTACTCGACGTATCATAACGTTTCTCATACTCGACTACAGCACAGAGTAACTATAACAACACACACACACACACACACACACACACTCCATCTAAGTAGTATCTGGTCTCTCTCCACCCAAAATATATACAATAATATTCAGTCAGTGAATGTATTCACTCATACCATTTTAATGTAATAAATTATTGTCATAGACTTATAAAATATATACTAGAAATGTTGTTATATACATGCATAGCGCTCTATGAATATGAGTTGCATAATAGTTGTATATCAAAAATCGAATTTCAAAAGAAGCCCCATTTCGTAGATCAATAATAATTTGTATTTGTACAAATAGGTATTTCGACTACAAAGCAGTCATCATCAGTATGAATTATTTAGTTGTAATTAATCAGTCCAAGTAGCCGAGCGGTCTAAGGCGTTATGTCTGCGCAGAATGCATACTTGGAAACTGGGAGGTGATGGTTTCGAATCCCGACATCGGCAGTTTGTCAATTATTAAAAAAAAAAAGGGGCGGTTAATTGACTCAACTGTCGTATGGACAAAAATGAAGTGACTGACTATGCTTGAGAAGGTTTTCTGCAGTTTCCTTCACGAGCTCCTGATGAATATCGGCACAGTTCCTACCAGAGTCGGCTGCAGCCGCATATCCTACCAATTCCTAGTCTACTCACAAATTCATTCCACTCCACTCACATCTTAAGGCATCACAATGGACCTTATGGTCGAAGTGTAGTCCGTCCAGAGCAGCCTCTAAAATCTATCTAGTTGTCATTATTCTTCAGTAAGATATGTTAGAGTCGATTCATTAAGAAATGGAATTAATGACTTTTTTTTTGAATCCTACTAATTTTGGGCCATTTTTTTAACTATTGTGTTAGCGATGCTTTCTAATTCGCCCTTATCTCACATTTAGAGAACTGGATGCTCCATTCTTGGAGTTTATCAAAGTTATGTTAAAGTTCATAAGTATGGCCGAAGTTTAGTAGAAATCTTTACTTAGTTTAATGACATCCGATAAAATTTGATTTTACAATGGCAAACTTAATTTTATTCAATTCCGATAAAAATAAGCGTAAGAGAAGAATTTTTTGACTATCATTGGTGACAGTTCATCTGATTTTAATTTCTTTTGTATCCTTTCAACCTGGGGTTTCTTTTTTTAGCGAATTTCCTGAAAGGAAATAGAGCTATTGGTTCCGTACCGAAGTCAAAATTTCGCAAAAATTTCTTCAAATGTCCATCGATCCTACCTAGTAGATGTCAAAAATCCCCATCTGTAAAATTTATATATATATATCTATGGACATATATATATATATATATATACATATATATATATATATATATATATATATATATATATATATATATATATATATATATATATATATGTGTCTGTAATCACTCTAGCGGTCACAGTTTTCATTTTATCGGAATGAAATTTGGTATTTGACGCGCTTTTGGTATTCAAAAGGTCAAGTTCGTTAATGGGTAAAATCGAACAAGGGGAAAGGGGGGTTTAGAGGGAGGGGGAAACACAAAATTTGACATATCTCCCTTAATATTCGAAAAATCGAAAAATTTATAAGAAGTAAAATTGTAGCTACTAAGTTTTACTATAATTTTGTTTCTTATCATTTTTTCTGTTACACTAATATTTACAGAAATATTGACGGTTTAAGATTGAAAATTAAATTCCTTAATATCTCTGCACACATTAGAGTTTTAGCAAAAATGATAAGGTAATGAATTGTAGCAAATTTGATTTTCTACAATTTTATTTCTTACGCATTTTTCGATTGTTCTAATATTAAGAGAGATATTTTATATTTTGTGTTTTCTTCAATCTTTATATCCCCCTTCCTCCATTTCCCTCGACGTATGTCATTTATTAATATAATTGGCCTTGCAAATACTAAAATCATAAACGACATTTCATTTTGATCAGACTAAAATTGTGACCGCTAGAGAGTGATTTATGTATTCTAAGGAAATTCGCTAAGTTGAAGCAGCTCCTGCGTAACGAATTTTTTTTCAAATCAGACAAGAATCTTCTAAAAAAAGGAGTGATCATTGAGGTTTCGAGATAAGTCAATGATAGTTTGTGTAATATTGTATCGTATCTTTTATTCAGGTGAGTTGTTAAACATTTTTCATAAACGATATAGGTAGATAGCCAACAAGAGCGTTGCTGCTATACCGTCGTAACAGTGATGGAATACAATACATTAGTTCATCCATCATTCAAGTAACCACACCAACCATTCAGCCAACCAGCCAGCCAGCCAGCCAGCGTTGACTTGAAGTCGACATCACCACATAACACAATAAAAATACACACATTTTCATTATATAAACGTTCAGAGGTAGGCAACTAACTCTGAAGATAATGATCATCAGTATCAAATTTATTATCAAATATATGTTCATTTATCTTATTTTCTTTGCGGAAAAATAAGGAAGAACATAACAGAAGATATATTTGGTGGTTATCATTATTATAATAACAATTGGAAATCATTTCCAATAATGTCATAATTTAAAAAAAAAAAAAAAACAGTTTTTGTTAAAACTGTCATAATGAGATTTTACGTCCGTTTCTGAGGCACTCAGTCTATAACAGAAGCCACATACATCATTATCATTTTCTAACTTGTATTAATATCAAATTCATTATATTAATTATGTGGATGGAATTATATGCAAACTAATCAGTCCACGTGGCCGAACAGTCTAAGGCGTTATGTCTGCGCAGTATGCCTACTTGGAAACTGGAAGGTTATGTGTTTGAATCCCGACATCGGCAGTTTGTCAATTATTAAGAAAAAAAAGAGGTGGTTAATTGACTAAACTGTCGGCGTATGGACAAAAACGAAGTAACCGGCTATGCTTGAGAAGTTTTCTGCAGTTTCCTTCACGAACTCCAGGTAAATATAGTTCCTATCATAGTCGGCTGCAGCCGCAAATCCTACCAATTCCTAGTCTATACACAAAAATTCCTTCCACTACACTCACATCCTCACATGCTTAGGCATCACAATGGACCTTATGGTCGAAGTGTAGCGCGTCCAGGGCAGCCTCTACAATCTATCTATCTATTTAAGATTTAGAATCGAGTAGGTAAATTACAATTCCAAACAAATATCCAGATAATTTTTGATACTCATCCTTTCAATTATGAAAGAAATTTTCCATCTCATAATTTTCCGCATTCACAAAATAAAACTCTACACACATGCTAAATTATAAACTATAAAAATTTCTCAAATAAGTTTTCATCCCCCCTTCTTGAATTGTGTCATTTCTATTATATTTCGTTTATTTTTCTTCGCGCCATGCGAATGGGTTTTTCTTTTTGTGTGTGCTGTTATTTTTGTTTTTTAAAAATAAACTATTTCAAAAATTGTATTTTATATATTTTGTAAGGGTTGTTTCAAATGTGAGCATTACGAATAGTACAATGTACAGAATTGTATGTGTGGGTGTGGGTGTGTATAATAGTACGATCGACGACTTTTATTTGGTGAACGTATACAGGATGTCTCAGAAACAATAACTGTTTATTAATCCAAGTGATTTGATTAATTTATTATTTGTAAATACCCGTCCAAGAAGCTGAGCGCGGTCTAGATAGATAGATGGATTGTAGAAGCTGCCCTGGACGGGTTACACTTCGACCATAAGGTCCATTGTGATATATAAGGATGTGAGGATGTTAGTGGAGTGGAAGGAATTTGTGAGTAGTCTAGGAATTGGTAGGATATGCGGCTGTAGTCGACTATGATAGGAACTATGCTGATATTCATCTGGAGTTCGTGAAGGAAACTGCAGAAAACCTTCTCAAGCATAGCCGATTACTTCGTTCTTCTCCATACGCCGACAGTTTAGTCAATTAACCGCCCCCTTTTTTTCCTAATAATTGACAAACTGTCGGTACCCATAACCTCCCAGTTTCCAAATAGGCATACTACGCAGACATAACGCTTTAGTCCGTTCAGATACTTGCAGTGGTTTGTTATAGTTACTTTGACACCCTGTACTTGTGTGTATTTCCATTACTACATTTTGTGCTACGACTATCGTAGTGTTTGCAGTGTTTTTTCCATCCCAAAACAAAACACTATTGTGTTGATGTTGTTCAATGTTCAGTGTCTTTAAAACTAACTAACTAAATAATATATTTTATACTATTTATTTCTATACCAAATAGAAAATAAGATACAAGAGAACTAAGAGAGTACAGCATCCAGTAGTCTCACTTAGACTCATTCACTCACTTACTCACTGAGACTATGACTTGTGAGACAGACTCACACACAAAGACAGACAGACAGACAGACTGACATTACATATATAGACAAAATATATATAATATTGTATTTGGTATATAGTGTGATCGAATCAAGTGTTGGACTCCGTTTCAAGTCTGTGTCAAATAAAAGTTGTTATTGACTCTCTTTATTATCGACAAATGTGCCCGCATCGAGTTTTGAAGATAGACAAAATTCTAACTCGGGTAATTTGATGACTGAAAACTTTTAACATTGTGGAAACAGGACATCTGCACAGTAAGGATCGAACACCATGTTGTCATAGTTAATACTGAAACTCTGTAGACATAGATAGATAGATAGATTATAGGGGCTGCCCTGGACGGGCTACACTTCGACCGTAAGGTCCATTGTGATGCCTAATAATGTGAGGATGTGAGTGGAGTGGAAGGAATTTGTGAGTAGACTAGGAATTGGTAGGATATGCGGCTACAGCCGACTCTGGTAGGAACTATACCGATATTCATCAGGAGTTCGTGAAGGAAACTGCAGGAAATCTTCTCAAGCATAGCCGGTTACTTCGTTCTTGCTCATAGTTTAGTAAATTATCTCTTTTTTTCTTAATAATTGACAAACTGCCGGTGTCGGGATTTGAACCCATAACGTCCCAGTTTCCAAGTATGCATACTGCGTAGACATGATGCCTTATCTACACTGTAGTGCCGATCATATTTCGCTCTCGGTCAAGTAAAATATTATCAAGTTCATGTTCACATTATAATGCCGATGATGGTTCGTTCTCGGTTTGATCTCGGTCTGATAATAATAAGCGGTAAAATACGCTTCAGTTGGCAATAGTTGACTGAACCGGGAATAGAGAGCATTCACACTATCATTTACATGCCGTTACAAGTTCGATCACACACAAAAATATTCAATATTCAATATAATATGTCACAGCTGAGAGTTAGCTTTAGGTAGTATCAGCCCAACTATCTTGTGCTTTTGGGTTTACTATTTTATTAAATATTTTACTAGTTATAAAATATTTATGATGATTTAAATTCGTTTTTAAAAAACAGCATACACCTCCGTCCATTGGTCTTTACCTATAACTGTATGTATGTGGCCACGTTACATTTATTGATCAATTTTGAAGATATTTTTTCTCGTTTTCTATCAGAATGGAAATCTAATGATTTTTTCCGTGATTCGCCGAATAGATTAATTTCTATAAACAATTTGGTGGCAGCGGCGGGAATAATAATCTTAGTCCGTTTAGTAAATGGATTTTTGGTTTTGCCAATGATTTAATTATAATATATTATAAACTTGAATCAATCGCAGTATACTCAAATACGAAACCAACCAAAAAGGAAGAAAATGAATTGAGTATACCGTGAGGTAGAACAGATGAAAGGAGAGCATTGTACACGGAGAGAGAGAGAGAGAGAAACAAAAAGAGAGGTTACAAATACAAGAGCACAGAAAACAGCATACCATCGAGAACGAACGTCACATTTCAGAGTATTTTACAATCTAATCATAGGGAACGCACTCATATAATCCTTAAATGTTATTTTCTGTTGTTTCTGAATTTCTATGTGTGTTGTTATTTTTACAATCACACAAATAAATAATTCATATCAAAACATTTATATTTATCTATCTACGAAAATTTGTTCATTTGTGAACAAAAACTTTTGTGGAATTAAGGATAGAAGTCGCATATTCAACATTTATGAAACTTAAGAAAGATATGCTAAGGAAATTTTTGAAGTAATATTTCTTTTAGCGCAGTATGAGAATTCGATCAGAGTGCATTTTCAGTATGTAACGAATCGCTGATATAACACTTGACTGACGTAGATCGATGTCCCACTGTTTTCTATTCTGCTTTATTGTACAGTGTTTTAAATTCTTACGTGCGTACATACGTTTTTAGTCATTTAAGAGGTATGAAAAATATACGAGTGTGAGTTTTTCATTGATAAGAAGGAGCTGAAGTCACTGACCATTTTTCAGAATTTCAACCAATTAGTTCGCCAACGTATTATTTGTATTTAGATAATATGACGTTATTACGTTAGATTTATTGGAATACGGCAACGTCATTAAGTTTCAAAAATCGGTTTCTGAACAGAACATGTAAGAAATTTTGATCGACAATTTTCTAGGGACACAGAAACTTTGGTCTACCACTATTTGCCAAGAACACGAAACATGTCACCCCTATCGCGAAACAGATATAAAAACTAATGTGGCTCGAGCAAAACTTCCTATTTCCAAAATTTGTTAAATATAAGGGAAAGCTTTGGACTAAATTTGGACTAAACGTGCGTATATAGTTGCGGAGCACCGTTAACATTAAGATAAATGAATTGTTCTACTAGAAATATCACAGTTCTTGCTCTTCTATTTTCTAGAAAAGAGAAAGCATGTAAGAGGTTAGAGAAGACATTTTGAGAAACTTACATACATTCATACGTATGTACAGGATGTTTCATAATGATGTCATCAAATTTTAATAGTAATTTTTGAGGGTTTCTCAAGCCATTCTTGAGTTTTATAGTTACAAAATCTTTTATAGTTTTGAAGCTAACTCAGAATGCACATAGCAATAAATCAATAAATCTTATAATTTACACACAGCCCTTTGTGTAACTCACTCACTCACTGACTGACTGACGTATACAAATTCTAATCCACTTCTAGCCATGCTAGAGGGGTGTGGTTTTTTGCATTCAACGCGGAATAACTTCAAACTTACGGAAATAATCGGAAAACTATGATTTTCTCAACACAACCTCCCTCAAATGGGAGAACCTCTTCAAAATTACCTTTTTTACTTCTATTCATGCTAGAAGGTTGCGGCTTTTTGCATTGTCAAAGACGCGGAGCCAAGGCCGAAGTGTATATATACATAACTATAAATATAAATTTGCCAATGAATTTCTAGTAGGGTAGGGCCTTATTTTTATACAGCTTGCAAGGGGTCTCCGCCCTTGACATGTGGGGCGTATATTATACACTGCAGTTTATCCAGATTCATTTTCTAGATACATAATATAAAGCGTACCTTGAATGAAACACCCTGTATATGGAGAACACACATATAGAAATATAGAAAATACGACTCCCTTACGGAACATTTGGATCAGAATATAAAATAAACTAAAACACAGAGAACATAGAACTACATTGTAACAATGCTGGTAACGGTAGACGGACTCGGATGGATAGATGGACTGACTTTCCAGGACATATATTTCGCGTTCCTCTATAGCTAGTAATATTATTATTGTTACTATGTTAACGTCAGTAATATTACAAAACTGTTACAAAATACTCGGTTTCTTCTGTTTTCTGCCTTTCACAACATACATTCTACCAGCGTAAGTTACCATCAAACGAGAAGGAGTGGAACAAACAACTACCATAATATTCTATATTATGTGGAGAGAACATTGTAAGGTGAGTGTAACAGTAGTCTTCTGCTAAAGAGGGTTTTTGATGATGCTTTAACATTTGGTTCGTCTAGGTTGCTATAGTAGAAGAAGCTTTACATTTACTTACATCTTTTTATAAAATGTATTACACTCGAAATGGTAACTTTACATGACTTTGCTCGTGTAATTATAATGACGCAGTTACTAAGAGGTTAAAAAGATCGTTCGAAATGTCCATCTATACAACGTTAATCACTAAGATCAATTCGTTTAAAGGTTGTAAAGTTAAGATGTAAGGTCAACCGAAAATTGTTTATTGGTTTGGATAGTGGATCAATGCACTCACTTATAACCTTATATTTTATGCTCTTGTAACAATTTTTTGGAAAGACTTAATGACTTAAACCTCAGATTTTTTCCCACTAAAATACTCGAATTTGGCGAAAAAGAATAATATATTCAAGCACGGTTTAGAAATTACTCTTCTGTGGCGTCAGACCGCACTAACCACTGATAAAATTTTTTCGAATTTGACCTGTTTTTGTGTTAGAAGTTGGAAACCGACATAATTTTCGCTTAAATTCAGGATTTTATTAGTCGGTAAGGAACCTAAAAGTCAAAAATTACTAAATAGTTAATTATATATCATCAGAGGAGTGTCTTCAAATTTTCAACACAAAGTTGTACAAGTAACTTTTCAAGTATGTTTGGTTTTAGTGCTTTATCTATTAAATAGCTTTTATTAGTAGGTGACGCACTAAAAAGTCAAAAGTTGCTAAACACTCTTAACTGTAAATCAATATAAAGTCTTCATAAGCGTTTTCTACACAGAGTTTTACAATTAACTATTCAGTTATTTTTTGCTTTTTAGTGCGTTATCTATTTATTCAGCTTTTATCAGTAGGTAACACACTAAAAAGCAAAAAATAACTAAACAGTTAATTGTGAATAATCAGAGTGCCTTCAAAGTACCATCTTATTTTAATTAAAATGACAAATATTTAAGATATATTTTTATGGTTATCCAAACTTTACCCGTGTGCTTTTAGCATATTAATTTAATTTAAATTTTGTACGCCACCAGAACGCATATGTAAATACTTTTTTTTCCGTATACACACACTCACAGCCACCCACACCTACTAAATAGAAAAGATAATACGCCTAATATAAATATTTTTTTATTTTACACTCAAGATAAAGACGACATCCATGGAGAATGAGGGTAAGGAAGAGATGCGGGAAACTTGAAGGGCATAGAGGCGTAGGAGGTTGACAATTACAATGAAAATGGTTTAGAAAATTGAAAAAGGGTACCTAGTTAGTTTCATTTTTGTACACATCTATATTTTGTGTACATACATACATACATACATACATACATACATACATATACTCGTATATACACCCAAAAAACTTATTTTCATTTGTTCAAATGTAAATTAGACTTTAAATGTTTATATAGGTTTGAGGGGGTGATCTAGAGGGGGTGGGATGGTAATACTATTGTGTGAGTGTCAGTCGGGCGGAGGACAAAGGAAGATTTAGCAAATATGTTGCTATATTTAGTGTCGTCGAGTGAAAATGTTAAATCGATGTGTGTCTATTTACACGCTCATTTTTAAAGAAATTTTTATCGGATTCCGGTCTTAATGCAACGGAAATTAAAGACTTTGAAACTTCAAACATGTAACATTCCAAAACCGTTAAGACCGTCTGGTTTTCTTTCTTCAAGGTGTTTCAAAATTAACTATGGATTATTTCGTATACCAAGTTTTTTATCTATAGTATGTTCCTAAGAAATTCAATATCAAAAATCGTTAATTTTGTAGCTGAGACACTCAGCGATCAACAAAACATTTAGGCCACTTCATAAAGAGCCAGAAATTGATAAATTTCTAGGTCTCAGGGCTTACGTGATAGAAGAAATGACATTTTTTCTTATAAAAGGAAAAAGTTTAAGAAAAATATGACACCATTAAAAAATACATTTTTTGGGTTTAAAGTATTTTCTAACTCTTGCGATTTCAAAGATGGATCCGATTATGCACGAACTTTACCTCACTTTGTAGATTTTAAACACATTTCAAATTTTATCTCCGTTATCTCTTTTCGTTTTTGAGTCATTTTATGAACATCTCAAAAGTTGAGATTATGGCATTGTTTGAACATTAACGGAAAAATAACTTGAAAATAATTTGAATGTTAGCGTGCAACTAGACACTTTGTATATTGTATTGTGATTCTCAATTATTATTGTATGTATATTATTTCCACAGAGAAACTGTCATTTTCCATATATTTTCTTCCTCTTCGACGAAGACAACATTATAAATACTTGTCATGTATTAAACAAAGTAGGATAGCTGTGATGTTCCATTTTATTCACCACATTCCAGTTATTCTTTGCCTGGTGTTAATATAACTATAGTAGTAGGCCTCCAGTATGCCACCATTGAGGATTATAAGAGCCTTGAATTTAGTGTAGAGAGAAGTAAATGAATCTGCATTGAAAATTTAAATCTTTACACCGAAAGTTGGTATAAATTTTGAAATGAAATTGTTTTGAATGTTGTTGTTGTCGTCTATGGTCGTTGGAGGGCAAATAAATTCATTCGAATTGTGGGGTAGGTATATGGGAAAGAAGAAAGTTCGAATTAAGTAAATGAACCCATACCTACCCGTTGACGGTAGGTACGACTGCGGCGATGCTTTTAATTCATAACAAACTTCAACAAATTATGTATAAAAATATGCATATTAATATCTCAAAATAAAGTATGTTGTTTAACCTCTATGCACAGGTTACAATGGAGTGTTTAATTTAGTATTCAATCGGTCGTTACATGACGAAAATTCATTATCATTATAAAAGAAAATTAATATTTTAAATTTTCTTACAATCACTTTATTTGACTATATAGTTTCAGAACACAGTTCCTTCTTCAGAAATAAAAATGAAATGAACAATTTTTACAAACTGTAGCAACAAGGTAAACATTTTCAGATACTTAACTGGGATCTAATTATATTGTAAAAACCTAAAACAATAAAATTATTTTTGAATTGACAAATTATACAAATTATTTAACTCATAGGTAGACAAAATATAACATTTGATGAATGACAGGCAATGAAAATGGGACGAACCTTAAAGTGTGTTTAATGTTGAGATTATGTCCAAAACCCAAAATTGAGTTTGTTTAAGTGTAAGGATAATCTCTCAAAACTGAATTCCAACGATCCTAAAACCCCACTAACAAATTACTTTAATCGAAAAAATGAGAAAAAATCGAAAAAATACTGTTAATTTATATAAATTAAAAAGTTTGTGGTTAGTTACTAGCTTAGTCAATAGTCCTAGAACCAAACTTTAGGTAGATAGATTGTAGAGGCATATTACAATATATACCATATTAATACTGACTGACTGAGTGCAGTAAAAGACGTACACAGCATAACTTGTGTACGAGTCTTATACAGCGAGACATGAACCTGACCGATTGACTGAAAAAACGTAACGAGGTCATTCTATCACTATATTTTACTGCTCATATATTTTTTTCAATATCGGTCGCTTATATGTAAAATCGATTCTTAAGGAGTAAACTTCAAAAAAATCCTTACTCCGAAACATTTTTCCAAATAACCAAATGGATTCAAAACAAATCGATTGTGAAAATTTCCAAAAAAAAAAGGAATGCGCCATTTTTGAAGTTGATAGTACCTACTCGACGTATATTATATTCGAAAATAAAATATGTAGAAGTTTGTTAGTTGGAGTAATTAATGCAGAGAATCAACTCTCAACACGCTCAATGTTTTATTGTCGTATATATAATAATATCATCTCACCCTAATTTTCTTTTAAAATTTCCATATTGGGTTTTCGTTGGTAGAAGTGATCGTATTATATATATATATATATATATATATATATATATATATATATATATATATATATATATATATATGTATATATTTGACGACACCATTTCATTAAACAATCGTTTTCCCACTTGTGTGGTAGCAGCGTGCTTTCGCATCTTAAAATGTTCATCATCACTTTGGTAACGCGAATGAAATTGTATGAACGAAAAAAAAAAAATGTTTAAACACTGTTTGTATTTCTCCTACTTTTGTTGAACACTTCCATATGGTACGCACATAATAAACAGATCTGCAGGATGATGTATGTGGTGACATTCGTGTCACATTTTTATTTCGTAATTTTCCCTTGAAATTTAAGGTTTTTCAATTCGTAAAAGTAATTACGTCAAATTCTCTCCACTTGGCGTAGATAGAGAGATAGATTGTAGAGGCTGCCCTGACGGCTACACTTCGACCATAAGGTCCATTGTGATGCCTAAGGATGTGAGGATGTGAGTGGAAGGAATTTTTGTGTATAGACTAGGGATTGGTAGCAGCTATGATAGGAACTATGCCGATATTCATCTGGAGTTCGTGAAGGAAACTGCAGAAAACCTTCTCAAGCATAGTCGGTTATTCCGTTCTTGTCCATACGCCGACAGTTTAGTCAATTAACCGCCCCGTTTTTTTTCTTAATAATTGACAAACTGCCAATGTCGGGATTCCAAATAGCCAAAGTAGACATACTGCGCAGACATAACGTCTTAGACCGCTCGGCCACTTTGACTGACTTAACTCGTTTTTCTCGAATTTGATGCTACTCTTTTGGTGTGGCAATGAAGTGAAAGAGAACCAAAAAATGTTGAATCTCTCCTGGTCGACAAGCAAATTTGATTATCAAATCACATGCTATAGTAATCATTTTCTTTTATTTTGGATGAATTGACGTCAAAATAGTTGACTGCTACCGGTATCTCAAAAACCACACGCTTTTGAAATAATCTGCGTCTGTTTGCGAGAGACAGAGTCTTTGGAGAAAAACGATTTCTAAAGACGGACCGGCAGGAGACTTCAATCGATTGCTGTGTTAATTTATTTTTGAAATGTTATATTCTTGTGAAAATAGTCTTCCCTTTGTCGAAAATCTAATTTGATTCCATTTCAAGAAAAAGCAAAAAATTGTAAAAAAAAGGAAACATTGCCACATATGCCAAACAGACAGGCATTAGTCAAAATAGATACAAGTCAATTTTTTAGACTTATGGATTATTTCAGACCCAAATTTCAAATTATTTTTGGAAATCTCAAAAAATGAGTCGGCCGGGTATTTGTTTATACTTCACCGATTTGTTTATAAGAAAGGCAAAATAATGCAACTCTTAAAACACAGTGCAGGAAAGCAAACGCTCCATCATAATGGAATACAGTTTGATTAACGACCTAAAGGAAGCCGAACATATAGAAGTCCAAAAGATAACGAATAGAGGCTACGGGTTTTGTAAGAAAAATTAGGGTAGAACAATGTACCACAGGTCTCCGAGTTAAAAGAAAGCATTTAGCAGACCAAACCCTTAAACATAACCATGAAAGAGAAATAAAACACGGAAGTCGAATAGTATTTTTTCTGACTAAATAATTCAAAAGAAAAAATGTACTTTTTTTTTTAAATATAAATTTTATTCAGTTTTTTTTCTATAATTGAATAAATTATACAAAAACTATCTGTTTTTTTTAATAATACGGAGAAAAAAAAATTGTTGTAAAAATTGTGATTGTCCCAAAGGGTATTACATAAATTATTATGAACAAACAAACCAAATATATATAAATCATAAATACATAAGCTAATATCATATCATATAATATCACATATATATAAGGGTAGTTACATACATGCACACGTTACATTACAAGAGAGGGTAGTTTTCTATTTGTACACCCTCACTCACAATGTTTAGTATAGTTGTGTTACATAATGTTTTTTAATCACACAATTTCTGTCACCAGAGCAGTTAAATATTTTTATCTAATATTTATCATTATATGTGCATATAATATATACATATATATAGTTTTTAAATAAATATATACATACATACACGGGTCCTTTGGGGGCTAAAATTATGTACCACTTTGTGTATTGTAAGGGGGTGATATGATATTTATTTTAATCTGAAATTAAAATACCACAAATATAGCTAATTTCATTATAGGAAATGATTATTATTCTATTTGTCTGGACAAATAGAAAATAGAAAACTAACGCAAAAAAAAACTAACTAAAATAGTAAACTCATATTACAAAAATTACGAATTCATACATCTTAACTAATTTCTGAGCAGTTTATGCGAACTGAATTTAAATCGAACATGACGAAACAACGAGATGTTCAATGTTAGAGTCGCCATCTCAAAATTCTGAAAAGTCGGGAGATCAACATATACTCGTATTATGTCGATCTTGTCTGGAGATCGGGAAGTCCATATATTATTTAGTAAACTGGGTAGTGGAAGATTTACCGAGTAGGCAAGGTAGGTGGAACTGCCTAGGGGGAAAATTTCGATCGTTTACACTATAAATATACCATTACTTTGGTGATCAAATATATAATTTTTTATTTGAAAGCGTATAAGCCTGATACATTCTCGAGTCATTGAAAATTTATTTGTTTATAATATTCTCTTTTTTCGTGTTAATATATCGAAAAAAGATTAACTCGGGAAGTCGGAAGATTGACCTTCGAATCGGGAGGCGGGAGAAACTGTACGATTTCGGGAGTCTCCCGACGAAATCTGGAGAGGTGGCAACCCAATTCACTATTTAAAACTAACCAATTTATGTTATAAATTAAAAATGGTAGATGTTGCGCAATATATTGCGATTCCGACCGATTTGTTTCAAACAAATACACCATCAAATTGTTTGTGCAAACACAATTGCTGCGCAAATAGCTTGATCATGTATGGCAGCCTTAAAAACTCGTGCGTACATTATGAGATAAAAATCAATGTCAATTACTACAAGTTTCTATGTTTAACAAAAACAACAACAAAAAAAAAACATTTCCAATATAATAATAATCTTTACAACACTCGACGACACGACTACAATGACAAATACATTAGTTAATAAAATATAATTATTTTATGTTAATAAATGTTATAAATAAATAAATAAATAAATGTATTCCTTATTGTGTGGTATGAAATTAAATTTTTATTTTTATATTTGTACAAAAATTATTGTTTTACAATTTAATTACTAATTAGAGTCAATTGTCAAACATAAAAAAATTAACTAAAACAATGTGAATGATTATATAGCAATCGTTCAAGTGGAGTTTTGGATGTGCTTTGCTGATGGTAGGACAAGCAGTGCCAATTTTATTTTGGATTAAATTTAACTCAGAAACGATAGTGACACTTGCCTAGGCAAGTGTCTCCTATACTAGGCAACCATGTGACACTATCCTAGGCATTCACTTGTCTAGGCAACCCTGTGAGAATCTGATTCGACAGCCAAGAAACCACCCCTCAAATCTTTTATCGCGCATAACTTTTTTTTGTATCTCATTACACGATATGTTTTACAGGAGCAATTATAGACGATGTTTAAGCCTCTGTATTTCAGAAACCAAGAAATGTATGATGGTCAATTTAAAAAACGTAGCGTGAGCCCACCACCTGTAAAATAAATATATATACCCAATAAATATATACTAATAATTTTCTCACTTTTGTTAAAAAAACTTGATCCTTACATTGATTTCACTACTTTTGCAAGCGAACATTTTTGTTTTTGCTGGGATATCAATACTTTTTGTATGCGAAAACTGGGTCCCTATGCCATTTTTGTTTTTTTTTGTCGAACAATGATTTCTAGAAAAACACATCAATACTTTTTTTTCATAAAATTTTATTTCCAGCAACTTCTATATGAAACATTTTTTTCATATCTAGTGTGTATAGGTCATTAATTTGTGTTAAGCAACTGAATCCTAAAAGTATGTCACTCCGTCAATGCCGATCGACTTATTTACATAAAAAATAAACAACACTAACAATAAAACTCAAAGATAATTTATTAATTAGTTTACACATAAAATATGCTTTAATTTTTGTTTTGTACAAATACTAATCGTTGTCTTTATCATCCAAACATTTGACACTAAGTCTAATAAGGTAATCAGATCTATGTGATGGCTCTAACCTTCTAGAAATGAGGGTTTTTAGCAAGACCATACCGACGGGTCTTGGAGGATAATGATCTAGGAATAGAGGAAAATTTTGAAATTTAATGAAAGTTATCACAAATTATAAACTTAAAATCACAGAAACATCACTGGACTCAACTCAGATTACAGGAGTCCAACATTTAAAAACAAATCTCTGCACGGAACGAGTGAATCTTAAACAGATCGGTTTCCTTTTATCGTTCCGGATATTTGTATATTTTTCCCCTGGCTGTTCGCGGTTGGGTGGTCCAAAAACACTGTTCTCGTTTAAAATAAACTTACACAAAACCATACATATAAAAAACGTTTTTTTTTTTAATTTTTTTTTCTCTTGTATGTAAATTTGCGCCAATTTATCCATTGTCTTTCGGTTATATTATACCAACGGAAGTGACTAGCTTTTACTTAATTTAACATTTAAGTAATATTCTGATCAAACATCAGTGCGGGACATCAGAGCGTCAGTCTAGATTGGCGGAGGACGTGGGTTCGATTATCTCGAAATAGTATGTTAATTTTTAAGTGAAACTTTTTGGTCTTAGACACTAGAGATCTCGGTGCACCAAGGTGCGTGTACAAGCCTCGCTACGGGTCTAGTTTTTAGTAAATATTTCTCAATGATGATGGTATACTGATGAAATGACTTCATGAATATTTAGGAGTCGATAGTAAGTCAATTAATAATTTGATACAGCATTAAATTATCCAATTTAATATTCTCCATCTATATCGAATAAACGTGATAATAATTTATGCAATGAATTAATTTCAAATAATATATTCACACCAAAATAATAAAACAAATATAATATTTATATTAAAATTTGCATTACAATACATCTTAGTACTAGTCAGGCTCTCTGCTTGCTATATATATATATATAGCATATATATATATATATATATATATATATATATACATATATATATATATATATATATATATATATATATATATATATGTATATATTTATAATACATTGTAGTGATTTTAGTTTTTCCCCTATATTACAACAATAGATGTGTATATAAATGAGAAATATTTCTACATATGTCCTTTATATAAACTAAACTACAGTATAATAACCTTACACATGATACAAGCAAGCCAAGGGTGGATATAGAGTAATAAGACTGTGTGATATTTGTAATAAAAACCTAATACTATACATATATATATATATATATATATATATATATATATATATATATATATATATATATATATATATATATATATATATATATAAAAGTACTAAGTTCAATTAAAATAAAACCATATTGGTAAAATGCAATCACTACTGTTCTAAATCTGACTATAACAATAATATGTTATCGTTATTTTATTTCTTTCTGGCTCTTGACCTCCATATATAGAGACTATAACGTAGTATGTCATGTAGAGGTTATGTTTTTATGTCGTTAATCGATGCGGCGATTGTAGGTTAGGTGCCACACAAGGATCCACTATTCTTAAACCAACTGTTCACGAACAGCAAGAGAGATTTGACATAGACCGATTATAGTTCCGGGAGATCGTCAAAGAATGGCTGACTCATGTGTGTCTGTCTTCTCCTAGAAAGAGAAGGAGCGTCATCACGACAGAGAAGTTGGGTAATCGTTTCCTCTTCCTCCTCCTTCGTTGTATTCATGCGCTCATCATGTTTGACTAACTGGGAAAGAAACTTTTTTTGTTTAAAAGCTTTTTATTAAACTTAAAACCTCGCTACGAGAGATGGAATTTCGAAATATTCGGTGATATAGACATTTGGTGGAAGTGTCGATAAATATCTGAAGTAGTGGAATCGATGGGAACGATAAACATTTAAAGTAGTGGAAGCGGTGGAAAATATCATTGAGATTTTTAGTCTGAAAATGACGGCAGATATAACAATAAAACGCGAGTGGTATCAAATGCAAGAATATGTTTCATTCCGTTTTGTCTAAATATCCTGAATAAGACGAAATATTTACATACTTCAATGATAATTCTGTTTATATAGAGGTGATGTGATGTTCCGCAACAAGATATACATATTTTAATTTCATTATACAAGCAAGTGAACACCAACAAGAGAAAAAAAACAATAATATTATTATGGTGTGTCAAAGTAACACCACCAATCCGATTCAATCCGATCCGATGATGTATCATTATTTTAATATGACTTTATTAAAATATCTTTTATTATTCGATTTGTTTTAAAACACATAAAGAAGGGGATGAAGCCGCACTACTGATGAGGGGTCATGTAAGTTTGTTTTAATGTATGTATTTAAGGGAAATTAACATATAATTTTAATATGTATAGTACTTTTAAATTGATATTTTAAAATTGATTAAATTTCATTTTTTTGGAACTAATTAAAATTAAATGTTTACTGGCACGTTTTTACTACAAAATAGAGTAAAAATTGTTTACCTTTGTATCACGTGTAGGATAAAAGGATAAAATTCTCTGACAAAGTCCTTTTGTCATGAGTCATAACTTCAGGAAAAATGTACTGAAATCCTAGTTATTCAAATAATATTTGGCCAATAACAAACTTGACCATACTTTTTAGTCTAATTTCAAATTCGCTCCAATACTTAGATCAGTTTTTGTATTATACCTAAATACGTATTTCGACTTTTGTAAAACTGTCACCAAATTAGCAACGAATAACATATCCTGAGACAATATAAGAGTAATTTTAATAAGAGTGATGTTAACAAGAAAGTAAATTAAATGAAAGTAAGTTTAACACGAGTAATTTCAATAAAATTTATTTTATTTATATTTATTTTGTTTAATTTTTATTTATTTTTATTTTTGTCTATTGATTTCGATTTTCTATTAATTGTCAAAGAGTAAATTACAACTAGCTAATTTATACTGATGATGAGTACTTTGTAGTCGAAATACGCATTCATAATACAAAAACTGATCTAGGTATTGGGACAAATTTGAAATTTTAGTTCAAAAACCTAGAGTTCTCATTTATTATCATTTGATAATCCGAATACTTACCTTTTAGCTCTAGAATACTTATACGAAATTTCAGCTCCTTATCTCTTTTCGTTTTTGAATTATTGTGCTTACGGACGGACGGGCAATTTAGTAGAAATGGACCAATTAAGTCATTTTTTCCAACTCCTATACCAACATGTTTTTTCTGCGACCAACCGTTATAAAGTCGTGACTAAACTTAACATACCCTGGTATATATTATATACCGGGTATAAAAATACACACATATTACTTACGCCTAGATACTGGTATTTCGATTGCGATGCAATCATCAGTAGGTAGTAGGAAAATTCCGTTTAACACATTATAGAAACTAAAGTTTTATTTCTCTTTCAAACCATCATATAACAACAAACCAATGACAGAAACAATATTATGGTCAAACTAACATATATTTAATTTCAAGCAATGAATTTAACACATCAATCACTTAGTCATGACTGCCAGTGTTCTTCCCACCCTTCTTCATTGGACACACAATTTCTCTGGTAGTTAGTTTTTTTTTTCTATCTCCGATGTCATTATATTTATTAAATAGAAAGTTTAACCATAACATTGCAACAGTAGTAACCTTCTCTAATGATTATTTGATTAAACCCAATGAATCTGTAGCTCCATCCAACTTGACACATTCGAACCAGCGAACCTTGCCTCTGGTTTTTAAATGATAGGTTTTATATTTATGTTGTGATTGTTTTAATCTTATTAGGTTTTAGAAAAAGGGGAATAAAATTACTACCTTGACTATACAATTTAGTATATGTTATAGATTTCTTCGATGTCCAAAATCAAGTTTTGAAATTTAGTTTGGACTTTTTGGTCTACGTGACTGTGTCTACAAACGATACCTTAGATAGATACATCTTGGGGTCTAAAAAGTATTGCACTTCGACCTTACGGTACATTGTGCTCTCCCTTCTACCTCAGTGCGACGAGATTCGCTACTCCCATATGTTGGCAATAGCCTGGTACGATACCTTAGGGAGGAACTAGTCCTAGAACATTCAATTCAGTAAGTTTCCTTTATTTCAAGATGGTTTTCAGTTTTTTAGCTGTTGTCAAACGCGGGTCTTCAAATATTTCCAAAGACCAACTTGTGTACTATCGAGCCAATCTAGATAGCAAGACAATATACCCAAAATTAATGTAACTACGCACCGCTTCCAAGATTCTAATGACACTTCGACCATAAGGTCCATTGTGATGCCTAAGGATGTGAGGATGTGAGTGGAGTGGAAGGAATTTTTGTGTGTAAGACTAGAAATTGCTAGGATATGCGGCTGCAGCCGACTCTGATAGAAACTATGCAGATATTCATCTGGATTTCGTTTTTTCGATTTTTTTTTAATAATTGACAAACTGCCGATGTCGGAATTCGAACCCATAACCTTCCAGTTCCAAGTAGACTAAACGTCTCAGATAAAATGCCTTAGACCGCTGGGCCCCTTGGAAGAAGGTATGGTAATGTTTAGGGCTTTTAGTGTTGCATTACTTCCTCGGTAAAAATTTAGCAAAGAAATTGGCTTAGTCTGATTCCAAACAGCAGAATTTTTGGATGAGTTCGCCAATTGAAGAAGAAGCACTAGAATATTTAAACTTCATATTTGAAATTTGTATCACAAGACCTTATAAAAATAAACTTCTGGTCTAAGTGGACATCTGGCCTTCTGGAATATCATTTTCCGAGTCTTCTGGAAAAAATTGATTCCATAAATGTTTTTGAACTGTACTCAATACTATTGTATTTTTGGAATCTGCGTCATCCAAAAAGAACTGTAAGAAATTTATGAATTTCGCTAGAATATATATTTCACTTACCTGTGTCTATACTTCAGAACTAAAATACTTACCTCAAGAAATTCTGAAATTCCAAGAAAAAATCACAGGGTATTTTTTTTTTTTTTTAAAATAAAAACTCGTAAAAAATTATTGTGAATTAAAATCAATTTTTTATGTAATTTTTGTTTTGATTTTTTTGTTTGTTTGTAGTATTTTATTATTTTGACTAGATGTCTGAAAATTTGAATATGTTTTTTGTTTTTTTTCCATTTTTTAAATTATAAACGATATGCACAGTTTTATTAATTAATTAATTAATTTTTTTTTTGTTTTAATAATAATTATTACAATATTTTTTTATTACTAAATAATTCCAATATTTATTTATTTTTTATATATATTATTTCATAAACCTAAAAATATTTTTAATTATTTTTTTTGCATTTTAAAATAACCCTAATTTTAAAAAGTGTTTTGAGTTCCCGAAACGAAATCTATTCGAAAATTTTCGACAAAATAAATGTTCGAATAAAATTTGGTTCATTTCAAAAACTCTGTAGTACTTCAAATATAATATATTATACAAACCTGACCCTTTAAAAAATTGGAAGAATTTATTTTACACTGAATGATTAGTTTTTTTTTACAAACAAATTGTTTTTTTTGATATTTTTGAATGCGCTGTTCGAAAGAATTTCGAGACTTTCTAATAAAATATATATAATATGTTTGTTGAGCATTTTGTTTAAAATTAATTTTGAAAATTTTTTGTATGAAGATATGTTGTGTAAAAATTTGTCTGGGATACTTCACTTTTGTTTCTTTTTGTACGGTTTAGTGTGAGATCAAAAATTAATTTCTAATTAGTCGTAATTATTGATTGCACGTGTTTTTGTTTATTTTAAAATATATTTACATTTAAAAAAAAGTTTATATTCTTTGGTTTATTAACAATTTAAAATTTATTCTAAAAATTGGGGGACTCTGAAAGGAAATGAGGACCCTATTGTAATGCAAATTTATTTGGTCATACATACCTTAAACAAACCTTAAATTCAAGAGATCGCTCAGGTGGTTAGTTTGGCCATTTGATCAGTCCATGTGGCCGCGCGGTCTAAGACGTTATGTCTGCGCAGTATGCCTACTTGGAAACTAGGACGTTATGGGTTCGAATCCCGACATCGGCAGTTTGTCAATTATTAAAAAAAAAAGGGGCGGTTAATTGATTAAACTGTCGGCGTATGGAATGAAATAACCGGCTATGCTTGAGAAGGTTTTCTGCAGTTTCCTTCACGAACTCCAGATGAATATCGGCATAGTTCCCAACATAGTCGGCTGCAGCCGTATATCCTACAAATTTTTAGAAAATAATTCCTTCCACTCCTCACATCCTTAGGCATCACAATGGACCTTATGGTCGAAGAGTAGTCCATCTAGGGGAGTCTCTACAACCTATCTATCTATCTACCTTGGCAATTCTAATTGGACAAAAGCAACTTTCGAATTTTATGCTCAGGATTTTTTGTGGAACTTTAACAATACACCCACTATGACATTCCTGGCTCGATTTTAGGTAATTTGACACGACTATCCCTTAAAAGATTAGTTATTTGGGGCAATATGTTTAAAAAAAATTCCCATGCGAAATGTATTTTCTAACAGAATTGTTTCTTACGAAATAAGTATCGAAAAATATAATTTTTCCTATGAACTTGCACCCGTATTTTAACTGTTCAAATTTTGAAGGTTAATCCCCAGGAACCCGCTCTAATTCCAGGAACCCGAAAGACGTAATCAGCCTCTATAAGGCATTAGTATACATAAATAAATAGATTTGCCCTAAATCCTGGAACAATTATTTACATTTTTTTCATTCGCATTTCGACTACAAAATAGTCATCTTCAATATGAATTAGCTAATCGTGTTTTTTCTCTAGGGAGTTATGTTATTGATGAGACAATCATTTATAATGTCCAGCTAGATTTTGAAAAGGAATTACTGAGCGTTGACTTTAAAATAACCTATTATTTTAGGGGGGTTTTCGCAGTTCTAAATTCAATTTTGATCCTAATATACTCACCATCCTTTCAGGGTCCCACAAAGTGTTTAACTAAAATTAAAATTTTAACTAAAAAATAATTTCTTGTTTTAAATATTGCTTCTATAAGTACATAATTTTTTTGTTTTTCATTATTTATAATTATTTACAAGAGGGAAAAATATTCTTTAGAAAAAAAAACATACAAATTTAAAACGTTTTTCATATTAAATAAAATTTTGATATTAAATAAAATTTTGTAAAGTGGTCTGCCATTTTGATTTTAAAGTAATTTTATCACGTGTTTAGGAGTTATTTATAATAATAATAATAATAATATAAGCAGTAATAAATTCTTATCAGTGCTCTCTATAGTGATAACATAAATTCAATTTAGAAAATAATATAACAAAAAAAAAAAGGTTTTTTTTTGAAAAAAAATTTTTTTTTATTATGATTTCAAAACTGTTGTAGTGGTTTTTATCATTTTGAAATGCTATTGGTTGGATAAAATTATTAATTTTTTATTAAAATATAATGCTCGCAGAAATTTGTACTCGTTTTGCTATCCCTTTTCTTTGCTCACAAATTTTCAGTCTTTTTCAATAATAGTTTTTTTTTTTTTGAATTTTTTGTTGTGTGTTTTAGAATAAATACATATTGCGCATGTCTGTGTGTGTATATATATATATATAGATATGTTTGGAGGGATAAATATTTAGATTGACGTAAGAAAAAATTGCACTGCAAAATTAGGAAAAAAATCTTGTTCCAAATTTTTTTTTTTGATCATAGATGTTTATACTAAATCTGGATCGCTAACAACGCTCATTTATTTTTCTGGACTGCCGTTTAAGCATGCCGTCAAGTTGCGTTCATGTTTAATTTTATACGGGCAAATTTACCAGAACGTTAAAAGACACAGTGAATAAAATTTCTTAGGAGTTCTTGAAAGACAGAAGACTTCCTGACCCCTCATTGAGATCTTGAGACGTCAAATGAGACCGTTTTTGATTAAAGTTTTAGAATTCCATTACTGTAGTCTTCTATGCGAAAATAACGTCAAACCATTTTTTACAGAACCTTCAGAAGCTAAAATCTTGTAAAATCGAAAAATTTTGATATTCATTTAGCTTTTTTGGAATAAGATTCGAAAGAGATCTGCGTTAAACCTGATAATTAGTTGAATTCCACGATGTTTGAGTCTGTAAATAGGTCAATTTTCATCGTAGGGACATTATTTCTACAACAATTAAGACTCCAAAATATATGAAAAGGTTGGCTGTTACGTCAGAATTGTCTTTGGTGTAGCGGTAAGCACGCTGGACTAGATATCCTGAGGCCCGAGGTTCGATTCATGGTTGATGAGTTAATTTTTTCATATCATTATTTAATTCTCCAAAATATTTTTATATTATACCTCTAAATTATTGTAAATTTGGGAGATCATATAAGCGGGTCTCCATCTGAGAAACTAGGTTAGCGATCTAAGATTTAATATACACATTTGTGTTTCAGACTGATTGTTGTTTTTTTTTTTGAGTATTAGCACGGGTATTTTGTTAAATAAATATTTACAAGACACGTCTCTTAAATACAAAACTTTCTGGTGTTTTCTACGTCCTAATTATTTTTGTATTTAAGATTTTGCCCGATAAAGTAGGGTACATTTTTTGTTGTGTTTATTATATATACAATTTATTTGACACATTACTAATAGAAGTTGTCCTACTAAGTAAATAAATTAATTATTTTTTTGTAAAAAATAGGTTTTATTTTATTTTTAACTTTTTTTTTTTTTGGAAATAATTTTTTTTTATTGTCCGGAAATGAATTATTCTAAATATTTTTTGTTCCTGTTTTATAAATTATTACAAAAAAAAAAAAAACGATTTTTTTCTCTCAATTACTATCACAAGGTTTTTTGAAAAATTTGAATAAAAAAAAAAAAACAGAACAGAAAAAGAAAAAGAAAAAGAAAATAAAATAAAATCTTACTGCGCAGTCTTCCATAAATGTCTTTCTCAATTTTCAAAACTGCGAACATCATATCGACACACGGTGGGATGAAGAGCGAAAACGTAAATTAAACAGGAGTGTTGTGTTGATACAGCTTGGCTACGATTGTGAAATGTGAAACCCTCAGGAATTTTTAACCACTTTGATCTAAACATTGATCGTCATTGGCCTCCGCATCGTGATGGGAGGCGGACTCGAGATCTCAGCCAGGCCGTTCTGGACCCACAGTTGTTCCAGCATATTGGCACGCAGATAGACCCACTGATCCTGATCTACTAACTGGACTCACACTGGAATAAGAAAACCCTGATGAATGTTGTTTAGCCTTTAATCTTAATGATGCAATACTTGACGTCATGGCCGTACATGGTTCAGTTGCAGTTCGATGATGGTACATGCTGTATGGATTGGTGGGTGTGGTGTATGGGCACGGTTGGACACCCGTCACAACACTACCCGGTGTGCCAGTTAACATGGAACCAGCTGATGTCATACCGGCAGCGGCCGCAACACTTGTGGCTGCAGCATTAAAACAATTTACAGCGGGATTTTGATGATGATTTGGCGGGACCACTGGCCAGGGAAAACTTTTTGTACCTAATGGACTGGGAACTTTACTTGCCCATTGATTGTATGAATATGATGAGTATAGATCTGGATCGGCAAATGGCTGCATTAAACCATTGAATTGTGTCCCAAAACCATTTTTAAATTCAGCAGCGGCTGCGGCAGCATTCATGGCGTTGCGTTCACGTTTACGCCATTTGGCACGGCGATTTTTGAACCATACCTGTGAACAAAATACCATAAAATAATATCACACAAAATAAAATACTTATTTAAAAAAAAACTTTCAAACTTTACGATTGCCAAACATTCCTGAATGAAAATAAGGCTTTGAGGCGGAACTCAAAGAGTGGCCTCACTCTTGATTTTGAATTTTCTACCTTACATACGCCAAAAGCAAGCATTGAATCGAAATTTCCTAAATAAATTTGAATTTTCAAGGATACAAATTTATAGTGCTCAAAAAATAAATGCGGAAATTATTTCAAAGCACTACAAAATGAAAAATTGGCAAAGACTTTTGAATTTGCAAAATACCAAGTTCGTTAAGGGGCCAAATCGGACATGGTAAAGGAGCATTTAGAGGAAGGGGGAAACACAAAATTTTTAGTTACTCTAATATTTACGCATTAATGTTGAAAATTAAAATCATAAATATCTCCGTACCTATTAGAGTTCTAGAAGAAATGAGCAGGTAATGAATTGTAGTAAAGTTTAAATTTTCTACAACTTTACTTCTTATACATTTTTCAATTTTTCTAATATTAAGAGAGATATTCTATTCTCTCAATTCTTCTTGATCGATTCTACCCATTAACGAACTTCACCTTCAAATATCAGATATGAAATTACATTTTGATCACATTAAAATTGTGACCGTTAGAGAGTGTATAAATACATGGAAAACATTTATTTTACTGCGTCCAATATAGTTGAATATTTTTAGTTTCCGAAGCATCACGAAAAAGGTTTTGATTGATAAAAGTTAATATTTCTATAGCTGGGCAAAACATATACCAAATACCGAACATTTTTCCCCACATTTTGCTCAGCTCTAAATCTCTAAAATCACGTACAAACCATGTATTGTAGTATAACTAAAAAATTAATAAATTTTCTCCTTCATAGTTCATATTTCATGTTTGAGTGTGTTTCCATACAACGAGTGTACTGTACACCACATCACCACATATATGAGCACATTACTGTACCCCCATTTTACATCATGGGGGGTCGTTTCGTTGTCACATGGTCGTGTGTGTGTCACAAAGTTAATAAAGTTATATAAATGACCATTCATACTATACGTATGGGTGTATGTGTCGTCTATCTGTATATTCTTGTTCTAAGTTCCTAGTATATCCCTGAATACACCAGGAACAATAGAGTATTGAAGCATACATACATATATATTTGAGACCCCCTCCTGCGTGATCGTGGTTCATTTAAAATGGGCACACCACACAGGTTCAATATTATATGTTTAATAAACTCATTTTATTGTATATTTTGGTTTGCTGCGAATTTCAATTTAACTGAAGTTATTTAAGGGTTTAATTATTATAAGTATTAAAATTCATTGACTACATTGACTTTTGCTATTAGAGATAGTAGGTTTTTTTGTCAGATGAGGGACTAGAACGATTGTCGATATTCTTTTATTAAATTTCGTAAGTCAATACGTGACAAATACGTTCGATTACAATATGTTATCGAATAAATATTTAAAAATTTATTTAAAAAACTAGTAATCGTTTAAAAACATGCTTTTATTAAAAAACGCATTAAAAAGTAAAAAAAAAGGTGATATTTAGGAGCTCTTTGGTTACATTTCCTTGAGGGATAGATAGATAGATTGTAGAGGGTGCCCTAGAGGGACTACACTTCGACCATAAGGTCCAATGTGATGCCTAAGGATGTGAGGATGTGAGTGAAAGGAAGGAATTTTTATGTATAGACTAGGAATTGGTAGGATATGCGGCTGCAGCCGACTATGGTAGGAACTATGTCAACATTCTTCAGGAGTTCGTGAAGGAAACTACAGAAAACCTTCTCAAGCATAGCCGGTTACATCGTTCTTATCCATGCGCCGACAGTTTATTCAATCAACCGCCTCCTTGTTTATCCTAATAATTGACAAACTGCCGATGTCGGGATTTGTACCCATAACCTCTCAGTTTCTAAGTAGACAAGGTTTCTAAGTAGGTTTTCAAAATGTTACGATATCATTTCCAAAAAAAAGTTCAACTTCAATCAATATCTCCTGAAAAAATCAAGTTATTTGATTTTCTGAAGGGATGAGTACTGTGTGTTGAGGATCTGAATTTATAAATTTCAAATAATCCGTTACATTTAAAAAAATGGTATCGAAACTCCATAAGAAATTCCAAATTTTCCGAGTCTTATAATTTGTTTTTGAAATGGCTGGACAAAGGACAGAGAATAGAGGACATTGCATATTGAAGGACATTGTATACAATAATAAAGACATCAATTTTGAAAAATATATAAGAATAAAATCATGTAATTTATATCGTTAAAAAATGCCACGTGACTTAACGGTATTTAGACGAATCGAATTAAGTGTAACGAATTAATTTATTTTAACATTATAAACCAATAAATATATCATTATTCACACTGAACACCAAATTTTGTTCCCAAATTGATCTACAAAAAAATAAAATTTTGATGTAGATCCATGATTTTCCAAAAGTTTTTGGGTTCAAAAATTGCCTATAAATAATACATAAAATATTCTGTTTTCTAAATTTATTTTATTTTGTATTTAAAAATGATTTTCGATAAGGTTATTTGCGTGGCCAACGATCCATCTAATTGTTTGCATTTAAAATGTAACCAAGCATTGCACCCACAACGAACGACTGGCAAGGATAGCAAGATATACGATCCAGTTGTAACATTGTGACGATAAACACGGTTCCAATTTAGTGCGCTGCACCCTAATGTTAATTTATCATATTTTTGTACGCATATTAATATGATTCTCAAACGAAAAACAAAATTGTTTTTAAAATTTAAGTGAATATTTTCTTAGAAATTTTAGAGCTCAACATGTGTGTTGGAAAAAATGCCTTTCATGTTCTGGAGTAACAGTTTTTGGCAAGGACTTTTGCTTTCAATTGCCTACTATCGTTTTACGCCGTTTTATTCATTTCCTTTTCGACGCTGTCATAGCTCTAGCATTCGTTCGGCACTGAACTTTAGGCTCGTTGGATTTCTTCCCAAGCGATATTTTGTCTGATATGCGTTCTTCATATATGATATGAAATCTTCAATTTTTCTCACTTTTCCTTCAAATAGTGCTTCGTAAGTTCTACACAATTATACTAAAATCGATGACCTAGCTAAACGCGTTTCCACGCCAACTTATAACTTCACGCAAAGCTAATTCGAACCGATTGACGGTGTGGTCTCAATCATTGTAAACGTATTATTAGTCTCGAAGTTATTAGCGTTTGAAATCTTACAGTATTAGGTCACATGAAGAAGGTTCGTCCGGCCACCAGTGTAACGAGCAAATAGAGTTTTCACGTCAATAATTACACAATGTTAAGAGGGATTGATTAAGATCGTAATATTGTTATCCCGTGCGAAGCGGATCAATTAGTTAATGAAATAAAAGATATGTTACAGTTTCGAACAGCTTTGCAATGTCGAAAGCTTTATAAATAGGTTTTGTAAACGACATATTTTCTGTAATAATAAAAATCAAAAAATATGATCAGACAACAAAAATACTAGAAAAGCAACTAGATACTACCACTGCTACTATCCTTGTATGAGAGCTTATTAAATAGCATATAAACTATTTGAAGTAGTACTATCTGAAGCACACGTATCACGGCAGTAGGTAAATACTATACACAAGCTTTAGTTTCATATTTGCTAACGAATAAAAACAGTATACCTAGCTAGGTAGGTTCTACAACCTAGGTACTGTTTGGGAAGATATACAAAATGTATTTTACTAAACTAAATACAAATGTCTAGGGTAGATAACTGAACTATAGTAGCAATCTTTACTACAATATACAATGCATGGCAACAAATTATTATTCAAGATAATACAGTCGTGAGCGAGTGAAACATCTATAGAAAATTTAGCAACATACATTTTGTACTATTGGCCACAGAAGTTGTGTCCAGCTTTCAAAATTGTATCTTGTTCATTCGGTTTTTGGGAAAATGTTTCAAATAAAAGTTATTCTATATATATATATATATATATATATATATATATATATATATATATATATATATATATATATATATATATATATATCAACAACTTTTATTCGAAACATTTTCCCAAAATCCGAATGAATAAGACACAAAAAGTGTAATTCTGAAAGAAAGACACAACTTATGCATCCCGTAGTAAAAAATGTAGGTTTTAGAACATTTTTCACTACCTGTAGAGTTGAAATTAGGTACAGGAATGTCTTCATCATTATTACTCCATATTTTTTTATCAAAGAACAATATTAGAATTACGAGCCACATTATCAATGATATCATGTTTGTGGGCTCGTAAACTTTGTTTATTAAATGTATATATTGATAAACCTGGGCCTGGTCTTGATACATTTTACTAACTCTGATACTAATGTAAATAATGGATTTAATGCTAAAGTCTTTCAAACTCTAATTTGGACGGTCAAATTCGCTCTCCATGATCAAATGTAGAATCAATCATTGGTTTTAGATACGATATATACATTTTATTAAAATTTTTAAAAAGAAGCATAACTTCTTACGTGCGTCCACATATACCTTTTGTTTTAGTGTCAGTAGACCTTAAAATGTAAAATTTCAATATCGATTATCAGCATCGAAAACCAATCCTCTATATAGAGGTAAAAATGTTATTTCAATATTTTTTTTCAATGTAAACAAAATTAACCAAATTTCCAGACAAAAAATATCGAATATTGAACAATAATTTATCAAATTCGAGGGTTTCACAACAACAAAAAAACATCAAAATATTCACGATATTTTCAATGGCGTCGTAAAAACAAATTTTTGTTTGTTCATTTTCATAAACGTATGAGAATTTAAAAATATGTTTTTTTTTTTTTTTTTAAATTTGTAATCGAAGCAGAAATTATTAATGATTGTAAAATGATACATCATCGCATGTATGTAAAAAAAAAAACATGTAATAATGTAATGTGTTTGTTCACGTACACGCTGTAACGCTTCCAAAAAAAGGAAAATTTCAATGCTTGAATGAAACTCCTTTTTGTGTCAAATATATTTATTGTATGTGCAAATAAAATTTAATATATCCAGTCTACAGTTTTGTTGAATTGGATTGAGTCCACAGAATGTTTATTTTACATACGATATCATCAATTATAAATTATATTACTTTTGGTGTTCTATAGCAAATGTCATGTTATTTGAATACTTCTACGACATCGGTTTTATTTAACACACATTCGCGTTGACTGTAATGAAATTCAAAAAGATTATTAATCAAATCAAAAGAGAACTCTAGGTTTTTTGAAATAACATTTCAAATTTTTGCCCCTATTCCTAGAACATTTGTTTGTGTTTTTGACCCGACTTCAAAAACGAGGATGGTTCTCAATTCGTCTGTATTTTACTTTTTAATGTTTGTTACCTCAGAACTTCGTCATTTATGAACCGATTTTGAATTTTTTGTTTCTTGTGTCAATTTTAGTTCACCTAAGCAAAAATTTTTAAATATATCTGTACAATTATTGTTATTTTTGGAGGCGGTGTCCAAATTTTATGTGAATTTCTCTATGCTGACACCGACTCCAAAAATAACAAAGTTTGGAATCTATAGTGAAAATAACTGCCACGAAAATTTGTTTTATTTCGTGACTTTTAATTCTTTTCTTTTTTCGAGTTAAATATTGGTTGGAAATAGTGCAAATTATTTGAATTGAAACTTATTTTATAATTTCTACGTTAAACCAAAATAGGATTTTTTTCTCTAACCTTTTTTCGATAAGAGACGGCGTTTAATGTGAGAAAAATCATTTAAAAAGTTACAAAAAATGAAAAAACTGCAATCAGAGTGTTTTTATAATATTTTTTTGAAATTTAAAATTTTAATCCCATTCCCCTGCTATTTTTGATGGGAAATTTCATTCAGTTCAGACAAATGGCATAATTTGAAAGATTTTTAAAAAATAATAAGATTATAAACAATATAACTATGCCTGAAGTAGGAGCCAACAGTCACTAATAAAAATACACTTTTATTTGGCACTATAGGTTTCAGATACACAATTTCTTCTTCAGACAAAATGATAAGATTTTCGACATTATTTTGCCTGAAGAAGGGCATTATTATGTTTCCGAAACTATAGTCAAACATTTATTTAATTTTAATAATTATAAGATCTATGATGCAATACAAAGCGTATGTAAATAATTGAAAGTCAAAATTGAATTTCAATTCAACTCAAAATCAAATAATCACACATTCATAGTTGACTAAACGCTCTGTACTTATTTCTTTAAATATTATATTTCGTCAAAGTATATAGAAGAATAATTTTTCTCAAATAACAAAAGATTTTCACATTTTCATGCACAACAAATGTGTGTAGGGAAAATCCACCATATTGTTGGTGTATTTTGTATATTATATTTTACGTATACATACATATATAAATAGTAATAGTGTTTTCCCCAAAAACAGGGGGAAAATTTTAAAGAAGGTTTCTCTCATGATGATCACATGATATAAACCCGCCTCCCCCGTGTATTTTCTCTTTGTTTGGTATCTCTATATATGTTTTGTCTGGATGTATGTGTGTCTATAAATGTGTTACCGCACCCCGCACACAGTCGTCCTACCATACACCTGACAGATACACATATACACACTCAAACACACACACACACACACACACACACGGACAATACAAAACAACGGAGAGATATCCCGAAGAGTATATAGCTCACTGTAATTGCTACTACTCTAGTCGCAGAGAGCTATATATATATATATATATATATATATATATGTTTAGTTTAATGCAACAACATGGCTTCGTCGATGTGCTTGCTCTGCTCAGCGAGACGGACAGACAGGCAGACATAAACAGACGGTCGGCGCAAGCAAGGGGATGTCTCGGGATCAATACCTGCACTGGAAATGCCGCCATAGCTTTCCCTTGGGAACATGCATACAAAATGAATGTGTATATATGTATGTATATATGTATGTATGTATGTATGTATGTATGTATGTATGTATGTATTTATATACAAAATAAACTAACTATACAGCAGTAGATAAGTGTGGCTATTATTACTATTATTTAGTACTTTTCTAGGAATTTTACAGGAATAATTTTTACAGGAATAATTTATTGATATTATTTCTCTTGTGTGTTGTCGATTCTGTCTGTGTCGTGTCTGAAAGTCAGTGTTTTGTTTTATGAATTTTCTTATCAAAGACGAGCAAAAACCCGTTGAAAAATGATCAGGGCATTCTTTTGCAATGTACGTAATTTGATTGTAGTAAACCAATTACTCAGTTTTTACGATTCCATAGAAATATATACATTGACAAAAAGAGCGACGTGTCTGTAATTTTGTGGCTTTTTCATGAAATGTATGAGTAAGTACCTCTGTTACTTTGAGGGAAGTATCATTATTCCTATAAGGACTCAGAAACCGGAAATTAGGCGTTTATTGGCGGCATATTAATGGAGTTTTACAAATTTCAAATCAAATACTCGTAATTTGTATCAATAAAAAATATTTAATCAACATAAATAGCGAAATAATGAAAAAGAAGTACCTACTTAAATTTTTCTTGCGACTCCAGAAAAACTACCAGAAGGTCAGAATTCCAAACGCCTTTCAAAATCAAAATTCAAAAAAATAATAATTATTTGACATAAATTTCTTATGCCAACGCCAGCTTTTTCTTCTAGTTTCAAATTAGGCTACGAGACTACATACACTCATCAAGTTAGACTCACTTATATGGCTTGAATTCAAAATTCGATGTTATATTAGCCGAATAAACACCTAGAACTGACTGAGGTAAACCCATTCGGGTTTAAAAGGTTGAAAGGCTTGGTTCGTAATTTGAAGTTGAAGCTATTTTTCGGTAACATCATGTTAAATAGTTTTAAATATGGTTAAACATTGTACATAACATTGTTAAACATTGTTGTTTGATATAACATTGAAACCAGATATACAATCAGAGATATGGTGGACCATTTTAACATTGAAATAAAATATGAGAGGCTCAATAAATTTAGTATTTACTCTACTTTTCCATAATATACAGTGTCAAAAGTAAATAAATAAATAATATTCCATCCCCGGAGAGTGTGATCTTCTTCACTCACAGAGGTAACAACTTTATCAGTAACAACAAAAAAAAAAACGAATTATGTATAACATTTTTATACCCAGTATATTTGTAAATATACAAGGTATATTAAGTTTAGTTCCGACTTTGTAATGCTTGAAACTATTGATCCTTGACCAAATATTCATAAAATGGCCTTATTCGGCCATTTCCGCATGTCCGTCCGTCTGTCCGTCTGTTCGTGAAGCCGATAAATCAAAAACGAAAAGAGATAACGAGCTGAAAATTTGTATGTGTGTTCTCGAGCAAAAAAGTAAGGTCAAGTCCGTTAATGGGTTCTTCTTCTTAAAATAAACAGCTTTTGTTTGAAATTTTTTTTCATAAAATCAATAGTTTTCTCATTGTGGATTAGATGTTCCTTGGAAAGCGAATTGTTAACAATTCGAATACGCAGAATAGAGAATATGCATGAAAATTTTTTTTCACATTTATTTTCAGAATATGAAAATACTGTTGATACTGTAATAATATTTAAAAACGAAATTAAAATCCAACAAATATCAAGGAAGCTATAAGCTTTTAAAGATTATTATCTGTTGCAAAAATACTAAAAACGGAGTTTTACGTGTATTTTAAATGGTGAAAGTGTAATATGACGTCACATAACATATCAAGAGCGCTATCACCCTCTTTGTCTAATCGAGAATTTCAATCATTCATATCTCGCTTATTTTTAAAGTTATTTAAAAAGTAATTTTACCTTGATATTTGTCAAGTAAACATGCTTCAATTCAAGTGAAAACAAAATTTTCATGCATATTCCCTATTGTTACCAATTCAATCACTGATATACAACTTAGTATATACTGGGTATTCAAACAATTAACTCAGTTAGTTACATTTCTTGTTGTTTTATTTTTATCATTTTAAACAAATTTGAAAAAAAATGATATTTTCTTCTATTTAAAGAAATAAAGAATTTATGTAAGTAAACACCTAAATCAACAACCGCTACAACCGCCGTGAGTTGTAGAATGTAGATGATGATGGCGGTGTTTTTTCAACAAAACACACACAAGGTTAAAAAAAAAAACATTAAAAAAATGTGTAAATAATGCGATACAATTTTTACAAATAAAATAAATATGTTTTCTTGATAATAATATTTAAAGCAACAAAAATATTAGTACAAAGTACTGCTAATGATTACATATAGAGGTTTATTACTTCTGTTTATCAGTTTGTTATGACATGCTGTGACATCAAATGTTTCATATCATACACATCAAGGATGGGAATCGAACCGACGGCCTCTGTCATTCCAAACCAACGCTCTGCTTTTGAGTTACAAAATGTTACGATTGTGGAATGCATATGATGTCTCAGTATCTTGATGACGATGTATTATTAATTTGTTTATTTACTATTTACATACTAGTCCAAGTGGACCAGCGGTCTAAGGCGTTATGTTTGCGCAGTATGCCTACTTGGAAAGTGGAAGGTTATGGGTTCGAATCCCGACATCGGCAATTATTATTAAGAAAAAAAAAGGGGTGGCTAATTGACTAAACTGTCGGCGTATGGACAAGAATGAAGTAACCGGCTATACTTGAGAAGGTTTTCTGTAGTTTCCTTCACGAACTCCAGATGAATATTGGCATAGTTCCTATCATAATCGGCTGCAGCCGCATATCGTACCAATTTCTAGTCTATACATCCTTACATTCTTAGGCATCATGTTGAAGCTTATGGTCAAAGTGTAGCCCGTCTAGGGCAGCTTCTAGCATTGTTATCTAGCATTGTAACTATTCGTAACATTTTTGGGAAAATGTTACGAATAAAAGTTGTTAGTATATTATAATAATAAACAACTTTTATCTGAATAATTTATTTTTCAAAACCGAATGACTAAAGCACAAATCAACTATAAAATTTTCAAAATTAACGAAATTTTGTGGCCAAGACGTGTCAAAAGTGGTGTTTTTTTCAAAATTTCATTGTTGATTTGTGCCGAATCGAATCGTTGTTTCGAAAAAATTGTTTAAGACAAAAGTTGTTAAGATATTTTTAAGACAAATAACTTTAAGTGGAGACTTGATTTTTTCCAAAACCAAATAAATTTTGGAATAAAGATCACCTTTTTTGAGGCCATTTGTAAGATTATAAATTTTTCTACTAATATAAAGCTAGTAGTTTAATTTTTTTTTTTAGAGAATAATAACCAATTTAATTTCTAATCGCTTCCACTACTTCCCAATGTTTACCAACACGCAACCGCCATAATTTATGATTGAAATTATGGGGGGACGATGAAATATTTGTTACTCCTCGATGAAGTTGGTATACCACCAAACGATTATCGAACTTTTATGTCTTAAATTTTACAAAGCTCAACTTATATGGAAAGCACTGTAGAATTATTCTGAATCGAAGACATTCGATCATACTCGACAACACAGATAGATCAGTAGAATAATAATAATAATAATAATAATAATAATAATATCATTTAATATTAATTAATTAATTAATGAAGAAAATAGAGATAGCCTAGATAGATATAGATAGATCCGTATACCTATATATAAAGAGCCTAAATGGAAATCCCTATGTTGACGTTAGTTATTAACTCGGCAACGTCCGTATAATATTATACAAAATACATAACAATATGTGTGTGAGTGTCTGATTATAGACCAACCAAACCAACCCCCACACAACCCCGAAACCATTCTTAGTCAACAACCTAAAACCTTCTGTTGTCGTTAGCTATAATAATGAGCTTTTGTTATAATAGGTGGAGAGGCAGGTGGTGAGACCTGTTTTAATAAACCTACACAGAGGTCAGTCCTGTCATAGCATCGAGGTAGGCAACTTGCTGTGACATAAAGATGGACATTGTTGATTATATTAAACTTGAATTATTTATCAAACTAGCACTAGGTATACACTATAAGCAAGGACCCTCTAAAACTCTAGCAGTGTGTGTGTGGTTTTACATGGAGCTTTTAAACGAAAGCTTCATCTATCTAACTAATGTCCGTTAGTAGTATGTTTAGAACCATACCACTTTATAATTAAAAGCAACACTATTTCAGGAATAGCTAGCTGCTTGGTTAGATGCATGAACAAAACCATCCTTCTTCCTACTTTAAAGTTGTTCCTTCTTGTGTGTTGTTTATAGCTTTGTTGTCTTGCTTTATTAGCTTTGCCTCATTTAATTATCGTATGTATTTGTAGCTTTGTACGACATAAAGGCCCCGGATGTATATTGGCTATATATATATATATATATAGTTAGTTGTATGCATTTAAATTATGTATATACTACACTTGGTGTGTCTCGTTTCGAGGTAAATCCTTCTATATACCTTTTTAGGTTAATGTCTATGTTAGAAAATTAATAATTGTTTTCCTTATGTATTCTCCTCTCTGTTGTTGAAGAATCATGTTTGAACTAAAGTTGAATGTTTTCAATTGAATAATTTTAAATTGCATTACTGGTAAATATTTTTCAAATAAATAAAAAAACTGGTTGACAAATTTTTTTGAAATTTAAGGGCTAGATATAGTACATTTATTTAATTTTAACAAAATCGTATATAATAAATATTTTCATTTTTTGTCGTAAATAAAAATTACATTAACAAATAATTACAAATTTAATTGTAATCGTTGATAAATTTGCTAAATGATCGATAAGAGGTTTTGAATTTTTAAGAAACACAATTGCAGAATTAAAATTTATCCTCTAGCACTTGTATATAAAACATTTTTACGAAGGTGTAATGCATTTCAAGTGATTGTGGGATAATTTGGGATATGCATTAAAAAGCGTATGCTACTAATTTTTCTACAATATTTATTAGCTGTTTAACCCCTTAAATATTAAATAAATCTTGCTATTTTCTACTGAATTAAACTTGACATGAATATTAAAATAAATATAATATTCCATAGAAAAATTAAAATACTAATAATTATAAAAACAAATTATAATGAATATATATCACTATTTAATCTTTGGAGTCATTTGCATCCACAATATCTATATATATATATATATATATATATATATATATATATATATATATATATATATATATATATATATATATATATATATATATATATATATATATATATAATGATATAACAACAAAGTTTTGTTATAAATAAAACATCATATACAACAATAAATAATTATAATTCATATAATTATTAGTTAGTTATATTTGCACACAATTAAAAATAAGGATTCTAAATCCATAATAAAGCCTCTATTGATTACATAACAAAGCTGATTTAATGCGTTAACATTTCAAACTGTATACCTACTGTTTGTTATGTTAGTAGTAGTCGTATTGTATATATGATGATACAACATTATATACATAGTACATACCTATCTATATCAATATAAAACAAGCTTTGTCTGTATGTCTGTGTGTCTGTGTGTCTGTTCGACTGTTATATAATATATAATATGCCAATCTATCAGAAGCGAATGAATCTATATTTTGACATACAGGATGAACAAAACGATTAATATTGTGGTGTAAACGAATTGATCAATTATTTTTAACAGCAATTTGAATCTTTAAAATGAAACCTATTGTTTTCTCGCTCGATAGAGCAAGTTGGAATACTGACGATCGTGACTTTTACGAAAAGTGCAGCAAGTGACTCCTATAAGAGTGCAAGTAAGAGTGCAAGAGTGTTACTAACTGATCAATGTAGTACCTAGTTTTCTGTTACTTTTTATGACATGTGAGAAAAATACTTGCAAAACTTCTCCAAAGTGAAAAGCAACAAAAAATGTATCTCTTCTTTGCCACTGGGTTCTGAATCTCTCGGTACAAGCAAATTTTTTATGATTCATACCTTTCAATTTCTTACAATGTATCCCGAAAGTTGTTCGATCAAGAAATACAGTATTTGTATTTATTATATGTAGGTATTTCTGAACATACTACTATTGCCATGAGCTTACACTTTCTCGGTTCAGCGATTTTTTCGAAAACAGGGTATTTGTATTCATTATCTTTGCGTGTTTTCCCAGTTTAAAGTGTAAATTGTCTTTGATAAAGTATTGATTTATTGAATAGCGAAAAAATATTATATTTTGCGTATATATTTGGAATTAGATGTATTTTTCCCAGCGCCAACACCAAGTACCACAAGGCTTTGTTTATTACTAGTAAGTTTTTTGACAAAAACTTCTCCAGCAATATACGCAGCTTTTTTTAAAAAATACGACTTTTTTTAAAGCATTTCTAAGCAGCCTTCTTCAAAATAACAGACAGAAATTATTTATTGCATAATGGCATTTTACATTGTTTAACGGTATCTTAAGATACCGTTACAACCATTGCGATAAGAATTGACACTTATCGGTTCGTATGATATTATGTTAGTGTTTATCCTGACAGACGCCACCAAATGGTATATAAAAAGCGGCGCCTATCGAGTATCTTCGATTATAATCGATCAATTATATTTCTGATGATGTCATATCAATTATAGCAAAATCGCTAATTTTATTTTATTTATATTTTATATGCAATCTTTAATTTTGTGTTCATCTATCAAACAATTGTTCTTTAGAAAATGTTTACTGTAAATTTTTTTGAAACTGAAATTAGAATCAAGCGAGAATGATAGTTCTAGGGTAGAAAGTTTTCCCCTATAGAAAAATTTTAAATTCAAATTTGTTATACATAAGTTTTGTAGCATATAAACTATATATATATATATATATATATATATATATATATATATATATATATATATATATATATATATATATATATATATATATTTATATATATATATATATATATATGTATATATAAACAAGTATATAATAGACTCATCTATATTTATTCATATAGTATACATAATAAGTTTATATATATGATTGTGGTTTATATATATATATATAATATAATATATAATATATAAATATTGCAGTAGATTGCTACTACTATAGCGAGAGAGAACTATTATACACCGCACCATTTTGAAAATTAACATATTGTTTGAGAGTCTGTTTTGTTGTTGCTTGATAAAAGGTAGAATAGTAATATTGTCGAGTTATTATTACCATATAGATACAAAATTACATATATATATATATATATATATATATATATATATATATATATATATATATATATATATATATATATATATATATATATATATGAATACAATGATGGTTTTATAAAATACAAAACTTAGTACACCTCTGTTGATGTTGTTGTTGTTGTTGTTGTTGTATATTATTATTATTATTATTATTTCTATTGTATTATAATCTGCATTGCGGTATTTTACAATTATTTATAATAAAATCTACAATATGTGTGTATGTATGTATGTATGTATGTATGTATGTATGTATGTATGTATGTATGTATGTATGTATGTATGTTTGGGTATCTAATGGTAACAACACTATGGGTGGAATATTTTTGTTAAAATATAACAAAAAAAAATTATTTAAATATTCTTTACAAAAAAAAAACATTTGTCAACTATGAGTACGGCCGTAACGAATAACGTTCAGTAATACTATTGACCACAAAAGTAGAGCTCATTTTTCAAAATTTTATAATCTATTTGTGCCTTAATCATTCGGTTTTCACGAAAAATCCTTCGAATAAAAGTTGTTCATTAGAATAACATACTAACAACTTTTGTTCCCAAGAACCGAATAAACAAATCAATCATAAATTTTTCAAAAACAGAGCGCTACTTTTGTGACCAATAATACCATTATTTATTCGATTGTAGCTCTGATTTTGTTGGATTTTATGATACGGAACTCTAACGAAAGTTTTTTAAATCGAATCGATATTTGATAACAAATTTATTTCCAAACAACAAACCACCTGTATGAGTATAATTTTTTGGACAAAAAAAATTTGTTCAAAATTAAATTAAAATTTGGATTAAACAAGTTGTAATTTTGTTTCAGAAATTTATTGGTTTAAGTTTAATTATTAAAATTGTTCGGAATAGCACAAAGGTCATTAATCATTATAAAATTGATTTCTTGAAGCAGTTTTTACTATCTATAATTTAAACTATAGTAATTCCGCTGTAAATATTGAAGCAGAACGGTAGCTTTTTCAGGAAAATAACTATTCAACTTCACATGGATTTTCATAATCAAAAATTAATATTTAATTAACCAGAATAATAACCGATTTAATTAATGTGATAATTTCCGAATTTCCTGCTTGCGTGAGAAATTGATAACATTTTTATCCATCCATTATATATGTTCTTTCTAAATTCCAAGAAAATGTTCTTAACTTTCACTCTAGGTGATTTTTTATCCAAAAACACACTAAAAACGTATCGTAGATTAAAAAATAAAGCCTTTACTTCAATGATTAAAAATTGCCACACAAAGCATTGTAAAATAATTGTATTTGCATTGTAATTGAATTCGATGTGATCCGACGGTACACGAAACAAACCATATCATATTCTCGTATAAATGTATAGAAAAATCATAGAATGAACGTGTTATTTCTTTTTAAATTATCAATTACAACCAACAACAAAAAAAAAGTAATTAAATACAAAATTGAAAAGTTAACCATTTAAAAAAAAAACAAAAAAGTTGATAAAATAATAAAAAGCTTATATTGGAATAATATAAATCGAAGTATTTACACGCTAACGGCGCAAAAAATTATTTACACATTGTAGCACGCAGGAGTCAATTTTTTGACAATAAAAGATATCGAATGGTTTATCAAAAGAGATCTGAGGTGCCGGATTTGCTATGTTTTGAAAATAAACTCGTGTAAACTCGTGTTATTTGGTACCTATACCAAATAATTTGCTTGTGCATATGTCATGAATTCATCGGCAAACGAAAACACCTTAGATCTCTAATAAACAACATAAAAATAATTTTGAAAAAAATGTGGATTTTGCTATCTGTTGAAAATAAGCGATTGAAATATAACTCGAGTAATTTAAATGTAACTTTTGGTAAAGCCTCTTTTGGAACGAGGACATCTCCTGTTAAAAAAAACTATACCAATTTATTACTATTCATAAAACATTAAGTATGTTTTCAATGCCCCTGAAGACTGGCACACATCTCCGTCCATTGGTCTGTATGAATGTAAGGGAAGGAACACGCTATTGATCGTGATTCTTGATCATTTTAGACCATTTAAAATAATTAATTCTTTATCAATCAAAGTAGAGCCCTATTTTATAATAGATTAAAGTTTATAAACAATTTTCTTCAAAAACTCATCATATAATTTCTTAAAATTACAAAACAGTGGAAGCGCTGGGAAATATATACATTATATTGGGTCCAGTTCAAACTGTAAATATCAATATGAGAAAAGGAGAATTCCATATTAAAATAATATTACTAAAGAATAAAAACGTGATTTTTATCAATGATCTTTACGTTAACATGTGAATAGCCGTTTTCCATAATAAAAAGCTTATATCGGAATTATATAGATACATTTTTTTTTTATAATATCACAGATTTTTCGTTTTTTTTTTTAATGCTCGTTACCCTAACAGAACCAGAACGAACACAACATACAAAATTAATTTTAATTATGCAATTAAAAATGATTTCCTCGATAAAAATGTGTGTGTGATTCTCTATATTTTGATCCTAAATAATAATAATGTTCTGTTATGGTTTGGTTTGGTTATTATGTTTTGGTTGCTGATGTTCATGGTGTGAGGTTACCAGTTATTAGGTAGAAGGTAGAAGGTTCGGCTACACGTATTTAAGATATTATCTCACACTCAATAAATGTAAATCCACTTATACAAGATATACTTTTATTTAAAAGTATCCTACCCAGTAGAAGTCGTTCGACTAAGTAGTTGGTTATAAGTCAAAGTGTTAGTGAATTTTTTTTCTCTCTATAAGGTTGGTATTATTAAGCTAGTGCAGTATGGCATAGGTGGTTCGAAATTTATTCACATATATTTGTCATTTTCCATTGGTTAAATATTTCCTTAACAATACAGGAGGGTTTCCTTAACAAGGTTGCATTTTTGTTGAAAAACCTCCTTTTAATTAATAGCTATGACAGGAAGGATTATCGGGTGAGAGTTCATACTCACTTACTAGTTTGTCAAACAGCAGAAATAGAAATGTAACTTTAGTTTTAAAAGTGAACAAGGAAAGTGACATTTAAAGTTTTAAACTAATTTTAAGCCCCTCGGAGAAAATGGGTCGAACGATCGTGAGGATTGTTTCCTTCAGTAGCTATTCTACTGTTTTACTATTCTACCGTAGCTATGCTACTGTCTTTCAGGAAGGAACTTACCATATAATTTCATTGGTTTCAATATACTGTCACTCAGAAAGCTTTCAAATGTTCAAACGGTTGTGAGGATTATTTCCTTCAGTAACTATGCTACTGTTCTACTGAATTCGGAGACTATGCTACTGTTTTCAGGAAGGGATTTTCAATATATTTTCACTGGTTTCGATACAGTGTCACTCTGAGATACTGTGTCAACGATGGGAATAAGATTGATGACAAATTCGGCCACCCAGAACGATTTGTCATTTTTGAGGCTCGAAAGCCAGGAGACTAAAGAGAAAACATATTGTATCCGCCGTCAAAGATTGTTTGGATACATTTTTGAAGAAGAAATGTATAATTATTGCCAGTTTCAAGCAAGCCAAATTAATGATAACCGGGTTCAACTCGACCCCATTCTCACCCGGGAGAATGTAAATCTTATGATAAGGAAAGGAAGTCTTCTTATTCAAGGACGCAGTGTATACGTGAACTACTTAACCGAAGCAGACCGCTTTTGACGCTCTCAAAATTGGAACAAGGTTGTAAAGAATTTAGATGAGATACGACCATTCACAAAGTTAGGGAGTAAATTACCCTTTACCCGCTAATAAAGGATGTCAAAATTTAAGAATACTAACCACTCCTAGCAAAGATCCATGCAAAGATCGATTCATACAGCACAGTGGTAACTATCGATGTGTATTTTAGTATTTTTATAGCAAACTAATCGACAGCAAAAAATAGACACGTTACCGTCAATAGTACAAGACATTCAATGAGACTAAGAAAGAATTGAAAAAAATAATTGGATAAATCTACGCCATCTCATACCGTTCTATATAGAATAGAATACAGAAGTAGTTACTATAATACGAACATGGAAAAAAAATCAATGTATTTTGTCTTCATCTAAAATGTGTATTTGGTCAATTTATATGCGACAATCTTCTCGTTCGTTCTTAAATTCACATAAATCCATGAAAATGACCAATCATTTCCGTCGTATATATATTCTTTCTTTTTTTTACTATACGGTTTTAGTAACACAGTTGATACAAGTCGTAGTAGTCCACTTCAAAATGATCTAGTAGACATGTACTTATGCTATACCTTCATAATATAATCGGTTGACCGACTAGACAACGGCTATTATTTAGTACTTATAGGTTAAAAAAATGTACTATTTCTATCTAGATGAGTTCTTTTTGTGGTAAATAAATAAATATTGACTTTTCTATATATATATATATTCATATAATTCATTTAATCATCATCAAATGTGTAAAAGGATTATTTGAAATCGATTTTAATCAATTTTTGTTTAAAGAAACGTTCCTTATGAAATAGTATTGTGTCCACATTTGATTAGAGCGGCCTGTGAAAAGCCTAAAAGCTAGGTTTCATCACCAATTCAGTCGTTAATGTTTCGTTTTAAATTTTTCAATAAGAAAAAAAATATAGAAAAAAAAGATTTGAAGAAACTTTCTGAGGTAATTACCATAGTCAACCAAATTCGTTCGGTTTGCGATGTCTATTTGTCAATAGAACTTCGTTAAGCTTCTCAATATTCTTAAAAGCTCTTAGTGAACAGCATATTTCATCAAAAATTTTAAGTGTTTTTTTTTAATTTCTTTTGGGACAAACACATTTTTATCGTTTACAAAGCCTGTTTAAAGTGATTGCAAACAAGTTAAAATAACAACGAGAACAAAAATTTTCTAAACTTTTTTCACATTTTTTTCAAAGGAGTCCCCTAAGAAAATCACTAAGATAGGAGGAAAATTTTATGGCCCCGATTTTGATAAAAAATTCGTTTTAAGCTAATTTGGACCTAGCGAAAACGATGGCGTTGGTTAAAATACGATACGATTAACGGTTTTCAAGATATCAGACCCCTAGTGCTAAAATTCCAAACTGTATGAGTTGAGAAGCGAAAATTTTGCAATCTGTTGATCGGACATAAAAATAAACCTGATTTTCATACTTTTTGGGTCAAAATTAACTTAGGAAATGATTTTTATTAAAATCGAGATCAAAAATTTTCTTCACTTTTTTCACATATTTTCCAAGAGACCCCTTTAAAAAAATCGCTAAAATTGAAGAAAAATTTTATGTCTCCGATTTCGATAAAAACTTCGTTTTAAGCTAATTTGGACCTAGCGAAAACGATGGCGTTGGTTAAAATGCGATACGATTAACAGTTTTCAAGATATCAGACCGCTAGTGCTAAAATTCCAAACTGTATGAGTTGAGAAGCGAAAATTTTGCAATCTGTTGATCGGACTTTAAAATGAAGCTGATTTTCGTACTTTTTGGGTCAAAATTAACCTAGGAAATGATTTTTATTAAAATCGAGATCAAAAATTTTCTTCACTTTTTTCACATTTTTCCAAGGGGTACCCCTTAAAAAAATCGCTACAATTGAAGAAAAATTTTATGTCTCCGATTTCGATAAAAACTTCGTTTTAAGCTAATTTGGACCTAGCGAAAACGATGGCATTGGTTAAAATACGATACGATTAACGGTTTTCCAGATATCAGACCCCTAGTGCTAAAATTCCAAACTGTGTGAATTGAGAAACGAAAATTTTGCAATCTGTTGATCGGACATTAAAATGAACCTGATTTTCGTACTTTTTGGGACCAAATTAAGTCAGGAAATGATTTTTAAATTGAGAAAAAAAATTTGCAAGGTACCCCTTAAAAAATCGCTAAATTACAAAGTCGGAACTAAACTTAATATACTCTGGTATATTTACATACACTGGGTAAAATTAATTAAGAAACTATTTAAAATTTCTATTTAAGACAGATAACATTGTATATTGCTTCTATAAGTTGATTATATCACAAATATATATATATATATATATATATATATATATATATATATGTATATGTATATATATATATATATATATATATATATATATATATATATATATATATATATATATGTATATGTAAAAATGACATAATAATTTCTCATAAATCATTCAATATATGATATTATTTATTATGAGAGGGAGAAATGAAACCGAATCGCTGTTTAAAGGAGGACGACACACACACTACATACACTAGCACTGACACTGGCAACACAAACATAAAAACAAAACGGGTTTTATACTCTAAATCTGTGTATTTTTACTAAATAATCCAATATATCACAAATAAATCATATTTTTCTATACTATGAGTTCAAATAAATTGTATTATAAAATATGACTGTCTTTTTTTTCTCCTTTCAAATATGTAAAACAATAATAGTGCCAGAGATAGAAGCCGGCATATGTGAGAAACTCTGAAACATCTTTTCAGGGATTCCATAAATTTTTAGAAAAATATATTGAAATAATAAGCGCACTTTGCACAAAATTCATTGAGTTGTTATTTTTGGAGAGATAACAATTCAAGGTCTGAAGCTTTCAATCGTGTTGGGTCTTGACGCCCGAGATTAAGAAAATTATAAAGCTATGAGATTCTACAAAGATTGAATTCAACCCGAGTATAGTGACATACTAGTTAATGATTCGCTGTTGGAGACTGTGATTTTTTTTTCATTCATTTGATATTAAGAGAGTCTTTCTAAAGTTTTGCCTCTTCCTCAAAGCCTTCACACTTGATTGGCTTTGCTCATTTACGAACTTAACCTTTCAAATTCTCACATCAGATACGGACTGAAATTTTAAAAAGTATAAATACAAAATATTTTGGAAGTAATAAAATTCGCTAAGAACAATTGAAATACCTTCGCCAACTGCGTAATTAATTTAGTACTTTAGTAATCATTTTATATAGTAATTACTGTATAGCATGTATTAACATATATCAAAAAAGTCTATGAGACCGAACTGACATTCAGTTCTGTTGGATAAGATGTTGACACCCATTTTTGTAACACTATTCACAGACTTAAATACAGAAACCTGTGAATAGTAATTATTTTAACATTGAAAATAAATATTTATGCCACTTCATATACATATTTATCCTCTCCTTAATATAAAATCATATAATTTATACTAATATACATGCTTTATAGTAATTACTATATCAAATAATTTCAACTATAATCTGTATATATATATATATATTAAATATACACAATAAACTTTATACAACAATAAAATGATGTTATATCCAAAATAGAAAAAAGAAAAAAAATTGTAATAATCTTTTCAAAAACTATGAATTTCAGTCAAGTTTTTATTTTATTTTGTTTAACAAATCGATCAAATCTACATTTTAGAGAGTTGCCTTTATAATTGAATTTTTAAAGTCACTGTTGACAAATAATACATTGAAATACATTGCCGAAATTGATGACAGAAATTGTCATTCTTTCTTATATTAAGATTATAGAATTTGATGAACAGTTCATAAAAATTTTCAGTCGTACACAACTACAACAGTTCCCTTTTTAGCAAGTATGATGATGATAAAAACAAAAAAAATAAAAACTTGATGAGACACGATTAAATCAGTTGACATTTTTATTTAGTCTCTATTTCAAAATATTGGTTTTTTAAAAAACATAATACGTTCAAAACAAAAAACAAAACATACGAAACAATATTATAACACAAAATGTTGACATTTTATTCATACGAATAACAACAGAAGAGAATTATTGCTACCTATAAATGTTTCATTTGCTAGAATAACCAGCACTGTTTAGTTAGTAGATATAAACGTACTTCTATTTACGGGGTGGTCCAGCAAGAACGTATCGCGAAAAAAAGATTTTAAGAAGAAACATATCAATTAAAAATGGAGGATACATCAATGTTATCCCATACTCCAAGATTAACTTTGAAATTTGAGAAGAAGGTTTTTAAATTGGTAACAGGTTTGGAAAACTCATCTTTAACGCAAATTTAACTAAAATCATTGATATCTATAAATAGCATCGTTTCAAAACTAAACAGGTGGAAAAACGGATCCAAATCAGTGCCAGGCAAATCCGATCAAAGCTTAGAAAGGCATTTGCAATAATTATTGGAAGAAGCTGCTCGAGAAGAAAGAAGATACTCATTTAATCTTTGAAAGTCAGTATCTGAAACATACAAGATATCGACTATATGGGAAACTCAATCTGGAGTTCGAGATTATCTGGCCGTAGTCTATTAGCAGAATGGCAAACTTCCTCGAGAGTACTAACCCGTTTGAAGGAACGGAAAATGAAGAATTCAATAGCAGTACAATAGACCCATGGGAGTAGTGATCTATAGTAGCAGCTTTCGGAATTCACGATATGACCTGACACGCAATCCATCAAATTCCAGGTTCAATATAACTTTACACATAGTTATTTTTCGATGAAAACCAAGGAATAAAAAATAGTTTAAACCGGCATTTGATGTCTTCAAATTGGTTGAATTATCAAAGGTAGAAAATAGAACTAACTTTTAAGAGTAACGCGAAACTTTCCAGGTAAAACTACCCGGAATATTGGACTATATTTTGGAAAATAGATTTTTAGTCAAAGATTATTAAAAATCAATCTGCGGTCCTTTTACTTGTAAAGAAATCTCCTTTATGGTAAATTTCATATACTTGGGAAATTATCTTTAGGAATTCAATGATGCTTACACTGTATATGCCGGGACACGCGGTATTTAGGGTACAATAATATTACCAGAGGGTATTTTACTTTACCTACATTGTGAATGAGAGTGGTCAGTTTGTATTTTATGTGTGTATGTATGTATGTATGTATGTATGTGTGTGGTGAGCACAGATATCCAGTTAGGGCTTAATAAGGATCACCAAACAGATAATATATGGCCAAATAGTTGTGCGCCAACAACAATACAATACATATATTATATTATGTTCGAGGTTCGAGGACCATTCTATATTGTACGAGAGAGAGAGCGAAATGGTATTGTGTACAATTTAGGATAATAATTCACCAAATGATATTGTGTAATAAATATTACCCGAAAAATACGTTTTTGTTTTTTTTTCAGATTTTTCTATACTTCGAATCAACGATATTTATATGGTTTTTATTATTATTGCGTGTGTGCTATATTGCTTTTGAATCGTATACCGAAATTTCGATGATCTAGTGGATACAAGTTTTGTGGTAAGTGTAAAAAAGTATTTGGCAAAATATTAGTGGTATTAAATAAAACAAATATTTGAAATTTGCGTAAAATCACCATATTTGACTAGTTTCGAAACACAGTTCCTTCCTCAGAAAAAGAAAAAAAAGCTCTTTTATTTATTTATTTTTATTTTTTATTTCGAGAAGGTCGTTTTACCTTCTCGACTCAAAGTTAAAGACAATTTCTGGGTATCAAAATTTTTTGTCTGAATATTTAATAATAAATACAAGTTTGTTGGTTGTTACGAAGAGATACCTGGCGATATATGTATTAAGCATCTATATATTGAAGATCTAGCGTGTAAACACACGGCAGCGCCTTAGGAAAATTGTTGACGGGGTTTGTTTAGTTAGTTCGGTCTTTTTGTTTTTCATCTATTCGTTTTATTTTTCAGAGTTAAAATTTAATAAATTTTCTAGCAAGGCTGTTTCGCTGCATTTTAAAATAACGCCAGAACCATAAAAGTCGGTTTAAACTTACCAGAGCAAAAACGATTGATTGAAAAAAAAGTCTATTGACAACCAGCCTCCTTTTTTGAACTATGATAAAAAATCAACTTGTCGCTGAATTCTTTGAGTGATACAAAATACATTGAAATAGTTTTGTTTCTATAAATAAGCAATTGAAGTGTTTCCGTTTATGTGATTTATATAAGAAAACAAAAATCACTTCACGCATATATCAAATATCACAGTTAATATAATAAAGAGCCCCATGATTCGGTATGTGAATAGAGAGACATGAGACATGTCTCATCAGCAGCAGTAGCATCTTGTTTTCATGGGTCAATTACATTTCTCATAAATACAATTTATGGGGGGTCTTTTTATTATACTAATAAATTGGAAATGACCACTTGACTTTTGTGTGAACTATGTTTTGTTAATCACCCACAAAAATAGATATTTATTTTAAAATATTTCAAAATTAATTCATGCGTGAAATATTCATTAAAAAAAAAAAAAAAAACAATTCTTAAACACGCGTTTATTGATACGCACTTAAAACAAAAAATGAACATGAACATTTTTTGGAAAAGACTGTGATGAATTTGGATCCAACACATTGGGTCACACATTTGTACGATTTAGCTATTTAATTACCACTCATTATCAACAATATTATTGTATTGACATGTTTCGATATGTTAAACAATTTTCATAAATTTGTTTTTCTAAACTTAGTTCATGTAAATGGTTTAACACACCGAAACATGTCAATACAATAAAATAGTTAATAAAATGTATTATGCAGTACCACTGAATAATTTAAGTGCGTTTTATTCGAATAAAAGCTTTTTATTATTTGGTTGTTTTTATTTTCTACCGGACTGAGTAGATAGATAGATTGTAGAGGCTGCCCTGGACGGGTTACACTTCGACCGTAAGGTCCATTGTGATGCCTAAGGATGTGAGAATATGAGTGGAGTGGAAGGAATTTTTGTGTATAGACTAAGAATTGGTAGGATATGCGGCTGCATGATAGGAACTATGACGAAATTCATCTGGAGTTCGTGAAGGAAACTGCAGAAAACCTTCTCAAGCATAGCCGGTTACTTCGTTCTTGTTCATACGCCGACAGTTTAGTAAATTAACTGCCCCTTCTTTTTTCTTAATAATTGACAAACTGCCGATGTCCTCCTGAATAATTTTAAAGTGAAGCTCCTCAATAATTTTGTATTATTTAAAAAGAATTGTATCGATCCGAATAAAGAAAAACAAAATAAAACGGACAAATGACTGGGGATGTAAAAATATGAAAATATGTGTATTGATAAAAATCCACAACGACACAGAGACATTTTCGCCTGTCAATGATATAGAAATTTTTAAATTGAAATGCAATATCAACTGTGAAGAAAAACTTATTTCACGATCAACTGAATGCAACCTGAAATGAAACGTAATAAATATCACTTTATGTCGATTTACCATTCCCCCATGATCGTACATACGTCTAAACTACAGGGTGTAACAAAACATGCCAATGTCAAATCTTTAAATTTAGCATAAAATAAATTCGTTCTCTCTGTTTAGCAGCTTACTTTTCGCCATCATTTAGAAAATTTCTCCCGAAACGTTTATGTGTATAATGCACACATGTATAGAACAATGGACGGAAATGTATGTCATTTTTCAAAAACTAATTCAAATCATTATAAATATTGAAAAAAATAAAAAAATGATATCATTTTTAATAAAAAAAAGATCCAATTTCCATAACGCTCTATTATTAATTTATTGTTTCGAGCTTTATTTTGTGGAATTCCATTGTAACTTGATGGGTTAAAAACTCGTAAAATTACCCAAGTTTATCGTCAAAACTCGAGGATGGTGCGATAATCGATAATACAGCACAGAATCGTGGCAAGTGCAATATTATATTAACAGATTAAGCACATTAAAGACGTGGGTATTTGCAGCCGCAGGATAAGGTCTCTGCCTGCGCATACTAGAGGTCCTGGGTTTGATCTCGATGTTTTTAATCGTTCACTATACTATTATTCAAAAAAATATCAACTTACCCGAACACGAGCTTCTGTTAAATTTGTCCACATAGCAATCTCCTCACGTGTACTCATATCAGGATATCGATTTCGTGCGAATGTTGCTTCCAACTCTTGTAGCTGTTGCGAAGTAAAATGTGTTCGTTGACGTCTTTGCCGTTTATTTTTCTTATCATTCTTAGCATCGTCTGCATCGTTTCCATCATTGGCACCCACTTCCGTTTTTACCGGATCGATTGTTAACGATCGGCCGACTGCAAATAGAGACAAAAGATAAGAAGAGGATTAACTATCTAGTTGGGGAAAAAAACAGGAAGGATGTCCTTAACATAAATCCATTCGGAAAAATATTTACAATTTTATCAAAATAATAACTTTTTTTTTTTAAATTATCAATTTCGCATATAGAATAGAAGATAGGGAATCATTTAATCCTTCTTTTTTTTTTTTAAATAAATTGTCCGATCCTATTGCAAATATTTTGCGTTGATTAAAATATAATTAGAAAACAAAATTTCGATTAAGTGTAGACAGTAATTATACATAAATGGTTCCATACAACCGACCCAAATATTGTTTTCCTCTACAATGTGGTTCATTTTTCAAAATCAGTCCAGTGCTTACACAATAAATCTTCCAAGAATAACAATTATTAATGTTCAGTATAACATAATTCTTAAATCTTTTGTTCAAACCGACAACCTGCAATACATTATACTCAAGAATCTTTTCTTCCAAACATTTCCCAATAAATTTTTGGATTGTACACTCCCGTTCATTAACAGTGAACTACCAGTAAGTCATATTCTAAACGTATATAGTACTAAATATATGTATATTACATACAAGAACACTTAGAATGTTTCAATTAGTTCATTTTTTATGAACGGGAGTGTACGTATCTGATTATATTACTCGTATAATAAGAGTATTTGTAGGAAAGTGTCCGGCTAATATGATAATACATTGGAGTTTCGAGTACTGATTTCATTGGAGTTTGCTTGGGTACTGAGATTTTGATCACTATAAACTGGTTAAACCAGTGTAAGTCTGCTACGTATCCCACGAAAAACATATTGTAAATTAATTAAGTTTAATTTCCATTTTCTTCAGATAAGATTAATTGCTGGGAGGATTTTCAAAAGCAATCTTTGTTTAATCAACAGCAATACACTTGTATTGCTAGTTGCATATTAAAGATAAGAAAAATAGCCATGCAATGGAAAAAAAAAGTCACGTAAGCATATTTTGAGGTTTGCAAATGTTGTTGTTTTTTGTCCTTATGTACATCCATATTGCAAAAAACTGCGCCATTTTGATTTATCACAATGTGTTATGTGTTATCAATTTGTAAAAATGGAGGACCCTTAACTATGTTGCAGAAAAAAAAACAGTTAATAAGAGCAAGGGATTGTAAAAATAAATTATTATATGTAATCGTATATTGATAAGAAATATAATCGAATACTTTATTTGATAGGTACTTTTGAATTATACCGCGAGTAATCTCTCAAAATACATCAATCATATTAAATTTTGACACCTCTTTGATATATGCTAAAAATTACCGCTACAATTTTCACCTGTCCAATTACAATGCCTAAGATAACAGACGAAAAAATTTTGAATTGACGACCATTAACGAATCCAATATACTTATTGATGATGAAATATTGATATTAATTTCATCAATATTGGACGCTACTGATTTATTTATTTATTTCTAATCAATTCAAATTGGTTTTATCAATTTGTGATTAAAAAAGTTTAATTAATTGTTATTAATATGACGGTAATTAGATATGTCAATTGATTAATTAATGTGACTGAATTTTATTTGTTACTAGGAAACCAATACATTGTATCTGACGAAGATTGAAAAATCAACGAGAAAATTTTCTACAGGTATCAATATAATTATTTGCATGTATAGAAGAACTTTTACTTAATTAAATTTAACTTATGGGTCTTGAATGGTTTACATTTCCAAAATACCATCTTTGAGATAGGATTTAGTTCCATATAAAACTTCACCGTTTTAGGTCTTATAAGTTAGACACAATTTTGGTCGAACTTTCGACAGAAGATATCGGTTGTTTAAGAAAATAATATATTTATTCATGATAATACTCTTGCAATTTCTAACGAAAAGTTGAATACCCGTCTATATGAATTTTAGCTCTGGGACTTGTTTTTTGTTATTATTTCGCTGTTAACATTGTCAAAATGAGGTTATGTTAAACGCTCAACGGTGGAAAAATTTGTACGCCACGTATTTAAAATTAAAAAATTATCACATAATCTCAATTATTCACGCATCCAAAGTTGCATGCGTAGAATAAACTCTAGAATAAACTCCAATGACATATAAATTTATGTTAAATAAATTGTTCCGACCAAAACATATGAAATGTTAAACGTTTGACTATTTTGAAAAAAAAAAAAAACAAATTAACTGTTATAATTTATAATTTGATTGAAATAAATTGTTTTATATATATATATTTATTTTTGTTTTAAAATGACATACAAAGTGTAACAACCAGGGGACAGGTGGATGTGCAGTAAATCTTTTTCAAACTACATATTTGAATGGCCTACTAATAATAAAGTAATCGTATAATCACATACAGCTTAAGTATGCGACATTGTAAATGTAACAATTTTAATATTAAAAATAACTTGAAAAAGTTGATCATCTTAATTATGTTTTTCATTCCAAAAACCCGTTTTTTCCTTCAACATCTACACAAATTAAAGCTATATTAAGGTGATCAACATTAAAAATCAAAGTATTCAATTTTTATAATTAGAAACAAGATAATTTTTTTTTAATTTGTATCTGCTACGGAAATTTTTTGTGTTCATTCTGAAATCAAAACTAACATATCTAATTTTCAAGTAAAATCTACAAAATTTCAACGTTCTTGGTATACAAGAGTTTTTAGACTTTGAAGGGTAAAAATACGTTTTCGTGTAGTAAGGCTTTGATTCACTTTTCAGTGCAATCTGTTCAGATACAGTGAAAGTAAGACAAGAGATAAAGAAAGTTTCAAAACATTTCGACGAAATCAAATGTATGAAACATATTTATTTCATAATATCTTAAGACAACGTAAGCGTATCTTTTTGGTAATTCATATAGTCAAGTTATTATTAATGCCACCAGGAGTCGTTACAATTCGTTTACAAGAAAATAAAATACTAATTTTAAAAAAATACTGATAAATCATTGTGACAAATAATCTATTGAAATTTTTTTAATGTTGGCACCAATTTTCATGCATTTATTCACGAATTGGCACGTATTTTTTCAACAACGAAAAACTGCATTTTTTTTTTTAAATTTGTTTTATAAAAAATTTAATTCAATATTTCAAAGAGATTTAATTTGAAGTTCACGTTTATCAATATCAAAAATTTATATAAAAGTTATTTCGAGCTTGAATATTTAACGAAAATGGAGGATACATATGTCTGCTCATCGACAATTTGAGTATATTGAACCAATCGATCTCAAAACATATGGAATGTTGTTTCTGGGCGTTATCTAGTGCTGCCTTATTTTAATCATGTAAATTTGGAAAAATTAAAAATAATTTTGCAAACATCTCACATATGAAACCAACCTGTCAGGGTTTTTGTGACATGGCGTTTTGTAGCAGGGTTTTTGAAACCAACCAAAGGTTTTTGTGACATGGCGTACCATTTATGAAAACATGAAACACTAGAAATTATTCACAAAACAAAATAGGAAAATTAAAAAACAAAGGAGTAAATAAATAAGCGAGAAAACAAATGGAATAGATAAGGACAGTACATATATATATATATATATATATATATATATATATATATATATATATATATATATATATATATATATATATATATTTCATTCATACAATATAATACAGAATATGAAACCAACGGATATGAAACATAAAGTTAGACAAACGGACGGACAGTAGCATATAGACAGACAGACCAGTATATAATCTAATGGAATATAAAACGAACTAACGGACATACGAACGGGCTCAGAGATGAAGAGAGGACTTGGCGACTAAATCTTTTGTAAAGCTTGTTAGATCTATTGTGGATTAATATGACTTTAAAGTTGGTTACTTTTTGATGCTTTTACAAATCAGAGTTAGTTTAAATGTACTTAGTGCCTTTAGTGGTGGTATGTAGATAAATTTATATTATTGAAATTTAATATAAATTATTATCCATTTAACCTAACAATCCTCTATCGGTAACACCTAACCTAACATAACATAAATTTTATTACTGAAAATCAGACAAACAGTTTTTTTATTTTATTGGAGACCAGATGAAATTTGTTTAAAAATCAAAGGGTATTATTATAGCTTTTGGACAAAGTTGTTATACTGGAAAAAAATATATATTTTTCAAAATATCTACAACAAATTTTGATATATTTTGTTTAAAACACAATCAAGTCAACTTTCTAGATCTCAAAATTTTTCTAATTGAAAAGGATATCAAAGGTTATTGACAAAATATGCCGAAGCCACCAATTTATGTTTCCACTGTTACAAAATTGTTTCGCCTACTTAGACATCGTTCGTGGGGTTCATTACAAGTGGGATTCATAACAATTTGACAAGTTTGAGTTAAGAATATATTTCAAAACACAGCAATTGCAATTTTCTTACAGTGTCATTATTAAGTTGGTAGAAAAATATTGATGGTGTTTCACTAGAATGTACTATCGGTTCTTAATACAATTCTTGAGAATTTTCACGATGAATGTAAAAGATTTTGTTTTTGCATCATTTAAGATCAAGTGCAACAATTTAAATTAACTTGAATCAAATCGATAAATTTCCTAATCGTGTAGCGCATAAACGATAATAAATGTACAGTTTAAATTTGAAGATTTGCATTATTTTCTACAGTTTTACTATACAAGCTACTTTTCAACTTTTGCAACATCAGTTTTTGGAACTATGACAAATAAAAAAAAATTTTTAATTTGAAAATTTTTCACATTGTTTGCTACAATCTTTCAATCACTTTCTGTTCTAAGCATGCTTTTCCTGGAATTATGTTCCGATGTACCGATGTTTCATTTTTTATGAAATGTCAAGTATAGTTTTTGAGATATTTTCGGACCTTCAACAAAAATTAATTATATACTAAACTGAGAATGAAACTATTATTATGAAACTATTTTTGGGATTGAAAATAATTAAAATAATGATATTTTAAGTTGTTTCATCAGTGCGCGGTGAGAAATTTAAAAAAAAAATGAACAAAAAAAAATTTCAATAATCTCATTAAAACAATATTAATTTCAATTTCTCTCGAAAACATTTTAAAAGAAAAAAAACACTTGTACACGTGGCCATAAAATTAGTGTTTATTTTCAAAATTTTATACTTAATTTGTGCCATACTCTTTCGGTTTTCGAAAAAAATACTAAGGATAAAGGTTGATCATAATAAATATTCTAACTAACTTTTATTCGAAACATTTTCTCAAAAATCGAATAAATAAGGTACTAATCATATTTGGAAAAACAAGTGCTAATTCTGTGGCCCCAAAAAATTCTACAAAGAAAGAATTTAAACGAAAAAAACTTACACTCAAAGTACTATCACAGTTTTCTTTAGATTCACGTTCCATATTATTGGCCACAAATCTTGTAACCGAAAGTGCGAATCGAATTAATCGTTTCTCATAAAACTTTGCTCTCGTATTTAACAACCATATACTAGAATGATACTTTACCAAAAAGTGCGTCAAATTCAGAAGAAATCATCCAAGCTTTATGTTATCGACTAACCAAATTCTTAAAAATGAACGTTAAGAGGTGAGAGCTCGAGATACTCGTAAAAATATCTACTTACTACGAAATTAAACAGATAAATTTCGATATCTAAACCAAGTACATCTCTTCTTATTTAAAGAAAAACCAAATGACACATTTAAAGCACTCAAATTTAATTATTTGAGCTGAAAATAATCTATTTCGATTAATTTTAAAAAAATTGGGTAAAAAACATATAGACCGAAGAGAAAAGAAAATATATACGGTTTGGTATTTCTTTCCAATTTGCATAAACAATAGCGGTACAATAAAGAACGGTATATACATGTACTAAATGGTTCTAAAAAACTGTACAGTACTATACTATTAAAACTTTATTTGCATATTATTTTTACACAATATTTCAAAAACAAGACGTATCTTTCTGATGAAGAGTGTTGATAATCGCCAAAGGTGTTAAGATAATCAAAAATTTGTATTCAGAGCTATTTACTCACTACTTGTTTCCAATTTTGGAATATAAAGTCTACTCAAGAATTTTCTACTCGCACATTTTAAAGTCTACTCAAAAAAAGAACGAGAGTTTCACGGACTTCTACTTTTCTTATGGGTATTGCAAGTTTAGTTGCAACTTTGTTGTTTGAAAACAATTGAAAATATTGAGTTTTTGGTATAGGTGTCGCCTGTTCGCCATAGTTGCTTGTCTGGGAACATGACCCGTTAACTCAAAAACAAAACCAGATTTGCGAGTGTATGAATGTGTTATAGAGTTAAACAGAAACTTTAAATTCGTTGATATGCAAAGTCAGACCGCTTAAAAAAAACCAAATCGGGCATTTAAAATATGTATGTTTTTCGAGCTAAAAAATTTTGTGAACAATCTTTTAGACCGTCTGAAATTTCCTGTCGATTAGATTGGAATGAATTGATTGACACAGTCTTAGGTTCATCATTAATGGATGGAACATATTTGTATACCATCTGGTTCAAAGTATATATTTGGTTTTCAGAGTGAAATGTTATTTTGGTTCGTATATATATATATATATATATATATATATATATAACTATATATATAATACGAAGACATAACTCGGCAAGTAATTGCCCCGACACGGAGAGGATTAGCTCCGACAGTTTGATGGCTATATTCGAAGCGGGTTCTATCCGGCGATGCACGGTGAATCATTTTCTTTGTATTATACATAGAACAGAACACAACACTAACATATTCCACTTGTGCTGGTTGCTGCTGCTGTTCGTTATTATTCCCTGTATATCTTTATACAAACATTACCTAACTAATACATGCATAGAATACATACGATCTACGGATCTACGTGCAGCAGGGATAGGAGAAGACACCTCTTATATTCACTTCAGTGATTTGGTTTCAAATAATACAACGAAACGACGTTCGTTCATACGACGTCTCTCTGTCTATATACGTGTGTGTGTGTGTGTGTGTGTATGTTCATAGGAGACAAAACGACGCTCTCATTTTTAGTACTCTGTGAGATAGTAAAATAGTTAGTTTTTTTTGTTTTTATTTCTCCCCGTCTCCCGTATTTAAATTTGTGAAACTTACTCGATCTGAACATGTCTGTGTTTTTTTTTTTTGTTGCTTCGGTCTATTCCCAATAAATAATAAAATATTAAATTGAAAATTTTTCCATTGGTTTGAATTACTTATTTCAAAAAATTAAAACTGTTTTTGCCAATTGACAACATATTTTTGAAAACCGGCGACAGTGCACAGTAAAAAAATATACATATACACACAAATATACAACATAGTTGATTGTCAGATCTGTCAGATCAAGTCAAATCAATTTCGAATTTACATTCACACTGATATTTTCCAATAAATACTAATATAAAATAAAAAAAGGCTAGAAATCGTTGTTTAGATTATTCATATACTTTACAACTTTTTTTAAAATCCTACATAAATTTTTTTAAAGATAGTACTCATTTGACTCAAGAACGTCCTTAATATAAATTAGTAACTTCTGGAAGAATATTTATTTAAAAATGACTGAGCTTCTACTGCAAAATTTTGTTCTCTTTTTTGTTAACAAACAAAACACAACACGCATATTTTTCGAGATAATATTTTAGATGTTGTTTCCCAGAATATTGTCAATTATTTTTATAAAAATAATAACATCATAATATAGAATGCAATTTTATTTTGATGTTTACACATGGTTTACATAATATTGTAGGTATATCTTTTATGTCTACATTCGATTAATGTAAAAATATTTACATTGCATTCTGATGTATACCTAAAAATAAAGGATAAACTCCTCGAGTACCTACGACAGACACAACCAGTCAAAGTGTACCTCGCATATTTTTATTTTCAAATTCAATTTACTATAGTTTTTTTTTTTTTTTTTCATTCTACATCCCATTTGATTCGATTACTATATTGACTGTATTTAAGAGGGACGCGTGCACCATGGAAGGGATGAGTTGTTATGTTGTACGAAAACAAAAACAAAAAATATCACAAAGAAAATTGTGTTTGTAGAAGGATTTCGTAACCTTTTTTTTTTTCCATCGCTGTGAAAATCTTTATGTGATTACTTTTTCGTATTGAAAAAAAAAATAACAATATAATTATTTTTTTGTTTACGTAAACCTATCGAAGCATATTTTTTACAGGGTGTTTCAGAAGATATGTGCCTTACTTTTGCTAGCGATATATTTCGTGCAGATAGATAGATAGATTGTAGAGGCTGCCCTGGACGGGCTACACTTCAACCATGAGGCCCATTGTGATGCCTAAGGATGTGAGTGGAGTAGAAGGAATTTGTGAATAGACTAGGAATTGGTAGGATATGCGGCTGCAACCGACTCTGATAGGAACTATGCTAATATTCATCTGGAGTTCGTGAAGGAAACTGCAGAAAACCTTCTCAAGCATAGCCGGTTACTTCGTTCTTGTTCATACGCCGACAGTTTAGTCAATTAACCGACCCTTTTCTTTTTTTTCATAATTGACAAACTGCCGATGTCGGGATTCGAACCCATAACCGCCAAGTTTCCAAGTACGCATACTGCGCAGACATAACGCCTTAGACCACTCGGCTTCTTGGACTGTTTGTTGTGCAGATAAACAATGTATCCGAAAAATGCGATCAACGCTTCTTGAGATTACCTCTGTCATACAGACAGACGCACGTAGCTGGGTCCTCCTATTATACTTTGTAGAGATTGAGTAGAAAAATTACTTTGACTTAGCAGCCTATAGAGTAAATAGATTTGTTTTTTAATAATTTGGATATATTAAATCGAAAAAATCGGAAAAAATTAATAGATTTAATATTAAAACTAGCGTAGGTTGTCACATTTTCTATCTGAAAGGTCCTTAGTCTGTCCTTTCACCTAATCTGACTCCAATAGATCTCTTTTTGCCAGGTAAGAGTAATATACATTGTAAGAATTTAATACAAGTAGCGGAAAATGTGTCGACAATAGTTGGATATCAAGGAAAACATTTTCGGAAAAAAACTAAATCACGAAAATGAAAGTTAAGAAAAAAGTTTCTTGGACACACTGTATAAAAATTTTCCCTGAATTGGTTTGTTTTTGAAATGGTAAGAAAAAATGGGGCACTGTATGAATGATATTGTGTTTGTGAAAATTATCAAAAATGAATCTTACCTTTTCGATCACGTGTTCTACTCCGTGCGGAAGCGACCACGGCGGCTGATGTTGCAAACACTGATGTGGGGGAGGCATGTTGTAGTGACGTACTATGATGGTGACTATGATGATGATCAGAATTATTTGATGATGCGGCCATTGCAGCGACAGCTGCTGTTGCTACGGACATTGAATGTGCACTCTCTCGAAAATCACCGGTTTCTGCCCAAACTGTAATACGGTACCCAAATACCCAAAACAAAACACAATATCATTGCAACAGTGCATCAAAAATGTTATTTTAAATGTGATAAATTATATTGGTGGGAGCGTTGGTAACTAAGTGAGGGAGCGTCGGTAAGTTTTTCATTGCCCAAGCTATAGAGTTGTTTTCAAATCGAACGAATGAAGTGTTTTCAATGAATTCTAAAAGTGAAAACTTTGTAGACCGATCGATTATTTTTAATCCTATAAGGTGCTTTCAAAGCTTTCAACTGAAAATGCACTGTTTTGAGTGATTGTGAAATTCGAAAATATTCCACAAAACTGATATTTGATTGGAGCTTTGATATTTGTGACAAATATGGCAAATTAACTTGAATTTATTAGTCTTAAGTAATTTTAAATTTTCAAAAAAAAAAACGGAAAATAGAAGCTTTTATTGGTAGGCAATCAAATAGTTAATAGCGTTAAGGCCTTGTTGTTGATTCTAATATCATCATAGTTCAATAAAAAGCGCCCCAAGCATTTACAATAAAGTATTTTATTATTTTGTTCTTTTTAGTGCGTTACTACGGTACTATAAAAGATTATATTTTTTGCTGTTTTAAGTGAAATAATCAATTTTTTGTTTAAATTCGATCATAAATAACTCAAGTAACCACAAACATTGTCAAAATATTGGTTTTTCATGAGATTAGAAAAGATTTTCGTTGACTATTTAGAAAAACAAATTCAATTCAATTCAATGCAAAAGCTAATCAAAAAGTTATTCTAAAATAAATAAACAAAAAAGTTGACCAAACTTAAAATGTCGCAAAATTAATCCACGATCGTTATAAACATATCAGAAAGTTAATCTTTATAAAAATAAATAAAATTATTTATTATTTAAAACGAGAAGATGATGATATTTTATTGTGTCAATTCATTGTGAATAATTATCGGTCAGTTTAATATCCATGCAAATAATAAATTCTATTTATTATTGGCTATTTTGTGTGTGTGTGTGTGTGTTGACATTAGCCAAAATACACCCACATCAGTTACCGCCGTACAGAGCAAAATTATTGATAAACAAATTTCTTTACGAAAAATATTTATAAACAAATTTCACAATATTTGTTGATGATTTCTCAACAACAGTTCTAAATAGTGGAACAAACTTTGTCCGATGAGTCCTCCAATCACTTGAATTTGGAAATTTTTCAAAAATACTTTGGATAAATTGCTTAGTAAATGTTTCACGTAAATGAAATTGATATTTAAAATTATAAACATGAAATACAGAATGAAATTTCTTAAATGGCAAAAAGGTGCACAAAAACGGTCTCCTGGTCTCCATTGTTTTTTATCAAAAAGTTTATTGTCTTATGGGCAACAAAAGATTATGATTTGTACCTTATTCATTCGGGTTTTTTTGGGAAAATAAAGTCGAATAAAAGTTATCAGTATATTTATAATGAACAAGTTTTATCCGAATGGTTTTATCGAAAACCGAATGAGTAAGGCATAAATCAATTTATAAGTATGGAAACTGAGCGCTAACTTTGTGGCTCATAGAACCTTCATTTCGGATACATGCAAAAACCGTTTCTTCATACCAAAAACCGTGATGACACTGATTTGAATTTCATTGAAGTTCTTCAAAAGGAAAAAGAATTCCTTCGGACTAAGCACAGGGTTCGGACTAAGTTCAGTAGTAGTAGTCCTAAGTTGAAGATATAGCTGTACTGAATTCTACAGGTGAGACAGTTTTTATGAACCATACAGTAATTTTGTATGTTAAATCGTAATAATAATGCTAAATATTAAAATAATAATACGATCATAAGCGTTGCGCGACCAACTCTGCAATAGAAAACAGTTCTTCTCTTGTAGCTAGCTAGCTACTCTAGCTAGTAGCTAGCTATACAGTTTATATAGAATTGTATATAAATGTTTGTTTACATTTAGATTCGGTAAGCTTTATAAAAGATTAGTAAGTGATTTGCTAATGATTACATTTAGCTTAAACGTATAGCTACTTTATAAATCATTCATCACGATTGTGGACTTAAAATTTATAAATATGATATTGTTGATGTGTTCGACGAAATATCTAAACAGCATAACGATCGGTATGGTACTCGTATGTATGTGTTGTAGTGGGATTCAAAGCTTTTGGGTGGCTTAAAAATTATAACATCGTGTATTGGAACGTATCTATAGAAACGTTGTTTTAGTTAAGACTTTAAACAAAATAGACAACGATCTTATATCTATCTGTTGTTTGAGCCAAAATGTCTACGAAAAAATAAAATATATAAAATATCTATTTAATATTTATTTAGAATTGGTGAATATAGGACATTGGCTCTCTGGATGACCTAATTTTATTTCGTAAGAAATGTTTGAAATGTGATAAAATTATTCTGCAATATTTTTTTTTTGCATACTGTTTTTGGTGAGAATTATTAATTTTTTCATATCAATATTAATAAAAATTCAACGACATGCTAATCTTTATAGAATACGCTTGTTCTTTTATACTTATGTCTTCTTAACCGTAATGGAAAATGATATTGATATATATAGTACTGTGACGTTTAAATTATACACAAATCATAACGGTTGTTACAAATTTAAATATAAACAAGTAATACAACAAGTAACTGAGTTAATTGTTTGAATACCCAGTATATACTGCGTTTGTATATCAATGTTTGAACAATTCTTCAAATTCAAAGTTTATAAGATATGAATTTTTTTTCTGCGTTCAATATTTTCAAGCGTTACAAAGTCGGAACTAAACTTAATATACCTTGTATATTTACAAATATACTGGGTATAAAAATAGTATGTATAGATGTTATGTACATGTATACATGCTAGCCTTCGTTCATCTATCAATTGTAATTCTCATTTTCAACTTTGAGCACATATTATGAGAAAACTATTGAGTTTATGAAAAGTTATTTATGTTAAAGAGAAACAGATTTTTTATTAACAAATTTTTTTTCTACCTCTTATGGTTTCAAAGATATAAATTTTCCCCTCTGGTGGGGGGAACAAGTTCCGGTTTTCCCCATTAACGAACTTGACCTTTTTGCTCTAGAACATACACAAAAATTTCCAACTCGTTATCTCTTTTCGTTCTTGAGTTATCGTGTTCACAGACGGACGGACATGCGAAAATGGCTGAATTAAACCATTTTATAAATTCCTTTGTGAAGCATTTTTGTCAAGGATTAATATTTTCAAGCGTTACAAAGTCGGGACTAAACTTAATATACCTTGTACATTTACATATACTGGGTATAATAAAAATAATTTACATAATACAATTTTGTGTGTATGTTTGTAAATTTAACAAAACTAAAGCTCGTATGCACCACCATGTTAATAATAAACGTAAAATTTATGAACGATGCTACCAGATGTTAAATAATCTTTAACGTTCTTGACGAAATGAATTTATTATTTGTTAAATGATTTCTTTCTATCTGCAGAAGAGACAGAAGACAGAATCATTACGAACTAACTAACTAACTAGTTATCGTTAAGTCAAGTTAGTTCAGTGTTATAATATTTTAAAAAAGTGAAATAGTTTTAGTTTAAAATTAATGTTTTACAAATGGGTTCTGACATATTTCATTTAACGACCGTTTAACAGCATATTAAAATGTTTCAATATGAATTATTTATTGCTATCTTTTCAATATTTGGTGTTTTTAATTTGTTTTTTCTTTCACGTTATAATTTCATTCAAAACAGAAGTAATTGATAATTTTTGTCCTTAGGTTTTTTTTTAATATTCTAGTACACGAAGAATCATTGAGAAAAATATGTAACCCAATGAAATTTTTTGGCTATGGTAGTAAACTTAAAAAGCTTCTTTACAAGTTTTTTACACTCGGTGTTATATATATTGGTATTATAAGTTTATTCCTAACTTTGCAACGATTGATAGTAGAAAAAGAATTTTGCCCCCTGGCGTCAAAGAGGCAAACTCAATCAGTGGTGGTATCCCTACACAGTGGCGGCCTAAGTGTAGCCCGTTATCCGTTAGCCCGTATCGATATCTTATGTTAGAAGAAACATTTGTTACAAGCTCTCAAGATTCAAGAAATTACAATTATGCCTGCAATAAGATTCCACACTCTCTTAATATTTCAACGAGTTTCATTCAGTTGAATGAATAAATTTCGTATAAATTCCATAGCCTACAACAAATTTCAAATGCATGTTCAGTTAAAAATATCTCAATTTCTATGAAAAACGGCTTAACAAACAAACAAATAATATTTAATGTATTTTCGTTGAAAATTTTAATCATACCAACAAATTCATGTGCTGCGCCGCGCATTGGATCAAAAACATGGTGCACAACACTAAAAACGACATTTTTACAAATATTTATTAATTTATGTGTGTAATTTTTCGAAAACAAAAAAACAAACGAAGACAAATATATCTATATACAAAATAATCACCAATGGTTTGGAGTGAGATAGATAGATTATCCATTATTATCAACGCGTATATTAATATGACACACAACCCAGTATAACAAACAAAAAAAAACACAACAAAATTTGTGACAAATTCCTTTTGACATATTTGTTGAATGAAATTTGTAAACGTTTTTAGAAATGCAGCCATGCATCACACCAACAAAACATATACAAGCGACAAGGATACATTAATATAGCCGTGTTTGTTTACACGGTATCGTATAAATAATAAACAGTAGACACATTAAAATTTTTGGCAAATACTGGAAACTTTATTGTCGCAGTATTTTGGCTCTCTGAAGGCCTTTAAAGGAGCACGTTCGTACCTACAACAGATTCCGATACTCAACACACACAAAAAACAACAAAATATTAGTAAAAGTTTTACTAAATATCTGTTAATTGGACAAAACGCACTTTTAAAAAAATGATTCTCCAAACCTGAAAGATTTGATTTGAACAAAGAAAAAGAATTTGAATTATAATAATTTCCTTTTTATTTCAACAATTAATTAATTATTGAGTCTTTTTTCTCGTTTTTATACAACAACTGTTTTTACTTGAACAATACTAATTTTTTTTTTCACAATCACAACTGACTTTTTTTTTAAAATTCAACAATGTTAATTTTAAATCGTGATTATACTCGAACAATATAGTAGTCCTTAACTGAACAATGTTAAATTTAAAACTGATTTTGAATTGGGCCAAAACATTTTTTATAAAAAACAAATTTTGTTTATAAATAAATAGAATTCTCTAAATAAAACTAGTTAGTACCCAATTTAAAACTTACATAAGTGATTATTATGATTGTATGTATAGTTTTAACTTGTCTTCAATTGATATTAATTGACAAAATTGAATTTGTAAATAATCTTGTTTTTGAACAAAATTCTTGTTTTAATTTTTAAAAATATTCAAAAAAATTTTGTAAACATGTAAATAAATTATATACAGTCTGTTTTCAAAAGCATTTCTAATAGGGAATCAATGTTAAATAAATAAATAAAATATTTACTATAAAACCATACATACATACACATACTTACAAACATTTGGCTGCTTGTAGTGTGATGTTTGATTGATTTAATTCAAGAGTGGGGATTTAGTGATACCCACTTAATTTATAATATTAATATTCATTACGTATGCACACACACACATGTTCTTTATGAAGCATTGTGTAGTTACTATAGTAAATAATATTTAACATTGATTCACTATTAGCAAAGCATTCCAAAACAGACGGTATATTTTTTCGGCATCGGATTTAATATCAACTACCTATCGAGAATTACTCGGTGATTCAGTGCCATGTGATAAAGATTGAAGTGTTGCTACGTTTTTAACTGATCATAATATTGGTATATTTTCCTGTCCGGGCCATTCTCTTCACGTGAATCCCATCAAATATAAGACAAAGACAGTGAATTATGTGTAAACAGTTACGATGTTGCCAATCAGATACATTGCCATGGGACGGAACCCAAAACGTATTTTACTTTGTGGAAAAAGAAATTATAATTTTTATCGTGCACCAAAATGCTATACACGCTAGCGTTTAAATACATCTTCGTACATAATAATATTATCTGTCACATAGAGTAAATGGGGGCACAAGGGGATGTCTCTATTACAATGAAATACTGCTTGCAACACACATATTTAAAACCACGTTAAATAAACATTTTTGTATGTGTTTGTGTGTTTGTGTGAAGCTGTGGCTCTGTACTGTTTGTGGATGAGTGACGCTATTTTCACACTTGTACCGTTTTTTTTTTTGTTACATAGTTTTTTTTTTTTTTGAAAAAAATTATAAAAATATCCAATAAAAATTTTACAAATTTCACACAAATGAAGATTAATTAGTTTGAACAAATAGTTTTTGAGAGGGGATCTTTTGAGAGGTTTTTATTTGAAATGGTTTTCATGAAATTTATGTTGTAATTTACTATAGTTGAATCGTTTTACACATGTAAACACAGCTACGCAGCGAAGCAATGATTTTTATTGTCAAAATTGTTATACTTTGCTCCAGCCTTTATTTATTGATTTCGAAATATTCAAATCGACTTCGAACAAGCCGTGAGTCCTGACTCTGAGTGTCACACTAGTAAATGTGACTCATGACGTCCACACGACCAACTTCGATTATATTATACTAAAGAAGGTGACTAGCGCATACTTTGACATTTAATGAATATGTCTGAACATTGGAAACATTCTTTGACACCAAATGCTTAATATGAAGAATAGCATTTGATGGCTCAGATACAATGCAGTGGTCCAGATTGCCAAAGGTCGCATGGGTTTAATAACTATTCTAGATGGGTAAGATTTTTCATTAGTTGTCAAAGACTGTTATAGAAAATAATATTTGATGATTATTTCTAGTTACTTTTTACCTTCGCGAAAAGAATGTTGTAATTGGCTTAAAATAGAAAAATTTATTTACGAACATATATGATATTTACGAAGTATCGATTGCCACTAGAAGAAGTCCAGTAAATCTGTTTCACGAAGCCCTAAAATCTACTCTTTGGCAGTCTTTTCGTTTACAGAAAAACGTACGTCAGAAAAGTGCTTCGTAAAAGAGCGAATTTTCTCAGAAAAATAAATTACAGTGATTCGAGTATCATATCTCAGTGCAATACAAATAATGAAAAAGTCACTTTTTTAACAAAGGTAAAATTTACAAGGTCACTACTATTTATTTAGCTATTAGCTATGCTTTGGAAAACGATTTTTTAGGCTTTTTTTATATTTTAAATCGAAGATTGTCCAAAATCGATTTAATAAACTAACAAACTAGTACCAAAATTAACTCACCCATTGGATGCGTACCAAGATAAAATTTTGGATGATAAAACATGATACATTCACTAAATTCCGATTTCCAATTTTGTTAGACCACTTTTAAAAAACGAAAAATTATTGTTCTTTGATACTATTTTGTGCAAAAAATAACTAATGAAGTCATAAGATTAATAATTTATTTCATAAGAGATGAAAATTTTCCATTCAAAATTATAATATATCTATCTATCTCTTTACGACACAAAGTCACTAAAACAAATGAATTTTGTGTCGTTATAACTTGTTTAAATTTTAAAATTCTAAAGATCTATTCATATTATCACATTTAATTAAATCTTTTATAGTAATACCTGACGGTATCTAGGGCTCTTAGTCGATGAAGAATCTACACGGTATTTTTGTGTTTAGGTATATAAATAGTCCGAATACAAATTTATACTGTCGTGCTTGGTAACAAGCAGTAAACTTCATTTACTGCCTTTTGTTAATTCTGGAGTTAATCGATTATTCCGATGATTCTCTACATCAATTATAACATGATATTATTTCAAATTGGTTACATTTCCTACATAATATCAGAGTCTAATTCATTTTTCAAAGTAAAAAAGCAGTAGTTATCAAACTGTACGGCTTTTATCCACTGAAAAATACAAATACTGCTTTTTTACTCTTTATTATATGTTTAGAGTAAATCCAAATATTAAAGCTCGTTCAAATAATAATATTAGAGATAAGTGGAACTTTGGAAGGCAAATTTAATTTTTTATTTTAACGATTAATATTCATTTTATGATCATAACATAGTTTGTACACTTTGTAAACTTTAAATGTAAACTTGGACATATTTACATAGTTCTAAGCTCACTTATTTTTATTCAGCATTACTGCGTATTACCTTTGACAAAATAATACATATAAATAAATATTGAAAAAAGCAGTAATTCATATTTTACAGAGTATAAAGGCAGTAAATCACATGTGTCTGCTTTTCGATTTACAACAATTATAGACAGATGATCAATTATTTTAAGCATTTTGATTTATTGTGATCTAAAATCACACTGAAATGCGTTTCATGAAGTCATGTAACATATTATTAGTCTTTTGTTTAGAAATATCAAAAAATTAGATTTCGGTTATCTCTGTTTTCACTTTTGACACTTTACTGCCTTTTACCTAATCACGACAGTATACCCTTGATACCAGTACGGTCAACATACACTTTGTGTTAATTGAAAAAAATCGTTAAGTAGGAGCTGCGTCAAATTTCGATCAAAATGAAACTTCGTAGCTGATATACTTTTGCCTTGATGAAAAGCGGTTTAAAGGAAGCAGAACACACAAAATATAAAATCTATCTTAATACGCTAATACACAAATGAGGTCGTTCGAACTTCAAATCTATCGATATCGTGACTAGTTCTTTAATTCTTCAGCCACAAATGCATGTAGTTACTTGGGTGTACAAATATGTTAGCAATTGATAAACATTTCTATACAATATTTTCAACATTTATCCCAAACAGTGAAAAAATATTACACACACAAAAAAGGACACTTTCATGCAATTTTAAAAACTATATATTTAAAAAAATAAAAATTCTTCTTTTTTTTTTTTATAAACTCCTTCGTAAATATATAAATCTATTCACTAGGATTAGTTAAAAATTCTAGACAAATGCGTTTTCCACCTGGATATGTATGTATACGTATCTATATGTATATATATATATATAAAATATCGTCTATAGATGGGAATAGATTGATATATGACTTCCTAAAAGGAAGAATGGATTAAGGCAGATTTAGACAAGACGTGCTTGATATAGAATTTTGAGTCTGTTACATATTTATGTATATAAATTTATATATTATATATATATTTGAAGTTACGAACATCGTTTATCGGGTGTTTCAGGATGGTTTTTTTTCAACAAACTTCTCTGATAGAAAATAGGCATCGCGAAATGCTTTATTTTCCGAGATGTCCCAAATTAATTTCGCATCAAATTCGAACAAACAAAGTAATTCTGGGTCTATTTGGATAATGTATATTTGTTCGGAGTTTGTGGAAATATTCCCCTTTTTCTTTCCCTTCCTTAGAAGGTCTATATAAGATTGTTAGTACTCATCGATATTTGAAGAAAGTCACGTGAATTGGGATTTGACAATGCTTCTTTTGGGAAAAACGGCATAGAGAACTATTAATAATTACTTGTAGTTTAAATACCAGTCCAAGTAGTCACGCGGTCTAAGGCGTTATGTCTGCGCAGTATGCCTACTTGGAAACTGGGAGGATATCGGTTCGAATCCCGACATCGGCAGTTTGTCAATTATTAAGAAAAAAAGAAGTAACCAGCTATGCTTGAGAAGGTTTTGTGCAGTTTCCACATCCACATCCCTCAAATCCTTAGGCATCACAATGGACCTTATGATCGAAGTGTAGCCCGTCCAGGGCAGCCTCTACCATCTATCTATCTATCTGTAGTACAAATGAACTATTAAGAAGTACTGTTTGATTCTGGTATTAAAATGAGAAATTGATTTTTTGGCACCTTTCCCTCGAGTAATATTTTGAAAGAAACACTTTCCATAACTACTCTAGGAGTTTGTTACATCGTTTCTGAAGCACCTGGTACACGTAACTCCAGAGTCGCAGGTGAAGAAGAGAGACCTTACGCTGTATAAGATTTTTTTCTCTCCTATAGGAGATATAAATATTATCTCGTAAGATAATGAATGTCTTTTCGTAAAGATATGATGATCACAAAGTAAGTGTGATGTCGTTTCTCGTAAAATTAACGTACCGGTATTTAGTACGTGACGTTATTAGAGAAATATTGATCTTAATAATACAAAATTTTTACATACATCAGTCGAAAAATGGTTTCGCTGATCCCACTTTACTTTACCAACTTACAAGGGGATGTATATCTGTAATTAGCAACACGTGACATTTGTATAAGCTTTACTTAGATAGAAAAAGTAAGTGAGATAATTGACATGTCGGGAAACTTTAGCGATGATGCGGGCTCTATCATGGCATTTACAGAATTTAACAAAAACAAAACTTATTGGAAAATGCTACCGTGTCTGAATCAAATTTTCCTAAATTCGATAACAATTTCCATAAAATGTAGTATTTTTATTATTTCCTGCAATTTTAAGGATTTTTGTTTCAAACGAAAGCAAAATCTCAATTGTCTTGTCTGTCATTTTTGACGTTTTTCTCAAAAACTATCAATTCAATATTTAGATAAAATCTAGTATTTTGAAGGCTTTTATTCAAATCAGGTTTTTCCAAATCCTAAGCCAATTGATTTAGAAGAGACTAATGAAAATGAATAACATTGAAATTTTGGCGAAATTTTAGCTATTATTGTTTTAGAATTGATGACGCCATCAAGTTTTGACGATTTTACTATTGATTCTCCCTAGTTCGTGATAAATTTTGTATTGGAAATCAAAATCTAGAATGCTTTGAAGCTACAAGATATGAATTTCGAGCTGGGTTTCAGCCCGAGATCATTATTTTCGTGTTTTTAAGATAAGGGAACATAGAATTCTAACTTCTATTGTCCCTTAAAACTGCTCAATATTTCGACAACTTGGAAAAATAAATTTTTGATATAAATTTCTAAATTTGAAATAAAAATTTTATTAAAATTCTACAATAAACAATAAATAACTATTCTCGGGTTGTTCCTTCGAAGAGCTTATAGAAAAAGCTTAAGCTCTCTCATGACTTATTCATTTTAAACTAGTTAAATCTAAACTAGTCTTTAACATGATTTCGTAATAAATTATCACAATAAAACATAATATTATAAAAAGAACAGTCTTTTATTTTCTAAGTTAATAAATAATAAATATAAAATGCTCTGACTCCCCGTGTGTCTGTGTGTGTGTATCTATCTGTGTGTCTTATGTATCCAAAAGATAATGGAACTGTGTAAGCACAGCGTACAGTGTATAAATTTCATACCAAAATATGTTATTTAGATATTATGGCGCCATTTAATATCTATTTAAGTAAATAATTATAATTATACATATAGGTATATATAAATACTCATTGTACAGGTACACTAAAAACATTATTATACATTCATTTGTATCGTGTGGATGCAATAATTGCGTGTGTTGTACTGTCAATTAGCGCACCAGCCTCGATTTTTGATGATAGTAGTATTCGCAATTCATGTAATTTTACAAGTATCCAACTTTTTCGAAAGAAGTCATCTTCATCTAAAATATGATACTGCAGTATTCCCTATTATTTCAATATCTAGACATCTGTGTAGTGCAAGATATATGCTCCTATTTACACCCCGTAACTACCAACAAACTTCTATTTGGTAGGCTAACAATAAACATTGATTTAAAAATACACAGAAATTCGTATTTAATACCAGGATTTGATAGTATATTCCAACAATACTATCTTTACATTTTTATGATTTGAATACGTTTTTGAAAAATCACATTCATCTTCGTCCATTGATCTGTTCAAATGTACACTCCCGTTCAATAAAATTGAACAGACCTTAAATGTTAATTTTTTTACATTTCATAAAGCTCCTCACTTTTGTGACTCTCTGTATAATTATTCATTGATAAACAAAGATAAGTAGTATATATTTTAAGTGTGAAAAAAAAATGGAAGTATAGTAAAAAACATTTACTACAAGAATAATCAAAATTGTGAGAGACTGATTCGCTTCAATTCTGTTCAATTTTATTGAACGGGAGTATATGTATGCAGACAAGCAACAAGTTAAGCAATTCGTACCCGACTGGGAAGATTTCTTTTATATCGGTTTGATATCTAGCTTCTATTTTTTCGAAAACCGAATGAATAAAACACAAATCTATTATACAAATTTTGTAAAAAAAAGAACGCTGTACACGAAGTTCCACGATCACCAATTAAAAAAATACAATTATATTGTTTTATAAATATATACAATAATGTTTTGTGTACGGCTGTATGCATATATTTTTTAATATTTATTTCTCATATTTTACCTTACAATTTACATTCTTTGCTAAAAATTTCAAATATTTTATTATCTTAAAAAATATATTTAGTATACATAAATATCTGTCGTTAATGATTTGTTTACATACATTAACAGGTATAATAATCATGTAGTCTTGTTTTTTTATAGTATTTATTTTTGGTTAGATCATTTCTTCTTATTATGTAATAAATTTATCATTTATGTAAATTATGTAAGTCAATTTTAATTTAATTTGACCTGAATTATAAGTAAATTATGGTATTTATTAAGTTATGTACAGTCAAAACCAAAAATTTTGAACCATTTTAAACATTCTAAGTGATACTAAAAGTAGTATTGCATATATACTTATTGTATAGAGGAGACTTGGTAAATATGGCGTATTCAAATATTGCAATTAAAATTTCAACAAATCTCAAATAAACTAAGTTTATTTGAGCTAGACCCTTGCTATTTTCAGTCACGTGACAATACAATATGGTAAATTGTATAGAATTGTATATTTACTATCGTTATCTATATGGAATTTAAAACTATTCCATGAAATAGAAATTTGTTGATAAATATTTAAAGTAGCGGAAATAGGAAAAAATTAAATTGAGTTCTTTAGCCTTAAAAATTTTTTTTTTCAAACAACATGTTATTGAATGAACTAAAAAGTAGAAAATAAATCAATTATTTTCAATTGCAGCCACTGTTTTATGACAAAACCGTACATTCTGTTTACTGAGACGTATAACAATTAAGTTTTTGGCAAGTTTAGTTTCGAGTTAAAGATTTATAAGAAAAGCATCTTGCATCAAAATTTTTCTCGGGATACAAAAATCTTTGAAAAACCTAATTAGAATATTACATCAAATGCCAATGTAGCATCAGGTGGCTTAGACGCTTATCTATAATACCTGAGGTCATAGATTTGCTTCCCATCTTAGATATTTCGAGTTATTTTATAGAAAAATGTTTCAATTTTAACAGCAATTTGTTTAGAAAGAAATGCCATCCAAAGTGTGCATTTTCCATTTGGTATATGTCATTCTGGACCGATTGGACTAAAGTCTTAGTAGTTTGTGGAAATCTTTCCCATTTTTTTCCCGTCCTTGATGGGTATATTAAAGAGATTTGTACTATTTATTTCAATTTAAAAAGATATTATTTATTTATGACATATTTCGTGAATAAACCGTGCGTTCAAAGATTTATAACTAAGAAAAAAAACACGGACCCAAATTATTAGAACACTTAAGTAATATTTCATAAACATAGGATACATTTTCAATCAACCGCATCAATTATATTTCAATTGACCGTAACAGTTTGTAACGGTATCAAATTTCACATATAGAAATGATCATTGACATATTTATGTGAATTTTTAGATATGTCCAACGAGCCCTGCCCACAATATTAATTTTTGAATGTTTTACATAAAAACAAGTGTTTACCTTTTTTTTCTGATAAATTAAACCACATCGATCTGCCATGCGGCCGTAAAGATTAAGCAAAAAAAAAGGTCAGTATCATTTGTACATAGATAAATATTTGTTTTCGCTTTTGCTTTGTCTTAAAGGTTGGCCGTGTGATCTGCTATCGATTACAAAATTCAAAATAATAATTCATCTTTTTAAGCCAAAAGAACGAAATTGCCAAAAAAACACGATTACATAATTGGGCGCTGGTTTCTTCAAAATTTCTTCCCATTGACAGCCGTAAAACAAACCACAGGTCTTTTAAATTAACAGACTTCATTGTTTTGCTACTGGTTTCAATATACAGGATGAGTTTAATGTCATGGAGTTTTTTGAAAGGGTGAATAGAGAACGAAATTCTAAGATGAAAAGTCCGTGCACATTTTCGCACCTGACCCTCCGTTAATTAGATATTAATTACATGAAGTAACCAATTAAAGAAGAAGTGGGGAGAGCTCGCTTCCCTCACGTATCTTTGCTGCCTGTGCGTTCATTCTCCACCATTTTTTATTCGGTTAACGCGCTTCTTTAATTGGTTATTTAATTATATTAAATTGATATCTAATTAACAGTCGGTTAGGTGTAAAAATGTCCAAGGACTTTTCATCTTAGAATTTCATTCCCATGAAACTTTTAACTCACCCTGTATACAAATAGAAAAATAAATCGAATAACCAACGTTTTTTGGCGATAAGAGATAATTTGAACCCAGTTGCTAGCTAATATCCCCCAATAATCATTAATTAATCTCTATACACAATATTTTTATTACACCAACCCACTTTAAGATTTTATTTCAAAGTATTTTTGCTAGTTTCAAAAGATTCAATTAAGCTATATATATATAGAGAGAGAGATTATTCGAATTTAAAATAAACAAAACAACGATATGAAAGTAATTTCTTTTCTAGTAATAAAATTGGGAATTGATTTACGGAAAACAACAACAACAACGACAAAAAAGAAGAAGAAAATATAAAATTGGATTTCATTTTAAAATAAATGCAAAAGCTATAAAATCCAAACACATAAAATTTGCTGCTCAATGAATGAAAATGAATATTTCTTGTATTTCTCTTGGCTTAAAGACAATCATCATCACTAAACTATATATATTAGGATTCCGTTACTAAAAAAAAAAAACTCACTGTTTGTGATCAAGTCTGCAAGGTCAATATCGATTTTGACCATAACGTAATTTATGTGAAATATTATCTGAGAATAAAATTTAATATTATTTACAATTCTGGTAAGCAGTCAATTTTCTGCTTCCAGTTTATTTTTACACTGAGCGTCTTTTTGCACGTGTAAGTTTCATAATTTCTTATTTTATTTGTCAATCTAATGTCGAATTTTTAACAAATGTTAAACAAATAATTATTGAAGGTGTTCTGAATTTTGTTTGTTTGCGTGTTAGTCACATGGTTAAAGTATAAAAAAAGGAGCCATCACACAAACGCAACCAGTGCACTAAGTTACATATAAAACTGTATCAAAATAGAAGCGGTCTCTATTTTGATATAAGAAAAAATCCGAAATCTCATAAAGCTCTGATCATTTTTAATAAGTACTTTAAAACTTTTTAGAGTAAAAGAATTTTTTTTTTAATTTGGCGACCCTTGTTTGTTAAAGATACTAACAAATCGGAATAATGTTTTTCAGTTATCAAAAATCTCCCAATTTGGTCTTGTTATTGGTGCAATCTGGCAAACGTGGTCTTGGTTCTGGTATCGTTGTGGCCAGTCAAGTTTTGATATTCGTCTAGATCTTGCTCCTGCAGGTATAGCATTGAAACTCAGCTGTGAGCTTTGAACAAAACTACAGGACCTAGACTCAGTGATTTTACTCACCACTAATGCTGATTAGTAGCGTATGACTAACCTAAATTCAAAAATACAATATCTATAAGTACATTTACGAACCAGGATGAAATATGTGAACCGATTTTGATTTAAAAAGAAACAATTTAAACATAAAATAGATGACTATAGATAGTAGAGGAAGTATCATCAATTTCTTATAAATCATACAGACAAATGAAATCAATAAAAATAGAGAGAAAAATAAACAGATTTACAAAACAAAGATAATTGCAAAAATATTCCCTACAGAGTTCTTCATCCTATTACCAACAGAAGCCAGTGCCACAACAGTGCTGCACAAAAAGGGGTTAAAAAGTATTAAAATACAAAAACACAAACAACCCTCTCTCATATCTACACATATTTAACTTTTATCATAATAATAATAATAATAATGATTATAAAATAAGTTTATTGTGGCCAAAAACAGGCAAATGGCCTATCATCTTTTTGTTCTGTTGCAAGGGTTGAAAAAATAATATATATCGGAAACTTCTCTATATTTCTTGTGTAAGCGCCTTTAATCGTATATATTTTTGGATATATATATATATATATATATATATATATATATAATCAACCCTTATTTTAAAGGGGGTAATTTTAGTTAGAGAAGAATCTTTTATGTGTATAATAGACTTACAATATTGTCATTTTATTAGTCCCTAAAAGGTAATTTACTAATTTCGATTCATGTGTTTATCGCAGAGAAGAGAGAAATGGAAGGGTTCAATGGATGTTGTTTACGTTTTTGTAATTTTATTCAATGAATAAATTAATATCACACATGTTTCGATTAACCCCCCCAACTATACGGTCCTGTGATTTGCAGCGAAATTAAAAAATATGTCGATATTTATGCAAGTTGATTATTATAATTCCGTATAACGAGATTTTATGTCAGACGGGTTTTTCGGTAAGTAGCAACTCAGAATTTTGATTAGCTTAAAGTTTTAATATTGTCCGTCGGTTTTGACGGCAAGTGGGTGTAATGTTTTTGGAAGAAACTCATTTCGATTATCTTCTGAAATCTTTCGAAATTAGAAGAAGGTTTGTAATTGATCTCCTTAATTAATAAGATATCGAAGCTTGAGCTAGTAACAGTAATAGCAGAGGGTAGGTCAAAGTCTGGCAAGTAGTCCTTTCAGGCTTTTTTTACCGACCCCTAAAGGACAAGGAATTTGTATGTAGACCAGGAATTGGTAGGTTGTGCGACTGCAGGTAGGACTGTGATAGGAACTATGCCGATATTCATCTGGAGTTTGTGAAAGTAAACTACAGAAAACCTTTACAAGCATAGCCGGTTACTTTCGCCCTTGACCATCCGCCAACAGTTTAGTCAATAAACCACCCCATTAATTTTTGTAAACAAATTTAATTGACATACTGCCATCGTTGGACATCGAACCAGTAGCCTACCAGTTCCGAGCAAAATGCCTTGAATAGCTCATCCACTCGGACTGGTACAAGCTCTTGCTATCTTTTCCGACAAGTTTGGCCATTCTTTCAAATTATAATATAAAATTAGTATTTCCCATACTATGTAGGGCCTGTATGAAGGACGATGAAATCTCCATACTTGTTATTTGCACCTGCAGATACCTGCAGGGTGTCAGATATAGAATATTCGGGTCCAAAACCTTGGATCCATCAATCCTGGGAGTAATCCCGGCGGAACAGTTATGGGCCTTATGTGCGGGGTCTGGCCTCAACAGAATCCTATAGCTTCATCTACTTAAAATAGCAACGCTTACCCGTCTCGCCTTCGAGTGACAGGTTGCTCTCAAGAAGGCCACAGAGGACCCTTTGGTCTAGGTGCTAGGGACCCATTTTCGGGACCCCTCTTTCTAATTATTATTATTATTATTATCTCCCATACTAAGATATCATCGACTATGATTTCGACTATTGATTAAATGTTGATTCAAATTGATAAATAATTCGAGTGCGGTATTTTATCTACCCAAACGCATGATTGTTATAATGAAATTTTTTACAGAGAATATACTGAAGACCTTCAATAATATAATATTCGAACAAAATTAGTGAGGCAAAAAATGATTCGATAATCTACACGAAAAAAAAAACGTATACATACCTGTCAGTTTTTTCCTCTATGACATTGAGGGGTTATTCCTTGTGCGAGTGAAAAGTGAGTAAGTGGGCGTTTGCATGTGTTCATTTCCCAGTAAATCTATTGTTAATGATATTTTTTTCATTCTTTTGAATCGATTTTTTTGTAAGACTGCAAAAAAATTGCAAAATCTTTCGGTATTTACGTTCGGATTTCTTCAAATATCCATCAATTCTTCTTAATAGATTTCGAAAATGAACCTTAGTAAAATTTTGGTATTTTAAAGGCTATTTAGTTCATCAATATCTCTTTTATTATTTATTATTGGTGTAAAACGGAAAAATTTCAATTATAATTCCTTTTTCTCAGAAAATGAACGATAGTTGACATAAAAATAATAGTTGACATGTACGTAGGTGAACATTGACATGTACGTAGCTCCTACATGTCAATTTTTTAGTATTCTTATAGAAATATACTAATTCAGAGCCCACTTTGTAAACTTCCAGGCTTTAACATTTTTGAATAGATTCGATATTCGTAAATTGATTCAAAATATTATTTAGGGTTTTTCCATAAAAGTTTATCACAACAAAGACCAGTCAGAAAATTTGAGCAAAGATCTTTTTGTGTATTTTATTCAAGCTTAGCCAGTCTTGATGCTTTTTAATTCTTTGGTTTATATTGATTTTTGTACGTCACGTAAACCCTTATAAAATATTGCGTTTCTTAAATTCGAGTAAGACATTGATTTATTTAGAAAACACAAAAAAAAAAACCGTAAGGGCTAATTTTCGTGATCTAAATAGAAACATTACAAGTGTTTTAGACAAACAAACTACAAAACTTAAACAAGTGTTGCGTTTAGTATTTTGTAATCATCGATGCATAACCTATAACACATCATCATAAGGGTTGATATTGAAACTACCCTTAAAATATATATACTATGATACATTCTTTTAGACAACAAATATTATGATAATAAAAATAAATAATATCATATAGAAAGTTAACAGCCAAATGAAGTTCTTTTAACATTACATAATACATTTAACACAAAAATACTACCCTTAAAAAGTATACTACATCCCTCTATGTACGTATGTATGTATGTATATCGATACGGTTAATTGCATTTTATGAATGTAAGTACTTATTCAAAAGGGAATCGTTATTATGTAATACTTTTGTAATCTGGATACAATTAAAACAAATTGGGAATATTATTCAATTTGTTTTCAATGTTTTTATCATCAGAAAAAAAAAAATTTATATTTTTTGGAAAAAAAAAACACACGCTTTTGTAAACGTTTCAGGGCCATTGTATTGAAAATTTCTTTGAAAAGAACATAATGGTTTAATTTTAACACAAAGTATCCCAATACTTTCGCAATTACCTATTGGTATTACTTATTATTTTTGGTTTTTAGTGAATTAGTGATAAACGGGTGTATTCAATCCTAGCGCTTATTTCACTAAATTTTATAGTTATTTTGTGCCTTATTTATTCGGTTTTTGGGAAAATGTATCGAATAAAAGTTGTTACTACGTTTATAACTAATAAAATTTTATTAGAAGCGAACGGATATGGAAAAAATTTGGAAAAATGAGTGCTAGTCTTGTAATATATTATTGTTTTGTCAACAGAAATTTCAAATCATTACGGTGAATGAAAAATGACTTCCTAAATTTATTTACATACGAGCCTGATGCTTGATCAATTGACGCACGGTGTAAAAATTTGCTACCCCATTTTCATTCCCTTAAATTTGTAATTTGTAGCATTAGACCCTGTCCTTTAAATTTGCCACCTATTTTTATAGAATAATTTTTTTATTTTCTTGAATATTATCCTATCGATTGTGTACAAGCCTGAGCACTGCTTGAGGATATCCGATTTGATTATGTTTTACTCCTTTTAAATAATTTGATACCATCACCAAGAAGTAATAAACCACTTTTCAAAGCTTCATACAAAACAGATTAATCGTGTTTATGAAAAACCTCAGACTGAATACAGCGGATGGTGAGGATTTTCATTTTTTTCTGATTAAATTACTAGGATTTATATTCTATTCAAACGAAATGTTCTTCAAGAATTGGATTTACGAACGATTTAGATTCTTGTAAATTCAACAGAATTTAGCAGTGATTCAGTGAAGTTATATACACAGACTTAATCGTTTTTTTTAATAATGGAAATACATTTTTGCAGTAAAAGAATTTTATCATATCACAAAAATAAAAAAATGATATTTTGTATTTGATAAAATTTATAAAATGAAACATAACGGAAATAACCACTTAATTGAATTTATTTTTAGAAATTTTAATGTGGAAAATTTCATAAAAAAGTGGGGGTTCACCCTACTACTAAATACAATACTGCCATTTCCAAATAAAATGTTTTAAATAGCAGTTTTATCTATAAATATATTTTTGATTGTGCTAATTTTATAATATATGATATTTGAACTTTGTGTTTATGGAGTCACGATTCACGTTTCAGTTATGTAGAACGGTTTTAATTGAGATTAATTTTGCCATATAACATATTTCAGGAAGTGGATTGTGAAATTTTAAAAAAAATAGGCAGGCCAGTGGAGCCGTAAAATATGTCAATTGGTAGTAGAAATTGGACAATTATGTAATAAATGGAATAATTTTAAATTTAAATCGAATCTTGGATTTGAAGCTAGTGTTTGAGAAAAATCGATCAAAATGTTTAAAGCACTTTAAAAATGTGCTTTAAAAAAGCTTCATGTCTCAAAAAAGGCTAGAAAACAATATTATAGGACCTTGATGAACACTCATTTGGAACTTTAAACAAACTCAAGTTCTAGGATGCTTCAAAAACGTTTTCCTAACAAATATTAGGGCCAAAGAAGTCAGATATGATTTTTCCAAAGCAAAATTTGATAAAGAAAAAACGGGCCCAATGATTTTAATCGAGTTTGGCTGAAGTTCTAGATTAATAATATCATTTTCCTAACTTTTAGTACATTATCGATTTTTATAACAATTTTAACAGTTTTTATTAATAATTTTTTTATAATACCGCAACAAAATAATCGTTCTACCCTGAACAATAATTCGTCACAAACTTCAAGTGCTGCTTTCATCATTTTAATTTTCATGCCGAATGCCTTAAAGTTTTCGTTTCTTAAAACCTTAAAATATACAGTTCTCGAATAAATATCATTCCTACCGCATATAATTAAAATATATTAAATATATTTGCTAGTGTTTATCCAGAAAATTCCCTACTTATCAAAAGTATGAAATACACGAAATTAACTTATATATTATAACACGTTTATCGAAAAACTTTTTACCCGTTTCGAAAGAAAACTCATATTATATGCAAATAAACGCACACACAAAAAGTTTTTAGCATAGCAGAAAAAAGAGAACAAAAAATGATTATTATAATAATAATGAAATTTGTTCCAGAAAATATACATAATACAATATTATTATTATTATTATGATCCTTAGGGATACATACATAATATATAACCAATCATTTCTGGATCATTACTCGATTTGCATATTTATTATCTTTTTTATGTACACCCTCATGTGTGACGTACCTCAACTAATGTCGACACAATTCGATATTATATTTAAAATATTTCACCAACCAACGAACGCCACAACGATCTATCCTGTAATTATTATGTATATGGGTTATATGGATCGTGGTAGTTCTTTCGCTCAAAATTTGTACTGTCATTATTCAAACATTTAAAACAAAAATGAAGAATTGTTTAAAAAAAGGAGCACTTAGTTTCTTTTGCCGCATATGTTTTAGTTCCCAAACTGCGACACTTTAATATGGGGTCTAACGGTTTGAAAAAACAGGTGATTAAGGGGGTTGCTTCAAATTGAATTCAGTTCTAATTCTATTAGTCCTTGACTCATAGGAAATGGGAATTCCGAATCACGACCTCGATGGTTCCTTTAAGAGGTTTAGGCTATGAAAAGTTAAGAATGGTTATATGAACTTTTTTCCATACTTTGGTAAGTTCAACAATCTGCAAATATCATTCTTTTAGCTTGACTTTTAGCTTTTCATGCAATCATTTAGAAATTATAAAGTCTGTAAACCTTTGAGTGGAACCAACGGCGGAAATTCGGAGTCCCCATTTGTATGAGTCTATTAATCTCGTTTTTTCGTTAGTTCCAAACAGCTTTAATTAGAATCTGGAATTGAATTTGAAAGCGTCGGGATGACAAGTTGCATTCTTTAATTGACCTTGTCAGGGAAGACGTGATATTACGTTTGTAATCTAAACTTTGTCAATTCTCATGAAGTGAATTCTGTATTCGATGCATTCGACGTTTTCAAAAAGATTTCCTTTATCTACAGCTGAAGTTTATTTATCCTGATACACAAAATTATGTCTTGGGTGAATTGAACATTTGAACACCGTAATTAGTTTCGGTTTTTCGAATAAGTGTGATAAAAACAAGATTCTATAGTGCAAAAACATTCGCTTTGCAAAAGTAATAAGCAGAGCAATATATAATTTTCAGAGAAAAAGGCTCAAACTTAAGTAAAATTAGATTATTAGATATAGGCACACATTTTTCGCTAGTTGTTTTGAAAAGAATGCAAAATTGAATACAAACTTTTCTCTGCAAAATTGATAGGTCTGAAAGATTGAGCAAAAATTGAGTCTAGCGCATGTCTTGGCAACTGCAGATTGACTATAAAGAGAAATAATTGGGACAAACTCACCACGTTTCAGTTTTTCCAACGGTTCTGGATGTAACGCTGGCGAATGTGGATGCACCACACTATGCGCTGAATGATGTGACGATGTACTATTGCTGGTATCATGCTGTCCGCCATGACTACTTCCATGATGACTGTGACTGTGATGATGATGTCCAAGTACGGAAGATACTGAACCACTCATTATACCACTTAATGCTGAACTAACAGACACAGCTGCCGCTACCGAATCATGTAAGCTATGATGGTGTGCCGACGAATGATGATGATGGTGTCCAGCCGAAGAATGATGTGATAGACCACCCCCACCCCCACTACTGCCACCGCCACCACCACCACCTCCATGTGTATCGTTCGATGAGGAGGATTGTGTCCCGACACCAGACACCAAATCTTGCAGGCATAATCCAGGATCGCTTAACGATTCCATACTCCGTTGTTCCATCAACGGATGATGTGAAAGTAATTGTGACGAATACACCGATGTATTCGTCGGATAAATCACGTCACTATTAATGTCCGTTGGATCTCTGACACGTAACACAAATATTGTGGGTCGTTGGCAGTTGGGTTTTTTGGGTTAAGTTTTAAGTGAACCAAAGCGATTCGTTTTTTTTTAACGATTTTATGTTCCTTGTTTTCCCAAATAAATGTATATTGCGATTTTTGATGGATATTTTTTTTGATATGCGGTTCGTTTAGTTATCACTTTGTGTGGTACTGGTTGCTGAGTTTAATCTGAAAAATCAAAAACAAAATTAATTACTATCACATTCTCATATTGCTTAACAGGAAGTCCAAGATCCGGCATAAGGATTGTATTATAGCCTCATCTGTTCCCGCAAAATCATTTGTGAATCTAAATCATATTTTGGCCTCACTGTAGCTGGCAAAATATTGTACTTTTGTTTAAAATGTGGGAGGGAAGCATAGAAAAACCCGCTACTATTTTAATTAGGTCTTTTAGATGTTCAAAGTGCCTATTGTCGGTATTTTGGCCGAATACTGACAAAGAAAGTGTCCTACCAAAATTTATCAAGGCTACAACCATGGAGGCTATATAAAGGAGATATAAGTCATACGGGAAAATTGACAAAATATGGCAACGAAATGGGAGAAGTTATATTTACTTTTTATGCCGCTAGGGTCGCATAGTTTTGATAGATACTCATCGGTACCGAAGTGAAATACCGAACGTTTAGTTTACATCTTCGCATAGCAGATCTCCCACGAGTATGAGAGAGTACATATGTATACATTAAGCAATGTGTATGAGAAGGAGGTCTTAATGTATACATATGTACTCTCTCATACTCGTGGGAGATCTGCTATGTGAAGATGTAAACTAAACGTACTGTATAGTTTAATAAATAGAAATAAAATAGCCAAAATTATTTTGAAGTATGAAATTTGTTTAAAAAAATTTATTAAATAAAAAACATTTAAAATGGGAAGAGTATGTGCAGTAGACAATTGTAAAAGTTGTAGTGCTTGTGACAATAAGCAACAGGATCAATTGGGTTTAAAAAACCAGAACTTTTTAAAGTACCAAAAGCTAGTAAAAATATTCCAAAATTAATTAAATTGTATGACATTATATTAAATATTAATTTTCAGTTAATTATTAATTATTATTAATAAATAAAAGTTTAATTTAATATCTGATTCAATAATTTCTTTCATATTTACAATTCCAACATTACAGGTTACTATTTAATTATTTGATGTTTTTATTTTTATGTAATTATTTTGCGAATTTTAACTATCACTTCAACTAAATCCTTATTGAAAAATTGAAATTACTTATCATTTATTTAAAAAAATATTTTATTGGAAAAATACTTTGGCTGGAAATAATTTTTATAATACTATAAATGCGTAATGCTTTTCAATTAAAACTCGCGCCTTATACTCTCTTTTCTGTTTCCGATGCCGAAGGAACACTACTGACATCTTATTTTTGCCAAATATTTGTTTACATGGAGTTATGTGTCCTTGTTTATGGTCTATGGCTACAACTTTAAAAAAAAAAAACAAAACACGCATGTGGTTTTATAGAATGTTCCAATATTTCTCCATTGTAGCTTTTTTCTGTACAATACTTTTCCATCTATAGTGGAATCAAAATGATTATTTTGTCTTGGATGATGTATATATAAAAATCTTAAATTTGGAGAAAATCTTCCTCAACGGAAGATGGATATGAGTATAAAATCAATCATTTTAGAATGAATTCAAATCAGATATAAATTTAAAAAAATTTCCATTCAATCACTCAGCTGAAGAGACAAATATAAAAAGTATAACATCTACACACAAAACAAGATATAAGTCACAAAAACTGTGCTCAGAAACGCTTAATAACGATGAGACCACCATACATGTTATATGCACCTGCAGAAAACCGCAGGGTGTCAGATATAGAATGTTTGGGTCCGAAACCTTGGACCCATCAATCCTGGGAGCAATCTCGGCGGAGAAATTGTGGGCCTTCTGTGTGGCATCCGGCCTTGGCAGAATCATATAGCTTCATCTGTTTAGAATGACACCTATTACCCGGAGACTTCTCGCCTTCGGGTAACAGGTTGTTCTCAAGGAGGGCACAGAGGACTCCTTGGTCTAGGTGCTCTTTCTAATTATTATTATTAAACGCTTATTATAAATTGGAATTTCCAACTTCAAAACCCCCAAATCCACGCATTTATTATTGCAATACCAAGAATATGAAAACCCAACATCGATTTTCGATATCGAAAACAACATTTCTATAGTACATAGGTACAACATTTTAATCTAAATATATATATATATATATATATTTATAGATAAAAATTTGCAAACAGTTCATTGCATCTCAATCAAAGTTAATTATCATGGTTTACAAATTTTGTCTAGATTTTAGCATAAACGACAATGGTTCTGTTTGTCTGTTTGTTTTGTAATAAAGTGTATTGGATACTTATTATAACCACTTGAATACACACAAACACACACACACACACATATATATATATATATATATATATATATATATATATATATATATATATATATATATATATATATATATCTCGTACAGGTCTGTATGTAGATTTAAATAAGTAAATTCGTTGGCAAACCAATTGATCCAACATGGATAAAAGTCTTATGTTGGTATTACCTTAGATTTCGTTTTATTTATAAGTACTATTTGGTAATGAAATCCATTCTCTTACTTCTATTATCTTCAAATCAAGAGTGTGTGATGTCTTACGGTGTCTTACGAAACGGATTATACAAATTATCATGCGTGAAAACAGATTTTTATTAACTCGTGCGGTTAAACTCATATAAACGGTTTAGTTTATATCTATTTATATGGTTTGATGATGACCATTGGCAAAACTATTGGGTGTACGAAAAAATGTTTCAAACAAATATACTTTTGTATTTTAAAATTTTCCCGATTTCACACTGTTTAAAAGATTGGTATACAAATAGTCCATCAACAGTCGTTTTCATGTTTATTGCAGTTTTATTGTAAATGTCAACCAGCTAAGGATAAGAGAATGAGAAAAAATGGGAATCAAACAGCTTAACACAGCATTGGTATAGTGCTGACAATATTATTGCTATAGTATTAATTGATAGTGCTGGTATAGTGCTGACCTGTGGACCAGCCATTATAAATTTTCACCCGAAACGGTCGAATACAAAGTTTTTTTTTTAAGTTTCTTGTCAGTTTTGATGTTAAACAGAATTCAGAAAGGGAAACTTTTAGTGTCCTAACTTTGAAACGATCTATTTTGAGGAAATATGTTTTTGTCAATTTAATTACAAAACGATGAATATTGATCTTTAGTTTTTTAATTATAGAGACTTCTTGAATGACTTCTGTAATGCCTTAATGAAAATCCATAAATGTTAATGGAAGTTAAGTGATGTAGGTCGATTTTTTTAAAAGTAATTAAAATAAAATAAACAAAAAAAACCGTATTTTGCATCTTTGTCCGACAAGGAAAAAGCTATTAAGAAATGAATACAATTATTTTTCTTCTTAAAACAAACGGATTTTCGTAGTATTTTCACTTTCTATTTTTTTAAGAGCTTTATTCACAAAATTCCTTCTAATGTCTCAAAGTTGTCCTGACCATAACAAGTACGTCTATCTGACATGTATGGAGTCACACTCTTTACGAAATGCCCTGGTTTTATTAGTATTTGAAATTCACTTCGGGATAAGAATCATAATTTACCGTTCGAATTTTTAGCATCTGCAATTACCTGGGTAAAAAAATATTTGACGTTATATCTCTGGTTTAATTGAGAGTAAGGGATTGATTTCGTAATTTAATATGATCTATGTTTTCGATGAGCTTGCCACAATTCCCGAATACCATAATCATATTTGAATTGAAACAAGACGCTCCCGCGTACATGTTTTCACTGGGGGGAGGTATGATTTAGTCCCGAAAACCGTAACTTTTAATTAAATTCCAAAATCCTGTGAACAAGATGAATTGAAACCTTGTGAAAAGTGAGTCCTTTTGAATTGACCAGATTGTTCAGGAGAATCTTTTTCATAATCTTGTATAACTTTATAAAGAACGTTTTTCTAAAGAGTTATAATATTTATTATCCTAGGAACTGTTGTTAAAAATTCCAAATACATCATCAGAGCGAGCATATTAAAAAATAAATAAAATTTTCGAGAAAATCGATAAAACCGATGGAATTTTTTATGACTAATAATATATTTAAAAAAAAAATTAACTAATCAATTTTTTATTTATTTACATGATGTTTCTAATTAATATAATTGTTATTATTGATTTGATAAAATACAATTTTATTATTATGATTATTAAAAATGAACTTTGTACGATATTTTTTTAAACCATTTACAATATATATTAGAGATAGAGATATACCGTCTGTTTTGGAAAGCTTTACTAATAGAGAATCAATGTTAAATATTATTTACTATAGTAACTACACAATGCTTCATAAAGAAATAAAAATAGTGGGGGTACTCTGTTGTCTGTAGTGTGTGTGTGCATATGTAATGAATAATAATATTATAAATTAAGTGGACATCACTGAATCCCCACTCTTAAATGACATCAAACAAACATCATAACACAAGCAGGCAGATGTTTGTAAGTATGTGTATGAATGTATGGTTTTATAATAAATATTTCATTTATTTATTTAACATTGATTCCCTATTAGAAATGCTTTTGAAAACAGACTGTATATACAAATATATATATATACCTTCAATATATATATCGATATCAATAACCGATATAATTTTATAAAGTACTTTTTTTTTATCTATTAATTTAAGTAAATAAAGTGTATAAAATTGTATATCATTCAGCTTTGCTTTGGTTTGAGTTGTAAAATACGGTTTGCAGTTGCATCCGATTGTAGTTATAAATTTTTAATAATATTTTAATTTCATGGTACTCTCAGGTTCGGGAATATTCTAATGACATCTCATTTTTTGACATCAAAAGATTGATATGAAAAATCATACACATCTTGGACGGGAATCGAACCCACGACCTTTGTATTCTAGACCAATGCACTGCCTAGATGCTATGACGTTGGCATGCGTACGATTTCTCACTATCTTGATGTCGTTGTATTATCAGATATAGCAACTTTGCTATTTACATATTTTTTAATTGTTTTAGTAAACTTCGCCAATCTACGCATTGCCAGTATAGTTGCCTTTCGGTTATATTACACCAATGGAAGTGACTAGAGAAATTACTTAATTTGATATTTAAGTAATATGTCTGAACATTGATAACATTCTTTGACATCAAACTTAAACATTTAATGGCATCTTTATATTACTTTAGCGTCAAAATACTATACTAATGTCAATTTCCATTAAGGTTACGAAGACATAGTATGAACGAACTAGTGTATACTATATAGACAACTATGCCATTGAAAGAAAGTACCAGTAAAGACCTTTTGAGGGAATGTCGACTTTATTATTTAGTTACTAAAAAAAAAGGCATTTCGTTTTAAACTGATAATATTTTGGTAGAAAACATACAACAAAATTCTTCTAATTAATATTTAGGTTAAAAAATGTCTTTATGAAAGATATCTTTCAATATTGATATAATAAATATATTATTATTTAACGCGAAAAGTTTTTATTTAAATATAAATATTTATTTTATTATTAAAGATTACACACCAAAAATAAAAAAAACCTATAAATTATTTTTATTAAACATGTGAGCGATTATCAGGTGTGATCGACTGTAAAATATATTTTGTAAACAAAAAGAATATTTATACTAGGCCAGTCATTAGAGGAACAATTTAGACGATTCCAATAGCACGATCAGATAATCACGGATATTATAGTTTTTTGTGCATGGTGAATTTAGACGTACTGCTTTTTAAAATTACGATTTGTAACGAATGCATTTAGGTTTGAAAAAAATGTTTTGAATAAAATATATTCAATATTAGAATACTAATCACATTTATTATAAACTATTTATCGATAATTGAATAGATTTGGCAGTAAAGAGCTTTCAGCCAATCAACTGTAAAAGATATGTTCGGCGTAAGAGGTAATCAGCTTTAAAAGAGCTTTTAACGAATTTTAAAATTATTTAAAAATAATTTAAAAAGGTGATTTTTTAAAGCTTTTTACTTTACCTTTTAAGATGAAAAATAATAAATAACTCGTAATAGGATTGATGCTGGATTATTGGTAAATGAGATCTATAGACTAATTAGATTGTAGATCTCATTCACCAAAAATCCAACAGAAATTAAATGCAAGACATCCAACAATCTGGTAGCCATCGAAAAAGAAGACATTTTTTAATATTTTCGTTCGGTCCGGATATTGCAATCGTGGCTACAAATAGGCGTAGTCCATGGATTAAAGTGCGTATAAAAATCTGAACAAATGTGTTTCTTGCAATTTAAACCCTAACCCTAACTGTTTCAGCTTCGGAACTGTTCCTGGCGGACGCACTTTAAGCTCATTCCTATAAATTATAATACTTTGGCTAAAAACAATTTGCAAAATAAAATTCAATCTCTATTATTCGAGATTTTCAGTTTGAAAATTAAAAAGAGGCCATGTAGTAAAAATTTGCAGGTATACAAACTATAAAATATTATATACATAATATACGGGCGTATAATTTACGGTCGAAAAAGTCGTTAATTTTACTTAAGAGTAGCCATGTTTAATTGATAAAAACATGGACTATAGAATCAAAAGTCGATTTTTCCACTCCTACTATTTCCACTTTTTAATCTCCGAAACACAGACAAGCAACAAGCTTGTGCTTCAAACAATTTTGAAAAAATTAAACAAAAATTTTAATTGAAAAAACTTTTTAAAATTATTTAACCTTAATTTGTATTTCCATATTTTTATACCTAAAAACAAATAATAATAATAAAAAAAATATTTATATTAATTTATTGATTATTTAAATTAATTAATTCATTTTTTTTTATTATACACTGTTTTGTATTTTATTTTTATTATTAATAATATTTGCATAATCAAACAAGGAACTGAAATGAATATATGAAAATAAAAGAAAACCTTGGAAAATGGTATCAAAGCGTAATTACTGACTTGTTTTCTATTTTGTTTTTCAATATAATGATTTTTATAATATTTTTTTTATTATGTTTTTATTATCGATATTAATAAAAGTTTTTATGAGATAATGACTGCGCTTCTTCTTTTTTTTTTTTGTAAAAGAATATATCTTTAGAGGTCGATGTCACTTGGTTTGTTTTCTAGATAATTTCCCTATTGTTCTCGACGATCGATTGTCTATCCGTAGGATATAATTCTTACCCGACCATTGTGTTTGTCAAGATATCAAAATATGTATATTGTGATGTTTGATATACAATTGAATACAATTTCAAAAGAAATAAGTTTTCAAAATAGAAAATAGTTCCAGTCAGCTAATCTCAATTTTCCATTTTTTTGTTTGAATAACAAGCCTAACGAAATGTTTAGTACGAATATTTAGTACGAAATGTTTGTTCATCGGTATTTGTAGATCTTTGTAAATTTATCATAGCAGAACTTAATAGATTGGCAAAAGATTGAAATCACTAAAAAATAAGTAACATATCATCCGTCGCGTCGCGTTGGTGGTATCTGGTGTCTACGGGCTACCATCGAAAAGTAACGAATGGAATGTTTCAATATTTGCCAGGTTGACTGATACCTAGAGAAGGTTTAATTGAAAAAGTTACCAATTGGAAGATTACTTTGCTTCTCCACTGTCTAAACCATTTTACATAAGTAACAGCGTGTTGGAAAAAGGGTCGGCTCGTAAATAGTTCAACAAAAAAAGTCTCACAACAAATTTGGCAAGTAGGCTGCTCTAGGCCTTTTTTACCGACCGTTAAGCAACCTATCCCCTCAACATTTTCTATCCTCTATCACCCCTTGTTCGTACCTTTAGTCCTGTGTTCGCTATCGAACCAATCCATCTTCTTTGAGAATGGCAGAACAAAGCTCCACTGTAGTTTTTGTATGTCAGATTCCCCCATTTCGGTTGAGCCAAGTTCTAGATACCTCATTTTGACTCTATAAGAGATATTATGTCAGAAGGCGGAAGGCCGTATCATCCGCCACGTTACAGCCCAGAGTGGTGGCACTCTCCTCTAAATGCATCTTGAGCCTGCAGCGACTGCAGGTAAGCATCCCAACCAATAAGCCAGGTTTGACCTTGCGGCATGATACCCAAATTAATAACTTGAAAACTGTGAAATGAGAGACCCGTGTCGTATCAAGAAATATACTAACAGCAACTTAAAATTGTTTATACAGCGAAGACATGGTGAGCAAAGAGTGACCAGCCAGCAAACAACTTGTGTTAAATTAAACTTTTTAGCATTTTAGATAGATAGATTGTAGAGGCTGCCCTGGACGGGCTTCACTTCGACCATAAGGTCCATTGTGATGCCTAAGGATGTGGGGTTGTGAGTGGAGTGGAAGAAATTTGTGAGTAGACTAGGAATTGGGAGGATATTTGGCTACAGCCGACTCTGATAGGAACTATGCTGATATTCATCTGGAGTTCGTGAAGGAAACTGCAGAAAACCTTCTCAAGCATAGCCGGTTACTTCATTCTTGTCCATACGCCGACAGTTTAGTCAATTAACCGCTCCTTTTTTTTATAATTGACAAACTGCCGATGCCGGGATTCGAACCCATAACCTCCCAGTTTCCAAACATGCATACTGCGCAGACATAGCGTCTTAGACCGCTTGGCTACTTGGACTGGTAAAGCCTTTAACCTTTTACCCACTAATTGAAATATACTAGTACATAAAACTTAATTTTACGGATATAATGTGAGCCTTGGTAACACGCAATTCATCTTTGACACCAGAATACCAAAATGTAAAGCATTTTTCTATGCTCAACACGAGAGCAACCTACGAGATTTGACCGGATATATACTTTAGTGCGTGGACTATAGTGAGTGGTATACTTATACTTTTATGATATTTTTAACAGTTATGTATATTTGGCAGAACTAATAATAAGCTCGAATAAAACGTACAAATAGTAGCCCTATCGACAATGTTTAACAAGTCTTCTTTAGTAGATTGTTAATGAATATGCATTTCTTAATTCAATGAATAAGCCCATTTGATTTATTCAAAGCAATTAAATATTTAAGACCTAATTTTCAAGTAGCCGTATTTATCAACAACAAAAAAATATTTACTAAAAATACTAAAAAAAAATAAATAAATGTTGTGCAATCTATTTAGGGTACATTGTATGACGACCACTTATTCGAATAAATTTTATCGCATCAAAAAGTGTTTTCAAAAAAGATAAAAAAAAACATAAATTATTATTTTTTTAAATAATTTATGATATAAATATTTTAAAATAGAAATTTTCAAAAGTTTCCCAAAAAAAATTCACTCAAAAATGAATTTTGTCAAAAAATTATATCAGGAATTTTTTTTAGTACCAACTTTTCATAATTATTTTATAAAAAAAAAAAAACAACGAACATTCAATTTTAATCCCGGCCTACTTGACTAAATCTTTTTACAAGTTGATATGGTCACACCAAAGAGCTCTTTCAAAGAATTGAAACACTCCCCCGCACTACTCGGATCCCGCAAGCTAATAATTCCAAATTAATCTTGTACTTATTTTAATTATTTCAAACAACAACAACAAAAAATATTGCTTCAACACTTACGGTTTTAAACGTGTGCAGTTTAACTTGTTGTGTGCACTTAGAAACTATTAACTGATTTTTTTTTTCCAATTTAATTAATTAATTAATATTGTTTTTTTTTTTAAGTTTTAATCAATTTTCTGTTATCTGTACATATTTTTCACTGCATTGTATTTGGAATGGAAAAAAAAAACAAGGGATCGGTTAGCTACGTCTAAAAATAATTATAAATGATTAAAAATCTACACATTCATACTGGCTGTGTTATCAGCGCGAAGCGTTGTTGAACAGAAAAAAGTTTATTTTTTATGTTTTCAGGTAAGCAAACCTTATGTACAAACTGGGTACCCGGTATCACAAAATAATTATGAATGTGTGCAGTTGTGATTTGAATTTAAAAAGAAACATTTGGACCTGTGTCCAAGTCCAGAAAGAGTCCCATAAATTATCCTATTCTATCCTACGAGAAAAGTCATGCTTTTGATTTTCAAAATTTGAGCCAAAATTTTCAAACATTATTGTAGAAATATTATTCGCTTGTATATCGTAACTTTAGCGTTACACTGGTGTCACAAAGAAAGCAGAAGACAAGTCACGTGATCTGATAACTTTTTGAGAAAAGTCATTCAAAGTAAAATTGTAGTAAATCATCGAAAGAATAATCTACTACTTTCTGTTCTGTTTAGGCGTTACACTAGTAGTAAATTAAATTTCAAAATTTGCCCCAATTTCTAGATCAATTATTCGTATTTTATAATACGTATTTCGACTACAAAGTAGTCATAATCAATATGAATTAGAAAAAATCCGATTTTAGATGCTTTTTTCGATTTGCAAAAAATATTTCAAAAAATGGCATAAAATCAATACCCTACCCTTCAGAAAAAATCAACATTTAGAGACCCAAAAGTGTTCGAAATATATGTTGAAGAAAACACTTGAAAGGGAAAAAAACTCCTAGGTACTGAGTTTTGACCTTCTAGATATTGAGTTTTTTTTTCTTGATATTGAAACCCTTCCTAATTTAGACGTCAATCAGGAGAGTTTTTTTTTTTTTTAAATTGCATGTAATTTTGTGATACATTGTACATTATAACACAGGTCTCTGAACACATCATAAAATACAAGACCTCTTCAATACACACATCACATTAAGTATGACAAGAGGTTCGCTTATCAGTTATTTATTGATAAAATAGTTATCGAAACATAACAACAGAAATTATAAAGGTACTAACATTTGTTAATTTAGCAAAAGATAAATATTTGTTAAAAAAAAAAAAATTATTGAAAAATATTGTAAAACATAAAAAAATCATGTTCACGAGTGTGTTTTAAAAACTACCTATTAATACCACCTTCAGTTTATCAAAATTAAGGTAGGGTGAACACGGTACCTAGTGAGGACAGACAATTTTAAACGAACAATCAAAAACATATTTATAATAATATGTAATTTTTTCACTCGCGCAATACAGCTAGATTGTTTTTTGTATAGTATTTTATTATTTGCGAAAATTACACGGTGACCCCGATAATTAATTTTATAATTGATTTGAGCTGAATCCATTTGGTTTTTTGATAAAATGTTAAGAACAAAAGTTGTTAGTATTTATATGATAAACAACTTTTATTCGAAACATTTTTTCGAAATATAAATATCATCCTTTAATTCTCAAAATCGATTCTTGGATGACAAAAATCAAGCCCTTATCTATTAGTAGTTGCAGTGCTCGTAATGCTCCAAAACAATAAATAATATGGTAGTATGTATATAAATAGAACTTGATACTTTTGTAACAGCAGTGTAGTCTTAATATAATAAATTTATTAATTTTTTTTAATAAAATTATAAATTTGTACATGATATTTGAAGTGCTTTTGAATTAAGTACTAAAATATTTTAATATAATATTATAACATCGATACTAATTATGGCTTAAAATATTAAGCTAAACATGATTTTTTAAGACGAAAATCATAAAATTTTTCGTGTATACATAATAATTGTAAAATTTATTGAATTAAATGAATTAGTCTATTGATAAAATATAAAATCTTCACAGGCTATGATTTTGAAACTGAGGGCTTGTCTTTTGAAAGATTGAGATTGATTTTTATATACTGTACGTTCATGTGGATTCCAATGGGGGTTTTTGAAGGTGTTTAACGGTCGGCCTATACACGAACTAAACTAGCAACGAGTAACGCCCGTAGATTTATTCCAATTATAGCTAATTACTGATGACGACTACTTTACGGAAAATTTTGAAATTCATTCTATAGGTATGTTTTGGAAATTTGTTTTCATGTAATATTTTCAGTGTTTAAAATGTCCTTTTCATCAGTTTTTTTTTTTTTGGACCACTCAATCCAGAGAAACAGTTGTATTTGATGAATTACGTAAGTTTTAAAGATTTTACAATATTTTTGAGAATATATAAACATTCATTTTTCAAGCATTATTGTAGAGATATCTGAATGAGATTAGATATCGAATTATTTCTGAATAGTAAGATTTTGTATGAAAATATTCATTTAAATAATTTTAAAATACAGGATGTTTCTAAATACCATGTCGACTATTGAAGGAAGTAATTTCGTTCGCTTATTCACAGAGTAAAAGTGCATATAAATATGTATCCTATAATTTGCTTTATTTTAAAGTTAAAGGTTGTTCATTTTTTTTTCGAAAACGTTACGAGATACAGAAAAAATTCAAGAAACAAATAAGTTGTGCTTTTAATTGGTGAATTTTGAAAAATTTAAAAAGTATAAAACAAACACAATGGCGTACATCTTTTCCTTTAAAAATATCAATTAGGTTGACTTGGACGCTGACCTAGACGCCACTCGACTTGATAATTTGAAGCTAATCAGGCAACTGCCTGATTTTTTTTTTCAACAAAATCTCCGAAAGAGTGTTTATGATATGGGTGGAAAAAAGCCCCTATAAAATAAAGCAATTTAATTTATGAACTTATATTTATATAAACTATTACTTTTAGAGTAAGTCCTAATAATCACTCCCTTCAATAGGCACTTGATATTTAGGAACAGCCTATATATATAAATTATTAATTTTTGTGTGCTAAAAATGTCTGAAGTCCGAGTATCTCGTGATAATTACAGTTTACGTAAAGCCTGATACTTGAAACAATGCAATATTCACTATATTTAGATTTATCAATTATGATATTTAAAACAAAAATGTAATTGCAACCCCGTATATATATTCAGTTCTATGGATTTTGAACCATATATCTTTGACTATCCTTCGGCTATATATGTTTTGTAAACCATATTTTATTCTCAAGTGTATGGACGGACAATTCTATCCGGAACGGGACCTAAAGGGTCTGTGATGGGATTTCAATTAAAAAGCATAACTGTTTTTCAATATATAGGTGGCGCAAATTTTATCTAACAAACCTGGAAACCTTGAAAGAACAGAACGATAGTCTGGGCAAGATACTCTTATTAACAATATCACTTACCAGTCCAAGTAGCCGAGCGATCTAAGGCGTTATATCTGGGCAGTATGCCTACTTGGAAACTGGGAGGTTATCGATTCCAATCCCGACATCGACAGTTTGTCAATGATTAAGATAAAAAAAAGGGGCGGTTAATTGACTAACTGTCGGCGTATGGACAAGAACGAAGTAACCGGCTATGCTTGAGAAGGTTTTCTGCAGTTTCCTTTACGAACTCCAGATGAATATCGGCATAGTTCATATCATAGTCGGCTGCAGCCGCATATCCTACCCGTTCCTAGTCAATACACAAACATTCCTTCCTCTCCACTCACATCCTCACGAAGTGAAGCCCGTCCAGGGCAGCCTCTACTATCTATCTATCTATCTAATTAACTCATGCACCAGGTATCGAACCCTTTTTCAACTTTCTGATTTGTGTGACCAATAGAAATTTGGTGGAGGCGATGGTCAAATATGAGAAATTAAATTAAGTAACACTTTAAAAAGCAGACAGTAATTATGTATTGAAAATTTCTATTAGAAAACTTTGATTCAACACAAATCATCTACCGTTGTATATCAACGGTTCGTATCGCTATAGTGATTGTCATATATTTTTCACATTTTATGAATACGTATCAATAAATTAACAATATTCAATAATTTATTTATATATTTTAAAATAAAATAAAATAAATATATATGAATAATAATTCGAATAATAATAATATGTAATATTATAATTATGATGATTAGTATTTAATTATATAATCTTGTTAACAAAAATTTTCAATTTTGTTTTTAAAGCTAGCTCTGGCTGCTATACAGTATAGCTGCTACACCACCAACAACACCAACACCAACACCAACCCCTCCCCCCCCCATACCCATACAAATATAAAGTATTTATATTATAATATAAATAAGCCAATACGTTTTAAGGATTAAAGTATTTTGTCGTGGTGTTATATATTTTAATTTATTGATATTCACTTTTATACATATATTTGTCTGCCATTAGATTTTCATTAATATAAAAACTTCGGGAAGGTACTGCTTCGGAGGGCAACAAAGAGGCTATCTGTCGATGCACTAAGGCTGAACAGGATGCAACTGCGGAGGGTTACTGGATTCATTACCGGGCATTATCCCCTGCGGAAGCATCGGCATACTATGGGACTCCATAAAGGGTCCATTGTGTGCAGATTGTGTGGCCAGGAGGAACAAACATCAAGCCACATAACCTTTGACTGCGAACCTCTGGGTTACAGCAGATACAGAATATTCGGTGCATCTCACCCCGAATATATGAACCTTCGGGGGGACCTGATAAGCAAGCCCCAAGCTGTTGTCAACATATGGGACAAGCGAGTCTCGTCGGATTGAGATAGAAGGGGGAGCACAATGGACCATAAGGTCCAAGTACAATAGTTTTAACCCCGATATTAATCAATCATTCAATATAAAAACTTAAATTTCTAGCTTGATTCAAAAAAAGGAATTCGTCACGTTGGAACTGCGACAACTTGAAGTGAATTTACTCAAAATGAATGACATCTCTTCTCTTTTGGAAATAGATCTTAATTAACTTTTACTTATTAATGTACCTACATGGCGATCTGTAACCGTTAGGGTGGTTACGGACACATATATAAATAAATATATTTTCAATGGATTTGTTCACTCTTTAGCGGCCACAATTTTATTTCGATCAAAGTGAAATTTCGCTTCTGATATATCTTTTGATATTTGAAAGGGCAAGTTTGTTAAGATGTAGAATCGTAGGGTCAAGGAGGGCATATAGAAAGAAGAAAACACAAAATATAGAATGTTTTTCTTAATATTAGAAAAATTGAAAAGTTGTTTAGAAGTAAAGTTATTGCAAATTTACTACAATTCATTGCCTGAGCATTTTTTTCTAAAACTCTAATTTAATTTGCAATCTTAAATCGTAAATATTTCTGTAACTATTTGAGTATCAGAAAAAACGATAAGAAACAAAATTGTAGTAAAATTAATTTTCTATAACTTTATATCTTCTAACATATTTTTCGATATAATAAGATGGATAAACCAAATTTTGTGTTTCCCAGTTTTCTAATATGCTGCAAAACAGTAAAATACTCTTTGACAATGCCATTTTAAGTAAATTGAAATATTTTGCAGGATAGTTTAAATGTTTCATGCGATATCGTCATTTCCAGCAACATTTTAACTAAGCTTAATTTTTTTTGAATTTGATAATTTCATTAGATATGGAGAGCTTAATGCGAGTATTTGTTTTTTCTCAAAACGTTGTGCTAAAGGTTAATTTGAAAAAGGGTTGTAATGAAACTTCTTATGTTGATTTATCATAGTCAAAATTTCATTAGCTTAATAATGGCAATTTTTCCCTAATGATTCTTTCGTTTTTGAAAGTTCTACTTTCTTGCACAAATAATTCAAGATGATTTTTCAATTGTGAATTGTCATAAAAACCGAAACCTTTTTCTTTTTTTAAACTGATGTTTCAGAGGCTTTAGACGGAAAGCTGAAAGTTCGAAAACCTAACCCGTCGCGAATAAGTGTTTTCAGAAAGGTATTGAGAATGGAGCTGTAGCTTTTATAAAAGTTCAAAACACGCTTTTTTTGTATTTCAAGTGCAGTCTCTACTAATAAAAACGTTTATTGTAGAATTTTTTGAAACTCTCACAATTTTATCCCATATCAATTTATAGTTTTAATAGAATAAACTAAACAAGTACTCAAAAATTAATTTACCAATGGAAAAATAAACTTGTTGAATACATTTTGTTTTGCAATATGAAAAATTTTTTATATCATATAATTTTTCCCGTAGATATATTATTAATCAAACAATGAAATCGTCCATTGAACACACATAGAAAATATGATTCACTCTGCACGTGTAGCACTGGAAATTATTAACTGTATAATAAAATGGAACAAATGGTAAATATTGAATTTTCCGGTATTTTTCATTGCCATTTTCTAGTTTTATCTTTTTTTATTACGTTATCGCATACAATTTTATATTTTCATTTTATATGACTTTTATCATCAACACGCGCTGTCAATTGTAAAACTACGCATCAATTTTAATAAATATATAATATTTTAGTAATATTCGGTCAAGTACCTTAACCGATTTTGATCAATATTTACAATTAATAATGACGTCAATTATAAATTATGAATTTATAGAACTATAAAAAATTTTTTATAATACTAATTTTGACTGTCAAAATCATGCATCAATTATTTTAAATATTATTTTTTTTTAAATAGTTTTTATTCAAGTACTTGAACCGATTTTGATAATTACAAAGAAATAATGTTTAGTTTTATTTATTTATTTATAATATTGAAATACTTTTTAATACAGATTGGGTTCATGATTAGCGCATGGCAAAAATGTCCGACGGGTTGTGAAAATTTTAATGCCGTCGGTCGTATAATGAAAATTTGTAAAAATTATTTTGATTTTTTATTACCAAAATTTAAACAAAATTTGTATAATTTATGAAACAATAGACTTCGTAATTACGGTATATAAATTAGAAGCCATATCCCGCCAAGCGTATCTTTAAAATGGCATGAGTATGAAGATAACTTTTGAAGTAATTAAATACCTAAAATCACGAGTTAACCTTTCTCGGTAACATGCAAAAATAATCTTCTTACGGTTATTTTCGTATGTTACCGAGTAGGTACTTAGATATGTTCTAATAACTTGAGAGAAAACTACTTGTTCTAAGTTAACTATGGAAGGAATTTATATTCATGGAAATTATCTTCCTTTGATGTTAAAAATCAAATCGAAAGTGATATCCAGGTAACGGTTTTTACAAGTAAACATGGAGCAAACCATTTATGGTTAAAAACACAATGGATGATTTGACCAGGTCCATTTTCTAATAATAAACATTTTGATAATATCTAAAGCCATGAATGTTTATCCGAGTAGCTTTCAAAACTTTAACAACTGTACTTAATTTTAAGAAAAGATATATCTACAAAAAACACTTACCATTAAAACTAAATGAAATGCCCCGCCAGCTGAATCGTTGATACACCCACAACAATAATCAAATATCACTTTACAAAAAAAGAAAATCACAACAAATTCCAAAAAAAAAATAAATTCACTTAAAAAAATTCATTGATCCAAATGTTTTTACACTTTTCCAAAAAAAAAAATGGAATTAAAACCGTACTTGAAGTCGTCGAAAGAAACCAAACAGGACGAAATACAAAAAGTTTGATAAACGAAAACAAAACGAAACAAACCAAAAAAAAAATAGAAGAAAAATCACTTAAGCGTGCTAACGTTTAGCGTCGCGACGCCAGCCAAACAATTTGACAATAAATAAATAAATAATCAAAAAATAATAATAATATAAGTAAGTGATATTAAAGTATTTTCCTAGTACTGAGCACACTAAATCCTATGTACAAATACCCGTTTAGTCCTAATAATCCAACAGAAGTATTTAAAAGAATTATCTGTGCTTATGAGACTCGAACGAGGAGTACTATTTGCAATAACACCGGTTTGTATGTGCGTCCATAACTATATTAAATGTTTATGTATATATATGTGTCTATCTATATGTATGTATGTGTTGTAGTCAGTCGGATCGTCAGATAGAGACTCGTCGTCGGACAGTCGGGCGGTTCGTTTGTTCGGACGCTGTACACAACAAAACACTACCACACAAAAGTAAAGTACTCACTCTCTAGTGTTTAAATCATGTACTATGTATCTATCTATCTGTTTATATTCTCTTTGAAAATTTTCAAAACTTCAAGAGTTTTCACTTCAAAATGCAAGGAAACAAGCAGCTTCACACACACTCGTCAAAATCAAAACTTGTTTCTTCGTTCGAACGATGCTGGATGCCGTGCCGTGATTGTCCGTGACGTTGTTGGTGGTTTGAGTTTTGAATACAACAAAGTTCAAAACTGTGGAGACTCTTCTGTATGCTACTCTCTCTGTGTTTTCATAAGTTAGTTCGTATTAACTGTATAAAATATCATATAGCACTGTTTAACTCTCTAGTTGTGTAAGTTGAACTCTATATATCATTGGATATTTAGATTGTGAAAGCTCTTCCCATTTTTAACAACTATATTATAAACATAATGCCCCTTTATAACATACAGTAAATATACTATACTGTATATTATACACACATACACGAATTGTACTGAATCGGATATATTCGGTTTTACTCGTTTTATAACTATTCAAAAATATATCAAAACTTTTGTTTATAATTTTACAATATTTTTCAAAAATTTTTTGTAATTTTTAAAATACTTTTTATAAATTTTCACGAATTTTTTTCGTATTTTTACAGATATTAACGGATATTCGATAAAAACTATTTATTTATGATTTTTAAATATTTTTAAGCAATTTTTTAGAATTTTATAACAATTTTTTTCAAATTTTACTCGAATTATTACAACTTGTATTTTCACGGATATTAACAGATATTCGATAAGTGCCGATCAAATAATATGTAAAGAATCATTTTCTGATTTTTTTATAATTTAAATAATTTTTTTTAAATTACATATCCACTGATTTACGATTTCAACTAATATTTTTATTCATATTCATGTAATTAAAACGAAACAAATGTCAATTTAATGATATAAGCTTTTTGAGAGTGCAAAAAAAAAAACCACAAAGAAAATGGATTTAAATATTTAAGCTAATAGATTAAGAATGACTTAACAGTAGCTTTAAGAGTATAGGCCAGTCACCACACTGATTTCATGAAAACAGTGACATATAGTGTGAATAGTGAACTCGAAATATTAAAATCTTAATATTGTTTTTCATTTATAAATTCATCTATCGATATAAAATAAGCACCTCCCATTAAAATATACTCTCAAATATCTCTCAACTACAAACAAGTATAACAACATGTATACAACACAGAGAGATACATTTTATTATCACGCATGCGTGTTTTACATATAATAATAATAATAATATAATCAATTTCCTCTTTCTCTAACTTGTATGTATATAATTCTGTCACAAAACAAGTACAAGTTTGTTCTCGTTGAGTAGAAAGAAAAAAAAAGTGTACCGACGCTTGCATTTGAATGGAAAACCTCGACGGAGTTTTATGTATATGTTATTGTTGTTTCGAAGAACTCTTCTGAACGGTTTTGTCTGTGTGCTGTTGCTACACGCTTGACTGATTAATTACATAAATATGAAATTTAAATGTAGTTGTGTTTTTGATATGGGAGGAGTTTTAGGATTGGTATTATTAAAAGAAAATAACAATTTGAAAACAATTGTATACAGAATTTTTCTTGATGTTTCAGTTATTCATTCATATATTGTGTGATTATGCTTCTTCGCCTTTGATACTCCCGAGTGTAAGTTCTATAATTTCTAATATTAAGAAAGCCCACAGATTTCATAGTTGATAGTTTGGGAGAAATTATTTTACTCGAAATCTGTTTCAATCATGACCGTAAAAGAAATATATAGGAATTTAACGTCATAATAATATACTTCTATCTGTTTTTATTGTTAACAAGTTTTTTGGTAACTTGAGTCAGCAATTCTATGACGTCCTCTCCGAACTCAAATCGCTTGTCGTCAATCTCTCTTGCTGTTCTGGAAGAGCTTCAAATGGTTCAAGGAGTAGTGGCTCTGTGTGAGATAATAACCGTAAAGTCTAAATTCAAGAAGATCAAGATCTTGGTTTCTGCTTGTCTTGCTGGAACCTGGGATATTGTTGTTTGGAATTTGATGATCTAATATGTTTTTCAATGATCCGCAGTTACATTATTGGTGTTCGATTTAAGTAAGCTTAAAGGACATTTCAATCATTAGCTTCTCGCAAAATATCAAAAGACTTGAATTACATTACCAGTTAGCCCTAATTTAGTGTCTATCAAAGAGATGACTTCTTTAAAATTTATGTATCGAATACAAGAATCGTTTTCGTGAATGAGATACCGAATTAGGCACCAGTTACTTAGCATAACCTTCTAGCCTCAATTTTGACATCATGTTGCCTCATGTATGCGATTAGTTAGGTCGCAATCCCTTGACAAATTAATTTCTTGCTTTGAGTATGAAGAGATGAAATTATCGACGATAATTTCTCAGTTTTGAATTGAAAAAGTAAGAAATTTCCTTCTGGGACTCTGGACCCTCCACCATTATAATATTTGCAAGCGCATAACAATTTCCTTTGCCTGAAGCCTGGCCTACATTACGAAACAAATTTAATTGATATTTGTATCCAGTTTACGGTGTAAGCAGCATTGCCTAAAATCAAAGTTTACTTCCATGGTGATCAAAAATTTTTAAATAATTTTTTTCTGTTTTTGGCGTCAAACAGAAAAAAACAACAAATTTTTAAATCAATTGCATCAAAAATTATCAGAGGCTCAGCAGAAATATAGTTTAAAAATACTTTTGTAGTAAATTTGTGTTCTATTATTTATGATATATGAACAATAATTTTCCACATCGAAAAAGAAAAACATGAGAAAAATCTATATATATATATATATATATATATATATATATATATATATACACATCATATGTGTTTCTCGTCTAACATATGTTATAAAACAAAGATAGTAGACCATATTTCAGCTATTTTTACTGAAAAATCCACAAACACTCACTGTAAGATATGTTTAAATATGCATAACTCCGCCTACAATATAGGCGGCAACATATTACGGCAGCAATATGGCGTCGAATATTGTGTATAGCGTCACCAGCACAGAGCGTATTGTATATAGACGATCAGATACAGTTGGTAAACATTTTTCTGTGAAAAGAGCGTCGTGACGTTCCTGCATACATTTCCCATATACCTGTAGTACGCATATAATATAATCGACGTCTCTCTATACACACACACCTCTGTAAAAACGACGCGACGCTAAATGAATTTTCCGTCGCTGCAAAATAATATTTTAGTGAGAAATTTTGTACAGTGATTTTTTTTTTAATTTTTAGTGGCAAAGTGATTCTATAAAGTGCTTTTTTTTAAATTATGTTATTAATAATTTAATTTGAATTTTCTGTTTTAGGTGGTGAAAATTGGGTTGGAAAAACGGAAAAAATATATGGAAAATTTTGAAAAATGTATTCATTTTTTGTTTATAAATAAAATTTCAAAAAAAATTGTATATAATTTTTTTATGGTTTTTACTTTTTCTAAAATTTGTTATAGAAAATTGTTATTTTCTTCTAATAGAAATAATATGGATATTTTGAAAACAATATCCATATTTTGAGAAAAAATTTTCATTATAAAACAAAATTGTTGATTATACATCCAGAATTGGACTTTTAGAAATCCAAATTCATAGAATTTAATCACACAGTTCGGTTTTAGATTGCAAAAAGGGGAAAATCGTGCTATACGCGTTTGGTAAAAAGTTTATATCAAGTGTTCGATAGAAAATCGAATTACCATAATTCAAAGTGTTCATAAAATTTGCAAAACAAAAGAATTTAGTTTCTATTTTATAGGCAGCTGTACAAATGAGTTGTTCTGGAAATAAAGGGGCTATTTTGCGTCCCTAAATATTTTGCCACTCTTATCGTAATCAATCGAATATATAGAATCAAAAAAAGCGGTAAAATCAAGCTACTCATTATCAGAATCATATCCAATATTCAAACTGCATTGTTAAACATCCTTAATTTTCATTCTCAATTGCACCAGACAACACTAGGTACACTAGATAGGTAACCAATATTTGGCATCAAAGAAAATCCACGTTTTAGGAGAAGAATTTCCTTTATTTTTTAAATTAAAATCCTAGTCTAACGGCAATTGATCATCCATGAAACTTATAACAGCATGCTCAGTGAATTCTGAAATAGTCTCCAGTTGTTAGAGGTTTGGACGTAGGTAGGTTTGGACGTAGAGGTTTGAACTAAATTATTTCAGCTATCTGGAATTATACTGTATAAGGATTACCCATACACTACGTTTCAACTGTGTAAAAGTATGAATTATTTTGACTGACCAATTTTTTCTAGATTTAATCATACCGTGAATCAAATTGATACAATCCATAAATGTGGTTGGAAAAATAGTATAAAGAAAACTATTATCAAACAGTTTATCATGATTTTCCACGTCTAGGAATGTTTTAAGTTATAATATGCAACTGTTACATGATCAGTTTATCTTTGGTTTGAATAATTGTAAGAGCCTCATGTGACGGTACATCACATAGAATCATAGATTATAATAAAACTGGGAAATAAAAACAGGACAAACACAAATAGTCTATAAATTCATTTAAAGACAAATATTATTGTCTATTTTTCATGTGTGTGTGTGAGTGTGCATGTAGGATTGTTGTAGGTACTATATGGATTCCACAAAATCATAAAAATTCCAAGAAACAATTCTTGTACATGTGATATCTAATCAAAAAATATAAAAATGATTTACAACTTAAATGAGATATCTTTCAAAAATAAATTATATTTATATATCATATATTTAAATAAATGGGCCCGAAAAGGTAAAAAATATCTTATGTAACAACAAGGACTTTTTTGCAGCCATTTTAGAAATTAAAAAAAAATTAATTTCAAGTAAGAAAATTTGAACTATATCTTAAATAAAAAGCATAAGGGCGTTAAATCACTTCATCAGAAATGATGAAAATTATTTTAACCCAATCGAAATATTGTTGATATTAACAAAAATCACCACAGTTAAATTTTCATAATTTTTAAGAAGTTGATTTCGAAGAAAAATTCATATGATTAAGTTGAGCAAACCTGGCTACTCAAAAATAATCATCTGTTTTATAGATTGAAGCTTATCTTGTGCTATTTACCGAAATTCAGCTTTGTATCAACAAAGTTAGCATATTTAGTCGGTGTTTATTTGTTTCCATCGTCGAACATTTTGATTGACTTTAAATTAGAGTTTAAAAAAACTAAAAATATATGCTTTTATTGGAATATGAACTTAAAAATGCGAAATAATTTAAAATAGAATCAAGAGATTGACAACAAAATTAACTTTAATGTAAACAAAAGCATGGGGTGCTCTCTACTTACTCTACGTAAAAGTAGAGCTATTATGAAAACGTAAGTCGAGAGTTTTGTTTTTTATAGTATTAAAACATAATTATTTTTAATGTTTTTAGTTTCATTCTTCATTATTATTCCCACGAGTCCATGGAATGAATCCAAATCTTACCAAAGAAAGTTTATATCGAATGCTTTGTTCGAAATTTATGTCAATTAAATCATTTTTTCTAAATTTTGACAGTTGGAAATGTCATTTTTTTATTAAGATTTTGTTGATGACATTTCTATGGAAACTATAAACTATACTAGCACACTATAAGTCATTATATATAAGTTAGAAATATGCAAATTTGTATTTTGGCTATGAATAAATTTAAACTTTCATTTTGTTTTTTTTTTTTTTAATTTTTTTTAAATCTTATTCTATTGTCACTAGTTCTTAATACGTCTGCAAAATTTCTGATTGTTCAGACGCCCGAAAGTGGAAACTCACATACAAAATTTCATTACACTTATACGTACATACATGTCAAGCTAATAACAGCATGTTAAAAACAATTCTTAAGCATAAAGGTCAGAAATATTACCCCAAAACGGTTAAAATAAAAAAAGGTGTTAAAAACATTGTTTAATTAGTATCGAGATACCGTTTTTTTCGCCAATTCACTAATAGTAATGCCCCCTTCTACAAAAAAAAACTGTTTTAATCAATTAGACAGCAATAAAAAAATCATTATTTTGACAAGTCAAAGAATCAAAAATCAAAATCAAAAGTTAGCATGCTGTGTGATCTGAATTAACCAAATTGATTAAAAAAAAAAATCGAAAATCGTTTTTTAATTGGTTACCATATTGGTATTTTTTAGAATAGATATTTTTAACTCCATATGTGCCATTTTTTAGGATATGGTGCAGATTTTTTTATGCCATATGGTTTGATCAACAAATTATGAAAATTAAACATCATTTAAGTATGATTGATATATTATTTTGGAGGACCTTTTTTTAAAAAATATGCTTTATTCAGATCGATTTTTTTCGTTCTTAAACGTAACAAAATTCGTGGTTATAAATACAATGGTCCTATATAGGTAAAGTTTGAAGAACTTACATAATATTATGGGTACCCATACTTAGTTTTCGAGTGCATACTGTCATAATATCTATATCATATTATTAAAATTTGTATTGCGTTAAACATGGCCATGTTTGACTAAGTAGGGTGCTTAGGGTTTGGGCAATCCTTATATATTGTAATTATAGTAAATACCTAAAAATTAAATAAATGAAAATCTGGAATAAACTTTCATTAGATTTCTATTGGATGTTATTAAAAAATGAGAGGATCATAGAAAGACATAGAGGCGTATACTATTATGCGGTTGATTCGATTCATCCTGTATATACATTATTGGCATTACTAGATAATCTATAAAACAGAGACCAAGAATCAAGACCTCTGTCAAATGAATCCAGTATCTAGAGTGTAGACTACCAAAACAAGAAAACGACCATAAGATCTATAAATATGTTGGACTATTCCAAAATATCTTCTTGTTTATTCTACCTAAAACCTGGGTTAATAAGAATTAAATAAAAAGACAATTTATTAACTTTAATGCAAGATTTATTTTTAACCCCCGACGCAAAAAGAGTGTTGTTATATAAGTTTGAAGCCATTATATGTCTGTCTGTCTGTCTGTGGATCTGTGGGTTTTTCTATGTTTTTTATTAGATAGTGGTGCTTTTCTTATGGTGGTTCGATCAAAATCGGTTCAGTTATTGAAGATGATCAGTTCTTTACCAAGATAATGTGTAGGCATGTTATAAACATTATCATTTTACATATAAATTTGGTGGAAGTGACGGGAAGTTCTTATTATGTTTCCTATTCTCGTTGCCTGAATATTTAATAATTAATTAACGACTTTGTTGATGGTTACGACGTGTAACCTAGCGAACAAGTTAAAACGACTACACAAAATATAAGTGTAATACTGAATATGACTATAGTAAAAATATAATAGCTGTCAATATTTCTCCGTGTAATTAATTAATTAATAATTAATTTTCATTTTTAATTTATAACTGAAGCACCAAAAACAAAAAACATCTTAAGAACAAGTGTGTGACTATATAAAATAAAATAAACTGAAAAATTTCTATTGAATGAAAAATTGTTTTTCGTTTTCACTCGAATAGGAGCAAAAAAAAATATATACAAAATAAATAAATAAAAGAAAATTGAATGTTAAATGAAGCGTATAAGTTTTATATACTATAGAACAGGAAAAAAACACTCATGAAACCATGAAACACAAACACACACACACACACACACACACGGTGAAACACACAGTGAAACACACTTATGTGAAAAATAAAGATAAATTTTCAAATTTAAAAACAATGACATGTCAATAATCTCAAATAAAAAAATATTATCTATATGTATATTAGTGGAGTCAATAAAGCTTATGAATGCTCCGAAACAGTTCCGTCTTGGATGAAACATTTTTTAAATATTCCGTATACCCTACTGTATTTGAAATCAGAAATATTTCAGCGATCGGAATAAAATTTTTCGAATGGTAATGGTTTAACAAACAAGCAAATACGGTTTGTAACCAGTGGAGCACATCATGGTGTTTACATTTAACGTTTACATTTGTTTGTTTACATCTAAATTATAAAATACCTGCACAACAAAAGTTCGATTTCTGTACAAGTAACTATTAGATAGATAGATAGATTGTAGAGGCTGCCTTGGACGGACTACACTTCGACCATAAGGTCCATTGAGATGCCTAAGGATGTGAGGATATGAGTGGAGTAGAAGGAATTTGTGAGTAGACTTGGAATTGGTAGGATTTGGGGCTGCAGCCGACTCTGATAGGAACTATGCCGATATTCATCTGGAGTTCGTGAAGGAAACTGCAGAAAACCTTCTCAAGCATAGCTGGTTATTTCGTACTTGTCTATACGCCGACAGTTTAGTCAATTAAACGCCCCCTTTTTTTTTTTAATAATTGACAAACTGCCGATGTCGGGATTCGAACCAATAACCTCCCAGTTTCCAAATATGCATACTGCACAGACATAACACCTTAGACCGCTCGGCTACTTGGACTGGTAATTTTCAAGTATGTGAAAACTGAAAACAGTTCAGTGGAAATTATTTTTCTTCGAATTTTCCAAATACAAACAGTTTATACATATCACACATAATATATTCATCGCAATATATACATATATTTATTTCTAGTCTAAAGAACAGAGTACCAGCATTCGACGTTGTACCTAATAATACAAGTAGGTAGGTAGGTACTGTTATTTTGTATGGTTTGGTTTGGAACGAGATGGATTCATTCCTGCATATTCTCTCTAAAAGTTTGTGATGGTGGTGGGTGGCTGAGGTGGATCGATGAACATGGAACGCATTGCCTCTGTATGGTATGCTGTAATAATATACATTGAGTATCATTTATCTTCACCACACAACAATAGGCTGTCAATGTTTTTAAAAACAATCGGAGAGTGAATTCTCTGCTAGATCTGCTACAACCAATTTCGAATAAATGGGCCTTTTTTCAATAATTGGTCTTTGAGGGCTCCATTCCTAAAAAAATCTCCGTTAAATTACCAAAAGCACAAATACTCTTGTGGAAATATACATTTCAAAACCCGTAATCTGAACTCATCTGTAAATTTTATATTGGAAAATGACCAGATCACAGTGGTTTCGAAGGAAACAAAAAAGCAGTTAACTCAAAGCAAAGAAAGGAGTCAGTATATCTTTCACAGACCCAGAAACTATTTCAGGAATTCCAAAAACAGTATGTTGATTACTTGCAACGAAAGTGGATATGATGTTAAACACCGTAATCACTGGAAAAATATACCACAGAATAAAACTTCGAAAGGTTACCGGATTCCTCACGGGACATTATCACCTACTCCATAACGGACCGGATTCACTATGTTCAGACGGTGCAGTGCGAAGGAAGAAACATTGGTAGCCACATCATCTTTATCTGGGAATTTCTCGGTTATAGCCGATACAAGATGTTCGGCGCAACTCACCCCGAATATATGAAACTTCAGGGAAACCGAAGATAAGCAAGCTTCTGGCTAATGTCAAAATATGGGAGAAGCAAATCTCGCTAGACTGAAGTAGAAAGGGAAGCACAATGAGCCATCAGGTCGAAGTGCAATTCATCTATCTACCCCAAGATATATCTACGTATCTATCTGTCTAATATTTTTAAGCTTTGATTTCAGATTGAATATAGCAGAATACCTTGGTCTATTTCCTACAAATCTATCGTTAAACATTCGAGACGTAATTAATAAACAGCCGAGCTTTAACGCGATCTTTCTACTTGGGGACTGGGAGGTTATGGGTTCTAAGCCCAATATCGGTAGTTTGTCAATTATTTTTAAATAAAAATTAGAAAAAAAAAGGGGCCGTTAATTGACTAAACTGTCGGCGTATGTACAAGGACGAAGTAACCGCAGCTATGCTTGTGAAGGTTTTCTGCAGTTTCCTTCACGAACTCCGGATGAATATCGGCATAGTTTCTATCAAAGTCAGCCGCAGATGCACAACCTACCAATTCTTAGCCTACACACAAAATTCCTTTCACTCCACTCATATCCTCACATCCTTATGCATCACAATGAACCTTAAAGTCGAAGTGTGTCCCGTCCAGGACAGCCGATACAATCTATCTATCTTCGATCCATTCCAAATGTATTCATGTCTAGAGTACACTTTCGATCCATTCCAACATTATTCAAGTCTAGAGCCTCAATTTATTAGGAATTAACTGTATGTTTTTTGCCTCAAACCTCTATAAACAAACTCAATATTTACCAGTAATATAACACATATCAGTGCTCGTATAATGTGTGTCTGTCTAGCTCCACAATATGTGTATATTACAATCATATAAAGTATGTTTTTTCTACCCTCCTCCCCCCCCGCCTTCGTTCTTCTCACCATCCCTCCTCCTAACTTATTACGTATATGAGTATATATATATATATATATATATATATATATATGTATATGTATCCTGTTTTTCTCATCTATTTTCCGCCCCATCAAATCATTATTATATTGTTAGATTATTATTGTACTATTTTATATAGAGAGCAAAAATTTTTATTCTTTTTATTGAATGTAATTTTTTGTTTATTTTCAAAATTGTTCTGTTTGGGCTGAAAATTTTATTCAAGTCTAGATAAGAATGACACAATGCATAATATTTTGAGGTATCAGTTTTACGATCCCCAATTGAAGTATTTTCTCTTGAACACCAAACGTCTGGTAAAATATTGATACAGTACGTTTTAAGAGTATAAAATGTCGTATTTTCCAAATATCTCGAAAACTATAAAGATGTATCGCTAACATAATTGTCACTAGCAGTAAATTCAAAATGCTCTGAGTAACTGACCATTTAAGTGTATTAATTTATGTGAATTTGCAACTTAGTGTAATTTTTAGCCAATAATTATTTTTTAAATGAAACAAATATTTGAAATTTTTGTAAAATCACTTTATTTGACTATAAGTTTCGGAACACAGTTCCTTCTTCCGAAATAAAAATGAGATGAATTATTTAATACAATAATTATTTCTTGGAATTTAAGCAATAACTAGATCTTGCAATTTTGTGAAGCGAGAATGCTCAAACGAACGAATATGAAGCATTTTCAGCAGTAGAGGGGAGGTCGAAACCTAGCCAGAAGGCTTTTGAGGTCTTTCTAGGCCTTTTTTACCGATATCTAAAAGGCAAGAAATTAATATGCAGACTAGGAATTTGGTAGGTCATGCAACTGCAACCAAATTTGATAGGAACTGTGGCGATATTCATATGAAGCTCATAAAAATAAATTGCAGAAACATAGCCGGTTACTTTCGTTCTTGTCCATACGCCGACAGTTTCGTTAATTAACTGCCTCATTTTTTAAATTTTATTTAATTAACAAACTACCACCATTGAGAATTGAATTCGCACCCTCCCAATTCGAACCACATAGACTAGTATTCTAAAACTAAAAAGTTACTAGAGCTAAAAGCTAAAGTTTGTGAATTGTCAAAATCGGACCGGATGCATCTTTGAAACCATGTGATAGGAGAAAAGTTTTAAGACAAAAAATGCCCCTTTTTACAAAATAAACAACTTTTGTTTGAAACGTTTATATTGACGGAATAGGCTTGTTTTTATTTGAACGATAATAAACAGTTCATGCGTTGACAATGAACTCAGTATATACTAGGGATATTTTTTAGCAACCAACTCATTTAGTTGTTATTTTCATTTGTTTAAATGTGGTGTTGGCGCTGGGAACATCTGTATTTATACAAAAATCCTTTGAGTTGGTATAAATTATTGTGTATACAAATGAGACCAGTGTAAAACCTATCCAAACCTATCCACAGAAAGGAAAGAGCTATGATAATTAAGAATAAGGAGTTTACAGTATATTAAACCCCAAATCGTGAGTACACATATTAATGTTTTGCAAGCGAAAATGTCATCAGATGCTTCTTATAATACCATAAAATCATTCGTTTCTAACTAACTTGAAAAGAACAAACTTATATCCTTGAAATATTTTTTCCTAAATTGGAAAATAATAAATAATCATGAAGATTTTTCCAACAGTTTTTCCGGTTTTGTTGTTGTTTTTTTTTTCCCTATGATGATTATAAATAATAATATTTTTTCCATTGCTAATCTGTTACTTACAGTAAATATCACGATTATTTTTTTATTACAAAAACATTTTCAATTTATTCAAAACAATCCAAGGATTTGTGTTTGCATTGCTTTGAATTAAGCGATAATTTAAGATGCATTTTTATTAATTTACGTGTAGCAAATTTTTTGCCCAGCGTTTGTTGTTAATTTGTTGGGTTTCAATTCTTGAAAGACTAGATCTGTTTTGGAAAATTTTGACGAAGTGGAAATTTTTCCAACTGATTTTGGAAAATGTAGAAATATGAAAAATTCTTCTTAATCGGCCAAAATTAAGAATTTATGATATAAGCTGACAGTCATATTTTTAAAACAAATAGAAAGTGAAATTTTTAAAACAATGAAAGTGTCAATCCTGGAAAGTTGGACAGGAAGTTTTATTGGAATTTTAACACGCACTTAAAAAGAATTTTTGAAATTTGTTCTCTAAAATTTTGAAAATCAGATGCATATGACGTCAGACGTCCGTGTTTTGACTTTACTAAAACTATAGATGAAATATGTAAGAGCATTTTTTTTAAATTCACTCTAAACGGGGTGAAAATTTGTATGGGGATTTATTGGTTATAGATTAAGACAGACCTTTTTTATCATTTTTGAAAAATCAACCTCTGAGAAGGTTAAACTGAGTGGCGCTATCCGATATTTTTAACAATTTTATACATTTACGAATGCTAAGCTCGAAAGCTAATATAGTTTTGTATTGAATCCAGAAAAATAAATATTTGAGATTTTCATAGCATTAATATTATTAGGACTAGTTTCAGAACACAGTTCTTTTATCAGAAAAAATATGATAATGACAAAAGTATACAAATTTAAACAAAATGCTAAACATATTTAGGTACTTAAATAAACTGCATAATAAAACATTGTATGATTGAAAACAAAGAAATATTGGTAAAACCTAAAAAATGTAATACAAGAATTTAGATTTTAGCTGGAATAAAAATAAAGTTACAGTTATGAATACGATTGTCGTAATTATACAAACAGGTAATAAATAAAGTACAAAATAATTTTTATTAAAACATTCGACAAAAAATTTTTAAAAATATTGTTTGTAGTGGGGCGTATTTAGTTGTACTGGATACAGCTAATGTGTTTGACGTAGGCAAATATAAGCAATATCCTCTCATTCCATTTCCTACCATTTTTGATAGATTTAAATGCATATTTATTAATTCATAAATCAGTCATAAACGGTTGCCAAAAGTTGGTGACTATATTTTATGAAAATTTAGAAAATTCCGTTTAAAATAAATGTAGGTACACCGCACAATATAACAACAAAAGTGATAAATATTATGTAAATTTATGGACATGAGTGGTGTTGTGAAATAATATATATATATATATATATATATATATATATATATATATATATATATATATATATATATATATATATATATATATATATATATATATATATATATATAAATATTGGTTTATGTAGGCTTTTATTCATACCCAAAAAACATATTTTAATATCGATAAGGCCTAATATCCCACTGGTTCTCGGTTTGGTTTTCGTTGTACCCAACACACAATAAATACCTACATTATACATAATATTTTACAATTCAATAAACCTAATATTTCATATTTTTACATATATTTTTTTGGATTTTATTCAAATTTAATATTTTCGTCACTTTCATATATGATTTTATACACTTTCATGTGTGAAGATTTGTAAAATAAATTTTGCTATGAAATATTTACATTCATGAAATATTTGAAATATTTGCAGGTTATGGGTTATAAAACTTTGTAATATCGTGATTACAATTTTTCATCCATTTTTTACACATTGTGGCTTATAGTATAATCTCTACTTTAACCTGTAGAAATAGAAATTTGGCAGGATAGGCCTTTAATATAGAGCCGTTTAGCATGCAATTTGAATGTCAGATTTCGTGTTTGCGAGATCGTGCATAAATATATCCATTTATTCATTCAAATTCTTCGTCCAATAGCCATAGCAGTTTTGATGAAACATTCGATGAAAATTCAATTTTGGACTTACATTCACAACAATTCTTCTCTAATTTACTGGCAGACAGCTACTTTGCTTATAATAGAAGTAAAAATATCCCTTGTATAAAATGTGAAACGTCAATTTCGCTGTTTTATTACGGAAACAGAGTTCAAAAAAAATTCCGGAACAAAAGTTTTATAAGCATCCTTTTTAAACAGAAACCATAAATAAAATCACAGCCCAGTTGTATTTATAAACTTTTATCGTGCTAATTTTAACGATTTATTTACCAAAAAAAAAAAAATCAATTTAGAAAACCCACAATATCTTTTATTTCTATATAACAACCAAAAATACACCCAAAAAAAAAAAAGGACAATGATGTTTATTTACATAAACATTTATTAATTATAATAAATAATATTTTTTTGGACATATTATTTTCATATTTTTAACATATTTAATATTGAACAAAAGGGCATTACAAACATACATGATATATATATATATATATATATATATATATATATATATATATATATATATGCTAATAAAGAAAAAAGTATTATAGTTTTATAGAATGGGGTGAAAAAACGGACACTATGTAGGATATATACAATATAAATGTATTTTATTTACATTTAGGGGAGTTATATATCCATACAGACATACAGGAATAGTTTTTGGTATCATCTTCCTATTGTTGTGGATACTAACTCCTGTGCATTTGTGCACACACACAAAAAACTATTGTTGTAAAGTGGGCTTAACATTGTACACATATCTCTAAAATATATGAACATAAATATTTTTATAAAAATGATATATGATTATTTGTTGAAAAACACTTTTATTTCGAACAAAAAAAGAAAAAATTGAAATAACATTAGTATGTATGTAGTAGGTTTATTATTTCTGTTTATCAATAATTTCCTGTCAAAGGCAAAAGCAGAAGCCTAACGTTTTTAACAGTTATGTATATTTTGTGTTATAATATATAATTTCATATATATATATATATATATATATATATATATATATATAATATATGTATACACGATAATAACTACTAGACATTTTTTCCATGAGCCATATCAAGGTGAATCTTGGGACTCGACGTGACTACTAGCGATTTCATAATCAATTTACTGGAAACTTTAGAAGTCCGAAACTTGGAATACATAATCTCTATAAGAGACCTAGAGCACGTGCAGAAACCATCAGGGTGTCAGGCATAGAATTTTTTGGTCCGAAGCCCTGGATCCATCAATCCTGGGTCAATTCCGGCGGAGAACCTGTGGGCTTTCTGTGTGGGGTCTAGCCTCAACAGAATTCTATAGCTCCATCTGCTTAAAATAGCATCTCTTACCCGAATACATCTCACCTTCGGGTGGCAGGTTGTTCTCAAGGAGAGCACAGTGGACCCCTTGGTCTAGGTGCTAGGGACCCATTTACGGTACCCCTCTTACGTTTTATTATTAGAGTGCCGAAAGGCACAATAAAATATAAGATAAAAAATGGGTGGTACAAGAGTCAAACCGTTCTTGGGTACATACTCATGATCAACACTACCATTTGTGATGGGCAGATCTCCAGTCAGAGGAATTGGCCGAGGAATATCTTGACCACAGGATTTCTAGAACACCTTTGAAGGAATGGAGACACAATAGATCAAATTGGTCATGGTTCAAAACCTTTTTGTATTTTAGTATTACGAAGCGGACAAGAAAGTCGAAGGAACTTAAATAAAAGCTTGGTATAACCATTTTTTTCCACCAAAATACAACAAAACTAATATTGAATTGAAAGCTAATCTTTTATCAACATCCCATTTAAACATTCACAGAAAAAAATGCACAGAAAATTAAACAAGCCATCCATGTAACATGAGAATAGTAAACTTGTGATACATCCAGAACTGAACACGTTTATTACACGTGTCAGACGTTAGGTCCTATAGTATGAATTGTTTGATTTAGGATGTGATTTTATATATTCTATGTTATTTATAAAAACTATATATATATATATAGTTTAATATTTTAATTGGATAATACAATATGTAAGTTGTTTTTACATGGCTTGTTATCCGATACTCTTATGTTATGTATGTGTGTATAGACAGTTTCACTGTAGCACTGTAACATGTAGGCAGGCGAGGCGGCACACGTATGCATAAAATATAATATTAAGAAAAACAATTATTGAAAAGTAAATAAGAATTGTATATTTTATTATGCTCTGAATAGGAGAGCTGTTTTAGTTTAAATATTATTTTTTTAAATGCGAGAAAAAGGGTTTGGGGAATTTGTTTATCATAATTTTTTTCTTCTGTCACCAAAATCGTTTTATACTTTTCTTATTTATTTTTGTGGAGAATTTATTCGAGGTAGGTTTCACACCTGATAGATAGATAGATTGTAGAGGCTGCCCTGGACGGGTTACACTTCGAGCATAAGGTCCATTGTGATGCTTAAGGATGTGAGGAAGTGAGTGGAGTAGAAGGAATTTTTGTGTATAGACTAGGAATTGATAGGATATGCGGCTGCAGCCGACTATGATAGGAACTATGCCGATATTCTTCTGGAGTTCGTGAAGGAAATTCCAGAAAATCTTCTCAAGCATAGCCGGTTACTTCGTTCTTGTCCATACGCCGATAGTTTAGTCAATTAACCACCCTTTTGTTTTTTCTTAGTAATTGACAAACTGCTGAAGTCGGGATTCGAACTTATTACCTCCCAGTTTCCAAGTAGGCATACTGCGCAGACATAGCGCCTTAAACCGCTCGGCCACATGGATTATCAATCTATCTATAACTTAGTATATACTGAGTATTCAAACAATGAACTCAATTAGTTGCTACCATGTTTTTTTTTGTCATTTTAATTAAAATTTTAATATATTTCTCACGGATAATTTGAAAAAAAGATTTTCTCATCAAATCATTTTCTGTTTTTTTGCGTTAAGTGTTTATTTATAGAAATAAAAATAATAATCGAATTTAATTCAATTTATTTATATATTATTTTAAGATTTTACATTTTATATTTTTTAATTTTCAAATACAATATGCTAAGTGCCACATCATCCAGCCCGTCATCTCACAAGTGTTTGTTTCATAGGATGCGAACAGTGTGAAATGTTTTTTTTTTTTTAAACATAAACAATTTAAAATAATTGTATTCCTCTAACTCTGTTGGTTTTCCCTTCAATCTATTCCACAGTCAGTTATAGAATAATACAATATTATATTGTAGGGGTTTCAAGCTATGTACCCTTTGAAAATTGTATCGAATATTTATCAAAAATATATTTCACCTATAGTATCAAAAAAATGATAGTTATTATCACTTTTGGTGGAAATATTTGTAAAATTTCGCTTCTTTAGTTTGAAAATCCTAATTTCAAACGAAACATTAAATCTACCTTAGTTTTATACCAGTCCAAGTGGCTCAGCGGTTTAAGGCGTTATGTTGCCTTAATTTCGTATACGACAATCAAATGAAATGTTTCATATCTCCGGTTTCCGATTTTCTAAGACTAAAAACCTCAATGTTATTTCCAATCGCTTCCACTACTTCAAATATTTATCGTTCACACCGCTTCCACTACTTAAAATATTTATCCACCGAAGTTCATATTTCATCCAATATTTTCGAATTCTATCTCTCGTAGCGAGATTAAGTCTATAATCGCAAGCATTATTATAATAATAATAGTTTTTAATTTAGATAGATAGATTGTCGAGGCTACCCTGGACGGGCTACACTTAATCATAAGGCCCATTGTGATGCCTAAGGATGTGAGAATGTGAGTGAAGTGGAAGGAATTTTTGTGTATAGACTAGGAATTGTAGGATATGCGGCTGAAGCCGACTATGATAGGAACTATGCCGATATTCATCTGGAGTTCGTCAAGGAAACTGCAGAAAAACTTCACAAGCATAGCCGGTTACTTCGGTCTTGTCAATACGCCGACAGTTTAGTCAATTAACCGCCCTGGTTTTTTTTCCCTAATAATTGACAAACTGTCAATGTCGGGAATCTCCCATTTTCCAAGTAAGCATACTGCGCAGACATAACGCCTTAGACTGCTCGGCAACTTGGATTGGTTAAAAGATGATAGAAGTCACAAATGATGAGTCACAAACTATACAATATTTTTCACAATTATTAAATAATAAAAAATAAAAAAAACTGGTATTTTTCCAGCCGCGAATCAGAGGTGAATACAAATGTATAGCACGTTATAGATGATGTGATGCTTGTAACAACTTGTGTGTGTTATTTTAACTTTTCAATCACGTTATACAATTTAAAGTGAAAACGCGTGTAATTTTACAAACAAATTAAAAATTAAGCTCTTTAAAATTTGTTTATAAAAAAAAACAGATAAAAATAACACAAAAAATAAAAATAATTTATTATTCGCAACCATCCACCACACATCCATCCGTCTATCTAAACCAATTTATATTCAAATTTCTAACCAAAAAAATATATATTTTAATATTCAAAGCATATAACTTTGGTTTTAAAAAAAAACAGAAAAGCAAGTATTTTGGTTTGGGTTATGTTTAAACACAACCAAATTTAGTTTAAATTTAGATCCATTGTTGTAACAAAACTGAATAAAATGATTATGATTAAAGAAATAATATAAATTATTACACACAAAGATCTATTATTTATGTTTACCAATAGTTTCCGATTTATTCCTATTCGAGAGTAATCGAGACATAAATGCGAAATTTTTGAAGTGAAACTTCTTTATGAGTACCGCTCAAAAAATAAATACTGAGGGTGAATCGGTAAAAAAAGTGACGTCATCACTTTGGTATATTACGAAACTTGCGTGCATATTAATAATTATAGTTACTATGGAAATGAAAATCATCAAAGTTGACTATCATATTTGTTGTGTGATACATAAACTGAACTAAATTATAAATGTGTATTGTATACAACCCAGTATATATGTTCAACTTTTAAATTTTAACCTTATGCACGCCATTTAATTATTGAACTCCGACTGTCAAATACATATATTAGGGATAGCCCAATTCATGGACATAACAGCATCCTAATCTATTCGAGAAACAGAATTTGAAGTAAAACTACTATAGCCGCGTATTAATTTAAGTTTTACTTCAACCGCGCCGTAAAGGTTACACGCACTTTTTTATTTCAGTTTCACAAAGAAACAACTCATTTTTACTCACTGTAATCCAAAAATTACTAAATTTTATGGAATAGAAAGATTCGTATAGAATACAGAATAAATTCCAATCCGATCAGATTAAAACTGACGCCGCTGACGTTGTTACAGACACATATATATATTAATAAATATTTTCGCCACGTTGTTGTGAACCTTCTAGCGAAAATTTCCAAATTGTGTGTTTTCTACATCTAATCTCCCTATTCTGCTCCAATTTTGGGTATTCTCGAATTTGAAGTTTCAAATATTAAGAGCACACTACTTCATCAAATTTCATTCGGATAGTCATTAGTCAGTTTTTACGAAAATTCGCTAAAAAAAAGTAAATTGCAAGGATTCCGAACCAAACATATTCGATTCCCCAAAACAATGATTTTTAACTACTTGCATTTATAGAAAATTTTAATAATAATAATTTAAATTAAATCTCTTTTTGTGGGCAGATCCATTACAAATAAAATTAGCATAAAATGTTTATACAAAACAATAAATCAATCTTTATGAAAAAACAAAATATTATAAAAACTATTAAGAAGTTGAAAACCAACAAAACAATCACACAAACCCTCCGTTGGTTGTAGAAAGTTGCACATACCCCCTTTAGTTAATATTTTTACACCATTGATTCATTGCTCATATATACGAACGAACCAGGGTGCTGGTGTTTTTGTTCTAAATAGATATCTATCTCCTGTGGGTATACAATATGTAATCCCTATATGATTACATATATATATATATATATATTTATGAACATATTTTTTTGAAATTATTATTCCTTAATAATAATAACAACAATGATATTTAGGAAAGTGTGGACAAATCAAATGAAATAACACCAGAAAAAATTGTATATTAATCCGTAAAGTGGTACAGGATTAACAGTATATGGTTCAGTTGCATATAAATATTAGAAAAATTGTGTCTCTAAGTTATTATTATTTTGTAAACTAACGTTTATTCATCCATGGTTAGTTTGGATGCCTTTAGGATATATTATACCAACGGAAATGACTACCGTTTACTTAATTGGACATTTTAAGTAATATGTCTCAGAACATTGATAATATTCTTTGTAAAAATATGTACATAGTAAATAAATATTATAATAATACCTTAATATCAAGATAGTGAGAAATCATAGATGTGTATGATTTTTCAATTTATTAGACTACAACCCAAGCGTATGCATGTCCTTCAGCAGAATCAGATCTACAGTCATCTACTGTTAGTTCTCATCTAAAACTAAAAGAGTTAAGACTAGAATGAATTGAAAGAACTCCTAATTTAGATATAGTACATATTTCCTGAAAAATTTTCAAAGTTAATTCCTTTCTTTTCTATCATGTCTTTTCGCTTGGGAAACTATCACCAAAGTCATGCACTTCTCTTCTTTGAAGTCTCAGCACATTAAACTGATGTCTATTACCATGAGGAATAGATGTCTCTTACAATGCGGCAAAGTCATATGGCTATTGAAACCTTAATCTTTGATTGTTCTTGGAGTATTAAACGCAGCTATCATCAATTTGAATTACCTTTCCAATTGTTGTACTCATCCAATGTCTGGTTATTGATGAAGATACTTTTCTTCTTACTCCAAAAAGTAGCTCTTTGAAACCACCAACAAACTTTGTATAACATTATTAAAAAGGCAAAAATTGATTCAAAGAGCCGTCCATATATTGCGTCACACGCTAAGAGGATACTAATTGTGATATGGGAAGGGTAGAAGTTTTCACATTTTTGACCTCACAATTCGAACTTTTTTCTAGTGTAGTTTATCGACATGATGGCATTAAGTTAGTTGTCTTTGATATTTAATTTAATTTTGTATAGATGGCACCACATACTTACTTGTATAATTGGACAGTTGTGTTTTATATTTTGTTTTTAACTAGTAAATACAATAATTGACATAATACTTGTAGCGGGGGTTTGTACATGTGACTAATATGTAACGTAATATTTCGTCGACCCAAAAATGATCTTTTTAATTAATATATATTATCTCAGATTTCAGATTGAATATACCTCAATATTGTGATGTAATCCTACACATTCATGTTTTTGTCCTACAGGACCAAAACAATAATGAATGAATCAAAAAGTATTTGTAATTTTCCGGCACATTAACAAAAGATGATCATTCAGTGATGTCACCCATCACACAGTATCTAACAAACTGAACTCAACTAAACTACATAACTAAACTCTATACTACACTACACATACATACGAGCAGTATATTGGTCTGGTCTTGGTTTGGTGTCATTTAATGTCGTCGTGTGTGTATGTATCTATCGTTTTGTCCCTTTTATCTATCCTTCATTTAATTTATTATCCTATATATGTGCCATGTATATATATATATATATATATATATATATATACATAACCATCTGTTAGTATGATTATTTTGTTTGGTAGGGTCAAATTTTTATTTTAAACGATTCAAATAATATAAAAGTTATATATTTATGTCCTTTTATTTGTTTTTAACGTTTATATTTAGCGATGTACTACACTGATAGAAGGAATTCCTTGCAGTAAGAAAAATTTTTTTAAACCAAGAATTCCTGACTCTCACATATAGGGAAGATTATATATATTTGGTATAAGAAAATAAGTATCTTAATATCTATAGTTTTGACTTGAGAAAATTGTCTTAACTAAAGATAAACTGACTCTTAACTCAAGAATCTAGAAATTCTTAAACTGAAATAATGATTTCATGGGATCAAGATGCTAAAATTTCGGACCAAAATAAACATTTGATAAATCTATCATTCTTTGTTTGTTGAACGAAGGCAAAGGTTTCTTTATTATTGAAGCAAATATTTTGATGAAAATATGTTTTCTTGAGGAAAGAAATTCCTTCTATCAGTGTAGGAATGGGAACGTGTATCTATTGGAGATTTCTTTTTAACACAAATTTTAAGTTACTTTCACAAGATTTTGACCCACTTTTAATTAGTATAAGATGTAATCTTAAAAGGACCATACAATTACAAAAGTGAAATGACATCCAATAAGTTTAGTGTAATTACCACGTCTGACAGCTATTATATTCGATGTTTCAGTATTGCTCGGTAATATTTTAGAGGTGTATTCTCCAGTATATAATGGACAAAAATATTCTCACATATAAAATTAGTAAAATATCGAAAGTATAAAGGAATATCTTACTTACATTTTTTGTGCAAAATAGTCCGTATGAGCTTCTAGAAAACACTTCGATTGCCAGATTATGTTTTGTAGGAGAATGCCTTTTCGCATATTGTCTCTGTTTAGCATATGATAATCGAGCGTTTTGGTGGAAATGGACCTGATAAAAGACTTTCAGAATCTCCGAATATATCACAGTTAGAATAATTTCTGTGGGGTTGGACGATTTATTCTACGTCTATTAGTAGTACCCTTGCTTGTCCATTCTCTGGGTTTAGGATCCAAGCTTTTGATATGATGACTAATATACTTTTTTGCCAACGTTAATATCGTTCTCAATTGTAGACTTTGAAACTACAGTTTTGTATGCCATAAATTTTCAACAATTTCCAAGAAAACTAGTTTTATTCCTGCGAAAATCCTACACTCAAATATTGACAAATTATTATAAACTACAATAATACAAAAGTTCTCAACAATTTTTCTATTCAATTTATGTGTATACATAAGCAAAATTAAAGTATTAAAAATGTTTTACATTCAAAAGCTACGTCAAGTGCCGTCATAGATGACGCACACATCGAATTAAAACTACGTGTTAGGAAAACTTTTTTATTACCTCTGTATGATAAAAAAGTGTGCGTAGCCTTAAAATAGTATTTATTAAAACAGAAACATTGTATTAAGAGACTGGCTCTTTTATTTGGTGAAGAAAAAGGACACTATGAAAAAAATATACATGCTATTGTATAAAATTAAATTTATTATTAAATATTAAATTAAATACTAATTTTAAAATAGTTTACATATTTAATTAAATGATAAAATATAAATATTATATATATATATATATATATATATATATATATATATATATATATATATATATATATATATATATATATTTGTGTATTTATATATATAAATATTATATTTATTAATAAATAAAATTTTTAAAGAAGAAAATAAAGTATTTTTCAAAAATAAATACTAAATATAACATAATATAAGTGGATGGAGTCTAAAAAGTGGGATCATATTATGTTGGTTCTTTTACACGTCTTTATTAGCTATGCGTATAATAGGTGTGACCAGCAACAAAATGACAAACACGAGATAACGAGTACAATTTCCTGTTTGTTCAAATTTTCGCGCGCTTTTAACGGGCCCTGGCCTTTAAACTTGCATTATGAATGTAGTAAGAAAAGTAATAGTTCATGCGTGCCTGCATCTCAGCCTTTGCTCTTGTGTGATATTGTAATATATTGTAATTCAAATGGGAATTACGTGTGGAAATCTTTTATGAAGTATCTTAAAGTTGAAATGTTCCAAAATTTTGTTAATATAGGTAATTTCTATAGAAACTATAAACTATATTAGAGATCTGAGTCGAATATAACTTTGGAACGATCAGAAATCCGCTATGACTTTGGAATGGTTTGGAATTTTGAATTTCGAATAGTTTTTCTAGTTGTAAAGAAAATTTACTTAGGGCTTTTTCTTATCGTTATCTCCTACAGTTTTGTCTAAACAATTCAGACAGACGCACAACATATTTCTCTTTTATGTATAGATATTTTCATTTAGCATTTAAATGCTTTCTAAAGAGCATCATTTAATTTTTTCATATCAATATTTAATTAAAATTCAATGACATGTTTGTCTATATAGTATACGTTAGTTCTTTTATACTATGTCTTAAGTATCCTTAATGGAATTAGACATAAGTATTGTACTGGGACACCGAAGTATACATAAATAATAATATGTGATTAAGTTGATATTTGACAACAAAGTACTACTGTCAATGATATGAAAAAATTAACTCGTCAACCTGGAATCGAAATTTGGATATGTTTGCCTTATATAGTTCTTTCATTATATGTCCTAATTCATAATATATCTCAAGGTACCTTAATAGAATTCAAAATTCAAATAATAATGTGAGCATTTAACCACTTCCATTTTAAATATGTTCAAATACGCCAAACAAGGCATTTTACCCATTAAATGCATAGTCCTGTTTGGTGGGACTCTAGACACATCTCCTAATATATAATAATATAATAAAAAAAAACTAATTTGTTATCATGTTAAATAAATACAATTCGGGTTAATTATAGATAGGTGTAGGTTAGTCTGTTTGTAAATAATTGTAATTTCTTACAAAAAAATTTTGTTTAAAAAATATAATTTATTATATTTAAATAAAATTTATTATTTAAATAATTATTTATATAATAATTTATTTTCATAAATTTGTTTAAAATGGTTTTTTATGAAGGTGGTATAATATAATACATATTATATAAATAAATAAACATTTTATATTCTTCTTTTTTTAATTTTTTTTTTTTTTTTTGATAAAAATCTTTATAATAAAAAAAAAAACTGTACATAACTTTATTAAAAATTAATTATTTTGCTTAATTTTCATTATAAAAGATATCGTTTATAAAGTATATATATATATACAAGATTACTAAAAATATTATTTGCACATCAATAGATTAATATAAACTAACAACTAACTGAGTGAGTGAGTGATTGCTTTAAGGTAGTTCCAGCATTGTATTGTATAATCTGCAGGACAAAAAATATACAAATTAATGTAATTTTGAATACAACAGATAATAGTTGCGCGAACAGTTTTACATGCTACTAATAAAAGAGAATGACTTTGTTATTAATTTTCTCGCATTCTAAACGGTCCAAAATTCTGAAACTTCTGGGATTTATTAGAAAAAGTTATTTTTACCTGTAACACAATCGAGCCGGTATCATGATGATAAAATTGTGAAAATACGTCACGAAATAGCCATTTGCGAATGATAAGTTTTTAAGATATTTAGAAATAACGTTTCCCCTTCTTTCTGAGATAAAAATCCAAGTGCACCCGACTCTAGAGTAAATGCTCCTTTGTTTAGTCAGTGCAACCGATGGTATAGCAGTAATATTTTGTGTACACCTGTACCACTACAGTGAATTACATTGTTACATTTAAGCGAGGCAAAGAGAGGTTTTATCATATTTTGAAACACTAAAATTCATGCATATTCATCACAAATGGTTGTAATTAATCATTAGAATTTTAGTCTGCGTATAACAACAACAACAACACTTGAAGCTTTCGGGTGAAGCTTTCATAATGTTCTAAAGCTTTCATTGTGTATGCTAATACGTGTATGTATAAATATTATCGTTCATACATTTACAATTCATGTTACTCTACTCTATCTATACGAGTTTGTCTACATACATATAGGTAGGTATCAGAATAATTATATAATATATGGATGCATGTACAGTACCACTAAAAATATTATTAAATATGTCATATAAGTATCATTTCGTTCGGTACATGATGTTCGGAGACCATCTAAAAATGTATTTAATACACGAAAAAATAGCGCTTTTTTGGCATTCGAATAAAAGTTGCTCGTCATATGTCAGATACGTTAGCAAAGAAGGGATTCTGAATACCCTCCATAGGCCCAGAGCTTATTTTAGGATTTCTAAAGACTGTATGTAAACAGATGATCAAAAGCTCGGGGCAATACTGTTTCGGAATGTATCCAAAAGGCTATTCCTTGATGCACTTGAGCAGGATACAACTTCGGAAAGTTACCGGATTCATCCTCAACCCGAATATATGAACCTACAGGAAGGTCCAATCAGCAGGCTCCCGGCTATTGCCAACATATGGGAGAAGCGAATCTCGTCAGACTGAAGTAGAAGTGGGAGCACAATGGACCATAAGGTCGGAGTGCTTCATGTAATAGCATTTCAACGATAATTAAATTCCATAATGATTATGCTCAGTGTACACAAATGTATATATAAAATGTATAACATAATAATGATTACATATTTGATAATAATGTTAACCAAAATAACGTTAACTCCAGTGTACGTCATGATGATCCAGGTGAAACTTTGTAGTTAATGTTTGATAGTAAAACATACTGCAGTCACTGTTTCAAAACAATATTATTATATTATAATAGCGATTCTAATTATAATATGTTGTAGGTACGGTATACTGAAAACTATACAAAGTTAACATGTTTTTAAAAGTTTATAAATTTCAATGGCATTCAGTGTACAGAATATATTATTATATAGTTGAATCAAGCTATCTAGCTATTTCAAAAATATTGATGAGAGAAAAACTATTTTTAATGATTTTTGATGATATAAACTGAAAGAGGAAATGTGGAAACATTTTCTTTACACCTAAAGATCACGAAAAATCTGAATAATCAAGAATACCAAAATTGGCTCATAGGCAAATTCAAATTGTCACTGAACATAATCAAAAATTATCAAGATTAGTTTTGATACCCTCACTTTAGTGACAAAACAAACGCCACATAGTCACCAAAGGATACCGTCAATAAATAGATGAAGTTTTTCACACACCTAATCTGTTAGTCAGTCGAATAAAATAATTCTCAGGTCAAATTATACCCTCTGCCAAATCGTATAAAAGACATAACTTTTTTAAATCATTGTGAGACACACACCAAATTAGCAACAAGCAACATATCTCTGAATCCATATCCCAGAGATAGTTACGATTAGCTAATTCTTACTGATGATGACTACATTGTAGTCGAAATACTTATTTATAAAAATATAAACAAATGTTTTAGGAATTGGGGCAAAATTTGAAATATAACACTTCACATGTAACGAATAAAGTTACTTTCTAAACAAATCTTGGAAGTTAATTTTCAGCCACTTCTAATGGTCGTAGCAATTTTAAAGTTTTGGTAAATTTGTGCATTTCCGATGACAATACAATTATGGGCAACCATCTAGATGATCTAACAATTGAATTCGAGAATATACGACGAAATAAAAATCAGAAATATTGTGGTCGTGTTAGCAGCGGAAAGGAGGTCAAAGCCTGGGCCCTTCAAGGCCTTTTTTTTACCGGCCTCTAAAAGTCAAGAAATTTGTATATAGGCTAGGAATTTTTACGTTGTACGACTACAGCCAACTTTAATAGGAATTAATGACGATATTCATCTGGCGTTTGTGAAGGGAAACTGCAGATAACCTCCATAAGCATAGCCGGTTACTATGATTCTTGTCCATACGCCGACAGTCTAGTTAATTAACCGTCTGGTGGGAGTGTTAGTAAATATGAAAAACTAAAATATACGCTTTTATTAGTGCGATAACTTAGGTACTAAAAACCATATAGGTCTTTCTACAGAATTGTTAATTGTAAAAGCGTGAAGCGTTTTATGATAAAAATTGACTTTTTTGGTCCATTATCAGCTAACTATACCTCCTTTTTTCAGTTGTTTTTATTTGGGAGTATTACTTTTCTATTGTTTTATAAAACTAACCGAACCAATACCAAACGTATATTAAAAAATAGAAGTATATGATAATATTTCAAATACGAATAGCATTTGAGTTGTCCACTATTTAAAAGTCCTTTCTGGTTCTCTTTGATAATCTTTTTGGTAAATTGTTTTAGCTATGAATTGTTGGGCGATTAATTACTAGGAGAAATAGATCTGAACCATATAACATGCATGTTATGTTCATGTTTGTTTTGAAATAGGTATTATATTTTAGTATATAATATTGTGTTATTTCATATACATACATATATACATACATACTCTATATTTACTATACATATTGTTTATAATGTTGTGTTTGTTATATGAGTTAAGATATGGTTATACATTTTGCATAAGTTAATTATGAGATATTGCAAAAGGGATTTTGTTTGTGAAATAAATAGGTATACCACTTATATATATATATATATATATATATATATATATATATATATATATATATATATATATATATATATATATATATATATAACATAGTGATATAATGTAATGTTATGTATATTATATAAACTATATGAGGAAACTAAACAGTTACAAAATATATTACTACCAAGTATGTTATTTTGTAACCAAAATGTTAAAAGTAACTTATAGAACAACAACAGCAACAAGAACATCAACTATAACTAAATACCTATTTTAATATTAGGTAGGTATATACAGAAACACAACACAACACAACACAAAGGTTTTATAAACACACAATCAGATCAGAGACTGCTTTAAAAATTAAAAAAAGATGCAAAAGATGTAATGTTTAATGTTAGTACTATTAAACTATTTAATTTTAAAGGACCAAGCACGCCCGCCCAACATGTATCGGAATTTTCACAAATTCAACAACTTGGGAGGTTTTCTACAAGAAAATCAATCACTAAAAATATAAACAAATACCTTTAAATAAAAATAACAAAATAACCTTTTTCAGTGGGAAAGTTTTTTGTCGGATATAAAAGTTTCTACCAAACAAACTGTTGGAATACTTATCCATTCATCAATTAGCTATCCTTAGTCGAGCAGATCTTAGTGCAGGTCCTCCTGAATATGATAGATACCTTCTGCTCAACCGAAATGGAGGAATCGGAGGTTTCACTTGTTCGCATTTTTTCCAAGGGGTACCCCTTAATAAAATCGCTAAAATTGGAGGAAAATTTTATGTCCCCGATTTTGATAAAAACTTTGTTTTAAGCTAATTTGGACCTAGCGAAAACGATGGCGTTGATTAAAATACGATACGATTAACGGTTTTCAAGGTACCAGATCCACAGTGCTAAAATTCGAAACTGTATGAATTCAGAAGCGAAAATTTTGAAACGTGTTGTTTGGACGTTAAAATAACCCAGATTTTCGTACATTTTGGGTCAAAATTACCCTAGAAAATGATTATTATTAAAATCGAGAACAAAAATTTTCTTCACTTTTTTCGCATTTTTTCCAAGGGGTACCCCTTAATAAAATCGCTAAAATTTGAGAAAAATTTTATGTCCCCGATTTTGATAAAAACTTCGTTTTAAGCTAATTTGGACCTAGCAAAAATGATGGCGTTGGTTAAAATACGATACGATTAACGGTTTTCAAGGTATCAGACCCATAGTGATAAAATTCAAAACTGTATGAACTGAAAAGCGAATATTTTGAAACGTGTTAGTTGGACGTTAAAATAAACCGGATTTTCGTTCATTTTGGGTCAAAATTACCCTAAAAAATGATTATTATTAAAATCGAGAACAAAAATTTTCTTCACTTTTTTCGCATTTTTTCCAAGGGGTACCCCTTAATAAAATCGCTAAAATTTGAGAAAAATTTTATGTCCCCGATTTTGATAAAAACTTCGTTTTAAGCTAATTTGGACCTAGCGAAAACGATGGCGTTGGTTAAAATACAATACGATTAACGGTTTTCAAGGTATCAGACCCATAGTGATAAAATTCAAAACTGTATGAACTGAAAAACGAATATTTTGAAACGTGTTAGTTGGACGTTAAAATAAACCGGATTTTCGTTCATTTTGGGTCAAAATTACCCTAAAAAATGATTATTATTAAAATCGAGAACAAAAATTTTCTTCACTTTTTTCGCATTTTTTCCAAGGGGTACCCCTTAATAAAATCGCTAAAATTTGAGAAAAATTTTATGTCCCCGATTTTGACAAAAACTTCGTTTTAAGCTAATTTGGGCCAAGCGAAAACGGTGGCATTGGTTAAAATACGATACGATTAACGGTTTTCAGGGAATTTTGTTTGTTATGCAGAACATGTATTTGAACCAAACTGTAACCATTTAATATACTAATGCATACATAATATAATACATCAACATTTGAATAAATTTTAATAATTTTAAATAAATTTATATAACATAGTGGTAATCAAAAAAGGAAAAATTTGTAGAAAATTTTCACATTTGTAACAACACAAAAATTCCAATAATTATGAACATTGATGATTACAAACGAACATCCAAATTACAACGAAAACATATAGTTTAGTAATAACAATTGAATTATATATTTTGTTCTTCGAAATATATAATCTACTAATTTTGTGTTGATCGAATTTGTAATTTAGCAACGCAGCACGGGAGGAGAGAAAACAACATACAAAAAAAAAGTCAAAATAACATTACGTTGATTGATTAAATACAAAAATGTTTTTACTTTTTTTTTTTTTGTTTTGTTTGTTCCATAAAATTATGTTATGTATTTAAATTGAAGTGAGCAACAGTCTCTATTTGCTGAATGGTTTTATTAAGGTGGTTATGAAAGTGGGGATATTTTATGTTTTCAAAGTGTAATTGAATGTTTGAGTCCGAGAAATTGTGGGCCTTCTGTGTGGCGCCTGGCATCGACAAAATCCTATAGCTTCATCTGCTTAAACTAGCACCTCTTACCTGGAGACGTTTAACCATCGGGTGATAAGTTGTTCTCAAGGAGGGCACAGAGGACCCATCGGTCAAGGTGCTAGGGACCCGTTTGCGGTACCCCTCTTTCTAATTATTATTCCAAAGAGTAAGACACGTAAGGCATTCAGTATTTTCCAAAATTACAGTTCAAATGTAAACAAAAGTCAATTCCAAGTGATTTTGAATCACCGATTATTATCTCAATTTCAATCCAAGATTAATTCTCGTCGATGGAAAATTGAAACTTTGGAGGACATGATTTCTTTGTCTTGTGTACTGCGAGCAGAATGTTGCACCGAACCTTAAAACTTCACAGCTCGAGATAAGTACACTTAGCTCTTTTACTGTCTTTCTTCAGACTATCGTTCTGTGTGCTACAATGTGCTACATAGTTTGTTCAAAAATCCTAAGCATTGACCAATCTCGAAAGAGTTTCACTGGCATCTTTACTGTGTCTGTTGATACTTGTCCACAAAACCATTATATTGTATTATCTTTCGTTTCCTTGCGTCTTCTACCTGCTCTGAACTAAAAGCTTTGTGTTTTGCTCTCCTGACAATTAGAAGAACGATATTGAAACGATATTATCCTCTAAAACAATAATAAAATATTTCGAAGTGACTGTAATATCCAGCGTTCCAAGACTTCAATTAATTAAAATCTAAGTCTCAATGTGATGAAAAACTGAAACAACTTAATCACTAGAACATTTCTCCAACAACTTTCTTATTAACCGGCAAGTTCTTCGAGAAGCTAGCTAATATCTTCTCTCTTGACTATAATCGTTTCACTCATTACTAACACTTTCATTTTTCGTATCTGTTGATACTTGGCCGTTAGAAGTCTTGGTATAACTATTTCAAACTTCACCTAACACGAAGCTTTCCATCTAGCTCCAGATTTAAATATTGAAACAGCTCTTCAACAACCTTAATATGAAACGAAAAAGGCAATCAACGAGCAACCGCCCGGTACTCTACTCTCACATATAAAATACAATATATACGGTGTTTTGTTTCAAATGTCAGATGTAATTTCTACCTAATACATCTCTTTGCCTATTGTTTATACGCTTTGATCTCATTCATTCTTCAACAACCCTCTAGTACATGTGTATATATAATATGTATATTGTATAAAGCTCTCTCTAACCATCATCCGATTCACCTTCAACACCATTCCTCATCCCCATGGAACTACTCTGAACTACTACTACACACACAAATAATAAAATACTATCTCTCTAAATGACGATTATCATATGACCGACCAGTCGAGACCATATCTCCATCAACACATACACAAATATATTCATTGGTAAAGTACACACACACACACACACATGTACACGTTTTGTTCGAATTGATATTTCTATGTATGTAATGTAAACTCTCATGGGGTTCATTTAATCAAATTCATAATCCTTTAATATTCCTAGCATGTTTCATGTATGTGTGTGATCAACAAAGTAACGATTCCTCTCTCTTTGTGCTTTTATTTTTGCTTTAAATTATTATTAATTTTTTATAAATTTATTTTCAAAGAGTTGTTTTTAGAATATTTAAAAGAAAGTCACAATTATTCAAATTAATGAAAAATGTTTATTTTGAAAAAAAAACTAGTATGACAGTTGTATATTCCTTTTAACAGAACGTTTATCAAATGTTTTACTATTACCTACCTCTATCGGACAAAGAGTTAATTAAATAATGCAGCGTTCATTTTAGGTTTGTAACATTGATAATTTGACAAGCAGCTGACTGCTATGGCCATCTAGTATTGATTCTGCTACCTACCAACAAGTGTCATGTTTTTTTTTAAGTCGAAACATGTTTATGTGCAGCTCCGTTAGTTAGTACCCTGGAAAGGGCACAGAGGCCCCTTGGTCTAAGTGCTAGGGACCCGTTTGCGATACCCCTCTTTCTGATTATTAGTACCCTGGAAACCAATTATTAAAGAATGGTTTTGAATTAATATATATGTGAAATCCCAAGCTATGAACTATTGGAATTCATTATTCTGATCATAAATGCAGTTTGAGTGTGAAATACCTTTTTATAACTCCAATAGAGGGAAAAAAAGTAGTAATGGTAACAAGTATTTTACACAGTCGGTATTTCTTAATATCCCCCTTCATATATTCTCTTTCTTTTGATTGGCTATTTTTATCGTAAGGCATATGTTTGACACTAAAAGTTTTACCGCCAAAATTTTAGCATCAGGTGGTTTAATATAATATGTTTTTCTGTTTATAACAAGGAGATACTTTTGTGTGTTAACAGTTTATTAAAATGGCAGTTCGTGATTATATAGCTGACAAAGGTAACATTTTGTATAAAGTTTTAATTTGTATTCACTGTTTAATAAAATATATATGTTGTTTGTATAGAATCCTTTAAAAACTTTTTTTCGACACATTGTGCATACGATGAAACTGGTAATAAAAATTTTAAATATGCTATACAATTACAAAATATTGCACATCGGGAACAAGTACCATTCACCATTGACTTGGATGATTTACACGAACATGATGATAAATTAGCGAATGCAGTTACACAAAATGCCCGTCGTTATGTGAATTTAGTTGCTGATGTTGTTTCCGAAATGTTACCCGATTATAAACAACGTGAAGTTCCACCCAAGGATGCGTTAGACGTATATATTCGACATCGTTTACTTTTAGAGAGACGTAATCAGCTACCTGCAGAACAACGTAATGTAAATAACAAGTACCCACCAGAGTTATTACGACGATTGTAAGTTTTTTTTGCATATGTAGTTAAATTATTGAAATGCTAAATCAGTCAATACCCCAAAAATTGCGTTCAAGCTAAATTTTTTTTAAACTGGTATTTTTAAAGAAACATTTTTATGTTTGCAGCGAAGTACTATTTAACAGACGAAGTACCGATAAAAATGTTTCGATACGGGATATTAAAGCGGATTCGATTGGACATCTGGTAACGGTACGTGGTATTGTAACAAGGGCTACCGAAGTGAAACCTATGATGACGGTGGCCACATATACGTGTGATCAATGCGGAGCAGAATCATATCAACCAATCAATTCAATGAGTTTTATGCCGATTACAATGTGTCCTAGTGACGATTGTCGTGTAAACAAATCCGGTGGACGATTATATTTACAAACACGCGGTTCTAAATTTGTTAAATTTCAGGAAGTTAAAATTCAGGAACATGTAAGTAATTGCATTTTTTTAGTTCTTGGGTGTAGGTATTAAAAATGCCGTAGTCGAGACATAAAATGTTTATTCGGAGATGAATTTTAGAGTGATCAAGTTCCAGTCGGTCATATGCCAAGATCATTATCTATTTTTTGCCGTGGTGAAACTACACGAAAAGCTGCCCCAGGTGAACATGTTACAATTACAGGAATATTTTTACCATTATTACGGTCTGGATATCGTCAAATATCTGGTGGATTACTTTCCGAAACTTATTTAGAAGCTCATGTAAGTATTTTACACACAGATGTTTATGTACTAAACATAGGTCGCTAACAAATTACTTGAATAAATTTTGAATGTAGAATATGGAAAATGCTCAACAAGTCATGAAAAACCAAAGTGAAACTGATCTAAGTCAAGAAGAATTGGATGTTTTATCGGAAGATGATTTATATACAAGGTTAGCGACAAGTATCGCACCGGAAATTTTTGGCCATTTGGATGTGAAAAAAGCTTTATTGCTTTTGCTTGTTGGTGGAACTGATCGATGTGCGGATGGAATGAAAATTCGTGGAAATATTAATATCTGTTTAATGGGAGATCCTGGTGTTGCTAAATCGCAATTATTGGGATATATTGATCGTCTTGCCCCACGAAGTATGTATGGTTTTTTATTTTCGTGTCGAATCGCGAAACTAGTGCTTAAAAGTCTTGCGATACTTATAGTTACTTTCTTTTCTAGGTCAATATACAACTGGTCGAGGTTCTTCGGGTGTGGGTTTAACGGCATCCATTATGAAAGATCCAATCACTGGTGAAATGATGTTAGAAGGTGGTGCACTCGTTTTAGCCGATCAAGGTATTTGTTGTATTGACGAGTTTGATAAGATGGCGGAAAACGATCGAACTGCTATACATGAAGTTATGGAACAACAAACAATTTCCATTGCCAAAGCTGGCATAATGACAACATTAAATGCACGCGTATCAATATTAGCCGCAGCAAATCCAGCATACGGTCGATACAATCCAAAACGAACCATCGAACAAAATATACAATTACCTGCCGCGCTTCTATCACGTTTTGATCTACTATGGTTGATTCAAGATAAACCAAATCGTGATAATGATCTTCGCCTGGCAAAACATATCACATACGTACATCAATTCTGTGAACAACCGCCAACGAAAATACTTGCTCTGGATATGACACTAATTCGTAAATATGTTTCACTTTGTAAACAAAAAGATCCCACCGTACCGGAAGACCTAACCGATTATATTGTTGGCGCTTATGTGGAAATTCGTAATCAAGCACGTAACTCTCCAGATATGACATTTACATCGGCACGTAATTTACTTGGAATCTTACGGTTAGCGACAGCTTTAGCACGACTACGATTATCAAATATGGTTGTTAAAGAGGATGTTGACGAAGCGATTCGATTGCTTGAAATGTCAAAGGATTCGTTGAATCAAACTGGTGAAGATCGACAAGTGCAAAAACCAAAATTAGCTGGTAAAATATTTGCATTGATCCGGGATCTGGCTGGTGAATCGAAAGTGGTTAAGGTTAGCGATGTGATGGATCGTTGTGCGAATAGAGGTTATGCACCGAATGAAGTTGACAAATGTATTGAAGAATATGAAGAGTTGAATGTTTGGCAGATTAATCAAACTCGTACCAAAATTACTTTTATTTAATTTTATTTTTTGCGTCTAATTTTAAGGTTCTTTCATGTTATTTTATGTTTTTTTTTTATTGAATAAAAAGTATTAAAAAAATTGTACTGCATTGGATTACTGCTTAATTCAAGCTAATTGTTATCCTAAACTGGTTTTTTGTCTGTCGAGAACACATCTCAAAGACTCTTACAAAGACTCTTGGTATATTATTTCCGTAAACGAGTTCGGGCGGAATCTGCGCACATGCCAGTCGTCGCCAAAAGTATTTTGTTAATACTTCGGTTTAGCAATTGTACTCTGGATGTCTTGTAATTGAATGTTTACCCACAAATATGTGCAGTGTCATATTTCCCTGCCTGCCACATTTAAACATGGTAGAGACATTTATAACAGTTTTGCACGTAGACTACCAACGGAAGAGACTTGATATTTTTGGACCTAAACGTGAAAAAAGCGTACAAAATTGAATAGTAGAACGTGCGTCTCAACTAGCCAAGAGGTACTAAAAACTTTGTGTCGAACTCTAGTGGAAATACATGTGACAGTCACACAATCTTATTACATATCAACTATGCGCAGCCGCATTGAAGCAAAACTTAGTACAGTGCTAGTTGAGGAGCACTGTACTCAATTGGGGTTCAGTAAGTGGTTCAGTATCAGTAATTGGGGTTTCTGTCAGGGGATGGAGCTTAATATTTCGATCTACTTCCAGTACTTGTTTAACAGAGTGCGAACATGAAAGTTGTAGACCAAAGGTTATGTCACGGAAGTTGAAGCAGATAACAGACCTTCTTGCTCTTTTTTCTAATTTATCCACTAGATAGCATAATATACAAATGAGGTTCCATAACTGTTGTTTATTACAGTTTGCCCATTTTGGGTCGGTAGTATGTGTGCTCCCAAGCTACATGCCATTCAAATTGATTAAACTCTGCTCGAAAAATCTAGTGAGTACAGCGACCTTAAAAAATAAACTTCAACAAAGTATTATAAAACATGAAAATTGACTTAAAAAAGTAAAAAAAAACTGCATCGTCCGGGAATCGAACCCGGGCCGCCCGCGTGGCAGGCGAGCATTCTACCACTGAACCAACGATGCTCATGCATTTTTTAACTTAAACATCGTATTGATCATACAGTCATAGACAAAGAAACACCAATACGTTACATACGTATCAACTTGTCTTTGTCTATACACATATTATTGCTAAAGTCTACTAACATTAGTTCAAAAAAATTTCTTAACTTTTACTTATGTCAAAAATTTAGTGCGCTAGGATAACAACGCTGTATGTTCTAAACTTTTTCAATGCAATCTTTTGCAAGAAAAGTGCAGTCTTAAAATATGCAAAGGTTATTAATCCCTATTCAAAATTAATGTGTTTCCAGTGAATTGAACAAAAATAGACTAAACGTGGGTGAAAAAAATAAATTGGCTAACAATAAAAAATTGAATGACGCAACAGAAACATTAATTGTATTGTTTATTCAAAGTATAAAGATGATATTCAAATTTGGCGCAATGAATACAAAAACGAGAATGAACTAACTAGGCAAGCTGTCTACTAATACTAAGTAAGGATAGCAATATATAAGTATTGTACCTATTGCATGTAAAGTATAACATATTTCACATAAATTATATATTAAATTTATTTTAATGGCAATAGTAATTTGTCAAATGTAATTATTATCAAAAATATTAAATTTTAATCATAAAAAAATACTTACAAGTATTTTGATTAAACAGAAACAGCAATACCGATAGTCTGTTGTTTTTAGTTTGTTATGTATATAATCTAGTATGTGACGGCACTGGTGTATTTAAAACCATTCGTATTATAACGGTCATTTCTGAATAACAAAATTTTCATATTAAAAAAACTCGACTATTATACGCCATTAAAGAATCCAAATTAGGAGAATTCATGTATTTGATGCCTCTGATTCGATAAAGTCCCCACCGGTAATAATTTTGATTATTTTTTATGTTTGTACAAAGATATTTTGTCCAATCTGGGAATTAAGCATATTTCATCGACTGCTTATCACCCTAACATCAATGGAATTGTTGAGCGGTTTAAACGGTTTCTCACAATGTCCAAAATTATAATCTGATACAAAATTTTACCATGGGTACTTCTAAGTTTACACTCCTCGGTAAAGGAGGATATTAATCTATCTTCTGCTGAGATTTTATATGGTAGTCCTTTGCGATTACCATATGAGTTCTTTTCAGAAAGGATTGATATTCACTAATAAGAAATTATTTAAAAAAGGTTTGTGTACGAGGAAATCATGTCAAACCAATATTATACTGTAATTAGGTTCATACTCAATACACAGATTTTCAAAACTTTTTATTGTTGTTGACGTCAACAATAAACCAACTGCTGTATCTATTGATTGGCTAAAACTTGCGTACTTTCCTGAAAGTTAATTTTTAAGTTCTATTTTATTGTTCATTATATTTGTAAAAAACAAAATAAATGGTGTTTCAGTTTATTTTGTTTTCATGGACTATTATTATATGTTGGTTAAGACCTAAAAAAGTTTTTTTCGGGGAACAAAGTTGTTTTTTGTCCAATATTTTCGCCTGTTTTCAAAACTTTGGTTTTCTTTTTTAGGCGATGGAGGGAGGTATGTAGTGTACTTGCACTAGATCTTGTACTTCAATATCAAGTCGCCTTAGTGCATCGCATATGTCTCTAGGTAACACTTTGTATCCACCAACAAACTTTGTATTAGTTATTAAATTTTAGTTAACATTTATTAGATCAGATTTTAGATTGAATATACCAAGATATCATTGCCACGATCGCAGTTCAAACATCTGTAATTACTGGAAGAATGCAGACACATGGAGATACATATGTATACAGTATTTTGGTATACAGATCAAGACATACAGTTATTTGTACACAGAAAAGAGGCAGAAACATACATATATTATTAATGTTTCTAAGAATTAGAAATACTTAGTTAATGCGCATGCCTGTCTCTTTTACTTTTTACAAGTCAATGTATGTCTGTTTTTAACTCATTTAAACACTGTTTGCAAATTTCGTCCCACAATGGTTAATCTTGACCATTACATTTTGCATATAAGTCATATATTTAAATATCTGTACAGCGTAGAAATATGATATAAACTCTAATATAGAGTATTTAAATAATTACCATTAAAACTAATTTTCAATTGTCATGCACTGTGTTATACTGGACTAGATTCGTCTTCCCCACTTGTATATTATGTGTATAATATGTATAGTATATATTTTAGTTAGCCGGGGTGCCGTCGTGCTTCGTCCGTCTATCGAGAGATCGGCATTCCAATATTCTTAACCCAATCCAGTCTGCTTTAAACAGTTGAACAGAGTGTACACACTTGCGTGTTTCCGTGTTTAGTATGAAATAAGTTTTAAGTGAATACAATATTTTTGTTGAACCAAACACAATAGTAAATAAACACAACAGTTTTTTTGCGCGGTGTTTTTAAATTTAACAGAAGATAAATAAATAAAATTGTCAAAAATGATGGTTAAAAATTTATTAAAATTAATAATTTTAGTGTCGTTGTATACAGTGAATGTAGCCAGAAATTTAGAAACAAGTGACGAACATCGGACTAAAAATGTTGACAGTTGTAAATTAGTGAAACCATTTTTTGAAATGCGAAATATTTCAATAAGTGTTATCAATTCGAAGCCGAATGGTACGTTTGTTTTTTTGCAAAAATTTTGGCCTCTTACTAATTGCGTGAAATACTACTTTTTTTTGCTTGTTTAACAGTTTTTTTTTTTTATTGATAATTTATTTAATAAAATATTTTATTCTTGAGAAATGCGTTTTATTTGAATAAGAGAAGATGAAATTTAATTTACAAGCTTTTAATTGGGGGTGGGGTGGGGGTTAGACATAGAATTTAGACAAAGGGTTGTATAATGGTCACAGGTGTACTAATTAGTTAGAGCTATTATCATCTGTTTGAATAGGGAATTAATATGCAATGTTGGATTTATATGGTATTTTATTCAATTCAAAACTAATACACCGATTTTGGTGTTAATATTTCGGAATACCGGCTAAATGTTACATTAATAATGTAGTATATGTTCGCTTAGTATCACTTGTCTTATCGGATAATTTATATGAATGAGTTTTTTTAATCTTTGAGCCATTGTTTAAAATTGGAGTTAAAAAGTGAAATACTTTGTAGTTGGTACCAACCACGATTCAATAAAAACATCGCATTGCAAGAAAACAAGCAATTTATTCAATTTAAAGTTACTGGACTGATTTCGAATGACAGTTTCTATAATACAAATTGTAAATACTGGGAGTGGTTGGATTCATTCGTCTCGGTTAACAGATCGATAGATCGATTTATTTTGGAACTTAATTTGCTAAGAATGAATAACTCTTTAAATTTTTTTTGCTGATAACGCTTTATGTTGCACTTTCTTTAAATTCGTTTAAACTCATTTTTCTCGAAACTACCATTTTCCAAAATGGCAGGACAAATAACTGCCTTCAATTTTTATTCGATTTGCATGGAATTTATATATTTCTACAAATTTTTCGGCGACTCGACTTCTTAGTTTTCTTAACCCATACGGTGTTGACGGTGCAGACTAAGTTTCGAATACCCGGTGATTATTTATCTTGTACGTGTGTTGATACCAGTAATTAAATTCATATTTTCACGTAATATATTTAATTATTCATTCGAGAATGGTCTCTGTGTCTTGTTTCTTGCTACTACTGTTGTGTGCAAATGAAAATGAATGAATATGTCACCACTACCGTGTGACTGAAACATCGAAACAACGAGACGATGTGGAGATCTTTTCTTATCTCATAAATATTTAAATTTTCTAATTTAAACATGAGTGGTTAGTATCCACCTAAAATAATATTATACAATTATTTTAATCCAAGGGTTTTGTAATATGAATTAATCCTTAGTTGTAGTATTGTGTGCACCAGAGAAGGTACTACTAACTCTCCATTCATCTAACCCCCCCCCCCCCCCCTTTCTGGTAGTTGGTTTCTGCATAGAAATATCATATATTTTATCATTATACAAAATACATAACAAATGTCAAGAATAATATAGCAGAACAAGAAGATTACGACAGATATTATTTGTTTGTGAGCGAAGAGGATGATACTTTTATCTTCCGTGTATTTCTCTTTAAAAATGTAACCTTTTTTTCTGTCCCTTGAATGTAAATATACAGAGTGTTTCAGGACACGTGATAAATATTTAAGGAGGTGGATAAAAAACAATCCTATTAAAAATTTTGAAGGTGATATGAAGTAGATACCGATCTGTAGATTTCCGACGGATTTCATCGAGTTTATAGCCGTTATATGTCTAGGACATGACTGTCCAGATATTCCTCAAGTTCTTTTTGGATTGGACCTAAATGCTCGCTTTGCCATAAACAATTCGGAAATTTCGTGAGGAATAGCTGAATAGTTGGACTGTCCAATAGCCAAGACTAGTAACTATGCAGTTGAATTGCACAGTCTTGGTGTTAAGACTTTATAACACACTATAAAATACCCTTCCGTTGGGAATCAATGAACTTGAAAGATAGTAACAATTAAGCTCTTACATATTTAGTTTTGTTCATTTGTGAATAGACAAATTGTATGGAAAAGCGTGATTCGAAAATATGGTACCAAAGATTTAGCTACAGTTGATTTTAAACGACACCGAACTGCTCAGCAAAATCTGTCGAACATTGCTGAATAGAAACCAAAAACACAGGTGGCTCGAACGTACCATATACCGAAGACCCCAGGACTGTGTAATGTAAAATACTATGAGATTGTTGTTAAGAAACGAAAAATACCGTGTAAGATCCTTCTTGAAACAAAAAAAAATCTCGAATCCCCCATTATTTTATCCCAATTGTAACGTTATGAGAGCTTTGATATTCAAAACAATTCATTGATAAACAAATGTAAATTTGAATTTAAATAATTGTTGTATACATAAAATTACAGGATTGTTAAATACTAGATTACGGGAGCTAGAGTGATGGATGGATGATGGGCTTTTGTGTTTGTGGTTGTGAAGGGAGTTAATTAAAGAGAAAACATTGATTGGTATGGCTATTTAGTGCTGTTAGTTAACAAGGCTTTTCATTGAAACAACGATGGACAGATACCTAATCATGTAAATATCCATCTCTCATCCCATTGTGAATCTTGTAATCTTCTCTGCTAATTAAAGCTTAATACAGATATATTGGTCAAGTATCTACCTACTATCATTGGGAAATAGATTTATATATATATATATATATGTGTGTGTGTATGAATGTTAATACAATATACCATTGGTATTAGAATATAAGTCAGAATTATAATACCCATTTGGATTAAATTTACTCACATTTCGTAGAAATTTTAATAGAATTATCGATTTAATAATATATTAATGTAAAGTTTAAACGAGACGGAAAACTGGTTAGAAAAATGATGGTACGTTTTTTTTTTTTTTTTTTAATCCAAACATTCTACACTTTCGCTGTAAACGGGAATAAACTTGTAATATTTTATATGCATGCAGAGAACAAACTTCTTATTTTCTACTAAAAAAGCTGTCTTTGAATATCAAAACTTTAAAGAAAGTTATTGAGTATAATTGGATGAACTCACCACCAGTGAATCTCTTCAAGGATAATCGTTTCTGTTCACAAATATATTCTTTCCATTAGTTTTTCTGTAGATAATCTTTCTTGAAAATATATATATTGCGCCTTTTTTTTTTTCATTTAACGTTTTTTATATCGATTCTTGATTGATGCCAAAACAATGATAGATTCTATTTAGTAAATTATTCTTCATAACATATTTAACAATGTTGTCCTGCGTTTTTTTTTTCTAAAACTTACATGGCTTCCATTTTGGCAGTTTAACAGTTGATTTTTCGTGAAATTTAATATAGAGTAGATTTCCTTCAGAGTCGAAACCTTTTTAGATTGCTGGAGATATTTTTTTGTACATCGGGTATTGGACATTGAACGTGCATTTAATACTAGTTTTTTCTAAATAAGACTGGAGTTTTTCCACCTGGTTACATATACTATGCACATTAGCTATACCTTATAGAAACTTAACCCATTCATGTGCTGACGTATATACTACTATTTAGTAACAAATTAGCCTTTGATGGCCACCCTAAATTATCTCATTCCGCGCTATTGCAGATAGTGAATTTGAAAATAGTTATTTTTCTAGGAAGTTTGCATGCGCAATCATTTTAATGTAAAATCAACATCCGTTTATATTTTATGTCATTTCTTATAATTTTATAATCTGATTATGTAAATGTAGCTTTACTATATATTTCAAACACTAAATTATCTTCATCAGCAAAATATACGGATAGAAAAAAAGAAGAAGTGAATATTTACTATACACATTTGTTCTAATAAAAAATAACATTTTATATGGATGCGAATATAAATGGGGTTGGAATATTTTTTTCACAGTAGAGATGAATAAAATCAGTGTGTCTTGAAAAAAATTATACTATGTTATTTACTGTCATATATTACATGAAATTATAACGCTATGATACTATCGCATACGCCTGAATATGATGTTATCCTTTCTCTAAACAAAATTTTTATTTATGTTTTAAAAAAAAAAGAAGCTTTTCCAGGATTCCGTATAAAACAAAAAATGGATACCGTCCCAAAAGATAGAATGTGTGATAATATCCTTTTATATGATTTGATGTGACGTCCCCGAGACTATTCACAACTTCAAACGAAACCGAACTATTTAGGTATATAGGTCGTTGAAAGTGTTTAGTCTAAGAACTAAATTCAAACTTTTATGGACCTGTAGTGAGGTGTGTAGTGTATTCGCTCCTAGATCTTGAACTTCAATATTGAGACGCTTAGGTTAAATTTGGTAATCACCAACAAACTATTATTTGATTATTGAAGCTAAAAATCACCATTCGTTTAAAATCTAGTCTCGAAGTACAAAAACAAAATCCTAGCTCGAATATACCAAATATCTTGGTGTATTTCAACAGACCGATGTGTTTATGGACTGTTTCCTGTTTTGGGGACTTCCTCACACCAAGTGACCATATTTTGTTCTTTTAAATAGCTTAAATAAACTTAAATTTCTAGTATTCCATATAAATACGTCGTAAATTGTTATGGGTTTGTTATTTGCTTATTCGATTAATTGACTGTGAATGATTAAGTTAGACAAAATAAAACGTTGATTGTCTAATTAAACATGACTTATATGTAAATCAGTATTCATGATCAATTGATTTCAAGGTCTTGGGTGATTATGATGATATCATATGAGTAATAAGCATCAGGAGTTTGTTTTATAATATGTGGGATATGAATATGTGTTGAGGTTTTGGCTCTAATCTATATCAAATTAATTGGGGACACATATTTATATTAAAATATCCTCTTGATTTCATTTATCTATTGCGACTCGTGTAAAATAGATAATAAATAGATTGTTTGACAAGCGAAATAGAATATGAAGGTTGCGTGACTGTAAAAAATAGATTTACGCAATGGAAACACGCATATATCTAAAAATTATATCCTGTTCTTCGCTTCCTGGATACTTCAACTGTATTCAATCTCGTAGGGAAGTACTTGAATGTGTACTAGCATTGATGCGAAGTTAGATATAGAAGAGCGTGTAGTGTCAGGGAAATATATGACTCTCGTAAAGAATGAGTCAACAGAGTAATCTTTGACCTTGACGTGAATCTTTTTTATCGTTAATATCATTATCAGAGGAAGATTTTCTAAGTAACTATCTGACTTTGAACTTACTCAAGACAACTTGTAAAGTGAGTACTTGGGATATGATGCTTTGGTTCATAACCTACAAGATCTATTGTGTTTCCTTGCCTAGTGCTAGGTAGTCTTAAGTTCCACAGTACGGTATTCAGGCTGGTTTCATTTCAAAAAGATATGCTTATAGAGGGATATAGATGGTAGCTTCCTCTTTGCAGTTGAGTATAATCTCAAGCGTCGGCTTTACTGTTGTATAATGAAAGGATTTAGGTGCCCAGAGTTTCCTCTATCTCTTCATAGAGTCTAAAATTATCCTTGTTCTCCAGTCTTTCTACAATATCATCGAAGTGTACACGTGCATTTTGGGGAATGTTGTCAACAACCTGAAATGTTCCGCGAGTATTTTTTGTTTCTGAAGAATTGTTGTGGTTCTCCGAGAACGTTCTAGAGTTGCTTCTTTTTATGCCACACTATAAAAGCTCCTGCGTTATTTTATTTAACTTTCACATGTCCTGCTATTAAAAGAAGAGTCCTGCTATTACTTGGTTATTCTTATTTAGGTTTTTGAGTTAGTTTGACATTTGGAACATAAACAAAAGAGCTCCTATGATGTGAGAGTATATTCTATATAAAGGACTAAAGTGGCGTTAAGGATTAAAGTAGGGTTAACGGCCAACAATACTAATACATTTTTTTTTTAAATTGAAGCTATAATATGTCAATAAAAGAAACCAACCTTTTTAAAAAGTATAAACTCCACCTAACTCTATAATAATAATAATAATAATAATAATAATAAAGTGTATAAATATTAAAACATTTATCGATATGTAATATTAAATATATATGATATGTTTTGTTTGTGTATTATCTATCACAAATAGAGATAACTATTAGAGATATACCACGTATTATTGTAATAAACAAGCCTGGCCTGCCTCTCCTTTCAATTTTTATATAATTTTTTTTTTGTGCTAAAGAATTATTATTTTTGTACGACAAGTTATAATGTAAATACTTTACTTACGTGTTACGTTTGGTTTGTCTGTGTGTTGTTTTATAAAAATCAGGTCAGCAAGATTATCTTGTTTTTATCTTTTCGTATATATAATTAAGATTGTGTCTGTTCAGGCGAATATGATGGGTGTTTTTTTTTGTGTTGTTTTAAAAGAGTGTTATTTGTTGTTGTTGTTGTTGTATTATTGTCTCTTAATAGTCCAGGATTATCAATTGTTAGCGTGTAGATGATAATGTGAGAAAAGCCTTAGGGATTCACACAGGATTCATAAAAGTTGACTGAAATTCATTGACTTGTGAAACTACGGGGTTGGATTTCTTAAACACCTGTAAATTGCACCTCCTGAGTCCTGGCGCTCATTACAATATTCTTTCAGAAGCGTTCCAAAAACCTTTCCCAAAGTTTTATAATCTTATATTATTATAATCTTATTATATTATCGGAAAATACTTTTTCATATTAGACCTCCGTGTTTTTTGGAACATCATGAATAAGTTTTGTTATATGAGATTGCAAATAACAATAAATAAATAAATAAACTTTTGCGCGTCATTATTTGACATACTAATTTCTTTTTCAAAAATTATGTTCACAGAAAAATATTTTTGTTATTTAAAAAATCTTGCATAATCATAATTTATCTTATTTTCATTTTTTGAAGTATAACGACTCTTTGGGAAGCCGTCTGTATGCGTGTGTGTGTGTGTGTGTGTGAGCAAGGACTGAAGAACACCAGGTAAAGTGTGATGTAGGATTGTAGGCTTGCTGATGTAGATACCGTTTTTTTTTTTTAAATTCTTCAGGTATAATATTTTTTGATAAAATATGACACCTTATTCATTTTTAGAATGATTCATACATATTTTTGTTCTCGTATGAGATGTATGTTCTTAAAGGGTGGTTCGGCTTATAGTTAGTATTTGCTGGAGGGGTAGTGGGGATCATGAGGGGTAGCGGGTGGATTTACCTATATACACTCTCAGAGAGGTGAGTGGATAGGAAATTCTTTAACTATGTGATTTATTTAATTTTTAGTATTATTTATGATTTTGTTATTCTTTATCCAATAAGTATTATTTATTATTATTAAGGAGAGAATGCAGACTTTTGTTGCCTGCTTCCCATTCCAGCCGTTAAATTCTTTTTAGTGTGTATCTGTATATTATCTTTGATAGATTGCTATTAAAGATAATTTTTTATAATTTATTTATATGTATCGATTTATTACGAGGCAAAGTTCATTACTTTTAAATAATAGTTTTGTTGCAAATCGTTGATAAGTGGATAGAGATCGTTTTATTTAAATTCTTTGTTCGAAACTTACATTTTTGGCATTGAAAGGTGTTAATCCAGAGGTGGGCACAGACAGCTCGTCTGAGCCTTACGGGCTCTCCATAAGCTGGGTGAGAGTAAGTAAAGAAGGTATGTTTTGAAGCAAGACGGAACGATGTTTCAATACAGGTTGTCCTACCGATTATTGCCCAATATTTATATAGTATCGTCTATAGTATAGTCAATATTTTATTTTTTTTGAAAAACAAATTATGCGAAAAATAATTTCCACTACTACAAAAAGTACTTTTCACTTTTTCAATTCAAAGTAGACCAACTCGAAGAACTCAAATTCCCACTTTATGTAAAATTTAACTTAATTCATCAAATTCCCATGACACTATACTGAGCATACTCCATACGAAGAAAAAATAATTAAATCAGGTAAATAATACTTTATTAGTTCTCGGATATGAATAGTAAAATATTTAGACAAATTATTTGGAATTTCCAAAACTATAATTCTATTTAAATTATCCTTTGCAAAAATTTCCCTCTTTTATTACAATGGTCCAGCGGTAAACTTAAAGGTTCAAAAGATTTATATATATTTTTTATATATTTTTATTTTATTCATACACAAATATGATATATACTAAAAAGGTACATTTTATGACCCAAATTACCAGCCCAAAATTCCAGAGTATGTATTGAATGATTGTATGTATTATTTACTTTGTATAATAGTGACCTAAAAAAGATTTGGTATTATTATATTTTTTTCAGAAAATGTTTTAATTAAAAAAAGAAAATATTAATAATTGGTAGGTTACCCTGTATTAACTCTATCTCTCTTCTCACTCAGAGCTTGGCCGAGTCAACTGCTGCCCACCTCTGTGTTAATCCTATTTAATTTGGATCACCAAAAATGTCTTTAAAAAATGCAAAATACAGCACATTTATTTTATGTGAATTTTTTCAGAAGATCGTTACTATTGGAAAGTTTTCTTGGGCAACTATTTGAGCTATCAATATCATCCTTTTTTCATTCCGTCAAACAATAAAAATGACCCAAAATTGATTCAAATGATACAAAAAATTGAATTCCGAAATGTGGTAGTTTTTTCCCCGATTTATTTGCTCTATTTGGACTAATAATATAAATATACACTGCATATAAATAAAACTATGTTATATTATTTACAATTTGAAGTTTAAGTGACGTTAAACCAATCACTGGATATTCGAAAACAAACTGTTATTGATTGTATATTTTTATATTTTTCAATGAAACGTCAAAAGTTTTCGAGAGGTGAACGTCAAGATTTATATGTAAAATGTATGAGTAATTTTTATTGGTTGCGAATACCGATGTACCAAAAATATTATTATAGTATATTTAGATCAGACAAAGCTTGTATTTTTCCGTGGAAATCAGATAGACGAGAAGTTAAGTAAATTTGTGCATTATATCCTGTATATTTACTATATACAACTTTTCTAAATATCTCTGGGGACGTTAATCTTATTTAATGTTTTTGGTACCAGTGAAAGAAATTTATAAATATTATAATTTGAAAACTAAGAAATTTTTTCCCAGATATCCGTTTGTCCATTCAGAGTGGTTTTTTGACTGTGGTACCGTAAGGTTGTTTGGAAATTTTTATAAACAAACTTTGGACTTTATTATGAACCCCGAGACCTCTGGCTATCCGGATTAGTGCTCTACCAACTGAGCTACCCTGATATTATAATTTCGGACAAGTCTAAGGGCTTTAAACAGGGCTTTTAATGGTTGACAGTGGCAGAGTTCTGTTAAATAATATTTTTGATATACATGTATTTGACATTTTGTAGGTTAGAAACAGGAAAAAACTTTTTAGTAAAACAACAAATGAAAAACACAACAATATTAGTATGGTTTTTCCGTTATTTTTCGTGGGGAGAAAATTCAACTTACTATCTATCTATATATATATATATATATATATATATATATACAAACAACACCAAACATTTTTACATTTGGCATTTCGACAGGACAGACAGACAAACTGACATACATATAGACTGACATATTGTTTTATTTTTTAGTTTTCTTATTTCATGCTTTCAGTGTTTTTCTTTTTCCTCTATCATATTTATAAATATTTTATCAATTTGTAAACATGTTTGTTTCGTGGGTAACGTACCATTGAAACCATATTGTTGCGTGCGATATCAACTTTGCGGGAAAGTTTATTTTTATATTTCCTTGTGAGAATTTTCACACTTTTTTATTTAAATATTTATAAATGTTTTGTAAATTTTTAATATTTTATAATAGATGTATCAAACTATTTTGTACCGATTGCAAAATAATTAAGAATCAATCATAATCTCGACCTACTGATCAAGCTGGGAGAAGACATGCGGGATGAGAGTTCGCACTGGAGCTAATATAAAAACTACTACAGAATTAATACTCTTTGACATCAAATGCTTGATATGATTATACACAAAAAATTATAAATTATACACATCTAGGGATGAGGATCGAACCCACGATCTCTGAATTACAGAATTGTTAAGTATTTCAAGTCCAATTGAAAGGTAAAACAAATATAAAAAATCATGAAGTATTGATAAATGTAACTGACAATATCCAGTTAAAGACTAGATTAGAAAAGCCTGATTAGACACTATCAACCACAACCGTGTATGTTCGCGGTTGGATTAAATTTTGTATGAAGTGAAAACAATACTTCATGATTTATGGAAAAAAACATTTTCTGATCCATATTAGGTCTTTCTAATCGGACGATTCATCTATATCCGATGTCTCAACTAATTTACATCAGACCGACCCATCTAAAAAGATTACAGACGGTTGATTGATTCTTTGGATTATGCGAGAACTGTAAATGGGGCAGTTTTGACTTTATGAAAAGCAACTACTACAACAGTTTAAAAAAGCTGCATGCCTCATCTTTCGAGAGACCAACAGTACTTTTTAGATAAAGTGTGTTAAATCACTTCTCTATAATTTTTAGATGAAAGAAACAAATTTGTGAATCACGTGTGTCGTTGAAGACTTTTGTTGTCCTACATATAGGACAAAACTATTCAGTATTCTGCATGTATCCTAATTTGGATCATACGCTAGCCACATCAGAATAACGATAGTCAATCTACATGTATACGGCTGTGACACAATAGATAACAGTTCACTACACATTGAATAATTTTCCAAAGAATACCAAACGAAACCAAATCAATCGTCGTCATTCAAATGTTGAATGAATAAATTTGGACGCATGAATACAACTGTTCCACACAGAGTCAGTCTTATATATTTATTTTTGTGTACAAATCAAACTAGATCTCTCGTATCTACACAATTGGAGCATATAAAACGTTAGATTTGTGTAGTAGTATGTGTATTATAAACAGTTAAATAGCTTTGATTTATCATATAGTTTTGTTTCTATTGCATCGCAGCATATCGCGCATCGCTTGTTGTCTTTGCGCTTCGTAATTGTCGTCAATCTTAGTCCATTTCCTGTACAAGATGTAACATACAAACAATTTTCTATCTATTTATTAACTCTACTTAACAGTTAATTAAGTCAAGTATTAAAATATGCCTGATACACACCTATGGAGATTAGAACTACAATTTTTAGTTTTTTCGTTAGATACTGGAATACTAGTATCACCACCATTCCAAGTAGCCGAGCGGTCTATGGCGTTATGTTTGCGCAGTATGCATACTTGGAGACTGGGAGGTTATGGGTTTGATTCCCGACGTCGGCAGTTTGTCTATTATTAAAAAGAAAAGAAAAAAAGAGCGGTTAATTGACTAAACCGTCGGCGTATGGACAAGAACGAAGTAACCGGCTATGCTTGAGAAGGTTTTCAGCAGTTTCCTTCACGAACTCCAGATGAATATCGGCATAGTTCCTATCATAGTCGGCTGCAGCCGCACATCCTACCAATTCCTAGTCTATACACAAAAATTCCGTCCACTCTACTCACATCGTCACATTCTTAGGCATCACAATGGACCTTATGGTCGAAGTGTATCCCGTTCAGGGCAGCCTCTACAATCTATCTATCTATCAAGATACTGGAAGTCTTAGTGCTAGATAGCGCTGGAAATAATATTGCCCTCCTATTGATGAGTCTAGAACATTTAGAGCTACTCCACTGGGATATTTTCGATTAGATCCAGAAAACTGAATTCACATATACCTGGTTGCTTGTAGGTTTTTACAGGTACATCAATCATGGTATGAGTGTGAGATTTTGTCGTCCATATTAGGCTCTGTAAAAAGGATAATCTACAATTTATTAGTTATAGAGGTAGTAATTAAGGCGACAGTGTCCAGTTAAATGTTTCTTCCACTTATCAAAGGTGCAAAACTTGGGAGTTGATGTTTAGAACATAGTCAGCTGTAAAAGCTAGATTTAAAAAAATGATTTCAGGCGAAAAGTCTACATGAGTGAAGGTTCCATTCATTTCCATCCAAACAGATTCTGGACATGAAACTTTCAAAATGCTAAATCCGCCACAGTGCTATTACTAAGGATCCTACCATCAACATCAATTCATATTAATCATACAGTCAGTTCTATGGTGAAAAGCCTATTAAAAAGCCCACAACAATTTTGTAAAGATTCTATCAAAGACAGCAGTATTTTAGTAAGACTACAAATAATATGGTATAAACTAAAATACGATAATGTGAATCAGGCATTATATTTAAATGATGAGAAAGGAAAAGGGACATAATATTTTTGGATACATTAATATCAATTAATGTAATAAAAACTTAAATTAAAATGATGCCTTCATCATATATATTATTTTATTTTATTATAATTCATATAAAAGATTTTACTTCTTCATAAGGCACAAACATTCGTTGAAATACCCATTCAGTTAGTTTTTTGGGATAATAAAATATATAATAAATTCATTTGAAATGATTTTAAATATAGAATTCGCGTACACTAAAATATAATATTAATTAATTATATTCAAGGGAAAACAAGTGATTCTCAAACAATTAATTATCATACTCTACAACTTTTTCGGATAGTATATACATGATTATAAATACCTTCTGGCACCGTATATACAAAATTTTCTATCCTAAGATACGGTGATTACATCACCTTAAATAGTAATACCGGAATTTCCATGTTATGGAAAGTATTTTTGTGTATTTTGAGTATCACTGGTATAATCAAATGTGATATTGTATAAAATATACGTCACACACATGTTTGTTTCTCAGAATTATTTATTGTGTGCTAAAATATCATTAATTATTATTAATTAAGAATATCATCTCATAATTAATATTAAGATTATTATAAGCATAACTGTATTTGTTAAACGTACAATACCCTGCAATTAAAACTGGTTTAGGGCTCTGTTTCATTTTTTAAAATCACATGGAATCGCAGAAAAATTTGAGCACTGTTAGAAATCTTGTATTATTTCAATATCAAAGGCATCTAGATGAATGTCAATTACCACAGACAGTAGGATTTAAATTTAATACAACATTCCAAAGTAGCCGAGACATTCGAGCATTCTATTCAAGATTCTAAGAAAAACCAAGTTCCATTGGCTGGGCATTTTCAGTCGGTGGAGTAAAGCAGCTTAATCTAAGATGAATCGTGGGTTTTTAAGAAAGCCAGAATTATTACTTATAGGAACGTGGTTGGCTTCTAAACATCATTCATTTTAACAATGTTATCAAAGAAAGCACGACTACTCGATGTGCAAATGCGACTAAGAGACAGATTGTGACAGGCGGGCTACACTTCGACCATAAGGTCCATTGTGATGCCTGAGGATGTGAGTGGAGTGGAAGGAATTTTTGTATGTAGACTAGGAATTCGTAGGATATGCGGCTGCAGCCGACTATGGTAGGAACTATGTCGATATTTATCCGGAGTTTGTGAAAGAAACTGCAGAAAACCTTCTCATGTATTGCCGGTTCTTTTCCATACGCCGACAGTTTAGTCAATTAACAGCTCTTTTTTTTCCTTAATAATTGACAAACTGCCGATGCTGGGATTCGAACCCATAACTTCCCAGTTTCCAAGTGGGCATACTGCGCAGTCCAAAATCCACTCTTAAATATTTTCTAGTCAAGATGAGTATCTAGACATCTAAATGACTCATGTTATTGGTGTTAATAAAAAACTAAGGCATACCTACGGAAGCAAAACCAACATCAAAGCTTGACTTGCCAAACGCAGACTAAGATTGAAAGACCGATTTTTATATATCCAAAATCGTAATTATTATTTTCTTTGTTTTCGATGATTGTATTGTAACAAGTGTCTGAGATCACAACCAATTGCTACCACTATTTGCAAATGACTGAAAACTGAAGCGTATTCAGATCATCCAAAGATTCACAATAGAGCATAAATTGTGCATCAATTTTTATTGTAACGATTTCTATCCTCTTATTGGAAGTTATTGACATTCGAATACAATGAATATACGAAGTTTTCTGTTCTAGTCGATTTCATACTTCACCGAATTAGTAGAAACATGAGTAAACATAATTATTATTGTCATTCATTCTAAATCATGAAATGTAAAATCCTTTTATGGTTTATAACATTCTCAGTTAATTATAATTAAGTATCAAAACAAAATATAGATAAGAGAGAGGATTTTCAATCATGTATTTCATCGAATTCGAAAAGTCACCAATACACACACACACACATACACCAGTTTATTATTCAATAACAACACGATCGTTATGTAACAAGCGACAAGCCATGCCTAATGCCCTAGCTTGCCTGCATGGTTACCAAACCAAATATATACAACTTCTTCGCGAATTTATCGTTCATTTATATTTATTTGTATGCTTGAAAATGAAACGATGACTACAGTTTCAAATAAGAGATACGGTTTTGTAAAAATGTATATTTTATGTGTTATGGTGGTTTTATATGTGAATAAAAATCGATGAAGTATGTAATATATCATTGCCTTAATGGTTCCTATTTATTATCACAGAGTGGAATTTGACTAGTATTGACTAGTACCCATTCTTTTGGGTTCCAGAATATGGGTGAGTTGAAAGAAGTGAAACAACTTTTGCAAAAGTCGCAGATCATTCCTACCGTGAACAACCCAGGAAAGAGGAAGTCTGTTGTTCCTACCGAAACATTATCTCGGGGAACAGCGATGCTCGTATATATATATTATAGAATCCTATACTTGGTAGTGTAGCAAGTTATAGAGAGATACTTTTGATATCGGCCTTGATTGACTGTTCTAGGATAGCAACTCCGTGCATCAATTTTGCAGGAAACCTCCTAGAAAATTGTATTTTCTAAAAGGTTCTTCAGCGATGACAACTCTGAAAACTTTCTACTGAGACTTTTCTGATACATTTACTTGAAAGTTTGTCTAAGAATATTTGTATAGTTTTCGCTAAAGCCTAACTGAGGAATAACAAGTTATGGAGTTTACTCCAATGCAATCTTCAAATTTATCCTTTCAAAATGAGAATATAGCAGGGGGCAATTATTTGTTTGCGAATTTCCGTTATACGGAGTCCTAGATAATCGCAAATATAATGGCCTAAAAGAGATATCCATATATGTAAACAGTACATTAAAATAAGAGAGATATAGATGATACCAAACAAGTGAGTGGTTTTGAAATTGAAATTATACAGATGTGTTATAATATATATATATATATATATATATATATATATATATATATATATATATATATATATATATATATATATATATATATATATATATATATTCTTCAGAGATCAGAGCTGGTTGGTTTTTATTTTTGAGAAATTCGTTTTATGTAAACTTCCCGTTAAATTACAATGTTCTTGTTCAATGACGACGCGTAGTATATATATATATATATATATATATATATATCGTAAGTAAAACAGCAGTAGCAATCAACATCCTATCTCGTTTCTGCGCGTCGGCCGCATCGTTGTTTGCTCTCACACGATATAATAGAATAAACTCGTCACACACACCTACATTCTCAATTTTAAAATATTTGCCAAAACATGGTTGAGTAATCATCATCAGAAAACACAAAATAAAACAAAATGATATGTTAATTAAAACGATATTTTATTGCTTTTGTTAATAGACACAGAACGGTACAAATATTGGATGATTTGTTTTAATTAAAGAGTCTTGTTCGTTTATGACATCCGACTGAAAGGACGGTCCGTGTGGTCGAAATATTAGAGGTACTCGGCTCGCAATTGGAAGTTGTTGATTCATTCCCCACGGTGGCAGTTTGCCAAATCAAAGAATTTTATAAAAAAGTTAATGGGGTGGGTAATTGACTAAACTGTCGGTGTATGGACAGAAACGAAAGTAATTGGCTGTGATTGTGAAGGTTTTCTGCAGTTTCGTTTCACAAACTCCAGATGAATTTCGGCATAGTTCTTATCAAAGTCGGCTGCAGTCGCACAACTTACCAATTCCTAGTCTACATAAATTCTTTGTCCTTTAGGAGTCAGTAAATCAGGTCTAGAAATGCTTCCCAGGCTTCCATCTCCTCTTCACCAATACTACAACTGAAGGACTTGGCAAACTAAATCGCTTATGTTTAACTTATGTTTAACAGACATAGATGTTTAATAACGATTCTTACAATTATTAATCTGGGAAGTTGACTTTGTCAAGGTTTTGTTTGGTTTTTCCAAAGTGACTTTTTAAAATATTCTCTCTAGCCACTTAGGTACAAGCAAGTCACATTGCTTGAATATTTGAGCAATGTATGTCCTTCATAGTGTGGGAAAAATTGCTAAGGATAATTTCTCCTTTAAACTGATGTAGTAACAAATATTCAGTAGTGTTGGCATATAATTCTTTTCGAAACCTGAGGATACTATGACTTAAGCATTACACTAAAACAATGTAGCGCTTTAACTTTCTTCATCCATTAAAATACATTAATCATTTTGTACGTGTGAGTGCGTTTTTCGTGTTGATCTAAGATGAATCAATTTTCGTAAAATACTGAATTTGACTGGGTCACGCAGTTTTGAGGGTTGCGGTAGATGAAGCACCACCACTTCATCAATTAATAAAATATTTAGGTGAGTTCTTATGAAAAGAGCCTTCCTTTACATATCTGTGTTAGTGCATACAAGCATTATGTAATATACGATACAAACAATGTCCAAAAGGTTGTCTCTCTAACAATTGGGAAAAAATCGCTGTTATAGGAAGTGCGCCTAATCTATATTAACCTTGCAATGGTGCCGTTACAATGAACATACTATATACATATGAATAAATCATCAAGTAATTAAAAATGATATCATTTGATATATAAAAGAACTCTCATATATAAATAATTACCAAATGAATACAACTATAAATAACTAACCATCATCATCATCAATTAACAAAAACAAGAAATTTTGTTCATCCCTGAGTGGTTGAGCGTTCTCTGTTCTATATATGAGATATAAACATTGAAAATATTCCATTTAAATTGCGACGGAGTGTTGCTATATGTGTGTAGATGTATCCAAAACGATATTTTTACGATATTTGCACATTTTATATACAAATTTTATGTAAATATACAAACTGAGTGTCCCTTTATCCACTAATGGAAGGATATTATTTGGAACCTAAATTCTAAAGACAAACTCAGATCTGAAAAATGTCTATCGTTGAATTCGCCGACAAACTTTAAAATTGGGAATAAACTGTTTTAAATTTCATCTATATATAAGTGTCACGCAAGTTTTATGCTGCCCTGTCATTTAACTAATGCTCTCATTTATCCATCGGAATCAGCAGTCTATATACCTGAGTCTCAAAATGTGTCCAACCATATTGTGAAGTTTTAGTCCGTGGTGGGGTGTTGCAGTGTACTCGTGGCTAGATCTTGGACTTCAATATCCAGTCACCTCAGGACAATACATATGTCTCTATATTACACTTGGTAATCACCAACAAACTTGTATATTCATTATTAAATATTGAGGCTAAAAATAAACATTGGTCTTCAAAGTTCACAAATTTGTATTCCTTAAGTATTCTTATTAAATTAGGTTTTAACTCGAATATAGGAGAAAATCTTGGTGTAGGCCAACAATTGGCGTTTCACAATGGCACATGGTAAAGTCCAACAGTTCCAACGTGAAATGAATCACAAATCGAATAAAAGTTCGGTATTCGTTTTTCAAAATAATGACAAATTTTATATTAAACATTTATTCAAAAAGAAATTTTGTAAAATAGAGTGGTTGAAATTTATTTCAAATATTCTCCTATCGATAAATATTAATTAGCCATGAGTTTTGAGATTCCCGCCAGGTAGAGAAATTACACCACATATACTCTCGAGCACATAGTGAGACGAAAGTAACTCAATGCATGGACTAAATAGGATCTTGGGCTGCATCATAATTATAGATATTTAGTTGACTGCACAGAGGATTTAATTAAAAGTCTTCTCACAAATGAGATTTTTGGTGTATCAGCCATGATAAGTGCGACTTATCATGTTGCGGACTTATTTATAAACAGTTCCGCATCGGGAAGAGAAACCCTTTCATCGGCAGCAGGGACAGTGTTAAGAAGAATAAGAAATAATATGTTTTAAGACATTCTGTACATCTCCAAAATGTATGTATATATAAATGAATACCATTACTTCTATAAAACCTTCTTATATAAAATATTAACATATTTATAGCAAACGGCGGGCACAGTTTTAATTACTTAAAATATTACTAAACATACACACATTCATATAAATCTATGAAAAGTAGCTGGTTGTGTGCTGCTATATGTTTGCTTACTGCTGTTATTTTCCCTTCTGTTGCTCTGTTTTTTTTTGGTTTACTTTATTTTTATATATATATATATTTCTTCATTTATTAAAATCGTTAAAACTCTCGTAAGGAAAAGTGTACATTAAAATAACACCATCTCATATATATATATATATATATATATATATATATATATATATATATATATATATATATATATATATATATATATATATATATATATATATATATATATATATATATATATATATATGAGGCTGTTAAGCATGTTACATTTATATAACACATACGGACATTATGCTGTAATTAGGGAACGAGAATGTACCACCCACAAGATCGTCATGATTTAAAATTACCACAGTTTATGTATGTTATTCGGTTGGCTACAAGGCTTGTTGATAGTTCTCCCCATACATTAGAGTGTATGAAAGTTGTTGGGAAAACATTTATGGCTGGTATGTCAAGAGAGTCATTTTCGAGAAGGCTTGGTTAAATCTTTTGTGCGGACGAAATAGTATTTAGAACTATGCAGTCTGAGTTCGTATTTTGTCTGAGTGCTGAGCGCTTCAATCGCGAGATATTATCAGCGAAGACTATCCTCACTACGATACATAGACGTACTATAATCCTCTCCCCGAAGGCATCTCAAAACACGTGCCTAATTATTTATTTGCAAAGTTTTTCATGATATTTTTCATCGATAGGAGAATATTTATCTACCACTGTTATCACCACTGGTTCTTTTGTAGTGAATATCGACGTCAACAAAAGAAAGCTACCGTTTATATTTCGTATTTTTACGAATTCACAGTCCAAAAACAACCTTGTAACTATGATGTGTGATCACATATGCAATATCTTATAATTGGCTTACATTTACATTTAAGTCATATGTTGACCACCCTGTATATAGATGTAACAATCATCCATAAACTACGAATACTCCCAGTAATTTTAACCTTATTAAGGTTGTTATTAAGGTCGGTGGTGATCGTGTAATCACCTAGTAATGACAATTAAAAATGTTAATTAAAAAAAAAAAGAAGAGTGTATACAAATTATTATTTAACAATCGAACCCCATATAAACGGTTACTACAAAGTAATTAAAATTTGAATAGAACGCACATAAAAAGATGAAAAAAAAGGAGAAATTATCTACTTGCTAACAATAATCAAAACAACAACAAAAACAAACCCGACCGACCCACGTTTAATTACCCTCATATTAAAAAATATAAAAAAATTATGTACATATAAATAGGGTGGCTTCTCATTTTAAACAATGTTTTATTTTGGTGATCTTGATTTTGAACTTGCCCTTCAAAAGGTACTTGTGATTTTAAAATGGGAATCTACAAAAATCCATTTTTTTAAATGGCTGTAAAAATATCCGATTCTGTTAAAAAAATATCCATTTCCATTTGAAAAAACGCAAGTTGATTTTCAAATAACCTTCAAGGCGAAGGTCAACGTGAAAATCAAGATGATCTCCATAAGATGCCCTCCTCCGAACAAAATAACTTTTACCTGTTATTTTATACCTGTTATTCAAGTCCATTGTTTACAGTGAGATCCACCCTGTATTTATACATAAATATATATATAAAACCAAAAAAACATTTTAATGTTTTAATTATATCAAAACAATCCGCGAGAGAGGAGTAAAATAATGAAACAAAAAATAAAAAATAATTTATAATTTAAATATAAATACGTCACAAAAATACGATTTAATTAGAAAGAAAAATAAAGAAAAAGTAAGTGAAAAACAGTGTAAAATAATTATAATGAGAAATTTGAAAAAAAAAACAACAAATACAACATAAAACAACCTCTTTGCTATATCCAAGAAATTGTAGTAATTTGTGTGTGTTTATATAAAAATAGAACATAAATTATTTATAATGAATTTATTCATGTACAGAATGTCTCAAAATCTATTATTGGGTGACTTAGATACTTTTTTTCCTGGATAGAAAAGTAATCAGTTAAGACTGAGGCACCAGCTATTGCCTCTTCATTCCATTCAAAGGAGTACATCAGGTAGGAAAGTGTAAAATGTCCCACGCCCCTAAAAGGTAGTACAAGTGTGTAAAAATATGGTAGGATCCTATCCTACTTTCCTGTGAAATTAGGATGGTAGGACCCGTTCCCACTTCTACAAATGTATAATACGTAGTTGGATAATATCACATATCAAAGTTGGGCAACAATTCTGATAATCAGCCTATTAATTTTAAATAGCCTGTTGTCGCTCACCAACGCAGAGCCGAAAGAACAGTGACAATAGGTTCACAAACTTGTGACACAAACACTCATTTAGACCAGATTTCTCGAATGGATTAAGAGGTGGAAAATATGGTCAAAATGTATATGAATATTCTCCTATCGATGATGAGATTACTCTTCCAACTAAATAATTAGACACGTGTTTTAGAATCTTTCGAAATTAAGCTTCTGATTCAAACTTAATATGTTGGGAAAAAGTACGAATATGGTCCTATCGATGTTTAATTAGATGAATGCAATTTTGAAACTGTATAATTTGGCACGTGTTTTCGAATTTTATAAACTTTATCATAAAATTTAAATATTGATTATTCCTGAAACTCAGTTGACAATAACTGTCTTCATGTAGGATAAAACGGGTCAAGCCTCTACGGGTCTCTCTTTATCTTTAAAATATTCATTAATAACTATGTAATTTTAAATAACTTTTGATAGTAATTAGAAATGATATGAAAACATAATATATTAAAAGGAATAGAAGGGGTCCTGAAAATAATATAACAATTATCCTTAAATCAACATTACATATTTAAATGTCACTATATGCAGACATGCATACATACACCCATACAACATGGTATGTATACATCATTGCCTATATTCCTGATTATTATTATTATATGCTTCTCTCTAACCAAAGTTGATTTTAAATATTTACCCTTAAAACATATATTCAGATAAGGATGGTACATACGTAACCTGAATAATAAAACTGTTCGGTGTTAGGCAACCAACAACCATTGAATGTTTACTATATGTATTATTAGTTTGAGAATGAACGTAAACAAAATGAGGTATAATCTAATTTCACACAACCAGTTTTATAGTATGACATTTTCAGTTTTAAAATAGGACAAACCACCCATACAACAATAGAGTGAATGTCTTCTTTTCATATTATTAAAAGGGTAGATCCTTTTTTTTTTTATTATTACATTATTTACAGAATATATGCAAGAATATTAAAAGGGGAAAGTGTTTTTATTATGTTATGTTCAGGTTGTGAATGAATGCTTTGACCTTGATCTACTTTTAAAAGTTGGAGGACTTCATTGTTCATCCAGTCTGTGGAAATAAGGAAAGGTTATTGCCTTACATGATGAGGTAGATGATGTCTCCAGAGGTTTTCCACTTTTTAACTTTGATTTAACTTGTACTCTCTCAATGCCCTGGAAAAATTCGAGTAACATTGTCTCGTTTGTATGAAAGCAGGGTTTTAAAATCGTTGGTTACTTCATAAAAGAGAAGAGTAGTTTTTCTCGATCCAACTAATATGAAATAGATGTTATATCAGACATCGTAATCATCCAAATTTTAGTTACTTCCATTTAGATCTCATATTGATGATCGGCAAATAAAAGGTGTCTGACGGAATGAATGTATTTAAATTGTGAGACTGTTTTAGCGAATCTTTGACGTTACTCGAAAAAACAAGCAAAATTATCTTAGAAGAAACTTTGGTTGTGTCAACCAGTCCAAGTGGTCGAGCGGTCTAAGGCGTTATGTCTGCGCAGTATGCCTACTTGGAAACTGGGAGGTTGTCGGTTCGAATCCCGACATCGACAGTTTGTCAATTTTTAAGAGAAAAAATGGGGCGGTTAATTGACTAAACTGTCGGCGCATGCTTGAGAAGATTTTCTGCAGTTTTCTTCACGAACTCCAGATGAATATCGGCATAGTTCCTACCAAAGTCGGCTGCAGCCGCATATCCTACCAATTCTTAGTCTATACACAAAATTTCCTTCCACTCCACTCACATCCTTAGGCAGCACAATGGACCTTATGGTCGAAGTGTAGCCCGTCCAGGGCACCCTCTACAATCTAATCAAGATGGCAGTTGACAGACAACATCGTGTCGTTACACGCTAAATATTTCTTTATACCACACAGTGATTGGAATAAATTCTTGTATTAGACCCGCAGTTGCTGTGACAAGAGTTTTGCGGTCTAAAACTATTTCATTTTATTTTTCAATCACCCCTTCTTAAATATATGGAAGAAAATTCAATTTACAATATCTGTCAAATTACAATGTACCTATCATACGATACATTACCTAAAAATACGAACTAGTCTAACCGATACTTTTGTTTTGTTCGAAAAACAATCCGGTCTGGACGTTATACAACCTCTATGTACATAGGCCTGCCACATTTTAGTTGGGAAATTTGATTTAAAAATTGTATTATACTGAATTTATGGAAAATTTTTCCAAACAATCATTGTTTATTTTTTTAAATGGAACATCTATAAATTTTTCTTCTATCTCTTACCGTTTCAACAGTTTTAACCCTTTTTTTCCCAAACATAGTGCGATTTCGCCCATTCACTGGATCTTATTTTTTGACTCTAGAACACATACAAAATTTCAGCTCGTTATCTGTTTTCGTTTTTGAGTTATCGTGTCCACAGACGTTAGTAAGTCGGATAATTGTTACCATTATATACCGGGTATAACAAGTGAAAATTACAATAAACTGAATTAATTGCCTAACTACCGGGTTTATGCTGAGATCATTCTCAATGTGTGAACTGTTTATTGTAATTTTTCTGCAGAAATTGTGACAAAACGTTTATGAAAAAAAAATTCTTTGTGTTCTCCGACATCTATCGTTTTTATTTTCCTACACGTACAGACCATTGATCCAAAACCCTGTATACGAGGAAGGTTGAAACCTGAATATAGAGGTGAAAACTATAAAACTTGTTTGTATATCGACATCGAACTTCAATGAAGATAATAATAAATATGTGTGTTTTTTTTTGTTGCCAAACTCATAAAAACTGTACTCGTCGTAAATATTGTATTTTTATGTGAATTGAGAATTGGAAAATACACATAACATATCTATCTATATATATATATATAGGTTGGACCTTATTGATATGTTTATGTTCCAATTCATGGCAAATGGGAGCTGTTTTTGTAACACATGTTATGTTATGGGAGTTTATTTGATTTCAATTATTATACACAAAAAATTTTTTCGAAAAACTTCATTTAAAAAGTTTTTAGACCACTTGAAAAATTATATGACGAAACTTTATCACTTTTCATGAAGCACTCTGTACTCGCTTACATAATGCATGGCCCGATAAAAAAAAATACTACAAATATTTTTATTAGATAAAACAATTGTAAAATAAAACTAAAATAAATTATTATTTATCGATAAAAATTTGATGAATGTAAAATTCATAATAAATTATTACTCAAAGACGACACGACACGACACGACACATGTTGTGGTGTACTCAAACTTTTTGACAAACAGAATTTTTATTTTTATTCGTTCGGTCAAGTGTGTTCGGTCAAGTGTCTAAAACATGTGATTCTAAAGGTCTTCTTTTATATTACGTCATAGAGACAGAATGTTGTCAAAGTAAAAAGAATTTTTGATAAAATTGTATTGATTAAAAGTTATTGTGCATAAAATTTTCCACAAAAAATTTGGGGAACAGTTTACGATTCTTTAATTAGTTTGCTTAGTAGAGCGCTCTACTAAGTCCACGAAAAAGTTCATAACGCGTTAAAAGTAGGATAATATTTGAAGTAATTTGTTGATTGATTGATTGATTTTATAATGGGATCTAAAACTATGGTTCATTGTGCTGCCCCTTCTACTTCAGTCCGGCGAGATTCGCTTCTCCCATATGTTGGCAATAGCCAGGAGCTTGCTTATCCGGTCTTCTTGAAGGTTCATATATTCGGGGTGAGATGCACCGAATATCCTGTATCTGCAGTAACCTAGAGGTTCGCAGTCAAAGATTGTGTGGCTGGATGTTTCTTCCTCCTCGCCATATAATCTGCACACAATGGACCCGTTATGGAGTCCCATTGTGTGTAAATGCTTCCGCAGGGGATAATGTCCGGTAATAAATCCGGTAACCTTCCGCAATTGCATCTTGGTCAGCTTTAGTGCATCGAGAGATAGTTTCTTTGTTGCACTCTGAAGCAGTATCTTCCCGAGCTCTTGCCGCAAGTAATTTGTTCACTAATAAACTTTCCCAAAAATCATTAATTCAGATAGGGTTTGGAAATCACTAAAAAAGAAATGGTTGCGGACATAGATTGTAAGCTTTGACCTTGAATTACGCATAAAACTATGAAGGCATCAAGTTAATCTAGTTTAAAGGAACAATAGAAAGTCGTAAACATCCAATAGAATAATCTCCCGAAATTTATACTTTTTACTTTAGTTTGACTGACTGTCGTCCAAGGGAGTACTGGGCAAAGCCCCTCTTGTATGCATGCTGAATTAAGGCTAACATAAAAGTTGGCGGATAAAAACGTGGAAACCCTTTTCTTGACACCAATGTTAATCTAGTCTAGAGGAACAAGAGAGATCATTGATCAACAACACAATAGAGAAAACTCCCGAAATTTGTTTGCATGTTGTTGATTAGGGTTCAGACAGAAATTGGTCGATAAAGAGGTAGAAATGCTTTTCTTGAATATGAGCAGCTCGTATTCGCTTTTAGAGATTACATCTTTACTTTGACTGTCCGAAGGTTTTCGCAAGAATTACTACCAATTTCTATTTTGTATGGATACCCGATTTGGGTGTGCAGAAAGAATTCATTGGCAATGGCCAGTGAATAAAGAAGTAAAAACCATTTTTCGAACTTGAATCTCTACAGGCGATTACGGACTATATCAATTGAGAAATATTATTAAATGCAAAAACTTTTATAATCTCTTATATAATTTTGAAAAAAAGAATCTATCATCTGACAAGAAAATAAAAGTGAAATAAAAAACTTTAAAAGCCACACAGAGACGATAGGATAGACAATATCTAAAACTTGAAAGTAGTGTCTGTGTGTGTAAACTGATTCAGAGTTAAGTTAGTCCGTTTGAAAATATTTGAAATACCAACGAATAATTTTATTGGCATACGAAATCGTTAAGAGCATACATACATACATACATACATACATACATACAGCTAGCATACATTTTTACAAAATGAATCGTCGTTAAATTTCATTTAGAAAATAAATATAAATAATATTACATCGCGACATCTGTATAGAATTCTTTAATACGATCGTACACGATTGGTGTGGTACTTTGGGAGTACGTTGCGAGGACGTGGTGGAGGGGCGAGTGAGAACAAAGGCAGGATGGGACATCAAATATAGTGTATTATAGTCGGAGATGAGTATACATACACCTGGTGAGTGCGGTCTTACTTTTTGGATCTTCTAGAGGTGTCTTAGTAAGTCAAGTTGAAGAAAGTGTATACACCACCTACTAGGATTGTGATTCTCTTACTCTCGCCAACTTTGGTTAGGATACAATGCCTTCAAATTTTGTATGCATGCTCTCTTTTATCAAAGTTGAAAGTACGCCATAGTATTTTTGGCGCATTTTAGCCGTTTTCGAGAAATAACTGTTGAAATGTGAAAACTTTGAAAAAAAAGGAACTTAGTCATTTTTGCTACTCAAAACTATCTCTTAAAATTAACCAAAAATCTATTTCCAAAAAATTTTTCAGTTTTATCGCAAACGAAAAGAGATCGAGCAAAACATTAAATTATGAAATTGTTCTTTATTAATAGCCCAAAAGTTTAGTTCGAGGTCCTTGAAAAATGAATGCCTTTGGTAGAAATTGAATGCAAAGATTAAGTATGCTACTGCGATCGATATGTGTCGAATTCCTTCAATTTTCGAAGAAATGTTTCTAATAAAAATTGTTTTTAATTTTTATAAGGAATAATTTTGTAATATACAGTTTGCTCTACCTTTTACGGTTTTCCAAATACAATTATACTATTGTTTTGGAAGGGTTGTCGGAACGAGTCTAGTAAAGGTAGACTCGCTTTATGGTATGTGAAAAATTCCCCAAACTTGTGGAAACAACCTTTCGCAGAGTTTTTGTTGCATACTCAATCCCAGCAAGCGCCTACCATCTAAATTGATATTTTTGTCTTTTGCATGATAATAATAACATGAAGAAGCAGCGCGTATCCGATGATACCGTTGTAATAACATTTTTATATGAATGTGTGTGCGCGGAGTTGTGGCAAAAAAAATAAATCCAAAAAACAAAAACGACCAAAGTGAGTACAAAAAAATGTTGTCTACACTCTCTGCTGACTTAAGTAACAACACACTCACTCGCAAACCAAAATGCACACACACACACACACACATGTACATGAATGTGTGTACGATCAGTCGATACGACATTAAAATGCGAAAATGCAGCCTTGAGACGCAAGCGAGCGAGATTTCTCTTAAGTCAGTCACATACATAATATAATGTAATATGAATGTAATGAACCAAACGGACAAAAGTTTACCGACTCACAATAATATATAATATATATATATAAAAGTAAGTGTAGTGTTGTCTTTGTTTATTACTTTATTCTCATTTTGAAACGAATCTAGGTATGTGTGGAGATGCTTTTTATGTAAAACAAAAAAAAAAAGAATACAAATTCAATGGGGGACATTGGCTTTTGGAGAAAATTTTACACGATATACTTAAATTTTTAACCGACTTATTCCGACTAGACAAAATCGTAATTCAGGTAGAAATTTTTGCTTTATATTTTCAATTTCCAAATGAAGAAAAACATATAATTGCGCTATTCGAAACATTAGAAGTGGTGAAATCATCCAAACGGAATTTTCGAAAGGTATGAGATATACCACACAATTATTGAATTTGAAGAACATTAAATTTTGGTTAAATTTTCGTTTCGTACATATTTGGATCTAGTGATGAGAAAAATCGCTTTTGACTTTGCGGTCTTGCAAATTAATCTTACGACTTGCCTTTGCCACCACAGGTATAATATGGGTTTTGGACTTTCTACTGATTCGCTTTTGATACTGCTTGGTCTTGCAAAGCTTTGATTTTAATTTTGCTACCGCATATATAGTACGAATCTTGGAGTTTCTGCAAGATCGAAATCAAGATAAAGATCAATTTTGCTTATCTTAAATTAATGTATCTTAAATTAACAAAAAATCGTTAATTTGGCTGTTGATAAACATGACCGAAAAGCGGAATGTACTTAGTGATAAATGTGAGATATTTCGTGCATAGTGAGGCAATCTTGGGTGTCATGGCAATACCGTAATTTTGAGGATTTATAAGGAGGTGAATTGTTATTTTTTCTAATAATTTCGAAACAGATGATATTGTCCTTAACCTTTGGCTACATAAAAATAAATAAAAATTATATAGGGAAAAAACACATTTCCAATTTTAGCCCAAGCAGTTTTCGAATACTTAAAAGGATCAACTTTTTTTTTATAAACGTTGGTATTCATTTCAAAAAGTAACTGTTTTTAAAGTAAATATTGCAAAGAATGTTTCATTAAAAATTTGGTTTATTTTAGTTCCTTTTAATTCTTCCTTTACCGAAAATGGTTTTTTGATTGTTAAATGGTATAATTTTTTGGATTTATAAAAAATGTTTATTCTGTGTGTGTGTGTGTGTGTGTGTGTGTGTGTGTGTGTGTGTGTGTGTGTGTGTGTGTGTGTGTGTGTTTGTACAACATTGAAATTGACCATCACAACACAGAACACAACACATGTGTTTTTTTATGTGTTGGCATCAATGTTTACACAAAAATTTTCGTTTTTAAATGTTTATAAACAAAGTTTGTTTCGTTTTAATGATATTACTTACTGCCCACGCTCGCAGCACACGAACATGCAACCAATACAATGTTTACTGTAGATCCATTCTTAAAATTTTCAATTAAAAAGAAACGAACTTCTAAAAAACTTACATTCGATACTCTTTACAATCTTGAACAGTTCGTGGCCAAGCTATTAAATACACTCTGATCGAAACTGGATTGTTGCTGGTTCTAATCAAAACGGTAGTACTTTTTTCGCATTTTTTCCAAGGGAAAAAAATTGCTGAAATTGGCGGAAAATTTTATGTCACCGATTTTGATAAAAACTTCGTTTTAAGCTAATTTGGACCTAGCGAAAACGATGGCGTAGGTTAAAATGCGATCCGACTGACGGTTTTCAAGATATCAGACTCTTAGTGCTAAAATTCAAAACTGTATGAATTGAGAAGGGAAAATTTTGAAATGTGTTTGTCGGACGTTAAAATGAACCTGATTTTCGTACTTTTTGGGTCAAAATGATTCTAGAAAATGATTATTAAAATCGAGAACAAAAATTTTCTTCACTTTTTTCGCATTTTTTCCAAGGGGTACCCCTTAACAAAATCGCTAAAATTCCAGGAAAATTTTATGTCCCCGATTTTGATAAAAACTTCGTTTTAAGCTAATTTGGACCTGGCGAAAACGATGGCGTAGGTTAAAATACGATCCGATTAACGGTTTTCAAGATATCAGACCCATAGTGCTAAAATTCAAAACTGTATGAATTGAGAAGCGAAAATTTTGAAATGTGTTGGTCGTACGTTAAAATGAACCTGATTTTCGTACTTTTTGGGTCAAAATGAACCTAGAAAATAATTATTATTAAAATCGAGAACGAAAATTTTCTTCACTTTTTTCGCATTTTTTCCAAGGGGTACCCCTTAACAAAATCGCTAAAATTCCAGGAAAATTTTATGTCTCCAATTTTGATGAAAACTTTGTTTTAAGCTAATTTGGACCTGGCGAAAACGATGACGTTGGTTAAAATACAATCCAATTAACGGTTTTCAAGATATCAGACCCATAGTGCTAAAATTAAAAACTGTATGAATTGAGAAGGGAAAATTTTGAAATTTGTTGGTCCGATGTTGAAATGAACTGGATTTTCGTACTTTTTGGGTCAAAATGACCGAAGAAAATGATTAATAATAAAATCGAGAATAAAAATTTTCTTAACTTTTTTCGCATTTTTTCCAAGGGAAAAACCAACTGACGAAAATGTACGCATCTTCTATTTAGGATCGTAGATATGTCCCCTAGTGATTGAAAAGCACTTTAGCAAATGTAGTTGTGAGTAACATTTTCTCATCTTTAAGAATTTTAAAACTAACAATTTCAATGGCGTTTCAAATACGATAAATAATGATATCATCACTAGACTATCTGAATCCTTTTGGTAAGCCCCATCTATATACATCCGCAACTCTTATTTGATTTTGTTTAGAGTTCATTCACAACAACGTTTCTATAGATATACGTGTGTGTGTATAAGGGCTTTATAATACAATAAAAGATAAGAAATAGGGATCTAGCAAAAATATATTCGAAAAGGATACACTTGAGTGTGTAATATTACTATTGAATGATGATACTGCTCTGTGTGTACCAGCTTAGAACGTTTGAAACACAGGTTTGTACCATTGTTCCATCGTTATGGCCGCATGAGTGTAACAGAGATAGATGTATTTTGTTGTCGATATAAATTTTCAAATAGAGAAGGAATGTTTCGCTATGTGTAGGGTGATTCTAATAGTTTAACTTATTTATAGGTGTAAAACAACTATCAAATTTTTGTGACAAAACAAGCTACAAAGTATTAACACCCATAATTTAATTAATTGTAATGAAAGTCTTTAACTTTTGATTACCAGTCCAAGTGGTCGAGCGGTCTAAGGCGTTATGTCTGCACAGTATGCAGTACTTGAAAACTGGGAGGTTATGGGTTCGAATCCCGTCATCGGCAGTTTGTAAATTATTAAGAGAAAAAAGGGGCGGTTAATTGACTAAACTGTCGGCGTATGGAGAAGAACGAAGTAACCGGCTATGCTTGAGAAGGTTTTCTGCAGTTTCCTTCACGAACTCCAGATGAATATCGGCATAGTTCTTATCATAGTCGCCTGCAGCCGCATATCCTACCAATTCCTAGTCTATACACAAAAATTCCGTCTAATCTTTGACGACAGTTTAACACTCTCAACTGATAATTCATCATCTCTAATTAGAAAATAAGTAATAAAATCATTTCGTCTTCTTTTTGTTGTTGTTGTGAGTTATGAATCATTCTATACTTCAAAGCAAAAAGGATTTACTGAATGGAATAAAAATGAATTTTAAGTATAAAGCAAAAAAAAAAACATACATACATACATAATACTGAATAATGCCATAAATGGAGGTCCTTCAATGTATTTAAAAGAGTTGCTTTCTACATATTTGTCGATATAAAATATTTTGTTGTTAGCTTGGCTAGTTCAGTGCTCACAGTAAACTCTTATTGAATGTGAGTGTACTTACACTGCTTGCTTACACTTGCACACTCCTTAATAGCTACTCTCTAGCAACAAAACACAAGTTCATGGGATTTATAAAAGATTAATTCAGAAAAAGAAAAAAAAAAACAAACAAATAAATAAATAAAATTCAGAAAAACAACTACAGAGAAAAAAGTTACATAAAACAGTTGTGTTCTGTGTGTTGTATAATCGATTTTTGTGTTGTAACATTTCGATGTTTTATTAAAGTAGGGCTATCACCCTTCACGACAGCTGCTCAAAGATTAAGAGTTGTTTATATTTGTCAAAAAAAGTATTTTTAATTAATTTATAACAATTTAAAAAAAAAATTTACTCACCCGTCGGGGTTCGAACCCATGATATCGTGCCCACTGTGCTAACCATTACACCACGGATGACTAGCTTGTTAAGTCGATTTTTCCATATCGTTGATACTGTTACTTTGAAGTTAACGATAATAATAATAATAATGGGGGTTTTACGTCTGCTTGAGACCACCCATATCATTATTTTTTAACCTTTATTCATTTTGTATAATACATTTTTTAGGATGTTAGTGGAGGGCAAGGAATTTGTAAATAGACTAGGAGTTCGTAGATCTTGCGACTGCACAACCGATTTTGATAGGAACTATGCCGTTTTTAATCTGGAGTTCGTGGAGAGAGATTGCTCGTTCTTGTCCATACGCCGACAGTTTGGTAATTTGAACCCATAACCTCTCAGTTCCAAGCAGGCAGAGTGCGTGAGATCGCTTGGGTACTTGGGCTGGTGAAATTACTAACTCATTCACAAAATAATATTCTAGTTTTAACTATTCACGAATCAATTTTTCAAAATTTAGCCGTTTAGGAGTTAAACTCAAAGTTACATTTTAGAGCATTTGTCCTATTATAGACCAACCATCGAGATTTCCACTAATGCCTTTGTTTAATGCCTTTCCAAATGGAAAGGTCTAGAATGATGTCATATCTGGAAAATAGCATGTATTAAAATTTCGATAAAAAACTGTATTGATTAAAATTGGCAAAGTATAATAGCAGCAGCGGCATCTGATAAAGTTGACGTAACAAGTCCTGTATCATCAACAGGTACCGTAATCGTACTGCCTTAAATCCAATAAAATGTGTACGTTACATTTATTTTTGAAATCTTATTTCTTGTTTATTCTATATGGATATTTTCATTTTTTATTTACAACGAAATGCATCTGTGCAAAATTGGATTATCGAAAGGTAAAAAAGTGAACACTGATTGTTTTTTATTTGTGTCAATCTACGATTTTAAAGAGGATTTTCTTCAACAACTTTTTGTGTTATTGTTCACCAGCTTCGTCGATCTCGGTTACTAGTTCAAGACTTTCAAGCAGATAGTTTATCGTACTGTGAATGGTGTAAATGGGAAAATTTGGTTTCAAACAAGTGAAACTATTCTGACCGATATGGAAAAATGGGTTGTTTTTCAGACTACATCAGACCCTTTTACTTCCTAAATGTGGATTAGGTCTTATATCTTTGGCAGTTAAAGTTCCCGAGAAGATCCTAAACCTGCGTGAGTCCCGGAAGGTTCCTCCAGAGTGTGCCTATGTTGGTGTCTTCTTCCTTTCTGATAATCTCTCGAAAGAACTGATCACCCACAGTCCGCAGAATGGCTCCGGTCTTGTAAGAGAACATTCTAAATGTGGATTGAGGAATCCAGCTACATCATACCCACAGAAATAAATATTCTTAGAAAGTTTGCTTCCTAAGCATCTTGAAACGACCAATTGAAATTAGTTTTGATTTAATAATTTGAATTGTTATGTGGTAATGTTTTTAATTTTTTAATCTGCCAATAAAAAATGAGTATTTTGACTTGAATCTTGAAAACATCGGTTTATATATTTTTTAAATGAAAACGATAAAATTATTATTAATACATATTATATATGAAGGTCATGCGAGGTATTTGTCACTAATAATTCATCTATAACGATTTTTTGTCACTTACTAATACTTCTAAGTAGAAAAAAAAAATTATCATGATAATTAATTTTTATTAAAATGTCCATTAAGTTAGCACAATTTATTGTATACCGGAATCCACACAAGCTACTGGGTGTATCAAAAATTGTTTTGGATATTCTTTGAAGTAGCTATCTCCATGTCTTGATCGTGGATATTCTTTGTGCGTACATTGTGTCTTGATGGACGTTTATTGACGATCGAAACTTCTGTACATGTGATTCATCAAGAATTATGACGGTATAATATAACCAAAAGCGTAGCGTAGCCCATAGGTTATCCAAATATTTTGTGAAGCTCTTATAATGTCTTTTAATTTAACTCAAGCCTAGGGTCAATGTTATCAATGTAAAGATGATGTATTTGAGTACCTTACTGGGGAAGTATGCAATTAATTTGATAAACATGTCGGATACATTTTGGCAACGTTAGTTTTGTCGAGATTCTTACACCAGAACTCTTATAACTCAAGAGTAGATAATTACAATTTGATGGTTTTTACAAACTTACACGACACCATAATATACACAAGGTGGCGCAGAAGTCACGATTTTCAATTAAAAAAAGTATATGAGTATGAAGTAAATTTATATTTTGCAACTCATAATAAAAAGTGTGTTTCATGAAGTTTTTTCCCAACTATGTACGAAAAATGATGTCCACTTTCGCGCTTAAAACTATGAGCTCATTTCAGCACATCTTCCATTATTTTCGTAACAGATAACCTCAAAGAAAATAATCTGTCATTAAAATATTGTCGATACTTTCTCTATTTATCCTTTCTGGAGGCTGCTGTCGTTCCATATCGAACGACAAAGAGAAACTCAATAAATATGAATTCCAGAAAGAAAAATTATTGAAATTAAAAATCGTGAAGGTACTTTTGCGTCACCCTCTGTATATTCAAAATCAAAATTCCAAAAAAAAAAAAACACATGAGAAATGTATAGAAGCGTGCGAGCAAACGAACTAGCAGCGTTGTTTATGTTTTTGAAGTTAATAAAATATTTTTGACATAAACTTTAAAACTTGTTAAATTTACACATACATACATATACATATATGCATAATATATGTATACATAAACGAAAATAAACAAAATTTCATGAATATTATTGACTTGATGGTTTGTTTTTAGCTTAAAATTTAAGCTGTTTATGATACATGGCATCCACATATATACACACATATCATAGTAACCAGCTACTTGTTTTTAGCAACTCAACTAATAGAACATCAACATGAATATCTATCTAATAAACTTGTCTTATTTATTAACATAATATAATATTTTAGTTTTAGAGTTAGAGTTCTCTAGTACAGAGGTGGGCGCAGACAGCTCGTCTGAGCCTTACGGGCTCTCCATAAGCTGGGTGAGAGTAAGTAAAGAAGGTATGTTTTGAAGCAAGACGGAACGATGTTTCAATACAGGTTGTCCTACCGATTATTGCCCAATAATTATATAGTATAGTCTATAGTATAGTCAATATTTTATTTTTTTTGAAAAACAAATTATGCGAAAAATAATTTCCACTACTACAAATAGTACTTTTCACTTTTTCAATTCAAAGTAGACTAACTCGAAGAACTCAAATTCCCACTTTATGTAAAATTTAACTTAATTCATCAAATTCCCATGACACTATACTGAGCATACTCCATACGAAGAAAAAATAATTAAATCACGTAAATAATTCTTTATTAGTTCTCGGATATGAATAGTAAAATATTTAGACAAATTATTTGGAATTTCCAAAACTATAATTCTATTTAAATTATCCTTTGCAAAAATTTCCCTCTTTTATTACAATGGTCCAGCGGTAAACTTAAAGGATCAAAAGATTTATATATATTTTTTATATATTTTTATTTTATTCATACACAAATATGATATATACTAAAAAGGTACATTTTATGACCCAAATTACCAGCTCAAAGTTCCAGAGTATGTATTGAATGATTGTATGTATTATTTACTTTGTATAATAGTGACCATAAAAAAGATTTGGTATTATTATATTTTTTTCAGAAAATGTTATAATTAAAAAAAGAAAATATTAATAATTGGTAGGTTACCCTGTATTAACTGTATCTCTCTTCCCTACCTCTCACTCAGAGCTTGGCCGAGTCAACTCCTGCCCACCTCTGCTCTAGTAGATACTGTAGCATTATTATATATTTCGAGTATATATTAAAGGAGTTCTTAACATCTCTCATGCTAAATTATTATAATATTTCAAATAACTGAATGTGAACTACTTTACTAATAACTAAAGTATCGTTGTTATTTGTAATTTTAACTAGTTATTATAATATGTGTCCAACAAGGAGACTAAAAACATTATTCGACTATTCATGGGTTTGTCGTATCATCTACGAAAGAATCTGAGCACAATAGGACTCCATAAAGGATCCATTATATGCAGACTGGCGACGAGGATGAGGAAACACCCAGCACATCATCTTTTAGTGCGAATCTCTCGGAAACAGCAGATACAAGATATTCGGTGTATCTCACCCCCGAATATACGAAACTTCAGCAGAATCCTGATAAGCAAGATCACGGCTATTGAATGCCAAAATATGGGAGAAGCGAATCTCGTCAGACTGAAGTAGAAGGAGGCACACTGCACCTCACAGAAAGATCCTCTTGCACCACTGACAGAATAGAAAAAGAATTGGTATACTACACAGAGCACTTTTACACTGAGCTTAAGCATGCCATGTGACTGTACAAGCCTTCAAACCATATCAAACTTCGCAGACTAGCCCCAATGGAGAGCCTCTAACACCACTCTGAAAAAGATAAGAATTGAGATCTAGATTCACATTGCGCTGAAGCATGCCAAATGGTTTTATAAACCTTCATAGATCATTATCGCAATAAATATAATAAAATAAGAAAAACCTCGACGGTGAACAAATGCGCCCCTTTGCAGGCGGATTCTATTTTAGATTCGCTATTCCTCCAACGAAAGACTACAGGGAGGACAAAATATAAACTAATAATATTTTTTAAATACCAGTACATGTGAATCAGATACTTCATATCTACATATATCTAGTGTAGATTCTATACCATATTTTAAAATTTCATATATGTGTAAGCCTTCCCGCTAGCGACATGAATGTATGCAATCTTTTTTTATGCGGGTTTATGTATCCGTTATACAGCATGTTTCATGTTTTCTGGAATCTATATGTATTTTAATTTCTTATATAACACATTGCCTGATATACCTTAGTAGACATTTACTACTTTACCTAGATAAGTGAATGAAAAAATGTCGAACCTGTAACCCTAATTATAGTGTCGTAATAAATGTCACAATTAGAGACACCCGTGTGCACACATAGACACGCGGTGTATACCCTGAGTGTACGGTGTATAGTGTCGTAGTCTAGACGAACCTTAAGAGCTGTTTTCCGATTAATTCGTGGCTTATTTATTCGGTTTTAAGAAAAAAGCTTCGAATAAAAGTTATTCGTTATAAATATACCTACTAACAAAATTTATTCGAAACATTTTCCCAAAATCTGAATGAGTACGCGGTACAAATCAACTAAAAAATTAGCTCTAATTTTGTGGCTTATAGTACTAAAATGTGGATTGTGAAATATCCCGTGAGATTAACTTAACGTCGCCTTTCCTGCAAATACGAAATATTTACGAAATTATCTCTTCAGTAATAATTTCTAATTATGATTTAATTAACTTCAGTTTGTTTATTAGAACTAAGTATATAATTAAATTAAAACAGTATAATAAACACCAGTTTTATATTACATCTATAAACAAGAAACACACCCGGTATAAAATAACATTATATACATTTTATATCTTAATATAAATAGATTAATTTTAGATTTTAATCTATTCTTAATTTAAAGTTTCAACTTTAAATTAATATAAACTTTTTGAATCAAAATTACATCAATGTGTATATATACATATATATATGTATACGTATAAATATATGTATTTACTTTACAACAGTATACAAATTTCCATTACATTATAATATCATGTTTGTGTTTTTATACAGGGTGATTCAATGAAATACTGAAGCTAAACTAAATTGGTATTTCTTTGGTTTTAGCAACCTTGTTGGATTTATAATTTTAAAAGGTGTGCATCTTTGGATCATTTTCATTTCGATGTTCTTAATGCTCTTGCCCCTTTTTACACGTACAAGTTTTTCAATCGCATTAAAAATGGGTGATTTACCAGAAATAACATTTTTCAATCGTATTTTTTTAACATATATAATTTCCTTCTTGTTCAATATTTCTTTCTTGGTCAACTGTGTCAGTCACATGGTAAACGTGTACCAATCACAAGAAAGGAGATTTCACACATACATAAACAGTGCACTCTGAGTAACATGTAAAATTGCATCAAAATAGAAACCGTCTCTATTTTTTTATATTACTAAAAACATTAAATAATCGATTGAAGACTTTTATCAAAACTTTCATTTGTAAATAGAGGCCTTGCTATTAAAATTCTCTGGTTGAAAAAAAAATAGACCAAATTGATACAGATATAAGGCTTTAATGTTATAAATCAAACACGATTGGCACCAACAAAGTTGAATAAATTACCTTCAGCTTCGCTTTTGTAACTCCTAGTTGGATTTCCGATTTTCTGTTTGACAGAACTAATTTTAATTTCTTGATGTTTATAATTATAAAATTAATTTGTTTCTTTATTTTTTCTAGGTGAGTGCCATGAATATTTCTATCCATTATTTTCGAATTAGTAAGTACTTGTATTGTTTCATAAACAGTTATTTAGGCTACCATATCTTAATAAGTACTTTTTATTTTGAATGTTTTTTAATTTAGACACTCTTTCAGTCTTTAAAATTGATTATTTCACAAAATCTGTGTCCACTTTACTATAAAGCTAGAAGTGAAGCTGACTGACTGATCTTTAAAAACTCTAAGGTACTTCTAGACATGCTAGAAAGATGCGGTTTTTTGCATTCGACGCGAAATTGCTTGAAAAAGACGAAATAAATCAGAAAACTACAGGTTTTTCATTGCAACCCTCCGGAAAAGTGGGAAAACACCCCCCCCCAAAAGACAATTCATGCAATGTTATTTTTGACAATTCATGCAATGTTATTTTCTGTGACGCGGAGACAAGGCCGAAGGCAGCCTTGGGGGTCAAGGGGAGGTACCCCCTGGCGAGCAGAGCGAGTTTAATAAAAATAGGCTCAGAAGAAAAAGTTCTTGCTTTCACTATTTGTATCGACGCTATTCTAAGTGTATACGCTCGAATGTACAAAAAAATGTTACCTGGCAATGTTCTATACCATCCGAATGAAACTGCCTTAAAAACGGTTCAACCGTTTCCCACATCATGCGGAAACAAACACATAAACATAAATTTTCATAATCGGGATTTTTGCAATATAATATTATTTTGAAAATATTTTCCATGTTTAGAATTGCTCATGTCTTAATTATTTTTACAATTATCAAGAGATTATCTTAGAGTGAAGCGACACCCTGTATGTACAAGAGATAAAAATATAACTCATACTCTTAAGTTTTTTTTTGTGCATTATTTTAGTTATTATTTAAACTTTGCATGGCCGCAGCACTACCGTGGACTATGATAAGATTAAAAATGATGTTCAATTTATATGAAATGCACTATAAAATAATATTATTAGTAGTGTTTGTTGTGTAATAATATTGAAATGAATTATTTTTCACGTATGTACGTGGCATAACTACATATAAGAGGTTTATTTATTTATTTATTTATTTATTTGTGTTTTTTATTTTTTTAAATTAAAATAATCTGTAAGAGTTATTTGAAATAAATATTCACCATATTTACATATTTAGTGTTACGGACGCGATGCGGTCGGTGTTCGTTATGTTGTTGATTCGTTACCTATTCGACATATCTTATTTCCTTTTATAGTACTCTCAATCATATTTTTAACCCGACTTCAAAAAAGGAGGATGGTTCTCAATTCGTCTATATTTTTTTTTTTTTTTTTTTTTTTTATGTTTGTTACCTCAGAACTCCGTCATTTATGAACCGATTTTGAATTTTTTTTTTTGTTTTAAAGGGTTTGATTCCCGATTGGTCCCATTGTCACCAAATCGCATTCTGATGAGGGGATCTCCGGAAAATCGAGGAAAATCCTCATTTTATATGTAATAACCGATTTCTGCGAAATTTTTTTTTTTTTTTGAAAGGGTATACTCATTCATAATGGGAAAATAAGAAAATTTTTTTAAAAACCGACTTCAAAAAAAATTTTTCCATAAAAAAAAAACCGACCCCAAAAAAAAAAATTTTACAAAAAAAACCCAAATTCCTTGTAAAGAAAACTGAAAATTTGTTATAAAAAAATGTACTTAAAATTATAAAAAAAAAAAAAACTGGTAAAAAAAAAAGTGTTATAAAAAAATTCACTAAAAATTAGTTGGTCGTTTAGTAGGTCTACCCATATTTAGACAAATAAAATCAGTTATAGAACTTCAAAGTCACTAAAAAGCGAGAAATAAAACCTATTTTGACAAAATGGAAACCCGACTTCACAAAAGATGCACTAAAAAGTAAAAAAATAATTGCATATTCTTGTGCCAATTTTAGTTCACCAAAGCAAAAATTTTTAAATATATATGTACAATTATTGTTATTTTTGGAGGCGGTGTCCAAAAGTTATGTGAATTTCTCTATGCTGACACCGCCTCCAAAAATAACAATAATTGTACATATATATTTAAAAATTTTTGCTTTGGTGAACTAAAATTGGCACAAGAATATGCAATTATTTTTTTACTTTTTAGTGCTCTTTTGTGAAGTCGGGTTTCCATTTTGTCAAAATAGGTTTTATAATAAATCATTTTGACTCATTTCATTTGTACTTACATTCACCACCATATACATGTGAGCATAATACGATTCAATACAAATGGCGTCAAAAGTCAAGCTATCATTTCACAATATTTATAATTGATTTGTGCCTTATTTATTCGGTTTTCGACAAATTGCTTCGGAAAACAGATGTTCATTATATTATCCTAGTATTTGAAATATTTTCTTAGAAAAACGTATGTATTTGGAAAAAATCAAAGGACATTTATTTTGTAGATTTAATAGATAGATAGATTTTAGAGGCTGCCCTGGACGGGCTACACTTCGACCATAAGGTCCATTGTGATGCCTAAGGATGTGAGGATGAGAGTGGAGTGGAAGGACTTTTTGTGTATAGACTAGGAATTGCTAGGATATGCGGTTGCGGCCGACTATGATAGGAACTATGCCGATATTCATTTGGAGTTCGTGAAGGAACCTGCAGAAAACCTTCTCAAGCATAGCTGCTTACTTCGTTCTTGTCCAATTAACCGCCCCCTTTTTTTCTTAATGATACTGCCGATTTCGGGATACGAACCTATAACAGTTTCCAAGTATGGATACTGCGCAGACATAACGCTTTAAACCGCTCGACCACTTGGACTGGTATCATTTTGTGAATCTGTTTTTAATAATATAAAACTTCGCTTGTTCATGTTAGAATATACCAAGCCATCCTGGTATATTCTACCTAAAACCTAGGTCAATCAATGTTTATTTTTTCCCTCAAGATTTTATATTGAATATACAAGTTTGTTGGTAACTACGACATGTAACCTAGGTACAAATATATTGCACTAAGGTTACCTTAAGTCGAAAATCCACTATAAGTAGACACGTATCCATTGATCTGGCGTATATCGACAGGTACGGACAAAAACTGTTTCCGGTAAAAAATCTGATCATGCATTTTTCATATCAATCACACAACTTCAATCACATTCTACGTCGTAGCCTGTAATGGCCAAACTAGACGGAGAACATGGTTGCAGCAACATTGAACAGCAACTAGCTTGTTTGAGAACATATATAAATAATAACCATGCAAGTTTCTGCTCTGCCGTGTCGTAACAAGTGATCATTTCAACAAGTCAATTTCTAAATAGTTTTTTTGATGTGAACAGATGAACACATTTTTTTTTTTTGAATTCTCCGTTGAATCTAAATAAAATTGCCGGCATTTCGCCAAAATGAAATAAAAATAGATAATAATTGTTTTTTGGTGAATTACATTTCAAGGATTTGTAATGTAATAAAATTGTGTTACCTCACATAAATAATAGAAGCACGTGTGAGTATGTTACATATGTGTATATGTAGTATGATGTATGGTCTGTGAATTTTCAATCATTTTGATGACTGACAATGATGTATAAATCATTATGAAAATATTTATAAAATATATAGAGCACACAGAGATAGATAGAGGAGAAACCATTTTGAATATGACATGTTTATAATTAGGAAAAGTTTTTGTTGATGCCGCATGTAGATACCACAAAAAATTATATCATTGGGTTGACTGACTGAATGACCCATCATCATCCTGTAGGTGAAACTACTGAAGCTAAAAGAAATTTATACGTTTTTTTGATACATAAACACATGACTTTCATGAAATTCAACCACTAAAAGGGTACTATACAACCACTAATAGTTAATTGCTTAAATACCCGGTATATACTGAATTGACGAAAAAAAAGTTTTAAAATAGTTTCTTTTTTTAAAAGAGGAACATTTTTTCTCTATATTATTGTTCTATCTCTTACGGTGACAAAGATAGAGTTTTGGCCAATTTGATCAAACATGGTCCGATTTTGCCCATTCACGAACTTACTTTTTAGCTCTAGAACATGCATATAAAATTTCACCTTGCTATATCTTTTTGATTTTGAGTTATCGTGTTGACACGATAGGTTATTACAAATTAGGTCATTTATGAACACTTATACTCAATTTTTTTTCTGCCATTAATATTTTCAACCGTTACAAACTCGGGACTATATTTATTATACCCTGGTATATATAATATACCGGGTATAAAAAATGTAAATATTCTTCTATCGACATAAAGTTAATATAAATTACGTAACTATTCTCCTGTAGATATAAAGCTTCCTGAATCCTTCACAATTTTCCAGTTGGATTGCGCGTTATTTATTCGGTTAATTGAAAAATGTTTCGAATAACAGTTGTATATATATTACTTATACCGAAGCTGCGGGTCACGCATACTAGATTAAAGAGAAACATCTGAATATGATTTATAATTAGGAAAAGCTTTTGTTGATCAAAAAAACTATTTAATAAATACGGATACCACAAAACTAATCTCATCAGTGTTTGGCTGACTGACTCATCACTATCAAAAAAACTCGTTGAGATCATTATTATTAGTACAAGCGCGGGCAAAAACTGAGTTTGCAAATTGAAAAAACAGATTCATTGGACCACAAGATTTTCTTACAATAAATCAAATTAAGGGTACACTATATACCGCCTAAAAATCTTTTTCCAATCTTTTGCAGTCGATTTTCCAAATGAATACGGCACAAATCAACTGTAAAATTTGGAACAAGTAACGTCACTTTGGAGTCTTTAGACTTCAAGAAAAGTGTTCGATATTTTTGTAAAAACTATTTGGTAGTGCTAAAACTATCCCCTCTATTTCTCCCCCCCCCCTCTAGATAGATTGTAGAGGCTGTCCTGGACGGGCTACACTTCGGCCATACGGTCCATTGTGATGCCTAAGGATGTAAGTGGAGTGGAAGAAATTTGTGAGTATACTAGGAATTGGTAGGATATGCGGTTGCAGCCGACTCTGGTAGGAACTATGCCGATATTCATTTGAAGTTCGTGAAGGAAACTGCAGAAAATCTTCTCAAGCATAGCTGGTTACTTCTTTTCTTGTCCATATGTCGACAGTTTAGTCAATTAACCGCCCTTTTTTTCTTTTTTTTTAAATAATTGACAAACTGCCGAAGACGGGATTTCCCTCTCGTCTAGTTGAACAACATTGAAATTGTAAATTTAAATTTCCAATATTTATTACGGAAATTTTTCATTTTTCGTCAATCCTATGTCTATCTTTCGAAATTTCCTTTTAAAAAAATTGTACACGTCAGTAAAATATGACACATTCCAAAATTTAGTTATATTATTCCCTACAGAGTCTGGTCTATGGACAAAATAGTTTTATCCAATCTGATTCATCATCAGCAGTAGAGTGTAGACTACACCATCGACCATACCACTGCTGATCAAAACATTTGATATTTCTCAAACCACAATACAATAAATATTAATAAAGCAACAAAGTCGGTCGGTATTATTTCTTTTTTAAATGTGTTCATTCGTGTCATTTCTTGTTTGGGTGTTGTTTCGTTTGCTTTTGTTAGACTGTTTTTTGTTTGTTTTGTTTAGTGGATGATTAGAACCACTAACCTCTATAAATATGGACTAGGGTTTTTTATAGCGTGAAAGATAAGAAGTAGTCCAAATTGATGTACAAACAAATGGCAAGAAGTTAATATAAAGCCGCCTATACATTCTTTTGACAAATAATTTTCTTGATTAATCTTCAAAATTGAATGAATGAATGATAATGAGGGGAATTTGGTATTTGCGACCTATAAGATCTATTAGATCTTCCTGATCCCCGGAAGGTTCCTTCAGAGTGTGGTCCTCTTCGTTTCTGATCTTCTCTCGATAGAAGTGATCACCCAGGCCACGAAAAGGCTCCAGCCCTGTAAAGGATGTCGATGCTACCTTCCTCGCCAGACCATCCGCTATCTCATTCTCCTCTATTCCCACATGTCCTGTGACCCACTGCAGAGTGACTTTTTATGTTTGTTATGTTTGCCTAGGCACTCGCATACCATCGTCCAGAACTGCTTCAAGATTGGTGAATGTTGATTATCATACATTGGTGGGGCCGGGTCTTAATAAATACCAGCTCCTTACATTAAAGGAGAAATTGGAAGCTTGAATTAATGATCATGCCACCATGACGCGTTGGTTGGGTGTATTCCAATTCCTCTCCCATGGGGGGCGTAAGGGTTAAGGAGATACTTAACACATACACATACCAATCAGTTGATTATTAGATCTTATATAGACCTTATATAATTAGACCTTAGCCTTTATCCAATTAAAGTCTTTTCTTACATTTATACAGCGCTGTTGCATGTTATTAACTTCCGCTTCTGCTTACCTCGTTGGTGGCCGCTCTAGTGACTGCATCAAATTGTTTCCTTTCTTAATTATAGGATAGTCAATCTATAAACATGGAGGTCAGTGATTAGAACTGAACATTCACACGCACACACTACACTCACTCAGATGGAGGTAAGAGATGTAAGTATATGTGAGTGAGTTCAATCCACCCGACGATATACGTGCAGATCGGTGATCAAATCATACACACAGACTCATCTACATAATAAAAATATTTAAATACTTGAATCATTTATTCTTGAAGGACATATTTTATGTTTTATAATTAGACAATTCATTCAGAGAGTCTCTCGTTCGTTTTTTTTTCTTTTACTGATTCTATGTTTTGCAAAATTTGCATGCAAAACATGTGATTTGAGTAGTGGTATTTGCCCATTGGGAATAGCGTCGTCGTCGAGTCTTAATAATAATAATAGTCATAAAAATTGTAATACAAATTGTTGAGTGTAATAGGAAGAAGATTGCACTCTACATTTTCAGTAGACTGCAGTCCGTCCCCCCAATCACTGAAAGTAAAGATACTCTCTAGTTTGGGTGAAATGTATTTGAACGTCCACGCATTTGAGCGCCCAAAGATTCTTCCTATAAGGTTTGACGAAACACTTCAGGGTAGTGATTTCAAATATTCGATTCCTAGCTTTCTGTTGATTCCTACAGGTCATCGTTCATAGTGTTTATATTGAAGATAAACGGAAATCCTCAATACAAAGATAGATTTAAAGATTACGAACATATCTCCTCGGATAATAATTACGGCTAGGTAATTCATACTGATGATGACCACTTTCTCAGCGAAATATGCAAAAGTTATGAAGCAGGTAATTTCGTTGATAACGTCCAATATAGTGTCCCACCATCCCTATTATGTGCCCTTAGATTAGCTTGACAAAGTATAGTGTGATCAGGCTTGAATCGAAATAGGTTTGTTGCATCTTCAAACATTTTTATAAAGGGAAGAAACATTTTTGCAAAATTTGCATGCAAAACATGTGATTTGAGTAGTGGTATTTGCCCATTGGGAATAGCGTCGTCGTCGACTCTTAATAATAATAATAGTCATAAAAATTGTAATGCAAATTGTTGAGTGTAATAGGAAGAAGATTGCACTCTACATTTTCAGTAGACTGCAGTCCGTTCCCCCAATCACTGAAAGTAAAGATACTCTCTAGTTTGGGTGAAATGTATTTGAACGTCCACGCATTTGAGCGCCCAAAGATTCTTCCAGGATTATAAGGTTTGACGAAACACTTCAGGGTAGTGACTCCAAATATTCGATTCCTAGCTTTCTGTTGATTCCTGCAGGTCATCGTTCATAGTTTTTATATGGAAGATAAACGGAAATCCTCAATACAAAGATAATTTAAAGATTACGAACATATCTCCTCGGATAATAATTACGGCTAGGTAATTCATACTGATGATGACCACTTTCTCAGCGATATATGCAAAAGTTATTAAAGCAGGTAATTTCGTTGATAACGTCCAATATAGTGTCCCACCATCCCTGTTATATGCCCTTAGATTAGCTTGACAAAGTATAGTGTGATCAGGCTTGAATCGAAATAGGTTTGTGGCATCTTCAAACATTTTTATAATGGGAAGACAGATTCTGGGAGAGAGGACGTTTGAGACGACCCTTGTCATGTCAACGAATCTGCCACCGTATTTCTCTTAACGCTAGGTGTTTTTACAAAAGACGAACGACGTATCCGAACAAGTGTACGAAATATTTCAATAATGGAATCTTGTTGCGTGTGAGTGATACATATGAATATCCAAACTTCATTGACTACCTGTTCATTCATCTGGTTCCGCGACTAAATAGCGTTAAAAACAGTTTACAACTGTGGAAAAAATAGTTCGAACGTTTTTGAAGAACATGATTTATGTTAAGCATTTATCAAAGTTAACATATTTAGCCTTGTGTGTTTGTGCACATATGAAGTGTATAGTAATTACTGAGCCACATTTTTGCTTAAACGCTTCAACTACTACCGCAATAAAACCAGCAAAAAAATACCAGCAAATTACAGACAGAAATAAGAACCTGCCTCAATCATCAAGCATATGTTTGAGTAGGTAACCCAACAAAACTAGTTACCTTGTACTTTAGTTACGATAATGAAAATTATTAACTGCATACTTGCATGTATCTCGTTTGTAAATAGTTTTAGTAATAATAAATGTACGGGATCATCGGATCTGTCTGTATCTCGTTCTCGTATCGCGTATCTCTTCGTATGTGTAAAATAAATAATTGGTTTGTTAACACTAAAGTGTCTTAAGTCATTTAATTTGATGAGTGCAGTAGAAGAAAAAGGATAAAACATATCTCTACTTAACTTAACTTAAACAAAAAACAAAACTCTTTGGTTAAAAACGTGTAAACATGATATCACACAACGGGAAGTAAATGTTTGTGGAAATATAACGGATATTAGTCTCCGTTTTTAAGGTCTGTTTATAATTATCCCGCCATAAGAGCTATTTGTTTGCTATTCTTATAGTTTGAGTTTCGTCATATTACGTGAAGTTGTTTCGACAAAAGAATTTCTTAATTTATCATACATTTCATTCTTGAGAGAAACATTCTTAATTATGGACCGGTTGGAGATAGGTAGGATTCCATAACGAATCCATTATGTCGACTGTGCGACGAGGAGAGGGAATCATCTTTTACTGCGAACCTCTCGGTTACAGCAGATACAAGATATTCGGTGAGTCTGACCCCGAATATTTGAACCTTCAGGAAAACTTGATAAGCAAACTCCTGGCTATTGCCAAAATATAGGAGAAGTGAAAATATATTATTTGAAAAACTCGTTAAACATCAAATAATATAAATTTTTATACTTCCGTTTAATTCTGAGAAATTGAAATTCATATGAAAATAGCCTCAAATTTTTCACTAGAAATAGTATATTCGTTCTTTCTATTTTCAGAGCAAAGTATATTTTGGCATTACTTTGGTCTGGAATTTTATCTGGTTTCTTTTTCTTCTTACAACATAATCAACAGCAGCAGTATCCAATATTCGCAAAGACGTTGTTAAAAAAAGTAGTAAATAAGTATTCGTAGTTTTGACTACAAACCTTCCAATTTGGGAATGAAGACTGGCATTGAAATTAGTGCTAAAATCAAGCTGAACAATGTCTTCGGTAACATCGTCTCTTCAAGACTTCATATATCAAAAACTACTGACTAAAGGCTGGGATTGAAATGAGTACTAAACCTAAGTTGCGGCTACAAAATGTTGTACACTTAAAAATAATATAAAACCGTCATTGGTAATTAAACGAACATAACTTTTAAGCTTACCTGATGAAATACAGACCGTCTTCAGCAGTCGTGTGTATACTCTTGTGACGATTATCAACCATAAAGTTTAACGCGTTAATGCTGGTGTCGTAACGCCATATACTAAGATTAGTAACATTAATAAGGTGTGGAATTTATTAAACGCTGTTTTGTTTTGTTTTCTTTTTTTATTTTGCTTTGTGTGTAGAGGTCTCGATGTAGAGAATATTCTTGAGTAAATAACATTTGCATAGCTTATAATACTTTAGCAAACATAACCACCGAGTATATTCACTCGGTGGTGGAGCAGTGTAGCTAATATAATGAATAGAGATCGTCTCTAAACTATTTTATTGGTCGATATAAAATAACTTATTGAAGTATTTCACATGTTTATTTATTATACAGGCTGTAGTCCTGAAGACTAGCCATTGGGTAACCAAAAATACAATACTGTAAATGTTGTACTGTTTATGTTCTTTGTAACGAATTTAGCGAAGAAAATGTAGCTATTGGTTTTGTATCGATGTAGAGATTTCTGGGATTTAAATATGCCTTGGTGCATTTTCTGTTTCAGTCTGCGAGTCATCAGAAATCCATTTCCATTAAGACCCTTACCAAGTTGTTTGGGCAATTTGTAATCCTTTTCTTGTAGATTTTTATGTGTCGGAAAATTTCCTGTCTTACTGCAGTAATCCGTTGGTCGTGATGTCGTTGTTCATTTGTGACGAACCAAAGGGCATTGGTTATTTCTTCAAAAATTCACTAAAACGTGGGAAAAGATTTGTGGATTCGCCTACATTGAGAAGTCAGTTCTAAAAGCATTGTATGTAGAACTATTATATTATAGTTCAATTTTCAATCTTGTTCCGTAAAAGTCAAACATATAAAATATTATTCAGTCCAAAGGAATACAAGGAATTCCTTCCTTCCTTTCTACAATATAAATGCAAAGTTATGAAAAATCTGGAGTGAACAGGCACGCAACCTTTATGCATAGGTTAGATCTTTATACAGAAATTTCATTGTGATAATAGTCAAGTAGACTTAAGGCATTTCAGTAAAGATCATATTGAGTCTAAGTTACTGTATTCGATTTACCTCACTGAGAATGGGGATACCGAATCGGTACCGTTGGTTCGTTTAGCGGCGATCTTTTAATTTTTCATTGATGTTTACATGGAAAGGTTAAAGTCAGTCAATGCTCAACGTTGAGACTTATGTGTGCGCGATTAAATAATATTATTGTGAACTTACTTTATCTATTATATATTGACTTAGTATGGCGTGAAGAGAACTTAATATCAATTTTGGACCTCGGAACACATAACCTCTATTGTAGCCTGGCAAGATAATAGAGGTAATAAATATATTAAAAAACAATTATTATTATTTATTAAAATGTCCATTTGAAAACTATACTTATTTACTATTCTATTCTATTATTTTATTTTATATTTATATTTATATTCATTCAATATGTTTTTATTATCATTCTGTTATTATGTTTGTTGCAGTTTATTTGTTGCAGTTTGACCTAAACAACACCACTTGGTTCTGCATTAATGCTACTCTCACATCCAACTCATCAAGTTGGTCGCAATATTTATAAATTTGTTGCTTGAATGTGAACACAAAATTAATCACCGTTTTATTTTTCATGTAGTTTTGTATCACTTGTAGCGAATTACAAACAAATCCTCTATGATTTTGTATGCGACTTGAATTAATCTCTGATCTCTTATTATCTTTGTCTACAGAGTTCATGAACTCACTTTTTAAATTTACAATTAGATCATAACAACCCCTGTACTGAGATGTTTTAAACATAACTATAGATACCTATCACAATAGAACATGTCACAGGCGAGAGTTGTATCCAGTATTTTATTTTTACAGTACATGTTTGAATATCGTTTTCATTTTCTCTCATGTAGGTATTTCGGAAAAAATCACAAATCAGGAGAAGTATTCATTTATGGAAAAAAGATGCATGGAAAAAATTGTAACATTCTTTCAAAATTCTATTCACTAGAAAATAGTTGAATCGTTAATTGTAGATTGTAACATTATTTCGAACCATATTGTAATTATAAAAAAGGATCAATACGATTGAATGTGTTAACGAGTTGTTTTACATACATATCTCAACATATTGTAATGTTTTAACATCGTGGCCAGACAAACTGACACACTTGGTGATAGATGGACAGACGGACATCTGATTTATAAACGTATGTTGTATGTACACTTCCCTCTATTTGTATAGAATAAACGGGCAAACGGATTGGTATTTATAAAAATTTAATATGATTTTTATTTTTGTTATTGCAAAAAAAAAAAATGTTTAGACAGCGAATAATATTCTAATAAGTGATGGCCTCTATTAGTTTGTGTAAAGTATCGTTAATTTATTTGTCGTATTACCAATTTTGGGTAAATCGATAGTTCTTAGATATAGTACGCTTCTTTAACTGGAAGTATGATTCAATCCAGAAGTAACAAGAATCTCACAGAATATGGGACTAAATATCCTTTTGCATAGCTATATAGGACGCCGTGATCGATGCTTATTCACGATCGAATAAGAATCTATCTTGACTGAATCTATCTGAGCTTCAGGCTCCGTATAGGATCAACACTTCAGTTAAGGACCCTTCCAATCTCTTAGATAAGAGTTTCATGATAAATAAGTGTAACGATTTGTTGAAATGCCTCACGATCAATGAACTATAAATAATCTTAGTAATCGTTACTTTTTTACCTGTGACAAACAGATTTATAATTCACAAATATTTGCCAATGTTCTTTTTGGTGGACCCAATCAATCGATTTGGTAAAATTAATATTATTATGGCGGTAATCTGTATTGGATACTAAGCATTCCCAGTACCTATTAGAGATGTGTGTATGCAAGTCATTTTGGTATTGGTGCCGTTTGACAAACGTTATTGTGACGCGATTGTTATGGTTGTAAAAATATTTAATATCATGTAATTGGATACTTACCAATGTTTATTTATTTGCTTCATTGCATGTTAATAAATATGATTTTGTGGATTCAAAAAATGGATTTTGAGTGTATGCGTTGGTTGTGTACCGATCGCAACCCGAATATTATTTGACAATTTGGAGAAATCTGGAATTATACACGAGAAAAGAAGTTTGGAATATAATCTAGCTAGATTATGGTAGATAATTCAAACGTTTTCTTTCACTTTAGTGTGACTGTTTTTTTTTTTAATCGCGATTTGTTGATCCCTTGAAAATTTGGATATCCATTCGACAAATCCCATAGTATGTATATTATGGAAAAGTTTAAATTAGTACGATTAGTTTATAGTCACTGGGAGAACTTCGATTTGTGCCGAATTCATGCGATTTTTTTAAATAGTGCAAAAGTTGTTAGTATTTGTAAGATTTGTAGGACTAAGGAGTTATAGATTTCAATTATTTTTGTTTAAAACGCTTTCTCCCTTTCCTGTCAGTCTGGGTACATTCAAATGTCTTCTCTTCCCTGCTATGTCCAGTCGGTATTCCGGGTACCAGATTGCCTGAAGATTGCCCTTGTGGGTTGACATCAGCTATCTTTAATTTGGCAATATCATTGGAGTTTTTACTTTCGAGTTAAGAGTACTTCGTGAATCTAATTTTGGTCTCAACTTGATTGGTTGAAGGATTATTTGCCCAGAGGTAGAGAGGTAGATTGTAAAGGCGGCCCTGAACGGGCTACACTTCGACCATAAGGTCCATTGTGATGCCTTCGGATGTGAGGATATGAGTGAAGTGGGAGGAATTTGTGACTAGACTAGGAATTGGTAGGATTTGTGGCTGCAGCCGACTATGATAGGAACTATGCCGATATTCATCTGGAGTTCGTGAAGGAAACTGCAGAAAACCTTCTCAAGCATAGCCGGTTACTTCGTTCTTGCCCATACGCCGACAGTTTAGTCAATCGACCGCCCCTTTTTTTTATAATTGACAAACTGCCGATGTCGGGATTCGAACCCATAACCTCCCAGTTTCCAAGTACTGCATACTGCGCAGGCATGACGCCTTAGACCGCTCGGCTACTTGGCTGGTATTATTTGCCCAACGGAAATGGAAATATCTAATAAATCTCCAATGTCTGATTACATATTTAAACGGATAGTTATTTATTTGTTCATTTTATATGAAAATGACAATACATTCATAATAAAACACAAACTCCCAGCAAGTGATCGGACCAAAGACCAAAGTGAACTTTATAATATAAGAATGAGTATATCTTAGCATGATGTATGTTATGTTTGTATGTATGTATGTATGTATGTATGTATGTATGTATGTATGTATGTATGTATGTATGTATTTATGTCTTTTGTGTTTATTTCACAGCCGCTCTTTCACATACATAACAACAAACACATCCAATAAAACCTAACCTTACTTCTACAATAAAAACATTGTTATGAAACACAATAAAAATATATTTGTGGTGTATACAGAGTGGACGATCAATCTTCCTTCGCCAAAAATCAAAACGGTTAGAATCATAGCAAAAATACTCTTGTAGAGAACTATTAATTTTATGGAAAAAAAAAGATGTAAGGAAAAAAATTGGAAACATTTTGGCAACTTTGCTCATAGGTAAAAGTCGGGAGAATGCTAACCTAATGACTGGATATTGCAGGGAAAAGATGGCACTTGAATGTACCCAGGCTGAGAGGAAAAAGTGAAAAGGTTTTTAAACTAGAAATACTTGGTAGCCTTACTTACCTATGCCTGTACATTTAGAGCACAATAATAACTGTTTGTTTAAGTCTGCTGTAGCTAACAAAAGCCCAGAATGTAAATTATCCATTGTACTATGGTGATAAAAGTAGTATACAAGTTTCAAATATTTCCAGTCGATTTATTCCGAATCTTTTCAATTTTCGACAAAAATATTTCACCGTAATCTGATTTGTCCTTTTTTTAACTTTGGTAGCGGATAATTAGTGCGATTCTAAGTTAAAGAAATACTTTCCATGCTGATCAATTGGATGTTCCAATTTTTCGAACTTTACGTTTTTTGTAAACTTCAAAATTCTGTTCAAGGCCGTAAATTTACCGTAATTTTGGTCTGTCTCTTACTCGGACACCAAATGGTTGAACCATGTAAACTCTTTTGGTGTTTCTATGCTCTTTCACTCGAACTAGGTGTGTTGCCTACTTTCATCTTTGTGTTTAAACAAATTCATATGCCTCAGACGCATTGGTTAAAAAATGGGTTGGCTTAAACATTTATAAAGCATCATTTTACCTACTACCTACTCTAAGCATTTTTTGCTTAAAATATTTCTGTCACCTGTATTATACTCACCTTTTCCCACTCAATAACGTTCCCACTTAACATATCGGCTTACTCTAACTTGAGACAAAATGACTGCTTTAGTCTTTAATCGAAAAAAATCGAGTCAATGGTGTTCTAATGAAAGTAAAATGCAAATTAGAGAGAGTATAGAAGGTTGTCTAGGGAAAAAATGGGTTTGATTTTTTGGTAAACCACCCTGTACTTGTATGTATTTAATAATATACTCTTACCATTTTAAATAACACAAACAAACAATGTTTGGTACCTCTCTCTGCAATCGAATGTGAACAAAACATTTTATATAAGAAACAGCAAGCAAGCAAGGCACAAAGCACTAGGTAGGCACTAAGCACTCTAGAGCAGAGGTGGGCACAGACAGCTCGTCTGAGCCTTACGGGCTCTCCATAAGCTGGGTGAGAGTAAGTAAAGAAGGTATGTTTTGAAGCAAGACGGAACGATGTTTCAATACAGGCTGTCCTACCGATTATTGCCCAATAATTAATATAGTATAGTCTATAGTATAGTCAATATTTTATTTTTTTTGAAAAACAAATTATGCGAAAAATAATTTCCACTACTACAAAAAGTACTTTCCACTTTTTCAATTCAAAGTAGACTAACTCGAAGAACTCAAATTCCCACTTTATGTAAAATTTAACTTAATTCATCAAATTCCCATGACACTATACTGAGCATACTCCATACGAAGAAAAAATAATTAAATCAGGTAAATAATTCTTTATTAGTTCTCGGATATGAATAGTAAAATATTTAGACAAATTATTTGGAATTTCCAAAACTATATTTCTATTTAAATTATCCTTTGCAAAAATTTCCCTCTTTTATTACAATGGTCCAGCGGTAAACTTAAAGGTTCAAAAGATTTATATATATTTTTTATATATTTTTATTTTATTCATACACAAATATGATATATACTAAAAAGGTACATTTTATGACCCAAATTACCAGCCCAAAATTCCAGAGTATGTATTGAATGATTGCATGTATTATTTACTTTGTATAATAGTGACCATAAAAAAGATTTGGTATTATTATATTTTTTTCAGAAAATGTTTTAATTAAAAAAGAAAATATTAATAATTGGTAGAGGTTACCCTGTATTAACTCTATCTCTCTTCCCTACCTCTCACTCAGAGCTTGGTCGAGTCAACTCCTGCCCACCTCTGCTCTAGAGGTCTACTCTAGCTAGAGAGCACAGAGAGACGACGATCATCAAGAGAACCTTCGCCATAGACCGACTGACCGACACACTCAGACGATGGAGAACGGAACAATACAATTTATAACAAACTTGTTATAAAAATTTTTGTGTAAGATTTTATCAAGTTCACATTTTAAGCGCCTCTGTTTTTTTCTCTTCTGTTCGATTGGCTTATTTATTTTGTGTATTTTTACGTTTAAGAAAAAGAAATCTTTGAATTGGTTTTAAGGTTTTTTTTTTTTTGTTTCGTTTGGGATTCTTTTCGTATGACGTTTTTTTTTCTTCTTTGTGTGGAATTCTGTCAATTAAAATGGATGTGATCGAATTTATGTGTTTGTGTGTGGGTTTAGCAACGTTTTCAATGAATGATTTCTCTAGGCTTTGCTAGATTAGCGAAGACAGATTTCCTTTACTATTAATGAAATCAGAATTATTTAGGTCAAATCTTATATATGTTACAATATGTTAAATATCGAGAATTATCCTGGAAATAAGGATTTCAATATGCAATCAAAAGGGAAAAGTAAAATTTCTTCACTTTTGGACGCCAAGATCAACAGAAAAGATTAATTTTTTTAATTATTGCTACAGAGTATCTTAAAGTTAATAAAACTTCGATGTCTATTTGGAAATTCTCCTGGAAAAGGGTGAAAATGATCCTTTTAGGGAAATGAAATAACTGAAACTGCGGCTTATAGTATGTAACTGCATAAAGTTCCCAATTTCAAAAACAGTTTAGAGTACTAGTACTCTCCTTTGATTGTTCTTAAAAAAACCAAATTTCGTAAGCGTTTTCTTGAACCTAAGAGTACACTAGTTGGCAATACATTTTCGCATTCGGATGAATTCCGTAAGTGACCAAGATCCAAGTAGTTCATGCATTTATTGAACCAAGAATTTAAAATTATGAAATTTTAAATTTAAAAATCCCCAACGCAATAATATGAAACATAATATGAACTTCCCGTTACCTCCACTGTGATTTTACAAGAAAATTTCCAAAAATTTGTTTTATTTAATAAATAATATCTTTATTATAATAAATTTAAAAAAAAAATTTGGTAAATTAATTATCGATCTTCCCTGATATGTTTTGCGTATTCTCCTTGGTCTATCCCTTAAATAATTTGGTTTCAATATTAATCAAATGCGGTGACAAAAACTAATTTAAATTGAACTGTTGTTCAGTACAAATGGTATTATATATCACACTTGACATGATTTACACAAGACATTGTAACTGACATCATATACTTAGTTAGTTTCCACTAATGAACAACAAAACAGTTGGTTTGTTAATTAACTCTTAAAGACTATTTTAACGAAATTAATTAACAAATTTATATAGTTGAGAGAAGTTATGCAAAAATATATAAAAAAAATAAATAAAACATATTTCTTTAAATAAATATAAAAAAAAAAATTGAAATACTTAATGAGATCATTGCTTTTTATTGATAAAAAAAAAAAAAACACATTAAATAAGTACATATGAATATGTATATTATTATTATTATTATTATTAATGATAAACGAACTGATAATTAAAAATAATAATAATAATTTTAATATATGTGATAATAAAAAGAAGAAAAAAAAGTGTATGATATTTAATTATTGACATAATTATTATATTTAATATTTATTTATTTTAATATATTTAACGCGCGCGTATTTCTCATATCTTAATTTTTGTATTTCAAAGTCAACGCCTTATAGTAGACCTCTTATATATATATATATATATATATATAAGAGGTCTACTATAAGGTCTACTATATATATATATATATATATATATATATATATATATATATATATATATATATATATATATATTTATATATATTTATATATATATATTATATATACATATATACACCGTGCAACATCGTAATCGTATTCTTATATCACTACCTCATTCGTATATACTGGATTTGTTGCTTATCCTTACGGTTTTCGAAAAATTCTTTCGAATAAAACTTGTTCATTATAAATGTACTAATATCATTTATGAATGCCCTTCATCACACCTCGGACCTATAGATTTCTAGTCCAGCGTGCTTACCGCTACACCAAAGACGACTCTTACGTACGAGTTAACTTTTCATATCAATATTTAATTAAAGAATTTGTTTTTGAAATTTAATTTCTTAATACTATCCCGAGTTTTTTGAATTTACTTGTAGATTTATATAACTAATTTCATTTTTTTCTTTTTTTTTAGGTAAGTATTCGAAATATTTCCTACCCAAAGTTCGTAAGTAGTGTTTAAGATTCCGTATATATTTTTCATTTTTCGATATTACCTCGAGTTGCAAGAGACTTTATTTATATAAACTAACCATTGAATGTATGAAAATGCAGGGATTGAATATTATTACATAGAAAAATTACATGTTTAGCTTTAAAAAAAACTGTTACAATCTCTGTATATGAAAAATTTCCGTATTTGTTTTTGACAGTACCAAATAAAGTGAATTATATCCGTTTAGCTAGTAAGTAGAAGTAATAAGGTTGTGTGTTGTTTTTTCTCTTTGTTTCGAATATGGTTGTGAGAGGATGATGAAAGTTTTTCTCTGGAATTATTTTTTGGCACATTAATTTATTGTCAAGAAATATTTCTATCATCTTAAATATGATATGTCAGCTGGTCTGCTGGTATATTAATTCATTTATATATATTTTTTTATATATATATTCTTTCGTTTAATATTAATTTTTTTTATTGCAATCCTTTTTTTTTTTTTGTGGTGATGAAATATATTATGGGATCCTTCTTCTCACATACATTCACGATTCGAATGTGGTGTAATGCAATTAGTGCAGTGCAATTAATTTGAAATTTATATTCATCTGTGATGGAATTCTTGCATGGATCGTTGAACTTTGCAAAATTTATGACAATGCATTTAATGTTTTGTAGTGAAAAAATTCGGACCTTGTGGTTATCAGAGGACAACAGGCAGAGAGGATAATTTTGGGACAAGCTGATCTTGAAAACTTTATTCAACCGTTGAGTTTGTTGAAAAAAATATGTTGGGAGTAATTTTGAAGATAGGAAAAATTTTCTGTCAATAAATTCAATGGTTGTCGTTTAAAAAAAACTTAACTGTTTAATGAAAACTGGCAGGGTGGTTTTCTCCCAAAGCAATTCGGCAACAGCTGACGATTAATTCCTCCTACAATCGCATAAGATTCATCGTTCATCAATGCATGATTTGTTTTAACACGATTTTACTCTTGATAGAATTCGATATGCCACAAAATAAGTGTTAGTGGTCAATACCCTGCTCTCATGTTGATACATAGCCTTATGCTGGATGGTTATAGGAATTTTTTCGTTAAAAAACTCTAAATGCATCGTACTAACAGAGACTAACTTCATAAGAATACTTACATTTAAATGAAGAGACAAAAAAAATGTACAGTTTGATTTATTATTTTATGAGAATTTATTTAATGACAGTTTTATCTATTTATTTATTTTGTAGTACTTTGTGTAGAGAGCGAAAAAAAAACTCATTTTATGGTTTGTTTTTAACAGTCTTCAAAAAAGCAGGGGGTTCTCAATTCGATTGTATAAATACTATGGGCCAAAAAAGTAGCGAATAAATGTCAGGAATAAAAAACAATCAATTAAAATTTTAGTACAATTTTGGAATCAAAAATATTTACATACGAACGATTCAAAGCTAAATAAAAGCTTGTATTAAAATTAAAATTAGAGCAAATGTCATTTAAAAATAAACATTATAATCTCAGATCTACATACACTGATAGAAGTAAGTCCTTGCAGTAAGAGCAATTTTTTTAAACTAAGAATTTCTGACTCTCATTTATAGGGAAGATCATATATTTATTTGGTATAAGAAAATAAGTATCTTGACATCTATAGTTTTGACTTGAGAAAATTATCTTAACTAAAGATAAATTTGACTCTTGACACAAGAATCTCGAAATTCTTAAAATGAAATGATGATTTCTTTGGACCAAGATGCTTAAATTTCGGACCAAAATAAACATTTGTTTATTCCAAACATGAAACTTTTTAAAGAAGTAATGATATACTTCAGTTAAATATATATACTTCAGTTAAAGAAGCTGCATAAACTTTCTCTTCTTTAGTTTTTATTTAATTTTTAATAAGAAAATTTTTTTTACAATAATTTCATCTTCTTGGCTAAAGAATCATAAGAGTATTTGACCAAGAAAGACTCTCTTAGGCCAAGGCTAACGAACTCTACTTTAACAAATTTTAGTTTGTTCGCTCAATTAAACATATGTTTGTGGTTCGACTGCGTAGTCTTGAATGAAAATAAGGGTTTCTGTATTGAAGCAAATATTTTCAAGAAAATATATATTCTTGAGGAAAGAAATTCCTTCTATCAGTGTATATAAAACAATATTAATATAAATATATATAGAATGGAAAATTATTTTATAGAACTAATTAAGGTTCAAATAATCTAAATAATTTTATAATAAATATTTTTACACTTTACATAAATATTAATGTGATGTTCAAAAGTTCTATTTATATAAAAAAAATTCACGATTATTTTTAATCAAAATTAATTGAAATTATTTGAAATAATAATAATAAAACATTAATATTTTTTTTCTCTATTTTTCGAAAATTTAAATTGATTTATTACATAAAACACAGTAAATAATTAAAAGATATTTATCATTTCAATAATTTTAAATAAACAACACATATGGTCCGGTTGGTTTGAGTATGGTTCATTCAATTGGTTGTGTTTTTTTTTCCACAATTTTTGAAACCGTTTTTTATTTCATAAAGATCACACATGTGGCTTCGTTTAATTTGTTTTTTTATTTTTGTGTAGATAATTGAACATTTTATAATGGTTTATATCTTTGATAAAAGTGGAAAAACATTTTTGGAAAACAATATGCGAATTAATTCTTGTGTCGTATATAATAATGAGGCTTTACCCACGTTTCTGAGACACATAGTCTATGAAACGAAAATTTTCTAAACGACTTTTTTAAATTTTAATTTCCTTGCGCCAGGTCCAATTGTCAAGCTGTTCCAAGGTTTTTTAATTTAATAAAAATGGTAATTAACTATATTATATAGTTATTTATTTTTTTAAATTTGATGTAAAATACATATAAATTCGTTTGGATAAAATCTTACAATCGAATAAAATCGTCTAATAACAACATCAAGTGCTTGTGATTACTCGATGAATCTATCGCATTCGAGTTTCAAGATAATTATGGATTCATGGTGTCCATTTGTGAAAACCCGTTATAACTGTTGATTATGAAGCTTTAAACTTTGACACATATTTCAAATTTACCGAAAATCACATCACATCAGATATCAGTACGATAGTTTTTAAGGTCAAGGAAAAGTAAATTTTAACTCGAATAAATTGTCCGAATGTAGACTACAAAAAAATCAATTGTATAAACAAGTGTTTAAATATTGAATTTAAAACATTGATTGATTGATTACTAACTAGATTTCCTGTATAATTTTATTTATTTGATCTCTTATTGCTAATTAATATTCTACAATATACAAAGCAAAACATAACATAGAAATCTATTTAACATGTTAATTAGTTATTTGCAAATATAACAAAAAAATAAAACAAAAATAAAATAAAAGAATATAAAAACACTTGTAAATAGCCAATTGAATTGTTTTAGTTTACATATCATTAAAAACATAGAAAAGTGTTAATTATTATTCAAATGTAAACACACATACACTCACACAGCATATTATTAATAATAATGGTAATAATAATATAACTATATGACGTAATAGTACATTAAAATAATAATATGAAGCTGCTCCAACAAAACGAGCTCGAATATAAGCTCACATTTTATGTTTTTATATAGATATTAAAATAATAATATAAAACAGTTTTATATGATTTTCTATTTGTTAAAACAATATAAAATGTTACTTTAAAATTCAAATGATATACAAATATTTAATAGTTAATAAATTTGTCTAAACTGTATGGTTCGCAAAAAATGTGTACTATTACAGTGTGGATACCTACTGTATATGGAAGATCAAAACAGCTCCAACTAATCAGGAAACAGCAAAAAAAAACACAATATATTAGTAAAAGTTTACTAAATTTATCCCAACTGGAACAATACGCACTAGTTCCAGTTGGGACAAAAAAAAATTATATGATTTTACTCAAACCTGACTTTATTATATTTGACTTTATTAAAAACAAAATTGAATTTAATTCAATTGCAAAATATACCTTAAAGTAAATATCTCTTTACTTTTTCAAATTTACATTCAATACTGTTCACTCTTTACTGAATGGTACAGTACACTGGGCCACAAAAGTTGATGTCATTTTTTAAAACTTTATAGTTGATTTAATAAGGCACAAATCAATTGTAAAATTTAATAAAGTGAGTAGTGACATCAACTTTTATGGTCCGTAGAGTACCACACTTGTCAATATGTAGGTTTATACTGATGGCTTTTAAATATACACTTATTTATAACTGATTCGTCAAATGTAAATCTTAAACTTGTCAGGCAAGGTTAATATAGTTCTACCCATACCATTATTATACAGAGTGTTCTGGACTGCATTCCAGAAAACTATACCACGGTGTAGAGCTGCAAAAAACATTCAAAAAAGTTCAATAAAGTTTTTCGATTTGACGCTTATTTTTTAAGATATAATCTATTTAAATTGATAAATTCAACCAATCACAAAGCGCATAGTGTAAGAAGACGAGGCCTCTTACCGTCTGCGAGCCTTAAAAGGTAAAGCGCCATGCTCTACTGCTGTGACCACGCCTCCTTACACTATGCTCGCTGTGTGATTGGCTGAATTTATCAATGTTTAATTGATTATATCTTAAAAAATAAGCATCAAATCGAAAATCTTTATTAAACTTTTTTGTTTGTTTTCTTGAATGAATTTCAGAACATCCTGTATATTGACCTATTTTGATTAAAGCTTATATCTAACTTTTTTCTGACCCTATTTTGACTGAAGCCTCCCTGTCAGAATGTTATGGAAAGCTTGATTCCTTGCCTTGTATATTTGGGTACCCAACTCTGCACACAAAATAATATACTGGTTAGTTTTTGTATACCACTCAGTTGTAAAATAAATCAAACTGTATATATATTTAAATCAAAATATTTATACCGAAAAAAAAAACAACAACAAATAGAATTGAAACCGTGTGTATACAATTTATGATTAAAATTAATACTAAATATGATCTCTACTGCTGTTATGTCATTCATCTAAAAGTATATCACATCACATCACATTTTCAATATTTAATTTTCAAGTACAAATCAATTCAAATTAATAAAAAACAAAAAGAATTGTGTTTGTGTATAAATTATAAATTATTTATATGATGTAATACGATGTATCACTAAGTGAAATATGGAGTCACTTCTTCATCAATCATAATATCATCAATTTTAATTGACTTATGTGTAGTATATTGTACCTATGTTTTTATTATTCATCAAATTTCATAATCATTTTAATTTAATTTTAATTCGTGCAAGGTAAACTTTTTGCCAAAATACAGACGGAACTGCAACCAATACATAAATCAATTTTAATAGATATACAAAGCCTTCGATACCATTGAAATCTGTTTGAAAACTAACCTTGTTGAAAAAGCAGATGCCTTCATAGGTCCAGAGCCTATTTTTTAGAATTTCAAGGACTGCATGTAAACAGGTGATCAACGAGTGGTAAAATGTTAAGCACCGTGATCACTGGGAAAAAGTACCACGGCAGGAGCACGGGAAGGTACTGCTTCAGAGTACAACCAATAGGCTTTCTCTCGATGCAACTGCGGAGAGTTACCGGATTAATTACCGGGCAATATCCGTTGCGGAAGCATCTGCACCCAATGGGACTCCATAACGGACCAGATGTGCATATTGTGTGGCGAGGAGGAAGAATCTTTGACTGCGAACCTCTAGGTTACAGCAGATACAAGATATTCGGTGCATCTCACCTCGAATATATGTACCTTCAGGAAGACCTAATAAGCAAGCTCCTAGCTATTGCCAACATATGAGAGAAGCGAATCTCGTTGGACTGAAGTAGAAGGAAGGAGGGGCACAATGTACCATAAGGTTGAAGTGCAATAGTTTTTAGACCCCAAGATGTATGTTTCTATCTAACTGAACTGAACTGAATATAACCTGGTACATATCATATACCGGGTATAAAAAACATTCTCTAGAAGTATTTTGATATCTAAAATCTCTCTGGACCTGTTGTGACTAAATTGAATTTAATAAAAATTCAGCCTAAATTGGGTGTATTTAGACATATTGATGATGATGTAAGACGAACATATATATCACTTATATTCAAGTACGGAGTCAATCAATCCTCAACATATCAATTTTAATTGAGTTCGTGTATTGTATATATTGTTTGTATTTGTCAAATTTCATAATAATTTAAATTATTTTAATCCGTGTACGGTAATGAAATCAATCTTATGTTGCCCAACACCACAGTAGCTGAAACCAATTAAATATTCATAGATTTAAAATTAATAAATTCAAGTAGCTTAGCGAGAATTTTAATTAAATTTATGGATTAAAATTTAAAAACGGCAAAATATGTGTAATGACAACAAAAACATCTAATATATTCTGAATTGTGATGTGTTTATATCTGTAAGGAGTATCACCTTGATGTAACCCCTAAATAGATGGATATATCTTGGGGCATATAAAAGTATTGCACTTCGACATTATGGTCCATTCTGTTCCCCATTCTATTTCAGTATGACGAGATTCGCTTCTCCCCCCATAAATGTAACTCCTTGTATTGAAGGTTTCAAAAATATCGATGGGATCAAGCTTTAAAAATAAATATTATACAAAAAAATGATTCGGTTAACTTATCCTTAAAATTTTCAAAATCGTTTTATATATTTTTGAATCACACGTTTTTCCGCTAAAAAAATCAAACCTTAATATTTTCGTAGTGGAGTATACAGTATTGCACTGTTACTCATAAAATAGTGGACCCAATTACTCCAGGTAGAGTTGGCCGAGACTACCTATACAGATAAATGATTGACACTTAAGCTTAATATTTAAAAATTGAAATAGGGAAACTATTTATGTAGAACTAATAAATGAATGATATTGGGCGGGGATTTGGTACACTGCGACCAATTAGACATATTGGGTTCTCCCATGTTGTGCCTCTCGAGCGCCAGATTTATTGAACCCACTATGCGACTGTTAATTTTACCAAACTGCGAGTTATCAAAAGAAATAAATTTGTTCATATTGTGTGGTTTATACTTAAACACAGATTTATTACTATAAATAAAGAACAGTGATTAATTCAAGTAGCAATCCAAAGTAATAGGGAATTTGTTGGTAATTCGGTACAAGGTATGCAAAACTACTTGGAATAAATTGGTGATTAATACTTCAATTGAAATTTTCTCATTTTATTTATTTAATTTATGTGTGATAATCAACAAATTTATAAATTTACGTCAAAATTAGGATACTCCATAACTATGTACGTAACTGATGAATAGAATACACCGCACCGAGCTGAATCCTTCGATTCGCCATATCACATAGTTGAATGAACTACGTTTACTTCTTACCCAAATTTACCCAAATTTTTTGTTCCTAACAACATAAATATTTATGATTTATTAAAATTTAAAGACACTTTTTTTGTTTGTTTTTAAATCTCTTAAGAATTGATGATAATATTTCAAACAAATAAAATGTTGTTGACACGTAATAATAAGCGTTTTCTCATTGTATATTTATTATGCGCAGCAATGGAGACAACAATAATTCAATTCAACAGAGCACTTTTTGCGTGGGTTGCTCAACAATAATTTACACAAAAATCTATCCGTACAAACATACAGACAAATAAATACATATTTGTGAACAGAAATTACTTACTATTTAAAAAAAAAAGAGTATATTTTGTACGCTCGAATCCATAAATTTAAGTCTGGTAATACTTGTTTATAAATTAATCTTTTATTACAAATAAACAAACACAACAAATGACAAACAAAAAAAAGAATACATGGAGGCCAGGCCAGGCCATCTTCTTCTTCTTATTATTCTTCTTATTCTTCATCACAATATGATGGAAGTTTTGTTGTACATATGAATGGAGTCTTATAAAATAAAAATACAAAAGACTTTATATACAATATTTAATAATATATCATACGATATATATATAATTATCTTGAATGTACGATGTCAGTCTGTCCGATGTGTATGATGTCGATGGACGTTGATTTTATCACAAGTGGATGCCTGTATTCGAGCTAAAACCTAATTTAAAATTACAATTAATTCAATATAAAATTTGTGGATTTTAAATCAACATTGATTTTTCTTACTTCAATATTTAAGAATCTAATACAAGTTTGTTGATGGTTACATAGGGTAAGCTAGAAACATATTATGTATTTTACTGCGCAAGCATCTAACCGTCCGAGTGTATGTCTACTTGGAACTGGGAGGTTATGGGTTCGAATCCTGGCATCGGCAGTTTGTCAATTATTTAGAACAAAAAAAGGGGGCGGTTAATTGACTAAACTGTCGGCGTATGGAACAGAACGAAGTAACCGGCTATGCTTGTGAAGGTTTTCTGCAGTTTCCTGTACGAACTCTAGATAGATATCGGCATAGTTCCTATCATAGTCGGCTGCAGCCGCACATCCTACCAATTTCTAGCCTGCACACAAAAATTCCTTCCATTCAACTCACATCGTCGCATCCTTAGACATCACAATGGACCTTATGGTCGAAGCAAATCCTTTTATAACACGGTATATTCTACAATTAAATAACGTTTTAAATTTTAAGAAAACTCTAGTTTAGAGAATCAAAAGTTGGATGGCACTTTAAGCACGCAAATAGTCTTAAATTAGATAAGCGTTAAATTAGATAGTCCGGTTTTTTCATGAAACCAAAATACTATAGAGTTTGAATAAAAAATAACGACATTTTTTATTTTTCAACGTGTTTACAATCTTGTAGTATATTCATGGATGTCTATATGAAGCCTAGATTGCTTTTTATGCTGGTGAGTTTTGACTACAACCGTAACTTTTGAAAATTTAAAATTCAAGTATTATTAACACGCTTGTTGGTTGGCACACTGATATTATTTTTTTGTTAGCCTTAAATATAAAGTTGGCAAACAAATGACAATGGTACAAATCAATTATATAACTTTGAAAAAAGGATGCTATTTTTATGGTCATGTCTGCAATCGAGATGATCTCATGATGGAATTTGAAAAAATGCCATGAAAAGGAAGGATCATCTATAGCCTGAATCTTGAAAACTATAAGTCTGTCGATATTTTAAAGTAGATAATGGTTTTTCTCGAACGAAAATTAATCTAGAAAATGATTTTTATGCAAATCGCTGACAACAATTTTTTTCACTTTTTCAACAATTTTTCTAAGGGCTTCTTAAAAAAATCGTCAAAATTCATGAAACATTTTTTGCTTCCGATTATTATAAAAATCATTTTCTAAACTAATTTTGACCCAAGAAAAACGAAAATCCAGCTAAAAACTGGGTCAGAAGTAAGGTTTTTAATTTAATACCTAAAATCGAATCGAAAATTCGATTAAATTGATTCGGAGACCATCTATAGCCTGTATCTTGAAAACTATGAGTCTGTCGATATTTTTAAGTAGATTTTTGATTTTCTTGGACAAAAATTAAACTAGAAATTGATTTTTATGCAAATCGATGACCAAAAAATTTTTCACTTTTTTCATAATTTTTCTAAGGGGTATCCCTTAAAAAAATCGTCGAAATTCATGAAAAATTTTTTGCTTCCGATTATTATAAAAATCATTTTCTAAACTAATTATGACCCAAGAAAAACGAAAATCCAGCTAAAAACTTGATCAGAAATATAGTTTTTAATTTAATACGTAAAATCGAATCGAAAATTCGATAAAATTGATTCGGTGACCATCTATTGCCTGTATCTTGAAAACTGTTAGTCTTTTTGTTTTTCTTGGACACTCAATATATATAACAAGAGCAAAGCAATAACTTTTATAGTAAAACTAGATCACTTTGGTGGTAGAATTTAGATAGACACATCTATTTTAAGTAAATAAACTTGACTAGCTTATCAATAATATAAATAACATTTATAACCGCGGAGAAGCAAGGCGAAAATTTTTGTCAAAAAAGAATACTTTCACAAACTCTATATATACTGGGTATTTACCCAATTATTTCAGTTAGTTGTTTGTTTCACTTGTTTAATATAAATTTCACTTGTTTAATCGTTGGTAGCAATTTAAGTTCTAGTATAAACATCTGTGACTTGATTAAATAAAAATTAATAACAGAATTACTGTTGACATACGGATGGATACAACCCTCTCCCGTCTTCCCTTGTTCCCAGTCCAGTTGTTTGTTTGTTGAATAGATAGATATTACAAACACAATCTGTCAATGAAATTCTCACAATAATAAATTTATGATGAAGAAAGACAACGACATGAAAAAAAAAACGAACGAAGAATAAACACTTTGATGAGACATAACAAATAGCTTTTGTACTGCAGAGAAGGGTACTCCTCCCTCTTTGGACCCCCACTCGTATCCAGATGTGTGCGTGTGTGATGTATTCAACTTTTATGTAATTCATTCATGAAACAAATTAACAACATATTATTATATTGGAGACTATTTACGATTTTGTTACATATGTGAAATACGCTGAATGCAAAGTACAAAGTTACATACTATCATAATAAATATAATAGAGATTGAGTTCGATCAAACAAGTTTGGTATCTATGGTAAATCTATACATATAAAATGTTTTGTCCTGAATGTAGATACCTGAAACTTGGAGGGTGTGTTCTTTGTATGACTTAGGTATCTGTTAAGAAAGGATTTTTCGAAATTCTACCCCTAAGGGGATGAAAAACGGGAGCAAAGTTTGTATGGGACAACGTGATTCCTTGGCCCAATCTACTTTGCATAAACATTCAGTATATTTACTTAAATACTAAGTAATATAAGGTCTGTAAAATTACAATTTTCATGGGCGAAGCTTCGACGGGCAGTGCTAGTACAAAATGTAACAAGTACACTCCCGTTCAGTAAAATTGAACAGACCTGAAATGTTATTTTTCTTACGTTTCACAAAACTTCCCACTTTTGTAACTCTCTGTATAACGAGAGTTTATATTTTAAGTGTGAAAAAAGAAAAGGAAGTATAGTAAAAAACATTTACTACAAGAATCAAAATTGTGAGAGACTGATTTTGTTCAGGTCTGTTCAATTTTATTGAATGGGAGTGTATAGGTATGTATTTTTTGAAAACGTTTATTATCCTATATCTCTTCTATTACAAGAAAACACACTACAGAAGCTAATTTTCACAATACGACCCAAAGAATCTCAACGTAAAATTTAAATGTAGTTTTCAAAAGAAAATTAAGAAAAAAAGAAGAAAGTCGCAGTTCGGGATCCGTGCCGTAGATTTTTGTAAACTGTCGCTGAGCGTTGTATCCCCGATTGCGGGCTACGTATTCGCTTTGCTCCATTTTTCATTTCTTTTTCGCAGTTATCGTTCCTCTAAAAATGTCCAGTATCATACTTCCACAACGGGTAGTTTTTCACCTCTCAATCAAGTGTTTTTGAGTGTGTTTTTTAAATTGTGGCGTATAATTGACTTTGTTTGTTTGTTTGTGTGTGGGTGTTTCGTATATATGATAATTTATTTAAATAGTCTCCATTTGTGGGCAATTTCAAAATATATTATGGTAAGTGTTTTTATACATAAAAATTAAAATTTCATAAACATATCAAAACCTAACAGCATACACATAAATTTTATACAAAAAAAAAAATCTGGTATAAACAGTCACTTAACCTCTATATTTACATTGAGGTTATCATAGGTCAGCTATGGCAAACCAATGTCATGATGGCACGAGATAAAATAATTTGAGCACGAGACTGGTCGACACAATTTATCTTAAAGTTCATTGTGAACGAGGCTACCGATGCCTGAACGGCAATAGATTGCGCAGCAGAGATACGATTTCGGGAGGTTGATTTCGCGCGTATTTCTGACCGAACGGACAAGAGTTAGCTACTGAGTGACGAAGTGCAAACGATGCGGGAAGAATGCGCTTCACTTGTTTGTTTTTGTTTTCGTCGTCGATTGCAATTACTCTTATATTTTCGTTCTCTTATCTTGAATCACCACCATTTCTCACAAAAAGTAGTGGAGTGATTCATCTACGGCCATGCATTGTATTAGTTTGACTCGCTCTACTTGCAAGGGGTGTCCGTCCTTTAACCCCCGAGGCACCCCTGGGCCTTGGCTCCGCGTCACAGAAAATAATATTACATGAATTGTAAATAAAGTTTTTGGTGGGGGTTTTTCCGATTTTTCCCGTCGGTTTCAAGCAATTTCGCGTCGAATGCAAAAAACCGCATCTTTCTAGCATGTCGAGAAGTGCCTTAGAATTTGTATGAGTCAGTGAGTGAGTCAGCTTCACTTAGGGCTATATATTATATTAGATTCCAAGTATTTTAGAATCGTCGCGATCAATATAGAAGAGACTCCATTGTACCAATTTCGCATAGTTTTTTGCGTTTTTAAACGAATTTCGTTCACTGAATTGCACGATGGCTTTATTTGACAAAAAAACAAAAAGTCCAAGATAAGTGGAACAGAGAATTTCAATTGATAGCATTTAGTTTTATTTTTTTCCCCATTTATCACTTTCATTTATAAATTTTTAAGAAAAAATTGCATCTATTAGTAATGGTAATCCATTAAAAACTTAATCAGGATTGTCAACATCGAAGACAAAATCTCTGTATTACAATATTAAAGTTGTGTTGCCTGTACATGGAGGTGAAAAAACATTAAGGTAATGTTAAGTTTGTATAATATAAAATGGTTCCATTACACCATTCGAATCACTTTTTTAAATTGGTAATTTCAATTTCGTTTTCTCCTTTCTCGGGTTTTTTTTTTTTTTATTCGTAACCATCCATTTATTTAACAACTCTAAATTACAAACGATAAATTTTATGGAAAAATAGAAGAAGAAAAAAATTATTAAGAAAAAGGTAATTTTCTTGAATAATTTTTGGTTAAATTTTTATATATATTAATTACCTTTTTTCATAATGTGTTGTGCCGCCCTTGAACTTTTTTTTATTTATTTATAAAGAATCAAAACATTTTGATTGGGTCATTAAATCATCAAAAAAAAAAATGGATTTTCCAAAATTAAAAGATTGAAAAAACCCAGAATGACCTAAGAAATGGACGACCCCCAGAGAAATATTATCGTCAAAAATGAAAATAATTATCTAAAATTAGTAGATTTAAAAAAAAATTTCATTCAAATCGGATAAAATCTGGCTAAGATATTTAAAAAATAGATTTTTTTACCCTGGTGACGTCATCAAAATGCATAAAACTTAATTTTGCTCTAGCGAAGTCAAATTTTAACCGATTTTATTAAACAAAGTATGTAATTTTACTAAACTTGAGTCGTACTTTTCAAATTTCGTTTTAAATTTTGCATATCTCTTATAGGTTTTAAAAGTACGGGTACATAGTCGCTTTACCTGATGGCACTCAGGTGACCTTGAGAGCAATAATGGAAGTAAACTATTGTTAGACATAAAAAATATGATTAAAAATTAGAAAGTTTTAAGAAAAAATTGCATTGAAATCGCAATCGAATTAGCCAAGGTATTAAAAGATAAGATGTTTTTATACTTCGTGACGTCATCAAAATGTTTCCCTTTAAAATATAAATTATCTTTATTTTCGATAAGCTTGGTAGTCATTATAGAAAATATGATCATAAAAAAGTAGATTTAAAAAAAAAAAAATTATTAAATCAGAGCAAATTTCGCTAAGATATCGAAAAAATAAGACGTTATCAATTTTACGACCACTTTTTGCTTGCGTCCCACTAATGCGTGGGCCTTGTGGAACGGATATAAATGATCTCTGTGTAAACAAGATAAATGGTTATGATATGTGAATCAACTTCTTTTTTTTTTTTAAACTATCTTAAAAATTATTTGTATAATAAGTTAATTATATCACAAAATGTTAATGGAGCTACTTAAGCTATTAAACTAGTTTGAGTGAAGTCAAGTCACACAAGATTATTTTTTTTAATTATCTTGCTTGGCCTGCTATATTTATTGAATATCAATTCAAATTAAAATGTATTTCACATTACAATTAATTAATCATTCACTTAATTGCAATTAAAAATCACTAGAGGAAAAAATATTTTTATTATATTTCCACACCTCAAAATTATTATTATTATATTTTTATCAAATTTATTAATGATCCAAAATGTGTTTTTGGATACTAATTGTCATTTCTTGTTGGTGTAGGAAGGTTTTAGTAGAGAGATATATAAATATGTACAGATGTATAATTTGTTGAAAAATATTTGCTTTTTATGATAACGCACTAAAACGTATATTGAAAATTTCTTTTAGTAGACTATTATAGTTGGATCTCAACAAAGCGCCGTTGTAGATAGATAGATATATCTTGGGGTATACACAACTATTGAACTTCGACCTTATGGCTCATTGGCTATTGGCCCCCCCCCCTTTCTACTTTAGTGTGACGAGACTCACTTCTTCCATATTTTGGCAATAGCCAGGAGCTTGCTTGCCAGGTTTTCCTGAAGGTTCGTTTATTCGGGGTGAGATGCACCGAATGAATATCTTGTATCTTTTGTAATCGGGAGACTCGCAGAAAATGATAAGGTGATTGGACAATCTGCACATAATAGATTAGTTATGGAGCCCCATTGTGTGCAGATGCTTTTCTGGGTGATAATGTCCGGTGATCAAACCGGTAACATTTCGAAGTTGTTTCCTGTTCAGCTTGAGTTCAGTATTTTCCCTAGTTTTTGCTGCGGTATATTTTCCCAGTGATTACGGTGTTTTTTTATTTATCCACTCGTTGATCACTTGTTTATATGCTGTCCTTGGAATTCCTAAAGTAGGCTCTGGGCCTATGAAGGGTATTTCGCCTATGAAGGGTATTTCGATTTCCTGGTATCCAGATCAATGTAATATTGTTCCGTTTTGCCAGCTCCAGTAGTCCCTCTAGACAATTCTTGACTGAAATAGCGCTTCTACAATTACTGCTTATTCAAAATCCTCTGGTCATTATTTTTATTATATGAATCTAAATTGTGACCCGATGTTTTTACCAATTAGTGTCTGTTTTTTTGCGCATGTCTATAAAGATCATAATATGCACGAAGGATGATCTCAATTCATTCTTAACTGTTTTTCGCATAAATATTTCCGGTGGTATTTATTTTTTTCAATTTCCGTATACTACCGCGTCGTCATGCACAATGGTATCTAATTTCGCTTCGATATTTCTATATCATTCTAAATAGCTGTATACATACATATATGTATGTATATGTATGTATAGTAGTACGTTTAATATATCAGAAAGGAAGAAAGCTGAACTTAATCAGACCGGAAATATATATAAATGATACCTTATACAATATATAGGGACTTTAGTGATTCATTTCAATGTGTAACTAGAAGCTTTGTACAGAGAGTTTCAGAGAAACAGGATTGCTAAACTTTATGTGAATGTTTACAGTGTGTTGTACCAAAATAATACCAATATTTTTTATCCTGTTCTATTAAGACAATCTTTCTTGCGACAGAAAGTCTTTGGTTTCGTCAATATGATGTGGAATATTCTTAAAGCCAGAACTCCTTGAGATTTGAAGTAGCAATATCAAGCTAAGAGGATTCTGTGATACCTTGCGAGATATATAGGCCTACGAAGAATGTTGGTTTGTTTTGGGATCTGCCGACTGGATCGGAATCTATTACCTAGTCTTGAAATTGTCAAGGTCAAGGATCTCATACAAAAAGCTTGTTTGTAAAATAATTTCCAATTATTTCATAGTTTTGCCAAAGGGCTATTTAATCTCCGAAGTTTTTGTGTGCCTTATAATGTCCATAAGATCTTATACCTACTTCTATAAAGGCAAGTAAGCATTAAAAGATATACAGTGGGCTAGAAAACCTTAAATATCTGGAAATGTTTTGAGATTCTGGACTAATCAGTTTAGTTTGTCTTGACAAGGCTTTTATGTAAAATATTGATAGTTTTTCATAGTTACGTTACTTCCAAAATGGTCATCAAATTTCTACCATCATCAGGGGCAAAATTCATTGGTAGCCACACTATCTGGTGTGCACCCATCTCACATAAAATATGATCTCTATTTTTTTTGAGACTCCCATAAAATGATTCATTTGGGAATGTGTTGGGATCAAAAGCGCTGTTGTAAAATTTTTACGATTTCTGCCGTATCCATTCGTTTTTTTGGAAAGTTTCGAATTAGAGTAGATCCTTATAAAATTACCAAGAATTATTAAAAACAATTTTTTTCGAAAACCAAGAATGGATTCGGCAAAAGTCAACCATATAACTTTAAAAAATGTATACCAACTTCTATCAACTCCAAATTTTTGCGGTCGATTTGCAAACGAATCGATTTCGGAAAAAATATTTCCGAAATTCAAAAATATATACTATTTTTGCACAATATATTACAAGTAAGGTAAGAATAAGAATGACGCGATACCATCCCCCATTCACAATGAACCCACTCTTCTTCCATACATAAAAATACTACCCTAATACACATATATCGATGGTAGTTTTGTTCGCTCTCACACAGAACATTGTTTGTGAGAGTGAATTTATATATACAAGGTGTCCCAGAACAACCTGGAACCCTTCAGTGAAGTTGTTCCTTAGGTCAAGACGAACTCATTTTACCATATAACATAGGTCCGGAAATGATTTGTTTATCCGCTAGCCGCCATTTTGTGTTTTTTGCTTTATAATTTATATCTACACAACGCGTTGTCCGATTGAATTGAAAATTTGGACGATTGTTGCTTTAGCATAGAACAATAATAGAAAAAAATTTGAATTTTCAAAAATGTATTCTTACAAAATGGCGGCTTTGAGAAAAATTCAAACTTACGTAAGTCAAAAACAAGCAGATTTATGAACTTTTTGAATTTTTCTAAAAGCAAACAGAAAAATTCAAACTTACGTAAGTCAAAAACAAGCAGATTTATGAATTTTTTGAATTTTTCTAAAAGCCGCCATTTTGTGAAAATATATTTTTGAAAATTCAAATTTTTTTCTATTAATGGTCTATGCTAAAGCAACAATCGTCCCAATTTTCAATTCAATCGGATATCGCGTTAAGTAGATATAAATTATAAAGCAAAAAACACAAAATGGCGGCTAGCGGATAAACAAATCATTTCCGGACCTATGTTATATGGTAAAATGAGTTCGTCTTGACCTAAGGAACAACTTCACTGAAGGGTTCCAGGTTGTTCTGGGACAACCTGTATATATTTTCATTGTTTGTGAGAGTGAATTTATATATATATTTTTCCACAAAATAACTTTCGGTAGTCAGTGAAACACGAAGAACACTAGAAAGGTAAAGTTGGAGAGGGGTAGTTTATTATTTGTATTGAAACCAACTGTAAATATACTTAACGTACACACACACAAAATACACCTAATCTTGTCGTAACGCATTTTTTGTGCTTTGTGTAATCGAATCTACTTACTTGACTGTGCTACACGTCTTTTGTGAAAAAACTAAATTAACCAATAAAATTTATTGACTTTGTTATTAACCGATAGAATATTTATTTGAATTTGGTGTTAGTAAGGATATAAAACATGCCAGTCTTTTTAATTGAGTGTAATTTCTCTTTAGTAGTAGTAGAAATGTATTATTAGCGGAAGCGAGGTCGAAGTCTGGCAAGATGGTCTTTCTAGGCCTTTTTTACCGACCCCTTAAGGACAAGAAATTTGTATACAGACTAGGAATTTGGTAGGTTGTGTATACTGCAACCGACTTTGATAAGAACTATGCCAATATTCATCCAGAGTTTGTAAAAAGAGAATTGCCGAAAACATTCACAACCAGAGCTGGGTTACTTTCATTTTTGTCCATACACCGACAACTTAGTCGGTTGACTGCCCCGTTAATTTTTTTATAAAATAATTTAATCGACAAACTGTCAGTATTGGGAATTGAAACAGCAAACTCCCAGTTCTAGAGCATTGAAGCAGCTAGGATTTAGAGAATGCAAATAGCAGACTGCCGGACAAGAAAAAGTGCTGTAGCACCACTAGTAACACCACGTTCAACCCACTTTTATAGCAGATAGTTCAAGACCAAGATATATTTCAACAGATCGTTCTGGAAGGGTCCTCCAAAAGGACCCCCCTCTGTCTTAAAATCGATCAAACTTGTGGCGGTACAAAACCCAAGCCTGGCTCTTGTTTCGAATCTAATCTACGGATCCTCCATAGCGTAGATCTGTTGGAATTTTCATTTTCCTTATAATGCCTATGGTTGAAATGATTTCCCTAGCAGCAGAAATGCAATTTTCTTGTGTCCTGATATTCTTAAAAGATGATTTCATTGTTTTTGAGTTCAACATGAAAGAAAATTTTTCTGTCTCAATTCTAATAAAATAACTCAAGATTGATTATAACGAATAAAGCCCATTGTTTGGCAAAAAAGTAAAACAAGAGATGGCTTGTGCTTTTGTTGTTGTTCTTTTTTACACATACGAGATATAATTCACCAACTATGCTAGAAAATTCATGTATTACAAATCCATTAAAAGTTTATATTCCCGTAATCGATACGTATTCTATAAATCCAATTGGATTATTTATTTATTTATTTATTTGATCCCATATGGACTTTATATATAAAGGTGTGATCTTGGACAAATAAATAAAAGTAGAATCACAGAATTCTTCTTTCTAGCAAATAAGAAAAACCGGATTATTGTTGTGAAAAAAAAAAAAACGATAATATGGTGTATATTGAAATATAATTTATCATATTTCAACAATATCTTACATATTTTATTTAATATGGTGTCTATTTGTACGCTAACGTGAAAATAATTGCAGAATGTTTTTATACCTTCCAATTGAATTTAATATAAAAATACTTCGGATAAAAGTTGTTCATTATAGCTGTACTGACAATTTTTATTTTTAACATTTTTCCGAAATCCTAATAAATAATGAAGAAATCTGATATATAGGAATTACTGAGTAGCATGTATTTAACATATAAAATAAGAAAAGAGCTGCCAAACTTACTACATCGATAATGAATTTGTCGAATTTTTAGATAATTTATTACGTGATATTAACATGCTCCTCCATTTTCGACGATCGTAAGCCAGGTGAATAAGTTGGTTGGGCTTCTGTTAAGAAAATAAGGGCCGGTTAATTGACTAAACTGTCGGCGTATGGACAAGAACGAAGTAACCGGCTATGCTTGAGAAGGTTTTCTGCAGTTTCCTTCACGAACTCCAGATGAATATCGGCATAGTTCCTATCATAGTCGGCTGCAGCCGTATATTCCACCAATTCCTAGTCTATACACAAAAATTCCTTCCACTCCACGCACAGCCTCACATCCTTAGGCATAATAATGGACTTTATGGTCGAAGTGTAGCCCGCCCAGGCCAGCCGCTACAATCTGTCTATCTATCTATCTGCTATAACAATTGATTTTGTTTACAATCTGTGTACATCATTATCTGTCTTCGTGATCAAAACAATCCATAGTTTGTGAACGTTAGCGTGCAAACTAACTTGACGAGTATACATGTAAGAGCATAAAAATACAACTCCATATATGTAAATTCAAAGATACAAACAAACAAACACGAAATTGATTTCATTGAGAAATTTGATTTATTAAACAGCACAAACTAACATACAAATAAAATAATTTCAAAATAATATAAATTATTAATAATAAGATGCAAATAAATATAAATGTTTTATTTTGTATAAAATATATCCAATATGTCTGCTGACTGGTTGTGTGAAGAAAACAGACTTTTTATAGGAATATTTTACCTTGTTCTTTGCTATAGGCTTTTCTGAAGTCAAGATGCCAGAATTCTTTTTATATTGTGAATTTGTATCTAATATTTACATGCACTGAACCTATCAACTTCCTTCTGATAAGATAAGTGTTTAATGGAATATTTTTTTCCAAAACTTTAACTGATTAAAGAGTTGATTTTTGTCGGTGCAAGTGAAATAACTCAAGTGTCAAGTCTTTAGAACTAATTTGAATTTTTTATTTTGTTTCAGGTGAGTTATAATTTAAATTTTTACATCTGTTAATGAGAAACAGACACCAATTGGTAAGTCAAAATAGTTTATCGTTCAATAACGAAAACAGTGTTGTTAGCGATCGAAATTTCGCCCAGTAACGAAGAATTTTCTTGAATCAAAATGACTTTCCCACATTTATATGAAATAAAAAATTTCAAACACAACTTTCGACATGCTTTTCCGAGTATCGAGAAGAGTTTTTGTAGGAACAGATTTTCATGAAACAAAAAGTTTTGAGTTAAATTAAAAGAGTGAATTTCCTAAATACCCAGTATAAAAGATTTCAACCAAAAATTGTTCATTTTTAATAGAGGCATATTTTTTGCCGATTATTTTTTGTTCTATCTCTTACGGTTTCAATGATGAACAGTTTTGTCCATTTTGCCCAAACATGGTCCGATTTTGCTCATTCCGACTTTTCTCGAACTTAATCTTACTTTTTAGCTCTGGAAAACGAAATTTCAGTACACTGTCTCTTTTGATTTTTGAGTTATCGTGTGTACAGTCAGTTTATGAACAACAATACCAACAGATTTTTTTTGCGATCAATATTTTCAACCGTTACAAAGTCGGGACAAACTTTACATATCCTGCTGTATAATACATACCGGGTATATAACCTTCTCGATAAGATTATTTTATCTGAAATAAATTTGAGTGTATTTTGATTAATGCCTTTCCCCTTAGAATTTGTGTTCTACAGTGGTTAGAAACAGTTAATTATCATGTTCTATAACGATACTAAATAATGTTTGTGGACTATCCGGGAATTTCTATGAAATGATCAAGAAAAATACAGGCATTACTTAGTCTAGGTGCGCTAGACAACACCTTGTTTAATAATTCTAAACGCATCCATCCATGCATACATATACATATACAATGTTAAATAAAAAACCCACTATCACACAAATGACATATCTTTTGAAAAGAATCTAAACTAGTAAGTAAGTTATAGTCTATGGTGTACCTGTTGTAGTAGTATAGATAGTAAGTATACTTACTCTATTAATGGAATCAATGACCGATATTTTAATACCCACACTATAGCTTTGTAGTATATATAAATAAACAATATAAATTACAATTGAAACCAATTACATTACTATTTATAAAACATTATAATTAATAAATGATATATCTACTTTAAAAAATCATAAATCATACAACAAAATAATCTGATTTTGAATAAACGTGTCAAACCTGAAATTCCACTCACTTTGTAGAGTGAAGAGTGAAGAGCCTGTGTGTATGTGTGTTTGTGTACGTAAGGTTTTTGCATTTTATATGCATAGGCATCTTCTTCTGATGCGGCATGTTAGAGCTACTAGCTAGTGGTGGGATTAAAAGTGGGGACAGTGGGAGCATTGCAGTTACTCACTCCAGCATTTATTGTCTACGAATATAGCCACTGACTTCTAAATAACTCGACAGATTATCCTATGTTACGCCATTAACCCCAATTGAAGGGCTCCTCAACTAACGAAGGAACTATGTTATACTTCAGCGCGCCTGTGCTATAAGAATGTGTAGTAGTGTAGTGCAGTGCAGTTGCCAATATGCATCTGAAGGGAATGTTTCGAGTTCGTGAAGGGAAACTGCAGAAAACCTTCACAAGCATAGCCGGTTACTTCGCTCTTGTCCATACGCCGACATTTTATACAATTAATAACCGCGCCATTAATTTTAATTGACTAACTGTCACCGTCGGGATTCTAACGCGAAACCTCCCAGTTCCATGCAAGCATACTTGGGCAGATCTTACTACAAATATATGAGGTTTCGAATGGCAGGTTTCCACTGTTTCATTTGTTATGTTAAATTTCTGATGATTCATAATTTATGGAAAAGAAATCGCTCTAATGTATTCATACATTTAATGATCTTACATTCAAATGAATACATTTTACTTAATTAATTAGTTTTAATGCCATATAAGGTGTGTATGTATATATATATACATTCTATAATTTCAAAAATATGTGGAATAAACTGGCTCTTCGACTTTCCACTTGAAAACTGATATAAAGGATCGTCAACAAAAGACTTCAGATTAGCCAGTTTAATCGAAGCAAATTTTTTACAATTTTGTTTATATTTTTGTTGTCGCGTCTGCTGATACTAAGAATAAAGTTTTGTTTAATTTAGATAAAGAGAATTTTTCAAAAATTGATAAGTTTAATTGTCGCGATTAACCGCTTAACTTCGATGTGTATACAGTGGTTGTTTTATTCTCGGAATTATTAATAATTATTTTTGCGTAACATAATTTCATATATTTTGTGTAAGAAATAGGGTGCTCTCGATTCTTTTAAGAGCTACATCTCGTTTTGACCCTGCATACCTTTTAATCCCACGCCAATCAAATTGATATGAAACTTACAGTCATTGCGTACCACCAGTCCGTTTGGTCCAGTTGTTATAGGCGCTGTGCATGGAATTGGGAAGTTGCTCGTTCGATTCCCAACACTGGCTGTTTCCTTTCACAAACTCCAGATGATCCAATTTATGTGCAAGACCAATATATTTCCACAATGTCAATTTGTAAGGCTACTTTAAGGTATACATCTGGTATCTACTAAAGAGTACTTTTGCTAATCGAATCTTATCTAAAAATAAATATTTTTTATTTAAATCAACAACGCGATATTAGTTTATTTTCAAAATAATAATCATAAATAAAAAGTTCTTATCAAACTTCAAAAAAAAAACCCATTAAATAAAAATTTGATTATTGAAATTTTTATATCTTAATTATGATGGCTATTAAAATTGGAATGATTTCATCATTGATGTTGATTCTAAAAATGAACTGTGATTTCGAAAATATATTGCTGGGTTGTGCAAATAAATTCATAGGGATGCTTTTACTAGACAGGTTCTTATGGAAAAATAATATTGTCGTAAAGTATCTATTAAAATACCCTACACCTCAATGTTCGTATTAAGATTGAGAAGCGATCTACATTTAGTGTTCACATCTATGAAATATTAATTACATTTTTGTGTGTGTAAATTTTTATCTAAAATTATAACATAAATCATTCGATTTTGAGAGTGTAAAAACAACGATTTTTTTCACACTCGAGCCGAGATCAATCGCACGTTTCTCTTTTATCTCTTTTGTAAATTAATTTAAAATAATACAAAATAAAATGTATTGTTTTAGTTTCGATTGTGTGTTGTGTTGAGTTGGAGAGAAATTAAATATATAGCGACATATTCAAACCAAAATATTTAGCTAATATTGACCGGAGTCACTGACGGAGCAGGGTCGCTCTTTGACTCTTATGGCCCAAATAGACGCAGAACATGGTTGCAGCAACATTGAACAGCAATTAGCTTGTTGCTCTGTGTGTAGAGTGGTTGCAGCAACAAAAAACAAACTTTTTGTTGCTGCAACCACTCTACACACAGAGCAACAAGCTAGTTGCTGTTCAATGTTGCTGCAACCATGTTCTGCGTCTATTTGGGCCTTTATGCATAAGCATGGTGGTACTATTTCCATTCAGTCGATATTTGCCAACAATACATTAAACATGCATAACACTTGTTGTAACACGTTGTACAGTTAATAAATAATAACATATAATATTACAGCAACTAAAAATTTTTATTATTTTTTATATTGGAATTAACTTTTAACTTCCATTGTATTCCACACTTTTTGCGAATAATTTACACATTTTTTTCTTTGCTGGAAAGATGGAAAGTTTTTGCAAATAAAAAAATTCATTGAAAATTTTCGAAATGTCATCACCGTGAATATCGGAGCCGGCGCCGACACTAGCCGTTTCACTTGATGTCAATCCGGCACTGATTTGGTCGGCGTATGCGAAAACACCTTCATATATAGACTAAAGTTCCACAAAAGTGTAGGTATAGTTTAGGTTATAGTTGGCAAATTGAAATTGAAATTTATATATTTGATGACTAGTGAAATATTGAAAAGCAAAAAGATTGCGTCTCGAATGTCGACGATAGAAATAATCATTATTAGTGTAATTTTACAATTAAAAAATTTTCATACAAGGGTTCGTGAAGAGGGCATCGTCCAGGAAAAAATATCTTCTTTTTTTTAATTTTTAATATGGTTAGACTTATTAAAGGTCATTAAAATAATAATTGGTTAGACTTAGTTTTAGAAAAATGACATTCATCTCGCTTCAAGACACTAGACATGCTACTGATCGAAATCTTGATCGATTTTGATGTTTTTTTTTTAAATTGATTCGTTATCTCTCATAAAGGAATCTAATTGAAGGAATTTAATGATATCGAATAGATTAATGTTACTAAACAATTGTTCTACAAACGCGGTCTTCTTGTTTGTTAATTCTTAGTTTCTAAAAGGTGTACAATACAAATTTCAGAATCAATTTTTAAGACAAATATTTCTAAAGCTCTGTTTTGGTAAAAAAATAATGAAAAACCATTAAGCAGACACATTTGAAATGATGAATGAGATATAAAAATAAAACCGAACTATAAATGTGATATTAGTTTAACACATATATATGATAGTTAGAAAAACTTTGCAGAAAGCGCGGCGGAAAAACTTTTTCAATTAAAATATTTTGAAGAATAGAAATGTGAATTATTCGTTTTCTTCACTCCACTCATCTTCAGAAAACTTTTCTTCTCTATAAAACTTGAAAATAATATTTTAAACAAATATTAAACAAGGATAGCAAACACGCACACATTTAAAACATGATAGATATATTATTACGAAACATTAGACAAGGATGTGAATACACGTATCTAATACATGATGTTATTATATTATGATAGGAAAATCAACGAAAATGAACAATACTTTTATTAGTATATATATATATATATATATGGGGATGATGATGATGATGGAAAAGTTTATTAGCTGTAGAAGGATTTTCCATTGCGATTTGTGTAAAATTTTATAATAATAGTTTGTGTGAGAGTGTGTTTGTTAAAAACTATATATTTTAATTGTTCGAATTGTACGAAGTTCACAACTTTTGTTTGTATAAACAATCACTTTTCTATGTAGGTTGTATTATTAACTTTTAATTTTCTAATGTTTGTTATTATTAGTAGTTTTTTTTTCTCGTCTTCTTTTTTTTATTATGTTGGTATTACTTCTTTTGGTGAGATTTTCCAATCAAACTTTTTTAATTTTAGTTACTACAATTTTCTACAATATTCTTCTTAAACGGTCTTTAGATATTCTTCTTTGGAAAACTTCTTTAGCGGCATTTATTCAGCGCTATCATACAGTTCGCCACGTGATATCAGAGAGACTCACGTGTTATAACACTCATCGGGTCTCTGTGGTAGTTCTCTTGTTTCAGGAAATAAAAGTGATTTCGTAGAGAGATGAGACAAAGAAATCAACTACCTAGTTATTCATTCGCCTTAGACAGAGCGGTCTAAGACGTCATGTCTGCGCAGTATGCCTACTTGGAAACTGGAGGGGTTATGTGTTCGAATCCCGACATCGGCAGTTTGTCAATTATTGAGAAAAAAAAGGGGCGGTTAATTGACCAAACTGTCGGCGTATGGGCAAGAACGAAGTAACCGGCTATGCTTGAGAAGGTTTTCTGCAGTTTCCTTCACGAACTCCAGATGAATATCGGCATAGTTCCTATCATAGTCGGCTGCAGAAATACAAAAATTCCTTCCACTCCACTCACATCCTTAGGCATCACAATGGACCCTATGATCGAAGTGTAGCCCGTCCAGGGCAACCTCTACAATCTATCTATCTATTCATCCTTAGTGTATCGACTAACGCATTGGGTCAGATATCCAGAGGTCCAGGGTTCGATTTCTGACAGATGAGTAGATATAAATATTAATAGTCTTGTACTTTTACAAATTTTAATTTTACATCAGATATATTATTTTCTGTTTATTCCATTTTAAAAACATAATTTTAATTTTTGGACTGTGAGATTGACTAAGACATCCATTTCAGAGTTATCCAAAATCAAATTTTAAAATTGTTTTTTTTTTTTTTTTTAAATAGTAAACTAGCGTCTATTTATATCCATTGTTGGTATGGTTGCCTTTCGGTTATATTATACCAACGGAAGTGACTACGCTGGATGTTCGTCTATTAATTTGATTATGCAAGTGATATGAGTATATAAATAAAAAGAAGACAAAAAACTATATAGATAATTTTTTTAATATAATAAAAATAATAATAATTTTTTTTATGATTAAAACCATTTAAGATGACACCGAACGAACTATGCATATAAAAAAATTTAATATTAACTACAACAACATGAAAAAAAAACCGAACAAAAATTTTATTAGGCTATTTTGCAACATAAAAACCAGCAGATGTCTATCAATATGTTTTCTTATGCTCTTATGTGGTTGGTTGGCCGATGCTGGTACTAAAAAACATACCGTACCTACCGTATACTATCGCGTTCAAAACTTTGGTATTTTGTGCATTGTTAAAATTTTCTACACTGGAAATCAAATTGTGTTTAACTTGCTGTTTTAGAACGAAACACATAAGTGTTGTTTTAACGTTAGCGTTTAGAAGTAAAATGGTTTAAACCTTTTACCAATTATTCTAAACATAAGTGTTTTAAAGAAAAGTATAAATCACTTAATCGCACCTTACTCGATGTGAATCAATCGCAAAAAATAATTTTGTAATTTTTGAGTTGAAATATTTTGTATGAAAAAAATAAATAAAATTTGAAAATTAATTCAATTTATTTGTTAAAATGAAGAAAAAAAATATTTAGCGTTATCTTTGTTGTTCTTATTAAAAACAGATAAAGATAGCAGTAATTTTCCAGTAGATTAGATTTGATTCGAAACAGGAGCAAGTCTTATAAAGTCTGTTGTTTTTACTGGAAAATATTGTCCTTACCTTTGTAGGTAAAAAAAAAACAAAAATAACGATAAACTAAACTTGAATACGGAAAAATTTCCCATATTTTAAAAACGAACTAATGATATGACGTCACTATATTGTTTAAATTCTTTTTACGACCGGATAAAATTTTAATTATTAATTAATAGATTAAATTTTTATAATTGAAATAAATTAATAACCGTATCTTTAGAATTAATAATTTCAAACAATTAAAATTAAAAGTTGTGATAAAATCAAATCTCAAAAGTGCGTTAACCGATTGTGGCACAAATTGACAAACCAATGTACTCTACTTTTGATCGTGATAGTACTATTGCATATACACACATACATAGAAAATTATCGAGATGTTCTATGGTTCGAACAGAGACATTTTATTAAAGAACCAAGCGTATAAAATTTATTGATCGATTTTTATTATTAATAACTAGTCAGTCAGAGTTTAGTCGCAAACTACCCACAAGTATAATATAGAGTTAGTTGACTTCACAGAGAGAAGAGCTCTTCATTCACCAGAGTTGTTTGGTGGATTAAAGTTTGGTTTACAAGCGAACGTGTTGTCTGACGTCAGACAATCATAGTCCGGCTGCTAAGGACAAATATCAGGAACAGAAGAGTATTTATTGTATGACAGATACTTAATAATTTTAGATATTTTGATATTGCAATCTTGGAAGTTCTAAGAACCTGGACTTTAATGAAGCAATGATAATGGGGGTAATTTGGTGTACTGCGATCTATTATATCTGTTGTGCTCTCCGATCTGATGCCGAACGAGAAGTGACCTTGCCTTAGAGCATCTCGCCCAGCCCTATTTCCTTCAGGAAGTTGCGTGATCTGGATTGGGTCAAAGGATTGTAGCTTCTTTGCAGGTATCTGTCGGTCTATTAGGATGTGTTTTTGAGTTTCCTCCATTTCTACGCAACTCTCTAAAGTCAACTTTCTAAAGTATCCCCTGAGTCTACAATGCCCCGAAAGAAAGCTCGTCAGTAGCCGCAGGTTTTGTATCTTTTGCGGTTACAGTTTCCAAGAAGATTCTTTGTCTGCCTGAGCCCTAGAAGGTTCCTCCAGAGTGTGGCTTTCTTCCTTTCTGACCTCTCGATAGAACTGATCCTGCCAGTTTTCAAAATGTGTTTTATTATCCTCTATTCTCACATTTCCTTCCTGCAGGGTGGAACCTGAACTTATTCATAGTTAGAATATTCTGTAGCTCAAGGAGAATTTTGTCAAGTGTGGGAGCACAATTGTGATACAGATTTTGTTGCCTCCTTGTTAAATTGTCTGGATTTAATCTACAATATTAACTCTTTCGTGGTGAATTGGCATAATTTTTCTGATGCGTTTTAGGGTTTATATTACCATCTGAATTTCCAGCCGCAGCTTCTTGAGATGTTTCCTGAGCCTGTAAAGCCTGTAAAACCTCTTTACCAATCTTAGTCTACTTCTTCTCGCAGTGATGCAAGTTGGAAGCTTTTAATTATATTTTTCTGATCTGAATCATGAGAGTAACGCCCGAAACTTTGGTTCTTTGACGATAGAAATCTCTGTTTCTTGCCAAGCGGTCTGATATTCCACATTCCAGGTGTAGAGTAATATATCCTATGTTAATCTGTGAAAAAACCAGGTGAAATGAATGTATATTAGACTTTAGGAGTTTAGTGTTCGTCGTCCAAGTTACACAGCATGCCACCAGGTGATAAAATAAATTGCTTCTGACGAAAGTATGATATTGTTGGGTAGTACTTACTATACATACATAGTATAGTCTCTGTTGTAGTAGTCATTACTGTCATTAGTTATTAATTTTATGTTCAGTAATAAAACGATAAAGATAAAAAGTTGAGTATGAGAAATAAGGGATGCAAGAAGAGCCAAACATGGCGACCTATGAAGACACGAAGAGTATACAGGGTGGTCTATCAAAACAGTGATAATGATTCACATAAAACGATATTTGTATAGTAGTTCTAATTTTCAGAACATATTTTGGATGGTGTTAAGAAGATTTTATTATTATCATTAACGCAAACGTCTGAACGTCATTATGTTTGATTGAATTAGTCTGTTGTGTAACATTATTCGTTCGTTGGCTGTTGTGTATGTTTTTTCATCTATATGTGTTAGTTGTCTATGTTGATTAATTTACTGCTAATTTATCTGATATACACAGGGTGTTCTCTGAAATTCATTCAAAGAACTATACTACGGTGTAGAGCTTCAAACAAACAAATAAAAAAGTTTAATACAGTTTTTCGATGTGACGCTTATTTTTTAAGATATGATCAATTAAACATTGATAAATTCACCCAATCACACAGAGCGCATAGTTTAAGGAGGCGTGGTCTCAGCAGTAGAGCATGGCGCTTTACCTTTTATAGGCTCGCAGACGGTAAGAAACCTCGTCTCCTTACACTCTGCGCTCTGTGATTGGTTGAATTTATCAATTTTAATTGATTATATCTTAAAAAATAAACGTCACATCGAAAAACTTTATTAAACATTTTTGTTTGTTTTTTACACCCCGTGGTATAAAGCGTTGATAAATCTACGATTTTAATTTGTATACCCGGTATAAAATATATACCAGGGTATATTAAAATTAGTCCCGACTTTTTAACGCTTATAAATATTGATCGCAGTAAAAAATGCTGTTATAGGTGTTCGTTCATAAAATGATCTAATTAGTCTATTTCCGCAAAGTTTACCGCCCAACTGTAAACACGATAACTCGAAAACTAAAAGAGAGAGCGAGCTGAAACTTCGTATGTGTGTTCTAGACCCAAAACGTCAAGGTCGTGAATGGGCAAAATGGGTAAAACAGTTTGTCTTGGTATAACCGTAAGAGATAGAAGAAAAATTTAAAGACAAAAAATGTTCCTTTTTGAAAAATTAACAACTTTTGTTCAGTATATACCGGGTATATACTTAAGGGTTTTAATACATAAGGAAAGAGTTTATATATATATCAATGATCGAAACATTTCACACTTTCGAGTTATATTTGGCCGTGTGGTTTGATGTGTATCAGTTTTGCTGAACCCGCCTGTATTGATATGCTAAAGAAGTAGAGAAGAAAAGGGTCTATGTTGTTGTCTTGTATTATACTTACTTATTGATAATCAATAATCATTTTCCTTTATGTCATCGATATATTCAGAGAGAAAAATGGAAAATAACTTTTATATTATAAATAAACTTAAAAAAATTTTCTCTCTTTTTGTAATGAAATAAACGTTAACGACATTCTTTGCATACTTTTTATCGTTAAAATTTTATCTAACTACTCTCTACCTTTTGGGAGGTATATATATATATATATATATATATATATATATATAAATGGAAATGTGTATATATATATATATATATATATATATATATATATATATATATATATATATATATATAAATGGAAATGTCATATCTTGTTAAAAGATTTTTCAAATAATGAATATCCTGTTATTTGTTTACAGGATGACATCCTGTTTTTTTGTGTGCAGACGTTCCGTTATAACATTTTCGAGATAATTCTTAGAGAGATTTCTCAATATAAAAATTAATTTAAAAAAAAAAAAAACGAGAACAATTTCTTCGTATTTATATTTTTTCGAATTTACTTTATTCATAATCATATCAAAGTAAATTCCAAATAAATACGAAAATTATCAATTACAGGTCAATTATCAGTTTTAGGGGCGTAATCAGGGCCGTCTAAGATTATGCATAGAGTTTGGGTTGGGAACCAAAGAAAGCTTAAAACCCCAAAAGTTATATGAATCAAAATATCAAAATCATGCGAATTTGGTTTTAAACCTCAAAGTGGACAAATTAGAAGTATGCTACGACTTCTGAAACACAGCCTGCCGCCTGAACATCTGCCAAATTTAGTGATCAGTCTGGAAATTCGAAAAAAATAGCAAACTCATGTTGTTCTTTTATTCCTTCCCTGCATACTTTCCAGCCATATTTGCTGGATTATCACAGCTTTTCCCGCGGCAATATGCACCAGAGGCTCTCTTAGGCTCCATAGACTTTTCCATTTTGAGATATCAAAGTCGGATCCGCATCCGCATCAATTAATTGAGTTGGCTATTTCAATTGATTTAGTTGGATGGAAAATATATGAGCGTGGATTTCGGTATTTCGGGATCATGTGGAGGTCCTGAGCTTGTGTTGTATGGTACCTCGTATCCTTTCGGTGAAGAAGGAACTGCCATTTTATTAAGATAGATGTATCTTAATATGCACTTCGAATATCTTGTATCTGCTTTAAGCGAGCGATTCACAGTTAAAGATAACGTAGCTGGATATTTCTTCATCCTCACTACACCGTCTGCACATAATGGATCCGTTGTGGAGTCTTATTGTGTGCAGATGCTTTCGTAGGTGATAATATCCGGTGATAAATCCGGTAAAGGTTTCGAAATTGTATCCTGTTCAGGTTGAGTACATTGAGGGATTATTTATTAGACATAAGTTACAGAAATAATGGTCTGTAGAAAAATGGTAGTAAAATTTATTTTCTACAACTTTACATATAATAAATTTGTCCCTTTTTTTTTTTCTTTAGAGAGTAATTCCAAAAGTTTATAATAGCACACATTTTTTTTAGCAAACTGAAACAACATTCACTAAAAACTTGTCCCTAAACCACACAGTGCCGCCGCATATTAAAGAACCACAACTATCATTACTCTTTTTCGTATAATTGATGAGAGTTAAAACTAAATATTAATGTACTAACTTCGACTCGGGAAAACCGTTAAGTCAATTGGAAATAAATTATCCACTATATATTTTAAAGCTCGCTTGTCGATTTAGTAAGGGAGAACGTCGTTAAATGAATGGGTAGAGAAAAAAAAAACAAATACAAGTAGAGGAAAAAAAAAATAGATATTATAGATATTAATGATGTATCGGGAAAAGATTGATTCGCATATAGAATATTTATTCCGTTCATGAAAGTTTTCTCCGAACCACTTAGCAACATCATGAACCTTCTTTTTCCCAATAACAAATAGTATATTTGTATATATACAGCTATACGAAAAATATTATTATCTCGTCAAATTCCGTGCTATATGGAAAACATTCTGTAGCTATACTCCAACTTGGTTGATTTTTTTAAGCCATATTTTCTAAAATTACACATCCACTGCGACTTTAAGTTTGACAAAGTAACTCACCTGAAAAGTAGCTTGTGACATGTTCTAACGCTCTAATCTCACTCTAACGCTAAGTCAGTATTTGAAACCTCCTTGTCCCTTACGAGATATCCAAAACATGAAAAAATCAATTAAATTTCATATTTTGCCCCAATTCAAAGTTATTTGTGATTTGTGTAAAGTTATTCATTATCAGTATGAATTATTTAATCGTAACTGTCTCCCTGATATGGAATTAAAGATATGTTATTAGTTGCTCTAATTTGGTGCGTGTCTCTACTGATTTAAAAAAGATTTTCTCTTTGAGGTATTAACTTAGGGATTACTTAAGTTAACTGACCAATAGGGAATATGCATGCAAATTTTTTTCCACATTTATTTTTAGAATATGAAAATACTGTTAATACTGTAATAATATTTAAAAACGAAATTAAAATCCGACAAATATCAAGGAAGATATAAGCTTTTAAAGATTATTATCTGTCTCTTTCTTGCAAAAATACTGAAAACGGAGTTTTACGTGTATTTTAAATGGTGAAAGTGTAATATGACGTCACATAACAAATCAAGAGGGCTATCACCCTCTTTGTCTAATCGGGAATTTCAATCGTTCATATCTCGCTTATTTTTAAAGTTATTTAAAAAGTAATTTTTCCATGATATTTGTCAAGTAAACATGCTTCAATTCAAGTGAAAAAAATTTTTCATGCATATTCCCTATTAATGGATTAAATGTGTGATGAACCCATCCCACTGCGTGCGTCGATTGGCGGCAAACTTTTCTGACCGTATGGTTTTGTTTGTGTCAATAGCGTTAGAGTGTTATTCGCAGCTAACCTTAACATTCTAAACAGTTGTGAAAAATGAGCGATACTTTTCTGGCCTATGATAGTACTATGGACTAGAAATGAAGCACTGATTTTTCAAAAATATATTTGCTTGTACCTTCCGTATTCATTCGATTTTTGGGAAAATGTTTCGAATTAAAGTTGTTAGTATATTTATAATGAACAACTTTTATCCAAATAATTTTTTCGAAAATCAAAGGCGTACGGCACAAAATAATTATAAAATTTTGACATTGATAGGAGTATGTCACGAAAATCACATCAGACATAATCAGAATTATCATGTAGAAAAACTACTTTGAGTTTTACCCCTACAAGAATCTTTGTAATATAAAGAAAACGAAATTTGTGCACAGAAATATTATTGCACAACAATATTTTTGGTCAACCGGTAGTTGTTAAAAAAAATACGTTATATAATAGATATTTGAATAATTCATATAGTAATATTTATTGTTTTTCATATTTAAAATACCTTTTTTGTTTAGTACGCTCGTACGCTTCGCACCGCACACCGTCTCACGTGCTGCTTCGCTAACTTTAGCCAGAGCCAGCAGCTAGCTACAACACACACATATTTATCCATATGCTATTTGTTTCAACATGTACATACAACGCCAAAAGTCGAGCTAAAATTTAAAAAATTGATTTGTGTCTTATTTATTCGGTTTTCGGTAAAATGTTTCGAATAAAAGTTGTTACTACAGTTATGATGAACAACTTTTATTCGAAGTATTTTTCCGAAAAACGAATGAATAAGACACAAATAAATTAAAAATTTTTGAAATGATACCTCAACTTTTGACGTTATTTGTACATATATATACAGCTTGTTTTTTAAGGTACATCCAATCTGGAATACTGTATAGTGTATCTATCGCTGTCTATATGTAATGTACTATGATATGGTTTACTTTGTCACACACTTAAACAATAACGTAAATTACTATTATATTATACTTATCACTCTCTAATTTCAATCATTTATATATAGTTGCATTTTACTCGTGCATGTATACATTGTCGTTATTGTCCGTCGCCCGTCGTCTGAGTGTAACACCATATCATGGCATCCTGTGCATAGACAGTGATTAATACACAACACAATGTTGCTATTGGGTCTATTTGAATTTACGTATTGTATATCTAAGTAGTACATCATATATTTCAAATTATGTAAATATTTTTATTTGGAAAATATTCACCCGAAATTCTGTTGGGAGCAGCATACTTATTTGGAGTAAAATAAAAAAAAAACAAATATTGTGTATATCATCAAATGAAATTCAATTAGTTTTTCCCATGTCGAAATTTTATTCAGTTGTATATATTTATATATTTAAAATATATATATATAACAAGGGATGTTAATTGGTTGTTCTTTGGGAAAATAATGTTTATATTATACAATCGAAAATTAAATCTGCCATATTTTTCGATAATGCATCTTGCGTCTCACTTTTTCAAGAATACACGAATGGAATAGAATTTCCTACAACACTCTATATTTTTATTAGAAACGGTCCGAATGGAAGCATATAATTCTGTAGCGGTAAAGCGCTTAAAAACAATTATGCTTTCTTTTAGAAACCATTGCTCCTCGACTATATCCTCCCCAAGTTACCACGGTAATTGTTATTGTAAATTACCTTGGTAACTGTCAACAAATATAATTTGACATTCATTCTATATTTTCGATAAAGATAATTTATATCTTTCAACGTGTCTTCTAATTTATTAAATATCTTATAATTATTAATGATTCAAATATAATCATTTATCTTACAATTTCAAAGCCAGCTGTGTCTTAGGCAAGAAGAAGACACGCTATACCACCTTGGGCCCAACCGAAATGGAAACAGCGGATTTTAAACAAGAAAAAATTGAAAAATTTGCTGAAATAGTAGGTAGATTACCCTTACAAATGTCGTTTGAGCCACTTCACCGAAGTCCATTCTCTTACGTTCAAATTAAATGCTCCACAAAATTTTCAAATGAAATTGAAATGAAATTTTTTCGATAAAATTTTATTATAATTAGTGCCCTCTTTGAGTTTTGTCACTGATCTAAATCAAAATAGTTTTTTTTTTTTTTTAAATTGAAACGGACTTATTATTTTTTTTATATTCTTAGAAATTGATTAAGATATGAAAAATCGATTTGATATAATCAATAAAACTCAATTATAATTTTTAATCATAATTTCATATTTCGCTTTAACCGAAGGTATTTATCAATTTTTTAATTCACTAAATTTTTTAATCGGTTCGATTTTAATAATTTTTTTCAATAATCAAATTCAATTTTACTACGTCTTAGACAAATCAGAAGATTACTAAATTTCTAAATCTAAATTAATAAAATAATATTGTTTTAAATCTATTACGCATATTATTTTATAATTAATTATTTTTGCTAATAAATCATTCAAGTTAATTAAAATTTTAGCTAAATATTTTGATCAATAAATACTTAATTTTATATATTAATAAATAAATAAATAAATATTTTTAAAATTCAATACATCAACAAATCGCAGCAATCCGTTGAATAATTATTAAACAAAAATAATAATAAATTTGTTCAATTACGGATATAATTATACAAAAAAAAGAAAAAACAATATTATCATATTTTAAATTTATTTCTATTTATTTATATAGTTTTTCTACGTATTTTTAATTATTTTTATAGAACTTTTATTATTTATTATTTCAAGGTTTTCTTTTCTGTTCAATTTCCGCAAATTTTATGTATGTTTTTTTTTTGTATGTCATCAGAATTTTTAGAAAATATTATTCATATTAATTAAAATGCATGTTTTTTTTTCCCCCAAAAATTTACAATTTATTCTATCTGATGTCACACAAATAGCTAAAAATTAAAAAAAAAAACTCGATTTTGATATTCTGAATTATGTTTTTTTTTTTTTTTGGGAAAGATTACGGATGCCAAATGCGGATATGATTCAAAGTCTAATTTTATCTATAAAATAGTATTTTTTTATGATGATCTTGTGGAAAAAAAAAATTTTATTGGTTTTTTTCGCTACTTTGTACTAATTCCATTTTGTTGCTTAATGGTAATGTTTGATAGCAATTTTACTAAAGCGTACATTAAGTTTAACAAAATATCCATAGTTTATATTACCAGTCGAGCGGTCTAACGTTATCTACTTATTTTCCGGGGGGTTGCAATGAAAAACCTGAAGTTTTCCGATTTTTTTCGTTGGTTTCAAGCAATTTTGCGTCGAATGCAAATAGCCGCATCTTTCTATCATGTCTAGAAGTGCCTTAGATTTTGTATAGATCAGTCAGCTTCACTTCTAGCTTTATAGTATGATGGATTTACAGTATATATGATGATTGTCTTTCAAGTAGAATGAATTGGGTGGAACAGAGCCCATATAACTTGAAAATAAATCCATTTTGTACGAAATAGCGTGCAAAAAAACCATTAATCAAAAAATTTTGTTTATATTTAATTTGAATAATCCATTTAGATCTGACTTTCGAGATTAGCATTAAAGGCAAAATAAAAGATTAACTAAAATAAAGTCTTTATTTAATAAAGAAATAAATAAAAACTAGATTTCTTTATTTATTTATCTATTTATTTATATAAAAGGAAATAAAAATTAGCTTAACTAAATCATTGAATGCTCATTATAACAACCTTGTTGGCAATTAGTATATAAAAAAATATATATATATATATTTCATACATAATTTATTAATTAATTATTTACTGAATCTGTTATTAATTAAAATTAAAATAATAAACATAAACATAAACAATTTTTTTTATATTTTATGATATTCCATCAGACAGGGTGATTTGGATAAAGACACGGGGGCTCCCCATTGTTTTATATTTTGTAATTATACCTTTTTAAGTCGATTTATTATTAAATTATTGAGATAATTATTGGCTTTGATTATTGATTTTTTCTGATGAAAATCATCTATCCATGACCGAATCATTTAGATACGCGGTTGGTATTTGATATTATATCAGATGCCGGCTATCCTTACCAATCGTTCTTATGGCTTGCCATGGCAGCACTTAAAGACACATAACACCATCCTTTACGCACAAAAAAATATAAAATAACGTTTCCCCCCGAGATATCTAAAACCAATAAATCTTTTCTGGGTAGCGTTGAAAGCAAATAAAATTAAAAACATAATTTATATTGGTTTGTAAAAAAATCTTCGAACTAGAGTTAAGCGCAAAACATTCTACCTTGATATTAATTCAACTCTTGGATTCCTATGATTCTCTCTCAAGGAAAAACAATTACCTATTCTTTGCTCATAGACCAAAATTGAATTAACATCTATTGAAAAGTGATGTCATAATCGAATTGTCTGAATACATTTTTTATACAGAAATAGTTCCAGTTTACTTCAGTGGCCAAGTAGTGTTTCCTCAAACACTCTGTACAAATCTGACCTTTACTGATTTAATTAAAACTCAACAAAAAAGAATTAACTTTATAATTCTTTACTTTTTAATAAAAACTGTTGTTTTCATCTAATGATTTCATTTCTTTTTACACAGAGAAATAGATTATTATTCTGGGTGGTCTTCTGTTAATTATTTCATAATGAAAATTGTTTTTTTTCTTCTCCTGTGTTTTTTTTTAATCTCATTTATATAAGAAACTTCCTGTTGTGTGTAATATATATTGGAAGTACCTAATAGAAAGAGTGTATATACCTCGTTCACTTAGTGTAGTGTATATACCTCGTGAGGATGTGAGTGGAGTGGAACGAATTTGTGAATAGACTAGGAATCGGTAGGATATGCGGTTGCAGCCGACTCTGATAGGAACTATGCGGATATTCATCTGGAGTTCGTGAAGGAAACTGCAGAAAACTTTCTCAAGCATAGCCGGTTACTTCGTTCTTGTTCATACGCCGACCGTTTAGTCAATTTACCGCCCCCTTTTTTTTTTTTTAATAATTGACAAACTGCCGGTGTCGGAATTCGAATCCATAACCTCCCAGTTTCCAAATATGCATACTGTGCAGACTTAACGCCTTAGACCGCTCGGCTACTTGGACTGGTTCAGAAACCATAAATGAAATACTTAAAATAAAACGGCGACATTCGACTTTGAATGATCGACTGATCGTTCATTGAATGAGGTATAGTATATAGATTATAGAACCAGTCAGTCGGTAATGAAGCACGCGACTATTCATCATTAAATTTTTAATAATATATATAAAGAATTGACGCCAGATTTTTCATTTTCAAATGTGTAAAATAAAATAAAAAACTTGTAGAAGTAGTTAAATTTATTTAACAAATCAAATGACTGTTACAAAAATTAATATATTAAATCAAGAGTTTAGTTTGTACGGCTTGTTTGTTTGTCGTTAGCATGGCTATCAGACTTTATCAAGCTATCACACAGGTCGAACTAATCTATGTTTGTTGATCGGTACACGGTATTCTAATATTGAGTAATTTTGTTTCTAATTTATTAACATGTATATATTACTTTCATATAATAATTATATCTATCTAAGAATGTGAGGTTTTATGGGGAAACTTTTAACAAGTTTCTTTCATTATCGTTCTAATCGAATCAGCTGTTATTCGATTATCGAAATATGGTTTTTCATACACTGATAGAAGAAATTTCTCTCCCTCAAGAATGTATATATATTCTTCAAAATATTTGCTTCAACAATAGTTAGCAAATAACTGCTAACTACGTAATACGTAAAGATCACTCAACAATTAAAAAAAAAATCTCTTCAAGATGCGAGGCGTCGCACTTTAAGTAACAATGTTGTTGGAATCACAGTCAATCAATCTTGTTAGATATGTAGTAGAGGAGTGACTGACACGTAACCTTGGCACATGCGTGGTTTTTATTTTTGTGTAAGATTTTGCATAGTTAGTGTTCTAGGGTTAAGAATGTTCCACCATACCACCACTTTTCGACAGATTTTGCTCATTTTTTGTTTAGAACGCGAAATAATATCAAAGTTATTATTCTCTCTCACTCTCTCTCTCTAAAAGCATGTGAAACTTCATGCCCGTCCAAGTATTATCTGTTGTATTAGAAAAAATACTCGATAGAATTTAAACAAAAAACTAGGAGAGTAAAGCTAAATATTTATTATATAAATAAAACAAAAATCATGTGTTACCGTATTGTTTTCGAAATCTAAAAGTTTAAAATTATTCCTTTTCTTCAACATAACATTATTTTGTATATGTGAACAATGTTTTTTGTTTATGTGTTGTATATGTGTGTTTATATATTGGTGCTATAATAAAATCAAACCGATTTGTTGTACTGATTGCATAACACAGTGCTGGAACGTCCGTCCTTAAGTATATATTTTCGATTTATATATAACTTAGTTGGGCTCTAATTTTGCAATGATAATAGTGTATATTTAAATGTCTAGATGGTTGAAATCCAAGGAAAAATTAACTGAGATTAAAAGTACAATTGGTGAATGGGATTCAGCATACATACGTACAAGACGAGAGGAAGTAGTATTAGCTAGACTAAGAACCGGACATACATGTTTAACACACAAATTTATCTTTGAACGCCAGAACCGACCTCTTTGCGAGAAGTGTCAAGTTAATTTAACTGTCAAGCATAGTCTTATGGAGTGCCAACTAGTAAAAGGTTACTTATTCAACCAGGGAATAGATAATTGTGATATTAAAAATCTTATTGGTGATAGTGTGAATAACGTAAAAATCATATTACAAATTCTAAAAAAAATTAATTTATTTAATAAGTTATGAATCTATGACAGTAACCTGACTCATATTGTACTTAATCAGTTATTATTGAAGTTTACATAATTTTATATTATATTAAAAATCCATAAACACTATAAAAATCCAAATTATGTAAAAATTTAGAAATCAGTCAAGAATGAAATTGTTAATTCTAAAACGCAAATAGCCTCAGTAGCTGACGCGTAAACAAAACAAAAAAAAAACAAAAAAATGTCTACCAAGTGCCAACCAAGAGCATATGTATATTATATATAATATGAGAGTTGCATGATGATATTTATTTTACAACATATAACATTAAAAATAAATAATCGTATGTAAAATAGATGTAATGTAATATTTATTATTACATATTTATTTAAATATGCATCGTTATTATTCGTTGGCTACATTACATTATATTCTAGTTAACAACAAACTTCAAAACAAAAATATTACAAAAATAAATATTTAAAAAAAAAAAAACAAATTATCAAATTATTATTTTTTAAAAAAAATGTGAAATGCACAATTTTTATTTTTATCATTCATTTATCTATCTCTCCTCTCTGTGCTGCTTAGAGTCAATAGAGAACGAAAGAACATCGAGTCGACATTTTCTTATTTACATAAAATATTAGAAGTAAAAAGATTATATTTTCTTAAGTAATAAAATATCCACATATTTGGTGTGCAACTCTTCACATGACTTCTATGCGTATGCATTGCCAAACCGTAATTTATGTATCAATTTAGCTATACCGTGTGTGTTGGAAAGCTTTTCCAATAGAGAATCAATGTTATATATTATTTATTACTGGCTGGCCGTGTGGTTACTGTGTAAAGTCAGTCAGTACACATGTAATGAGAGTGGGTTAAATATGTTCATTGAATTCTTAACTTTAGTATGTGCATTACAAAATCACCCCACTCTTAAATGACAAATAAACAACCATACGCATACAGTATACCTATACACTATCCTTCTGTTTTTGTTTATAAATATATTAAGGTTTGTTGTATCAGCGTCTTTGGAAAAACATTAACTAAGGGTCGAAAGTTTGTATGAAAGTTGGTATTCAAGCTTTTGAAGAACTTCGATAGTAAGTACCTAGTACCTAAAAAATACATTTTGACTGATTTAAGGATGCAAAAGAGAACATGGCCAGAGCAGGTTGCCCAAAAACTCTAACATTTGAGAAAAGTCTATGGTTCCTGAGATGTTGCCCATGGAAAATCGCGTCGGGAACACGATCTAGCCTATGTATAAATTTTTAAAAGAATCATTTGTTCGGAGAGATCTTTGTTTTGTTAAAGATCCTGCATACAGCCTGGTGTCCAGATCTATATTCAGATCATATATTTAATATTTCGTTATCACCACATTTTTCAATGAAGGGGGTCCATGATATTGCCATTTAAGTTTAAATTTGAATAATATAGCCCGAATTCAATATAATTACACATTATTTTATCCTGTATATAAAAAAGGGAAATATGTTATCTGTATGTTTATCTGATAAGCGAAGACCCTAGGTTAATTTTTCTTATGCCTTCAGAAAACTACCAGAAGTTCAAAATTCCAAGCGGTTCCAAGGTTATAGCCATTTTCTGACGGCAATAACGTTTTCTGACGGCTAGATTATTTGTCAATAGATTTAAAATATAAAACAATTGACGTTTTAAAACGTCAAAATTTAGAAAAAAAATAATTAAAAATCCCTTAAACTCGGCCTATCGCGCTACCGTGCTCTAGATCAGAGGTGGGCAGGAGTTGACTCCGCCAAGCTCTGAGTGAGAGGTAGGGAAGAGAGATAGAGTTAATACAGGGTAACCTACCAATTATGAATATTTTATTTTTTTAATTAAAACATTTTCTGAAAAAAGTATAATAATACCAAATCTTTTTTATGGTCACTATTATACAAAGTAAATAATACATACAATCATTCAATACATACTCTGGAATTTTGGGCTGGTAATTTGGGTCATAAAATGTACCTTTTTAGTACATATCATATTTGTGTATGAATAAAATAAAAATATATAAAAAATATATATAAATCTTTTGAACCTTTAAGTTTACCGCTGGACCATTGTAATAAAAGAGGGAAATTTTTGCAAAGGATAGTTTAAATAGAAATATAATTTGTCTAAATATTTTACTATTCATATCCGAGAACTAATAAAGAATTATTTACCTGATTTAATTATTTTTTCTTCGTATGGAGTATGCTCAGTATAGTGTCATGGGAATTTGATGAATTAAGTTAAATTTTACATAAAGTGGGAATTTGAGTTCTTCGAGTTAGTCTACTTTGAATTGAAAAAGTGAAAAGTACTATTTGTAGTAGTGGAAATTATTTTTCGCATAATTTGTTTTTATTTCATCTCCCTACCTATTACTATCGTTCTCCTGATGGAAGACGCCTACCGTCTTCCCGTGGTTTCCATCAATTATTATGTTATTATTTATTAGTTATTATTTTATTATTATTATTATTGTTATTATTATTATTATTATGTTTTTTGGTGTATATGTCCATACTGTAAAAGACATTATTTAAACAATAAATATTTTATAAAACTATTTCTAAATTGATTGAATAAATTATTGGGCAATAATCGGTAGGACAACCTGTATTGAAACATCGTTCCGTCTTGCTTCAAAACATACCTTCTTTACTTTCTCTCACCCAGCTTATGGAGAGCCCGTAAGGCTCAGACGAGCTGTCTGCGCCCGCCTCTGCTCTAGATGTACCATAAATTTCCTATAATAATTTTTTGAAGTCTGCGCAATGCCCCAGCCAGCGTCTTCCGCTAGTCCTGTATAAAATGCTATATCATGTATATAGAGGTACAAATACAATCTTGAATGTAAGACTTATTAATATTAAAATAATTACATGAATATTATGAATTATTTAAATTATGATTTTTTAATAAGGTTTTTTTAAAACCATATATACAAACAAACTCTTTCTAACGACTTTCTCTAAATACGATGGCGCCAAAATATTATCTTTTTTTATGACTGTCAAAATATATTTAAAAAAAAAAAAAAAAACAGTTAAATTAAATCAATAGTAAATATTTAATTGTTTTTACGTCAAAATTATTTATACATTATATTTTGTTTTTGAATAAATATATTGATTAGATTTTTATGTAAATATTTATATTAATATATTATTACTCATATTGTATGAATTTTTTATTATTATTTTTTAAATATTTAAATATAGTTTTTAGTTTTTGAATTTATTTTTATGATCTTTTTTTTTAGAATGTATTTATTATGGAATATTATAATTTGCAATCACTCTTTCACCTGTATATTTGAACGTCAACAATATTTCAAGTTTTAATTACACGCTAAAACTGTTTTTGACTATAGTTTCGCAATCGCGGTTGTTATTTCTTTTGAAAATATATATAGGAGCAACAATGTTCGAAACTCTAAATCAAAATATTATTGGGAAAATCTCAAATATTTAATTTATTGATAATAAGGTAAACATCTTAAACGATTAACTTTTCTAGTTTATTTTGTCATTTAATATACAGAGATTTAGTAGACAATTCAGTAGTCACGTGTTAGATTGGTATGCAAATAGCCGAGACTTCATTTCTGGTTGATGTTGGTGGCTTTATACATTTTTAAAATTAAATTTTGTATAAATATTTATATTATATTTTAATTTTTACATTTTTCTCTAAATATTTAGATATAGTTTAGATAGTTTTTTTCAATAGATTTTTTATGACCATTTTTATAGCGTATTTTGAAGAAAAAAAATTACATAATTTGCACAAGAAATAGTTTTACATGTGGTAATTTACGTAAATGGCAATATATTAGAATATGCTGAATAAAATTTTCTGATTATTTACTATTGGGTGGTCGTTTTGTGTCTGCTCGTGGTTTATCCCAGAGACGAACGTTCGGACATTGGCACTAAAAGGCTGTTCATAAACCACGCAACAGTGTTTACGGGGGTGGTAGCAGGAGTATGCTATTTTGTTATGTGATGTTACATTAGGAGGGGGGTAGTAGCAACTCCGTGTTATGTAACACAGATTATTATATCTAGGGTAATAATGAAACAAACTACAAAGCTGACGTTAGATACAAAGCCTGACGAAATGTGATTGATTGTGAAATATTTACTTGAAATGGCTTTAATTAATTTTATTTCTGTATAAAAGTTTTAACAAATTTAATTAATAGAAAAGTTGCTCTTATTATATATTTTGTTTCAGCTATTTTAAAACATTTATTGGTTTAAAGATTTACGTAACACAAAGTTGGGGGTGGAGAGTAATAAATGTCTACATAGTGATTGCCCACAACGTGAAGAATCACTGTGTTATATCGAAACAATACCTCACACGATCCAAGTAACTGCTTATCCTGAAATGAGAAATCGACTTATTGTCACAGAGCGAATTTTGTCTATATTTAACGACAGAAACGAAAGAAATATTTCATGACTCGAATAAATTTTTCTCAATTAAAAGGTAAAATCCTTGTTGGCATGTTTACATTCACCAATAAACAATATTGCATATTTATAAAATACATGGAAACTATATGAAAGTTGGGATTCGAAGTTCCACACAGAGTTAGGCTTTCATCCTTTTCCAAAACCTGTTGTAGAAACTCAAAATTCATATTATACGATTATCTGTTAATTGTTTTAATTGTGGCTTAGTCATTACTTTGCCTTCGGTTGGGGTTACAAAACTTGAAGTGATATTAAATTTCATCCAATATATTTCTATTTACAGAAACCTATAAAATTTATTTCAATAATAATCAATGTTACCACAAAAATGGGGTTAAAATGTTAAAAGCCGCACACACAAACACAAAAATACATTGAATATTCATTAATATAAAACTATTTATAAAGCTTACAACATACAACAGACAGACTGTCTGGCCATCCACCCGTCTGTCTATCTATCTGTCTGTCTGTCTGTTCTACCTTTCGATCTAGTAAGTAGTGGTAGTACCCTTGTAAGAAGGTTTTAGTGTATCATGTGACGACATTTTAAATTGATTGAATTTATTAATTCATAACAAATGTTTCGGTTTGATAGGTTCTTGTGTATACTAAAAGGTTTTTGGTTTTCTAGTTGTAAAGTTTTCTATATACACACACCGTTTTATTGATGAAGAAGAAGAGCTTTGGGGAAAAGTACTAGAACACAATGAATGGATGGACACACAGACATTAAATGAGTTGTAATCTTTTTAAAAATTTACTACCTGTTTCAGTCCGAATCGAAATATTATACCATCGAGTCCATTTTTTAAAAGCTATTAAATAATGCAAATTCTCTATATTTATATTACTCGTAAAGGTTTTTTTTTTTTTATTGAAAATTATTTTTATTTTTTGAGTGACATGTATGTACAAGATGTCGCAGAAAAAAGTGTATTTGTTTTAAGCGGAGATCCTGATATGTTCATTAACAGTTTGGCAAAGTGGTTGTTTATTTATACATTTTTAAAAGGAAATAAAACTAGAATTTTATACTGTATATGTATACTGTTTAATTAACTGCTACACACTCATATATGTATAAAAACATGACCATTTTATCTACCAAGTACAGAATGTGTTCGTATACATTTTGCTACTTATGGTGAAATTCGGGCAAAATTATTAATTTTATGAAAAAAACTTTGAAATATTTCATGTATTTGAAACTTTTTTCAATCTCTTATATAGTTTTAGAAAAATAAGTTTTGTAATCGATTTTTACTAATTTACAAACTCGTCATTTGAGTTCAAGAAAGTGATCGTTTCCATTCGTTTTGGGTTTTTATGCGATCGGACAGACGGACATTCTAAAATATGATCATTTTATGAACGCCAGTACAAAACATTTTGTTCTAGAAATTAAAATTTATCACTTGAAAACTATTTTTATCTAGAAAATACTTAAAGCAGATTTGAAAATTTTATCTGAATTAATCAGTTTTTGGGAAAATATTTTGAATAAAAGTTGTTAATGTATTTGAACAAAAAATCTTAATCCAAAAAATTTTAAACGTATTGAAAAAGTTTTGAACAGAAACAAAATTTGTCCTATATCACTAAAATGGCCAATCTAGAACAATTATTTTAAGGCCAAAAAATGAGAAATTCAGCAGTATTCTATTAAATCCTCATAAAAACGTCGATGTTTCTACCGGTTCAATTTGTATGAATGGGAGTGTACTTCATTATAGTTATGCAAAAGATTTCAATTTAGAATTTAGAATAAAATTTCGAAGCTTGTTAACATTGTGAATATTTTATATGTTGTCTACAAGATATATTACATATTGGATTGTCGGCGTCGTTGGTTGGTTGATTCGTCCGTCCTATCATCGTCGAATTCTCTTAATTTACATACAACAAAAAGAAATGTATAGCATATTATTTTTAATAAATTTTTCCCATTTTTCGCTTACGGAGAGTATGGAATCTATAAATATATACACGAGTTGTACACTTGACCACAAAAGTTGATGTGATTTTCTTAAATTTTGTTGATTGATTTGAGTCTGCCTTATCGTTTCGTTTGCGATTTCGTTCTGCCATTTCGTTTCCAATAAAAGTTATTATTATATTCCTGAATGAAAAACTTTTATTCAAAGAATGGTCTCGAAAACCAAATCAAGAAGACACAATAATTCCTTGCAGTGAATTTAAGAAATAAAAATCGTTTTCAAGTGATCGAATTTTTGACAATCGTATTTAGGGAAGATAATATATATTTGGTTTGAGAAAATAAGTGTCTTGACCTATAGTTTGGACTTGAGAAAATTATATAAACTAAAGATAAACTAACTCTTGAGTCAAGAATCTCGAAATTCTTTAACTGAAATGTTGATTTCTTTCGATCAAGATACTAAAATTTCGGACCAAAATAAACATTTGTTTAATCCAAAGAAATAAAACTTTTTAAAGAAGTACTAATATACTAAATATATTTCAGTTCAATATATATACTTCAGTTAAAGAAGCTGCATAAACTTTCTCCTCTTTGAGTGTTTTATTTATTTTATAATAAGAAAAATGCTTTTTTTTTACAAGAATTTCAATTTTCTTGACTAAAGAATCACAAGAGTGCCGAAAAAAAGACTCTCTGAGGCCAAACTCTCTTCCCTTCACATTGTAGGGAACAAACGTTTTCTCCCATGGGATAACACTAATTTTCATATTTTGTGGGTTGAATGCTTTTTTGCATAACACCATCCATTTCACTGTATACTAATCCAATGTAAACATATGTATTAAAAGTTGCCTATATAGCAGAAGAGAATAGTACAGGTAGCAAGCAGCAGGATGTAAACAAACGTATAAAAATAATTGAAAAAGTAAATAATAACATATTTGACTTAGACTGTTACCTGTGTGTGCATATTATAAAGTTCCGTTGTTATAATGTAATTCCATGTATTCCATAGCATAGCATAGCACATAGCATCTCTCATATAGTAGAATGTGCATCCTTTAAACAAATCGATATTAAATGTTTCGCTACTGTTTATATATATATATATTGTATATGTGTTATGTAATAGTAAACGCGACGGACGGCGCCGAGACGCCGGCGTCACACCCCGCTTTTCCTCTATATAATTGTATACATATTATATAGTTGGAGAAGAACAACCCGTCGTCCATACAAAACAATGTAAGTGTGCTATATAATGTTTGTTATGGGTCAGGGCAGGATTTTTATGTCTCTGTTTTTGTCTTTAGCCGAAATGCATATAAAGGTGCGTCCATTCTTAAGCGTAACAAACCCCGTGCGGTGTGCTCGCCTTTGGTTCTTTCGAATTGTTGATTTCAACGAACCTCCGTCGATCCATATGAAACCTACGAACATATATTCATATTGCAGTGACGTTGAATCAATCACAAAAATCCGTTATGTAAGCCTGAAAAAAATCTAAGGATTGAGAAATTTTCATGTTGAACTAAAATACTACATTTCAATTAATATTTAAAAAAAACAATAATCACATGCCCGTTAAAAACGACAAACCTTACATGTTCCCGATAAAATATGAACTGCAAACATTCAAAGTGTTCGTTGAAAAAACCGACTTCAGATGGACCCTTGTGCGCCGTCCAAATATGACCAATTTGATACGCACGAGTGGCCCGCCTACCGCGCAGCGCGCAATTGTGGACTCATCATTATGCTTAGACTTGGACTGAACGTAAGAAATGTCTAGACTGATCAATACTTACCCAGCACTAAGCCGCCTAAGTCTAACCTAAACCGTTATAGGATTTTTGGATCGTTCGTTAGTGAATTTCACATGTTAATGGACTAAACCGGAGAATGTTTGTCAATTTATATTTTGCAAACATGTACGTAAAATATGATCATGAAATTGGGAAATGTGGGTCCACTAAAAAATAAAATATGAAAATCTTTTAGGCTATTCATAAGAAAAAATTGGTTGAATCTCAATATTTCCTCTGATGTTTGTCAAACTCGATAAAAACCTTTAAATTAATAGAGTTTGAATTTTACTAATTTTAATTTTGTTTCAGGTGAGTTTCAACTTTTACTTTACCTTCATCTTCTACAAAAAAGCATCAATCGGTAAAGTATAACTACAATATAAGTCTACGCCAATCATCTTCGATAGTACAACATAACATTATGACAGCCAACCTAACAATGCTTGAATAGAAGCTCGTAAAAAGTCAAAAACAAAAGTAATAGAATACTGAAAAGTATACACCTGGAACAGTTGAGTAATATAGCACTGGCCTCATCTTGATGGCTGCCCATGAGTATTTAAATCTTTTGGTGGGGAGTGCTCGCCGGGCACTGCAAACGACAGAGACACCTATCCCTCGTAAGGTTGAAGTAGAACGTGACTTTCAGACTGTAATAGGGCAAACGACACGTTACATTCTGGTAGAATGATAATATGATTATAATTCTGGTAGAATGTTCTTACAATGCGAGAATTTGGTATATAATCTATGGCTCGGCAGAGTGTTGTCTTCTCTTTTGTAAAGAAAACGGGTAGGTTCAACGATGACCACAGGACTATAGAAAACGTACCAGGTGTGATAGTGGGAAAAAAAGGTTGAGGGGGCTGGTTATTTGCAAAAAAGGTCTTCACTCCCACCACTAACACGACTACAATAATTGATATATTTCTTTAAAAATATATAAATCCCAACCCTAGTTCTCGTACGTATTTCGTTTTGCTAACTTGATATTCAATTCATCACATGACCATATAATGATCATCATTCACAGACTGAAGCACAGACAGACGGATAGACCATTGTTATCACTAGTTAGTAGGTAGATAGGTAGGTTGGTTAAGTTTATATTATATACATATATAAATGTGTGTGATAACGAATACATATTATATATGTATATACGATGATAGTTATATAAATATATAGTCAGGCGTATGTTATTTTAAAATAAACCTTTTTAATTGAGAGGTCTAATTCACTCTCTATCACAAACACAATATTGAATCAACAACCCTTTCATCATCATTTGATATATTATATGAAAGGATGGGGTGCTGGGTCTACCTACCTACAGTCAGACCAGAGGTGGGCACAGACAGCTCGTCTGAGCCTTACGGGCTCTCCATAAGCTGGGTGAGAGTAAGTAAAGAAGGTATGTTTTGAAGCAAGACGGAACGATGTTTCAATACAGGTTGTCCTACCGATTATTGCCCAATAATTATATAGTATAGTCTATAGTATAGTCAATATTTTATTTTTTTTGAAAAACAAATTATGCGAAAAATAATTTCCACTACTACAAAAAGTACTTTTCACTTTTTCAATTCAAAGTAGACTAACTCGAAGAACTCAAATTCCCACTTTATGTAAAATTTAACTTAATTCATCAAATTCCCATGACACTATACTGAGACTACTCCATACGAAGAAAAAATAATTAAATCAGGTAAATAATTCTTTATTAGTTCTCGGATATGAATAGTAAAATATTTAGACAAATTATTTGGAATTTCCAAAACTATATTTCTATTTAAATTATCCTTTGCAAAAATTTCCCTCTTTTATTACAATGGTCCAGCGGTAAACTTAAAGGTTCAAAAGATTTATATATATTTTTTATATATTTTTATTTTATTCATACACAAATATGATATATACTAAAAAGGTACATTTTACGACCCAAATTACCAGCCCAAAATTAGTTACCCTGTATTAACTCTATCTCTCTTCCCTACCTCTCACTCAGAGCTTGGCGGAGTCAACTCCTGCCCACCTCTGAGTCAGACCGTGTCAGTTGAGGAGTACAGTTCATCAGTAGTCTGATTGATGTTGTACGTACGAGTTGTATGTTGTACTATATTGAATTACTTTTGTATTATTTGCATTGTAATTAAATATAATCACATTGTGTTTGAATTATATTTCTAGTTTGAATCTAATAATACGACGGTGTACACTCCCGTTCAAATCTCCCCCCATCAATATAGGGAAAAAAAAAGTATTCGAATTCATTTGTTATCAAAAAGTCAATATTGTTCTAATTCTATTAATAACAATGTTTCACCTAAATATATTCCAGTGATTCTCAATCAGTGGGATACCTGCTACCTACCTACCTTCAAAATTTTTAATAGAATTTCTATTATAGAATAAGGTCATTTATTTTGTATTTACAGGTTTACTTACACGTTTGTTATTTTCATATTGAACAAAATAAATTTTAAACAATTCATGTGTAAATTTCAATGTTTTCAACTTGGGGGTGGGTTGGTAGAGTTAGGATAGAATTGGGTTGTTAGTACGTACCACCCGTCGCCATTTTATTTTTGCATTATTTTAATAAATAACATAGATTATAAAATGTAGGCTAATATTTCTATCAAGTGTTATGTATGTATGTATGTATGTTTATTATAAATATTATTAGCCTACATTTATTTAATAAATAGTACAGTGTGTCCCACAGTATGGAAATGGGGATATAAATATATATTATTGGGAAATTATTGTACATGATCTATTAATACTTGTTATGGTAATGCTTAAGATTATACTTTCACGATACTTATTAGAAGATTAAGGCGTACAAAGTGTATTTTGATTATCTCCGAATCGGTTTTGGAAAATTTGGGAGAAATAGGTTTCAAATGTTAATTTCTACCCCTTAGTAATTAGAAAGAAAAACTAAATTTATTAATCTTGATATTCATACTAAGCAGACTTAATTACTGGGAATATATAGCGCAACAAAAACTTGGGTAAATATTGTTTCGGAATGCATCCAAGAGACTCCTCGATGCACTCAACCCGAACAGGATACAACTTCGAAAGGTTACCGGATTCACCATCGGACATTATCACCTACGAAAGAATCTGCACACAATAGGATACAATATGACGGATCGATTATGTATAAACTGTGGAGCGACGTGAAAGAAGCATCCAGCCATATCATCATTAATTGCAAATTCTCGGGTTCAGAAGATTGAAGATATTCGGTGCATCTCACACTGAATATATGAACCTTTAGGAAAACGTGAGAAGCAAACTCCTGGTCAATGTCAACATATGGGATAAGCGAATCTCGTATGAAATCCTTGTGTTGAGGCCTTTTCATCATATCATTTTTTTGTGAAAGGATTCGGTTTTAGATCGAAATGCCAACGATATCTCATTTGTCAAAATCATTGCAGAAGTTTGTGATTCATAGTAAAACTTCTAGATAAGCCGTAGTCAAAATCAGGATTACTGAAATTATGTTAAAAAAGCAGTTTTATTGTCATCATCAGATACGTACCGTGAGTGTACTACCTTAAAACTGAAATCAAAACTGGTTGGTAATTAGAAATTAAATTAAATCAAAATTGTGTAATTGTTGTTGAGAACTACTTCGTTAGTAAAACATGATTTTTAGGTAATTTATGACTTTTCGATATCAATACTTTTCCTATTCGCGTTGTTGTGAGATTGATTATATAAATAAAATGTGTGACCAGTATTTTGAGGCTATTGTGTACAGAGTGATTTGTTAGGTCTATGACAAAACTTTAGGTAATTGGTAAATTCTTAATTCCGAATAAAATATACAAGATTAAGCAGTATATGGCATTATTTTGCTTGGTTTTTAAAATACACCCAATCTGGAATACTGTATAGTGTATCTATCGCTGTCTATATGCAGTGTACTATGATATGGTTTACTTTGTCACACACTTAAACAATCATTATTGTATTAAAACATACATAACTATTATATTATACTGATCACTGTCTAACTACAATCATTTATTTGTAGTTGCATCTTACTCGTGCATGTATGCATCGTCGTTATTGTCGTCATCCGTTGTGTTGAGTGTAACACCATATCATGGCATACTGTGCACATAGACAATGATAGATGCACTACACAATGTTTATATTGGGTCTAGTTTAGTACGTACGTAGTGTATACAAAGATTCGTTACATGATTTTATTATCATTCTATTTTTTATACTTTTCGATACTGTCAAGCAGCAACGTTTAATATTTTTTAAATATTTGCATAGATTTTGTACATTCAGTACATAAATATATTTAATTATATATGAATATAATATATATATATATATATATATATATATATATATATATATATATATATATATATATATATATATATATATGTATATAAATTGTTTATAATTTTAATTATAAAACATATTATCATTTATTTTATAAATATGTGGTTTAAATTTTCTTCTACTTACATTTTATATCTAAAATACAGCTGTTTCTAAACTGTAGAGGTAATTCTAAGAAACGTTGAAACGTTATACGTACATAGAAAATAATATAGTCATTATATATTATAAAATATATTATACTTGTATTATACATACATATATAAATGTACATACATATAATATTATATATCTTACACAACTGTAATATTTACCTATTTAAATATTTTCCAAGATAAAGAAAGATTATGGTATGTATAAAATTTATGTGCAAGGTTATTTGGCAGGATATTTAGAGCACTTAACCTTATAAATATCGCTACGTTGTACTTCAAAATAACCTTTATGGTGGTAAAATTGTTAAATCTAACAAATTTGGAACAGAAAGATATTAGTTATGAGGGCAACCTGCAGTTGCCCTCATTTCCCAAGCCTAGCTTTGTAAGTTCTCCCCGTAAGTTTCAGTTTTCTTTGATAAAAAAGAAAGACTTTCTTTCATCAGCAAAAAGTTAAAATTTAATTGTAAGTTTGAATAGTGAGTGAATGCGAACATCATGTAGTCAGAATTAATACTGAATATGACCTATATAGACAGAGATATTAAAGAGATCAGTGAATAACTCACGTCGCATCCCAAAATGATTGGAAATTTGTTTATAATTCGGGATGCAAAAACTACATGAATAAAAGAACATTGTAATCGTTTCGCCGGAATAATACCGGCCGCATAGTTCAATTAATACAATTTTGTTCTGTGTAGCAACAAAATTAGACAATACTTTGAATAAAATCAAATTTTTTATCTATCTTTAGATATTTTATATAAAATATAAAAATGGCTGTATAAACTCAACTTTATCAAACAAATTCGTATTTATTTATAAAATATATTTATGGTGTTTGTTAATTTTTTTAATTACCTTTGTACTACCGTTCGTATCGTTCGTTCGTTCGTTTGTTTGTTTGTTTGTTTATTTATTTGTTTGTTAATTGATACAATTTATCATTTTTAATAACAAAGAGGGCGGCGGCAGCGGGTGTTTTATATTTTTAAAGCACATAATATTAATTATAGTTGATAGGAATTGAGTCATACACATAGATAGCTCTAATAGAGGGATTGGCTGGGGTTGGGGTGGATGAGAAGAGAGGCAATGCTTTTTAAAGCTGTAATTATTATACACAATGAATATTAATATAAATAATGATAACTAACAATAAAATAATTGTACAGGAATACTTGAAAACATTATTTTATATTTTTTAATTAACATGTTTATGGTAATTAACAATTTGTTTAACAAGGTATTCTCTCTATGTTTTTGTTTGTAATAACGTTTGTATAGGTGTTGAGGTTTATGAAAACACCATATTTTCTTTTGTTCTTAATTTGGAAATATTCAAAATTTCATGGATTTTATTTTTATACAAGCACTGTCCGTCGCAGCTTCCCCCACGAAAATTGTATTTTTACAGACCTTATATTACTTAGTATTTAAGTAAATATACTGTATGTTTATGCAAAATTTGAAGTAGATTGGACCAATGAATCACCCCTTAGGCGTAGAATTTCGGAACCCCCGGATACCTACGCTACCTATTCTTATTGGATACCTACGTCATACAAGGAACACACCCTCCAAGTTTCAAGCCTCTACGACAAAGCATTTTATATGTATAGATAACTTGTGTATATTGAAATATACGAAAATCCATGGAATTGTATTCTTTTTGCAGTTTTTATAGCCAATGCAGAGATCTCCAATCGAATGTTCGCGGACAACATGACACCCGTGGATCATTTTAAGTGTGTACGCAGAAATCCGATCTCGTATAGTCTGTTCCCTCTCTTTCTAAGCGCCCGGATGGTCGGTTTTGCGCATTAACAAACTTTTATGTTGATCTCTACAAAATACTAAAAGCAAATTGCGTATCAAATTAAATTTCATGTCAAAAAGTATCTATTCATTTCATGTAAGAGAAACCCATATTTCTGCATCATTTATTTTTCCCTCAATATATCAGAATATATACATTTTAAATAATGTTCGGAGAAAGATACTACAGAGACGACCTTTTATCCTGTTAAAATACCCGAGAGACAACGAAAATTTTCTTTTATTAAATCTTTTATTAAACAAAACAGACATGAAAATTTAAATAAATTTCATTTACTTACCATAAATAAAATTACCCAAAAAAAAAATACAGTATACCGTTTTGTTTTGTAAAAATTTCCTATTTTTTCCTCGTATTCTTCTACAACTACGACTTGTGTGTGTGCGTGGAAAACAGTCAAAATTATGATGGAATAAAAGAAAATTATTTATACACGGGAGAAGACGACAAAAAAAAACACACAAAAAAAAGATAAATCACTGCTACTTAAATTTGTTCAAGACTTTGAACGTACGTAATGTGAATATTTCATCTCAAAAAATAGAGTAACAAATGTGTACGTCATAATATAGAGTGTACAGTAACATTCATGAAAAATAAGACAAGGAATTATTGTATGGGTTACTTTTATTACGAGGTATTATCTTTAAACTGTATTTTGGGATTTTTATTATACCCGGTATATAATTTATACCAGGGTATATTATGTTTAGTCCCGACTTTGTAACGATTGATAATATTGATCGCAAAATTTTGGTATCATAAAATAATCTAATTAGTCCATATCTGAATGTGTGTGTCCGTCAACATGATAACTCAAAAACGAAAAGAAATGGCAAGCTGAAATTTGGTATATGTGTTCTAGAGCTATAAAGTAAGGTGCAAAATCGGACCATGTTTCGGCAAAATGGGTAAAACTGTATATCTTTGAAATCGTAAGAGATAGAACAAAAATTGAAGGACATAAAATGTTCCTTTTTGACCCGCCGGGTGGCACCGTTAGGGGGCGCCAAAATTTCACAATAAATTATAATAATATCTTGTAAATATTTGAACTATTTCATATTTTTATAGTGCAATAAAAGACTTTGCTCTTAAAAAAAGTAGACGAATAAAGTTTTAGTTAAAGACAGAAGTTTTGTTTTTAATTCTAAGAAGTATATTTTTTTCAATAAAAATATAAATATTAACAGTATCGTTCTAGTTTCGATTTGCGTTTTATATTCAATTCGCTAATAACTTAATCTTGTTGGTCGTCCAGATATAATCATAAGTGTTCTATATCTGTTATATCAATGTAAGTGGCATATGTGTAAGAATTTTTGTAATAAATGTGATAACTATATTGTAAATTTTATATATATATATATATATATATATATATATATATATATATATATATATATATATATAGATATGACTTTTTTATTTGCAACTTGTACAACACACAATAATGATGACTGTTCTTGCCGAAAAGTTCCTTAAAATTACTGTATATTATAGTCTTTTAAATTGAAATACCTAAATATGAGGGCGGCAAAACTTTCTTCCGCCCCCGGCGGCTGACACCACTGTTCTAGATGTGCTACGCCACTGTTCTTGATGGACCTTTTCGGGGATATACACTGTTTTATAGGACAAATTTTGTTTCTGTGTTAAATTTTTTCAATATTTTTGGGAGTATTACTATTTACTTACTATTTTTGGATCATATTTTTATTTTTGGATATTTTCAATTAGATATCATTCACCATTTTTCCATTATGAAGAAGAACATAACTCTACGTTCTCGAAATCTCATACAGGTACACTCCCATTCATAAAAATTGGACTTGACTTATGAGCCAAGGAACTTTATGTATCAGTTTTTTATGAACACAACTATACAATCTAGTCTATATATATAAATTTGTGAATCGATTCTCGTCGACTATATTACTCTGTAATATAGATGTTGATTTCAAATTCAAGTCACATATTTAGTATATAACTCTACTAACTTGTGACGATGATGATGGTAGTGGAACAACCACCGAGACTAAAGCACACACAAGCTACTACCACACCACATAGCTGGATATAACCTCACAATAAAATCGCTATAAAATTGATCGTATCAAATGATACAGATAGAATTAAATAAAGATTGTGTTCAATTTATATGAAATAAACTATACAATTATTACCATTGATGTAGTACGTACAAGTATGTATGTATCATGTGTGTGTGTGAGTGTATTTAATAAAATATTTATAGGTTTCATTATATCATTTCCAAACAATACTTCTAGTGTAATCAACCGATTTTTACAGGGTGTTCATTATTTCAATCACTTAGCCTTGTTTATTATCTTCAGTAGTTAAGGATGTTCCAGCATACCACAACTTTTCGACAGATTTTGCTCATTTTTTGTTAACAGGCTAAAAATAACGTTTTCTTATAAATCCCGAAGTTTCAGAATATTTGATCGTTTAGAACGCGAGATAATTAATATCAAAGTTATGATTCTCTCTCACTCTTTCTCATTAAAAGCATGTGAAACTTCATGCCCACCCAACTATTATCTGTTGTATTAGAAAAAATACTCGACAAACTTTAAAAAAACAACTAGGAGAGTACTTATATAAATTTGAATAAAATTCGTGTGTTACCGTTTTGTTTTCGAAATGTAAAAGTTTAATATTATTCTTTTTCTTCAACATAACATTATTTTGTATATGTGTGTTTATGTATCGGTGCTATAATAAAATAAAACCGGTTTGTTGTACTGATTGCATAACACAGTGCTGGAACGTCCTTAAGGAAATTTTTAAGCACCAAAAAATTTCCAGACATTTTTTTTGAAACATACTATTTTTGAAATTTTTTTCACGATATCATTCATCGTTTTTCCGGTAGGCGGTAGGTCGGTAGGCGATGGCTTTACGTTAAGTATTCAAGTTGACTGGCAAAGAAGTTTTCAACCACTAAAAAGTGTCCAGAAAGTTTAAAACCGATCTGGAGTTTGTGAAAGGAAACTGCAGAAAACCTTCACAACACCCCGCCCCATTAATTATTTTTAAATAAATATAATTGACAAACGGTAGCCTAGATGATTCGGATATCGTTTTTGAGCGTCATCGGTTTTTTTTTTTAGGAGAGGTATTTCTTAGGAATATTTTCCTAGGAATATATTGCCACGTTCCCTTAAAACATTAATCCTCCTTTCGGGAACAACAACAGACTTTAATGTTAATATAACCTACTTAAAACATTATGTATATAACTATGACAGACTCAGGGCTGTATTAAGTGTATTATTTAAGATGAAATTAATGTGATAACGTGCTTTTGTTAAATAAACTCTTCACTCGTCAGTACGTCAGTCATTTAGTCAGTCAGTCAGTAAAGTAAGTAAGTTTGTTTGTTTGTTAGTTGATGAAGTTTTTCTAGAACTGTTCGTTCGTTCGTTCGTCGACGTTGTTCTTGTAACCAACCGACAGCAGGTGGTTGCTTGGTTTCACTTGCTCCTTCGGTGGTGTCGATGTAAAGAAGTTTTCTATACCTTGAGAGTAAGTTAAGATTATGTTTGTGTGTATAGGTGTGTAATGGATCTTTATATGTGAGTGTGCTATGACGTAAAGACGATGGTAGGTACTGGTAAGTACGCACTGTGTAATAAGATCTGACCTCTGTATTCATGGACTGCGGTTCTTTATAGCGTTAAATAAAAAAGGGATCTCTAATTGAAGCATATATATAGATATATTATAGAGGCTACGACCTTGGACAGGCTACACTTCGACCATAAGGCCCATTGTGATGCCTAAGGATGTGAGGATGTGAATGGAGTGGAAGGAATTTTTGTATATAGACTAGGAGTTGGTAGGATATGCGGCTGCAGCCGATTATGATAGGAACTATGCCGATATTCAACTGGAGTTCGTGAAGGAAACTGCAGAAATCTTTCTCAAGCATAGCCGGTTACTTCGTTCTTGTCTAATACAATATTTCACTCGGTTCAGCAACCCAAGTGAGAGCTGCTCTTATCAACGAGTCGTTACACAAGTCTTATAATGGCTCCATACATATATGGAGGTCTCTCTCTCTCAGTGTGTATAATAAGAAATGAACATAATTTATTACTGCTTATAAACACATTCAAGAGCAATGCGTTCACTGAATTTTAATTAATAAAAACATGAAAAATGATACAACGATAAAAACATAATTTATTCCATGTGTGTTTTTTTAAGATTATGTGTGTTTGTTTGTTTGTTTATATTCGTATTACAACTTGTAAAAGGTGTGAAAAATTTTTTTACGCTTCAAGGCAAAGAGCGGTATGTTCTGTTTTTTTTTAATCCTTAATTGTAGCAGAATGATAATTATAATGCTTCGTATAGTGTGTGTACGATTTCATTGTTTTTCTTTTTTGTACCCGACTACAATTACAAGACTCGTAAAGGTGTGAAATTTTTGTTACGCTTGAAGGTAACGATACTCTATGGGTGGGATCATTTATAACGCTTTGCTACAGTTACACTTTTTAAAGGTTCTCGAATGTATCAAGTCATTGGAGATATGTCCAAAATCAGAGAAATATCACGTGATTTAACGCACAAAGAAAAACCTCACTACTTCGTGGTGCAATATTGAGGCAGGATACCAATGAAATACCCTTAATAATAATAATTAGAAAGAGGGGTATCGCAAATGAGTCCCTAGCACCTAGACCAAGGATTCCTCTGTGCCCTCTTTGAGAACACCCTGTCACTCGAAGGCTAGATATCTCTGAGTAAGAGGTGCTATTTTTAGTAGATGAAGCTATAGGACTCCAGACGCCAGACGCCACACAGAAGGCCCACAACTGTTCCGCCGGGATTGCTCCCAGGATTGATGGATCCAAGGTTTCGGACCCAAACATTCTATACCTGACATCCTGCAGGTGTATGCAGGCCCAACAAGTGGGAACATCATAGATCCCCAAGTTATGAAGGTGGTAGTTCAATCGAAAGTGTCCTGTCAAGGGCCCTACCACCCTTCTCAACTGCATTCTATTGAGTTTCAACCGAGCACAGTCGAATGGCCTAGCTGTGCTTATGCACAACTTGGCCTGTCGCATGCCCTGCGCAAAGTCCCAGTAATCGAGATGAGCTTGTTGTAGCCACTCCTTGATTCGGTAAACTACGGAGCATATTGCTTTGGGAATGGTAGGATCAGGTGAAAGGTGCGTTTGATATGATCCCTCTCGTGCCAACTAGACTCAAACACTTACTAGACTCAAACTTTGAGATGGATAATCAACGACAACAGCAATGATGATATTCAAGTTAAACTAACATTTCAAACACGAATGCTGATTATTGCCGACTGTCTGTCATATAGCCGATCGTTACAATGAAAACGTGACGTTCAAATCTGAAATTTTATTTAACTCCCCGTGTAAAATCATGTTTTCACATCAACAATAATTGTTAAATGAAACACTCTTATCTGTAGCTTAACCTTTAAAGTAATAGGTGTCAAAAACTCCCTTAAATATATCAAAATTCCCTTCTCACGATACAATTTCACACAAATTTACATATAAAAGCTCTTGTTGTTGGTATCTATCAACAAATTAACATTTCATTTTGAATATTTTACAAACTGTCTGTATATTATTATCAAGACAAGGGTTCGATGTGATCCGATTACAATATGTGCGGATGGACATATCCGATAAAGGGAAAAGGGTGTATAAAGGTACACCGTCGACTTCGAGTTATTCCATTATACGTTATATAACTATAAAAAGATTTTCTAGGATTTTACCAATACAATAACCACCAAGGTAGAAATGAAAAAAAGAAAAAGGTAAGACGATTTAAATTTATACCTTCTACACAATATGATGTGTGCGAGTATAATCAAAATAAATTTTATCCACTCTGTCAATTTAAATAAATTTTCTCGAATTAAATTTGTATTCTTTCTCAATTTAGTTTCGATTTACCTTAATGTATATACAAGTATACTAAAAATATTCTTATACCCTAAATTCTTCAATCCAGGCAAACAAAATCTTAAAAAATATTAAACTTTTGATTCAGATTCGATAAAATATCAAATAAAAAAATGACCAAATAACGATAACGATATCTATTCGTAATTGAAAAAAAATTGGTATTAACATTGCCGAATTAGAGATAAATTATGTGATTTTATGTTAGGGAGTATTTTATGTTACCTTTTCTGACCACCCAATATTCAATACTTATGCCGATAGGAAATCAGATCACGAATGTCCAGAAATTTCTATGAAATAGTTGAAAAAATACGCGATACACCTATCTAACGTGTATTGGGGACCTCTGATGATCCCATTTGTAGGGCCTGTTTGGATATGCACCTGCAGAAGCCTGTAGGGTGTCAAATATAGTATTCATTATATAGCAGGAATGTCAAAGTTACGGCCCGCGATCGCAATGTGTGACAGACAGAAGAATCATGACTTCACTCGATTCCTCTACGGAAGTTTTAAAATGCGCACACTACAACATTTATAAGTAATTTCAAGGGCAGCGCGTGCCTAGACAAGCGAGAGAGGTAGACAGTAACGCCATCTCTTAGCAACAAGCGGAAATACCACGAAGGCTAGAATCTTCCACGCGCTTCGAGTCTAGACTAGAACCTTTAGTTTGGATAACTACCCGCAATTAAAAAGCATGCAGCACGCATTCTGTGCATGTTTGGTAGCACCTATTTATGTGAGCAGATGTTTTCCGTCATGAAAATAAATAAGAACAAACATCGCACAAGACTTACGAAAGAACATCTCCAATCAATTCTTAAAATAATTACAACGAATATGATACCTGACATCAATGAGCTTGTCAAAAACAAGAGAAGTCAGGTATCTGGATCCTCGAGCTCAAAATAATTACCCTCTTTTATAACTTTGATATGATTTTTAACAACCATATATTATATACTATATAATTAAGTAAATAAAATGTTATAATTATTCAGTACATTTTTTTAAATTTGAATCTGGCCCGCCTACACATTCTAAATTTAATATATGGCCCCCTGCAAAATTGAGTTTGACACCCCTGTTATATAGTATTGGATCCATTAATCCTGGGAGCAATCTCGGCGGAGAAGTTGTGGGCCTTCTGTGTGGCGTCCTAAAATAGCACCTCTTACCCGGAAACGTCTCGCCTGCGGGTGACAGATTGTTTTCAAGGAGGGCACAAAGGAGCCCTTGGTTTAAGTGCTAGGAACCCGTTTGCGGTACCTCTCTCTCCAATTATTATTACATCTAACGTGTAATAACATTTTTGGTAAGACGGTATCGCCAATATTCGGTATTATTCGCAACACGTATCACTTTTCGGTTTGAAATTAATAGCATTTGTGTAATTATAACATTACATACAATTGATATCAGCATGTATGTCTGTATGTATGTATGTATGGATGGATGGATGTGTGTATTAGTTGTGTCTGAGTGTCTATCGGTTTGCCGATCAATGTGGGAGAGAGACTCTATCACGTATGAATAATATTAGTTATTGATTTGTATTTCAGTCGAGTCAAAATAAAAAAATTACTTAATCGGAGAGAATCAATGAGTTTTGCAATGAATGTTACAAATTGATTTTATATTTATTTAATACTTTAGTTTTATGACCTGCGTTACGACTTAAGTTCTAACATCTGAGATTAAAAATCCATCTTAGACGAGAGAGCTATCACTTAGAAAATGTTGTAGTAACGCAAAGAATGTCAAGATTAAGACTCTTTTTCCTCTTTCGACTCAGATGCAAGCCCAATCGTCAAGAAGTTTGCATTGTCTAGACACTCTGAACTTAAGCTGTCCATAAATTGTATTCATTGTTTTCGAAGAAACTGCTCCGGTGAATAAATGGCTATACATTATTTTAGATCAGGATCTTACTTTTCTCGAACTTTCCTAAACGACTAAGGGAAGAGGTTACAAATTTTGTAAGCCCTTAAAACAATTGTATTTTAGGGCTTGAACTCGCGAAACCAATAGTGTGTGGGAATGCATCCAAGAGGCTGTCCCTCGATGCACGCTAGCTGAACAGAATGCAACTTCAAAAGGTAACCGGATTCATCATCGGACATAATCATCTACGAAAGCATCTGCTCACAATAGGACTCCACAATGGATCCATTGTGAACAGACTGTGCGGCGAGGGAAAAGAAACAACCAGCCACAACATCTTTAACTGCGAATCTCTCGTTTACAGCAGATACATAAGATTTGGTGCATCTCACCTCGAATATATGAATCTTCAGATAAGCAAACTCTTGATTATTGCGAAGATTTGGGAGAAGCGAATCTCGTCAGACTGATGTAGAAGGGGTAGTACAATGATCGAACTACGTGCAATACTTTTTATTCCCCAAGACATATCTATTTATCTATACAAATATGTAACGCCCTAAAAAGTAAAACAATTATTCAATAGTTAATTATTAGGACTTGAGGCGTTTTCTGTTGAAATTAAATCATTATAATTTTCACCTAGAATTTTCAAACACAAAGCACCTCAAGCTGTTTTACGATTAACTGATATATTTTAGATTGTTTTGAAAGTATGTTTTTTGTTCGCCAAGAAATTAACTTACTCAATAGTTAATATAATTATCAACATTGCAGTTAGTTTATATTCGACATTTGTTTTGAATCACCTTGTAGGTTAAAAACAAACACCTTGTAAAAATTAATGTCTACAGATCATATCATCATCATATCATAAAAAGAAAAACATTTTGCTAGGGTAACAATATGGTGTGTATGTGTGTGTGTGTGTACCTACCCAATAATTTCCGTTCGAAAACGTGAAGTGTTGTATTGATAAAAACATAAAAATGAATAAATAGCAGGCAGGCAGGCAGGATCTACTACCCATGTTTAAAACAAACCAAACAAACTAGAGTGAGATTTTACAAAATCGATTTAATAGTTTGTGTTCGTGATATCTTGTAATTTAATATAGGGATGAATGGATGCCATTATAATGTTTTACCATTACCAACCCATAACAAGCAGAATTACAATGTTTTTTAATGGGTAATGAGATGGGGATGAATGTAAATGAAACATGGTGTATACAAGATGGACGGGATATAGCTATCTAAACTTCATTTGGTCATAGTACTGCTACTGCACCTTAGCTCTACGGTCCATGCACAATCTTGGCATCACGTAAAGGCCTCTTGCAGGCCTTTCTGTCCTTGGCTTTGGCTTTTCAGTTCCGGGCTTCAATTCGGCGTAGATCTAGTGCAACATCGTTCATCCATTGTGGCATTGATCTTCCTACTTACCTTGAACCTCCATTTCTTAGTCTTTATGTCTAAGTCTTTGAACAGTTTTTGACGTTAGTTCTTCTTCTCCATACGCCATTGTCACCTAAAGGTTCACAAAAAAATTTCCGATGTCTTTCAAATTGGAAAACAAGGCATGCCTTCGCCCATCTCTGCTTATTGTTATAAATTCTATAGCTTGGCAAATTTTGAATACTTATTTTCCTTTCATCCTGTATTATGTTCCATAATTTTAACCCCTTTTTTGGTGAATTAATCTGAGACTCGTGCCTGCCAATCATTATATTATTATTTTATGTTTGCTACACAAGTCTATATTACACCCTCAGATTCCCCTAATTTATCAACCTCCCAAGTTTAAATATAGACCACCAAACGAGTGGTATATTTTTAACCTACAAAGAGTTTGTAAAACATTAACAGTATGCTGAGGATTTTCAGTCAAAATTATTTCATCCAGTTTCGTTTCCATTGGTAACCTGGGACATACGGTACTGCACAAAGTTGTGTAAGATATTGAAGTCCAAGATCTAGTATAAATATACTACAAGGGCAACACTATTTTCGCAAGGTTATACAGGCGATCCATTTAAAATCATATGAATATAATCTGGACCAAAATAATTTGCAATATTTTCGAGTTTTCGCGAGTTTAGTAAAAACCCAATCAATTACCGTGACGGTAATTCTTTCATTGATGATTTTGGCAAGATCCTTTACTTTCAGAGCTTCTGACTGATTTATTGCAAAATCCCAATCGTGCTTGAACTCTTCTCTATAATGGTGGTTTCCTAACCTACTTTCTTCGCTCTACAGTACTGCTCTTTTGGGGTATACAATTTCTTCCTGACCTGTTCCTAACCGAAGTCATCACCAATTTTGAATCAGATATGACCTTATGCAGACAAAAAAACATGAAAACCCCTTAAAAATTCCATCAGTTTTGTTCGATTAAAGTATTTATCCTATCCCTGTCTGAAAGTCTTCCTATAGAAAGTGATCTTCATTATCTAACCGTATATAATTTTATGTTTGGCAATTTGGCGGTGAAATAACCCTAAACAAAAAAAACCTTCAGAACGAATATTCGATTGACCTTTTACGAAAGATAAAAATTGATAAGAAATATCTCTAGACAAATAAATTTGTCTTCAATGTTGTTGATTCGAGAATATGAAGTGTCGAAAAGTTGTATATATATATATATTTTTTTTTTCTATCCAACATTTCGATGCGCTATCTTATATCGATAAAATTTAACGATATCACTTCACACATTTCTCGAAATTACATTTTTATTTTTTATTTTATTATACATACAATATTTTTTTTGACACTTTACTTGTGAAAATTCAATTTATTTACTATATACCCAACCCAACCCATTATAGCATCATAGCTAGCTGGATGCTTCGAACATGGATGGTATCCAACACACACATAGATACAAAATTAATGAAAACATTACAACATTACCCAACCTACGTAGAAAAAATAAATAACTGACGATATCACATTTCGAAAATTGAAAATATTGTTCAATTTATATCAATTTACATTTTTTTTGCAAAAAAAAAAATCATAAAAAAATAACCAAATGTACAGATTGTATTGTAGAAATTTATGTTACGTACGAAGTTTAATTAACCAATTTCAAAACTAGTGCAAGTGGCCAAGCAGTTTAAGGCGTTATGTTTGCGCAGTATGCCTATTTGGAAACTGGGAGGTTATGGGTTCGAATCCGGACATCGGCAGTTTGTCAATTATTAAGAAGAAAAAAAAGAGGCGGTTAATTGACTAAACTGTCGGCGTCTGGACAAAAACGAAGTAACCGGCTATGCTTGAGAAGGTTTTCTGCAATTTCATTCACGAACTCCTGATGAATATCGGCATAGTTCCTATCATAGTCGCCTGCAGCCGTATATCCTACCAATTCCTAGCCTATACAAAAAAATTCCTTTCACTCCACTGACATCCTCACATCCTTAGGCATCACAATGGACCTTATGGTCGAAGGGTAGCCCGTCCAGGGCAGTCTCTACAATCTATCTATCGAACCAATTTCAAAAGAAAGGCGTTTTCGATTGGTTCACTATTACTCATCTTTTGCTTCAAGTTACACATGACGTCTTATTCCAATATGGCGACTTTAGACAGGCTATTTTGTTTATTTTATTACCGTAACCCTAGTAATGCATATGTTACTATCACAGTTGAGCCTAACTAGTTTGTTTCTAATTATTGCCACCAGTTATCAATTCAAAATAAACAAACAATTATAAAATTTTGAAACAATGTTATTTTTGGAACATCTTGTAATTTTTAAAAAATTACTGACAGTGTACAAAGAAATGACTTTGATAGATAATTTCCACCAATTTTCATGAATTTAATAGTTTTTTTATCCAGAATTTTTTTTAATCTCTTGTTCCAGGCGGTGGTGTTCAACATCATCAACAACATCACATGGGAAAAACGTGCAACGGTCAATGTTGTGATGATAAAACTGAAAATCAATTACGATTAAATGTACAACAGGAATTTGCATCCTTATTACGTCACAATTCACGTTCGTTACAAGGATTACTATCTACAACGGCTACAACTTTACATGGTAAGCTTTTTAATTCCTTTATTTATTTTTAATAAAAAAAATATTTTATATATATTTTTTCAGCTTATTGTGAAACATCCGGACTAGCTCATTCATTTTTAATAAATCTTTTTGTTCAAAATTAACTTGCTTGTACAAAGTACACGAAAATGAATTAATAATTTTACCTACGCCTTACCCCTAAGAGTTCGCAAACGTGGATTTTTATACCTGGTATATAATATATACCAGGGTATGTTAAGTTTAGTGCTGACTTTGTAACGGATGTCCGTCTGGGAACACGATAACTCAACTGAAAAGTAAGGAACACTGCCCAACTTTTAAACCGTAAGACATAGAACAAATATGTAAAGACAAAAAATGATCGTTTTTTAAAAATGAACAACTTTTGTTATAAACTTTTTTTTACATAAATTCACTATATACCGGGTATTAAAGCAATTAACTTCATTGTTATTTTCACTAATTTTGACCCATGAAAAACCAAAATCCAGCTAAAAACTTGGTCAGAAATACAGTTTTACATTTAACAGCTAAAATCGAATCGAAAATTCGATAAAAGTGATTCGGTGACCATCTTTAGCATTTATCTTGAAAACTATTAGTCTGTCGACATTTTTAAGTAGATTTTTGCTTTTCTTGGACAAAAATTAATCTAGAAATTGACTTTTATGCAAATCGATGACAAAAATTTTTTTCTCTTTTTTCACAATTTTTCTAAGGGGTACCCCTTAAAAAAATCGTCAAAATTCATGAAACATTTTTTGCTTCCGATTATTATAAAAATCATTTTTTAAACTAATTTTGACCCCAGAAAAACGAAAATCCAACTAAAAACTTGATCAGAAGTAGAGTTTTTAATTTAATACCTAAAATCGAATCGAAAATTCGATAAAATTGATTCGGTAGCCTGTATTTTGAAAACTATTCGTCTGTCGACATTTTTAAGTAGATTTTTGTTTTTCTTGGACACAAATTAATCTAGAAATTGATTTTTATGCAAATCGATGACAAAAATTTTTTTCACTTTTTTCACAATTTTTCTAAGGGGTACCCCTTAAAAAAATCGTCAAAATTCATGAAACATTTTTTGCTTCCGATTATTATAAAAATCATTTTCTAAACTAATTAAGACCCAAGAAAAACGAAAATCCAGCTAAAAACTTGATCAGAAGTAGAGTTTTTAATTTAATACCTAAAATCGAATCGAAAATTCGATAAAATTGATTCAGTAGCCTGTATCTTGAAAACTATTTGTCTGTCGACATTTTTAAGTAGATTTTTGTTTTTCTTGGACAAAAATTAATTTAGAAAATGATTTTAATGCAAATCGATGACAAAAATTTTTTTCACTTTTTTCACAATTTTTCTAAGGGGTACCCCTTAAAAAAATCGTCAAAATTCATGAAACATTTTTTGCTTCCGATTATTATAAAAATCATTTTCTAAACTAATTAAGACCCAAGAAAAACGAAAATCCAGCTAAAAACTTGATCAGAAGTAGAGTTTTTAATTTAATACCTAAAATCAAATCGAAAATTCGATAAAATTGATTCGGTAGCCTGTATCTTCAAAACTATAAGTGTGTGGACATTTTTTAGTAGATTTTTGTTTTTCTTGGACAAAAATTAATCTAGTAATTTACTTTTATGCAAATCGATGACAAAAAATTTTTTCACTTTTTTCACAATTTTTCTATTTCCCTTAAAAAAATCGTCAAAATTCATGAAACATTTTTTGCTTCCGATACTGTGGACACTAAAATTGGTTTCTTTTTTAACCAGCAGACGAACCAAAGGGGTCATCAGTTATCAATAAAATATAGTAATTATTACTATATAAAAGTTTTCTTATATTTCGTATAACAATTATTTCTTGGATCGCCAACATGGCGAAAGTATTAAATATACTATAGATATATTTAACAATCTAAAATAGTAATTAGAAACGTTGGTTTCATTTCGCCACATATTAATTATTCCAATATTTTACTCTAACATTTAGACAACTTTTCTCTTTTCCGGGTAACTCGACCGTATAAACCCTAAACAAACACCACCATATACGGTTTCGTCGTCGTTTTTGATTAGGAAATAAATAACAACGTAATGAAATTTGAAACCTCTTCATGAAATATTATTAATTGAAACCACAAACTAAAATATATTTATTTTACTACGAAAACAAAACAGCAAAAAAAAAAAAGATTAATTTATATGAACTTTGTAAATCCTGTGTATAAGGTTTCATTTAAATTAATAAAACTCACCCTTCAAAATATGTACCCTTTTCCTTAAAAATAGAACATTAGACCAAACATCTTTAAAAATTTATATATGTATTATATTTTTCTTGAGTATCCGCAAACCTTTGTTTTCTGTCCTTTTCTTGTTTAAAAACTAAAAAGACCTAAAAAGTTTTAATCTGAGGAAAATGAAACCATAAAACGCCAGCCCCGCAAACAGGGGATATCGATACGCCAAGAGTAAAGGTCTAATTTATCCCCGGTTATCATGTAATAGAAACTGTGTAAATTACAGTCCGATAGGTTAGGTTGCTTTTGAACTAAATCCAACTTATCGGCATCCAGACGGAATTCATTTGATTTATTTGCATAGATTACAATTGTCACCATGGTAACAATTACATAGAGTCTGCATAGCTCCTACGTGACAATGCTTAACAACAACTTAATGTTCAACAACAGCGTCGTCTAGGATGCACTTGTAGTATAATGGTTTCGTATAGATTCATATGTTCTGGTATTTAATGACAGATGGTACTTAAAATTACGCATATATTCCTTTGTTCTGTTAATGATTGACAGATGGCAGCTGATACATTTAATTATTCCAATCGGTTAAATTTAATTTTAATAACTTGTCTACCTGTACAAAGCCAGCTAGTATCAATTGCATGTTTGTTAACAGCTATAACTCTCGTCTTGTTTACTATTTTTTTCTTGGTCAACCACTTCAGTCACATGATCAGAGTATACCAATCACAAGGAAGTAAGATATAAACATATCGTACACACTACTCTTACATCTAAAGTTACGCATCTAAGATTTCATAAAATAAACCGTCACAAAATAGGATTCTTCTCTATGTCATCAAACTAAAAACATGCATACAAAAATACAATTGCGCTTGCTCACCAAATCAATCGCATGAATCAATTTACATCTGAAGAAGTTACTGGTATAAAAACGGGCTATTGTATATTATTTAGCGGACATAAGCGCAGAAGAAAACTTTTGCCCAAATAAAACAACAGTAGTCTATTAATTTTTCAACAGGTTTTCTCTCTTGTTTATAATAAATTAACATCACTTCAATACAATACATAACAGAGGAGAGTTAGTAGATAGAACGGACGGTCACCATTACAAAGTGAGCACTCATTGGTTCTCGTTTAATTTTTTAAAAGCCATATAAATAATTTTTAATAGTAATTTTTCAATTTAAACGGTATAAAATTATGATATTTAATTAATAAATATTTTCTGAAATGGTTTTCTGGTTATTAATTAATTATCAGCATGCAAACGTCGTTTTGTTTTTTCTATTTTTAGTTCATTAAAGTTAACGTACACACTCTGAAAATTTTATAATTAATTAATGGTTTTATATGTTGTTGATCTTCCACAAAGTAAGTAGATTCAGTATCAATTATGTACGTCAAAGATATTAGGATTGCTATTGGAAATATACGCCATTCTCTCTAGCGGTCACAGTTTTAATGCGGAATGAAATTTATACTGTATTTATTCAGAGGAAAGTCACACAGGAAGTTTCCTGAATTTATTTTCTCAAATACAATTTTTTTTTTATATGTTGACAAATGATTTATTTTTTATACTCAAATTCTTCTTTTTGGCATTGGTCATAAAAAAGAGGAAAGGTGCAATTTGGGTCCGTGCCGTAGATTTTTCGTAAAAACGTCCTTCATATGCATTTTCTGTTCGACACTGTCGTAGCTCTTGCATTCGTTCGGCACTGTACTTTTTAAGCTCGTTGGATTTTTCAACTCGAGGTTTCTCTGGTATGCGTGTTTTATAACTCCGAGCATGTTTACAGTCATATGAGTCGAAATTTTCTTTTTTTTTTTAATTTTCAATTTTATACCGATTTTTACTTATATTCCTGCGAATATTTATCCTTTCCTCCTAGTACCTAGCAGTGCTTCGTAAGTTCTTCATAATGACACCCGAATCAATGTCCTAGCTAAACGCGTTTCCAGGCTACAGCAATTTACAATTTTATACAAAGCTAATTCGTAACCGTTCACGCGCATGCCCCTACACTGGTGCGATGATATCACAGGCAAAACAAATACAGCGTGACAGATACGTAAAGACATGATCTATCTAAACCCATTATTATTCTCGAAGTTATTAGCGAATGAAATCTTACAGTATTTCATTACACAACAAGGTTCGACCTACCACCAGTATAACGAGCGAATCGAAAACATGTGAAGAAAATTAGGTCGAATTAAATTTATCTATAAACCAAAACAGATTAATTGTGTTAAACAAATATATGATAAATGAGCGGAATAATGGGCTTATTCAACCAACTCTACACAGAAAATAAAAAAAAACAAGAAATAAATGTGGAAGCCATATTATTAAAGGGGTAGTTTAGCCGCGTTTGTGAAAGACGGCGGTATGAGATCAACCAACCACACACCGCTAGTGTAGCTAGCTACCAGGGCTTAACACATTAACATTTCTATTATGGATAATGTGATATTACTGTGAGTATGGCGATCACTGTGGTGGTGTCATGATCCACATAATAATATACTTGAAACCAGTTTTCCATTTGATGTGCTTTTTTATTTATTTTATTTTTTGGTATTGAAACGGAAATTGAACTTAAATGTAATTTAGCAGAAAAAAATTATACAAATTATTTGTCATTACATAGAAAAAACAAAAAATGTGATTTTATACAGTGTGTTCAAATAAAAATTATATATATAATCATTTGTCCTGGCTATATCAACACAGAGCCCAAACTACTGAAGTTAAATGTACTAAATGTAGACAATAGGATCTTGAGTAACTGAGAATCAAGTCGAAAATCAACCTTAGTATGTATCTACTCGAAATAATATTAAATTTGATTGATATCGATGTAATAGTTGCCAAAAAATGATGGGTCCTAAAATTTGCACAACCAAAAAAACCATAGAAAATGATTTAAAATTTTTTTGAAAAATATTCTAAATAGTATATTTCTTAATAGTTATGACCTCATCTGCAAAATTTTTTACTTTTTAAGACATTGGTCTCTAAGAACAATTTTCGCCAAAACAATATATCTATTTTCAATTATCAGAAGTCAAATTTTTCCTGATGACGTATAATCTTCTTTTTTTTTCAATTTGTAGCAAAAAAATCCAATTATTGATTAATTTTATTATCGAAAGTTCATACAATATAGAATTTTATTCTGAATAAAATGAGTGGTCGTTATTATTATAATCGATCCACTGGTTTTGAGAAAAACACTTTTGAGAAGATCGCATTATATCACATTTATAATCTGCCAACAATCGGATAATTTTTTTAGAAACTATATACTGAAAATCATTATATATTTTCTGAAGAAAACAACAGTGTTTGCGAAAGTACAGTCAAAATAAAAATATTATAACGAAAATCTCAAATATTCACTTTATTTAATTATTATAATGTATTGTGGTCAAGTAATAACCCATTCAATACAAAAAATTGGATAAATACTTCTTAAAAACACTCCTACGAAGTTTCAAACAAAACTATTTGTTTAATGATCGTATTTTTGATCTTCAGAGACTGGAATACCCCCTTAATTAAACAACATTTAAAATCAAATATTTTTCTCAAGTCCAAATCCATTCATCGAAATCGAATATCCTACCACTCTCAATCAACTATTTATGATTTTTCATGATTTTCCATTTTCTTAGAAAACTACAGACTACATAAATTATCCAAACACATAATAAATCAAAATATTTCTTGGAAATGGAACTGAATAAAAGAAATTTTTTTTTTGTATATATTTGATGAATTGAAAACAATTTACTTTTCTCCCAATTTTTTCCTGGAAAATATATTCAAAGAGAGCAAAAGAGCAATAGAAAAAAAACAGCAAACAACACAAACACAAATAATACAATATATTATTCTTATGTAAATGTGATTGCCTATCAATCTTGGTATTTTAATTTATTTTTTAGACATGTTTAATATTTTCGTTTTTATATTTTATCCTGTTTTTTGTTGTACAATAAACGAATTTTCTTTTCGGTTTTGTGTTTTGTGTCTGTGTAATTTAAACGATTCGATTTTTCTTCTGTTTAATGTTCGAAGAAAATCACAATAATAATTTTCTTATAATCGAGTGTTGTGAGTTTTACTTGTTTTTCAATTTTTCTTCTTCGAATTTTATTTTTATATACTATACAAAGTTTTTTTTATACCGAAGAGTTATGTAATTGAATTTAAAGTAATAAAATCGTTTGTCTTCGCATTTTTGTTTTTATTTTCTATTGTGAGACTAGGAAATATACTATACAATGTGATTTTTATACCGAATAGTTATGTAACTGAATTTTAAGTGATAAAATCAGTTTAAATCACTTTTCAACTGATAAATGTTTTATTCATATTATACAGTCTATTTTCAAAAGCATTTTAAATAGGGAATCAATGTTTAATAAATAAATAAAATATTTACTATAAAACCATACATCCATACACATACTTACAAACATGTGGCTGCTTGTGGTATGATGTTTGTTGATGTCATTTAAGAGTGAGGATTTAGTGATGCCTACTTACACTTCTTTAGTAACGAATCCATTTGGTTCTCGAAAAAATGGTTCTTCATTTTTTCCATGGTTTTGGTTCTCCATTTGGTTTTGAACTAATCGGTTATACAAATTTGAACAATGTACAATACAAAGTCGATATCGTAATCTCTTATGTTGTAAACATTTTGTTAAAAATTGCATCGATTCGACATAAACCGATTGTAAAATAATTTGTCACAATTTTGTCCAAAATATTACAAGAGTACTCTCTATTCTGAACTATATACACTATCATAATCGCTATGTGTATTGAACCACTTGGTACCTCCTACTAAAATAGTGAGTACCTCATTTTTACTAAAAACAAATAAAAATGTAATCCTCTTTATTTAAAAACGAATTGGAAACAAACAAAACATATAACAGAAAAACAACTAAATAGTGAATTTTCATTTTGTTGTTGTATTTTCCACAAATAGATTTTTATCACAAAATCCAATTGAATGGTCCGTCCGTCAGTCTGTTAGTCTGTCAGCTTGTTGCTCACGTGTTTATCATCCATCTTTGTACCTCTGTCAATTCTTGTCGCTGTTGCAGAGGTAGGTACTACCTTCTTTCTATGTGCTGATACCAAGCGACGAGTAAGAATTCATTTTACTTTCTCATAATATATATTATAAACTAGAAGTTTTCGATGCGTTTTTTTTTTCTGTGTCATTTGTGTTTTCTATACTATCGAATATTTTATTTACATTTACTTTTATTCTGTATAACATCTTTGCATGCTTCTAGTACATCATTAACAAAAATATTAATATACAGTTTGGGCGAATATTTTTATTGTCTCACTTGGCCAGCTAAGAGCTCTGCAAGCTCTTCAAAATGGCACGAGCATCAATGTCCTAGCTAAATGCGTTTCCACGCTACACCAATTTATATCTTTACACAAAGTTATTTCGTAATCATTCACGCGCATGCGCCTACATTGGCACGATGCTGTCACAGGCAAAACAAATACAAGGCGTTAAGATACGTAAAGATATGATCTATCTGTTGTGGGTTCAACTATTGTAAACACACGATTAGTCCCGAAGTTATTATCGATTGAAATCTTACAGTATTTCGTAACATAAGAAAGTTCGACCAACCACAAGTGTAACGAATGTTTTTTGTGCATAGTATACTAATATTTTTGATATACCTGTGCATATGATTGTATTGTTACAAGTAAATGGTATATAGACACAGATACAACAATACCTACTTCTCGCTCGATCCAGTTTGAGTTCCCTCTAAATATATGGGATTGGATATTGTATTCAATTTAGTAAATTGAAAATTTGTGTATAAATATAAGAGATAGATGAAAGATTTAAACTGAACAATATACAGGGTGTTCTGAAATTCATTCAAGAAAACTGTACCAAGGTGCAGAGCTGTAAAAAAAACAAAAAAGTTTAATCAAGTTTGTCGATTTGACGCTTAGTTTTTGAGATATATAATTAAATTAATTCGAGATATAAATAAGAATTCAACAAAAAGTGTAAGGAGGCGTCGCCTCAGTAGTTGAGCAGAGCGTTGTTTATAAATTGATGATCGGATACTGGCATCAGTATGTAATAGTGGCTAAGAGTGATATATCTCAAAAACTAAGCGTCAAATCGACAAACTTTATTGTCTTTTTTATAGCTCTGCACATTGGTACAGTTTTCTTGAATAAATTTCAGCAGCACCCTGTATGTTGATTTGTTTAACCCTATGTAGGTTACATCATTATACTGCAATATTTTATAAATTTGATTGATTGAAATATATCGCGTGATTGTATTGTTTGTTTTGCAGTGGCGGGAAGCTAATTTGAATAGTATACAAAAAGCTTTTAATAAAAAATTTGCCACTCATTTTTCTAATCTGACGTCTATTTCAGGATATTTTAATGGTTCTATTGTTTACTTACCGCTTGTCCTTCCATTGTTTGTGATTGTGTTATATTAAGGGAAATGACTAGCGATTACTTGATTTTCTCGACATACATAATCGATTGGAATTTATCGCAAGCATTTTCTTTTTGCAGATTTAAAATCTAATATGACTCGTTTCTGTTATTTAACTGTCTCTCTCTAGCTATACAGGAGGTTTTGTTATCTCGATAACAAATTTTAACAGATTATTGTTGAGGCCTTTTCTAAAAAGACCGAGAGAAAAAACCTCTCATTTCGCAAGCCTATAGCTTCCTAAGATACATATTGCTGCTTAATATAAATAGTTTTCTTCTCCATAATATAAAATGGCACACCCTATATTAATATACATGCTATACTGTAATTCCTGTATAAAATGATTTACAACGAAATCTGTATAGCTCCGTAGATCAAACTAATCGACTTCTTTATTATATACAACATTTCGACTACCGCTTCAGCTATCGACTACCCACTATCACCACTGTATAACTAGTCTTACGTAACCCGCAGTATTTTTGAACCATTTTGTACAAATGATATAAAAATTTTAATCTTTTAAAATCACGTAAAGTTTTTTTGTTCTCAATAAAATGTAATATAAGAGTTATTCTGTTTTTTTTTACTTTTGTATAAATAATAATACTAATAATAATAACAAAATAAATTATTATTAAAAACTGTGATTCAAAGCAAAGCAAAGAACAAAAAATTAATAATTTATTCAAAAGCAAAAAGCAAAAAAAGTAAAAAGTCAATGCAACACGCAAGTCAACTTTTTGCTACTTGTATTTTTTTAAATAAATAAATAAATAATAAACAACCAATTTAATTTAACTTTAGTTTGCTACCGAGTTGAATGAAGGAAGGTATTTTATTTATTTGTGCAATCCCTAAGGTCATTAAGTCACATGCAAGAAACTTAAAACTTAATGTGGAGAAAGATAGAGATAATCAAATTGTTATTTAAATTTTTTTTATACATTTTTTTATATAAGGTACGAAAACCCGTTGAATAATCTTCTAACAGTTCTTTTTTTCCCTTCGTTGTGTCAAAACGAACAAAGAATATTAAACTTATAACTTTATACAAGTAGTTATAATCCTATTTAAAAAATAGTTTTGAAGTCGGAACTTAAGGTTGATGTGAAAACATATCCTACTAGCTGAAAAAGCCGAAATTGCCGGGTCTTCAAGAAATTTATTTCCAAAATTTTGTTAATGCAAATATTTCTATATAAACTATATTAAAGATGAAGTCTCATAGATATAGTCTCACATAAGATGTTTTCACATCAATACATGTAGAAACGGAGAAAACCGTAGTAATATCATTGTGTGGGTCAAATCATTGCAAGACTTTCCCTTAGTGGGTATTTAATATTTTACTTGACATGTCTATATAAAACGTGTTTGAATAAAATCTGGAAACTGGCAGCAGAGTAGTAAAATATTAAACGGCTATGAAGGATTTACCTTGCAACTGCATGGACCTCCATATACAGATCACTACTTAGAGTGAGACATTGGACAGACGAACAGAGAATATTCAATACATTTTTATATTATGAATAATAATATTCCTCTATAAAATAAACTTTTATTTAGTGTTAATGTGGGTGGTCTCTGCGACTATAAAAATCTAAATAAAAACCGTTATTTGTCATTTGATTAAATCGTCAATTTATGACTTCAAAATGGGTTTGTTATAAATGACAGTCATTAAATCTAAAAAACTAGAAATTTGATTTCATAAAAATCTGGTTTCTTTTTTAAAATAGTGTAGTCAATTTGATGTCTTAGATATTGCTCTTGGACGCTCAGAATCCCTTGCGGAAAATTTAACTGAGTTGAAAAATTCAATTATACAAATAAAATTACTTACGCTATAATGGAACGTTCTGGAAGTGTTTGCGGAAATAATTGCAGAAATTTAATTTATTTTCTAATAAGTTTTCCACACTAACAAAGGGGCACTATTTTTTTTTATTCCTGTTAAATAGTATAAACAATATATAATATAATTAACATACAATTCTATTATGCCAAACACATATTCTACATTCATTGGCCTTTGGCTTAAAAAATATATATATATGTTTACAGGATGATTCAGGAGGAAGGCATCAAACTCCTGGAGTGTATCATATAGGTTTGTTTTCAAGTTATAGCATAGTTTAAAAATGTTATCATAATAATAATTATTATCATTAGATTGTTTCTAAAGTTTTGTCCGTTTTTATGAGTCTACTTTAAACTGTAAAATCTCAGTGAATACTTTTTCAATTTAATCGAAATAAGGGCCATTTGCATCAGTGCATTTTTGCCAACGTAACATTAGTCGATTAATTCCGTCGGCATAAAAATTGGGTGTACGGGATTCGATGAAGTCGACGAAGGCCTGATTGGTGAAGGTTCTACCGGTGAGAAAGTTATCGAAGTGCTTGAAAAGATGGTAGTCGGTTGGCGAGAGGTCTGGGGAATATGGTTGTGAGGCAGAACTTCGATGCTAAATTCGTGATGCTAAATTTTCGGACGGTGATTTGTGAAACGTGACAATTTCTGTCGATCGTTCAAATCGTGGGGTACCATCAAAAACCGCATGGGAGCTGACGCCCAGTTCTTCCGCCATTCTAACCACCGTTTGTGATGGGTCAGTCTCCACCAGAGTCCTCAAATCCTCGCCCTGGATTACTCTAGGTCGACCACTTCGAGGCTAAAATCTCCGGAACGAAATTTCGCAAACCAACGTCGAACAGTGCTGTCATTAACACTATCATTGCCAAATGCCTGGTTAATTTTTCGGACTGTTTCGGCAGCGCTTTGGTTCAATTTGAATTTGTAGAGAAAAATTGGTCGAAACTCGCTTAACGACATCGTATAGTAATAACCTGAAAAGAGTCAAAGAATTAAAAATTTGGAAAAAAATGAACGGCATCAATGTATAGAGTACAAAATTCTCTATCGACAAAGTAGAATAACTATTTGTTGAGACATGGAGCTGCAAAAACACATGACATTAAAACGGACAAAACTTTTGAAACAACCTTATATTATTTATTCTTTTTCTTAATAATTACAATTATATGGAAAATATTATTTGTGTGTCATTTGTTGTGTGTCACCTTACAAATTTGAACTGAAGGTTAATATGTAAATAATAAATATATATTCATCCATGTATACCATTAAATAGCTGAAGCTTCTTCATATGTGTACATACAAAATTGGTGATTTAAAACACTTGTAATTGGTCACAATTGTTGTTCTGACAATGTGACAATGAATTGTGACAGTTATTTTAACGTTTATAAGAACATATACGTTTTTTTTTGCCACATGTATTGTCACATGTATAACACTCTCCTGGAGTTTGGTCCGTTTCCCGTGACTCACTCTGTATACGTAAAAATAAAACCACTGTTTAATCAACCACATGATATTCTGTTGTTAGAAACAATTATAAAACTCTACATACAATGGACAAAACAAAAAATGTATATATATATATATATATATATATATATGTATATATATATATATATATTTATATATTTGTGTACCATCTACAGCAGCTTCGAAAAAAAAGCTTCAAAAACCACCTCCATATATACAAATGCCAAACTTAAAGAAATCAATACATAATCATACTCTAACAAAGAATCGAACCTAAAGGTATCTCTAGCTTAAAAACTTGACGGTTTACCCCAATCATTTATATGCAAACTAGAATTTCACACACTCCCAAGATTAAAGTATAAAATAATAAGAATAATATTTGAAAAAAAAAAATTAATTATAAAAATGTCTCACTAAGACAGGATCGAACTTGTTGCCTCAAGATTCAAAAAAAGTCATTTATATGCAGAATAAATATGCCACACTTGAAGGTGCCACACATTAAATAAAATAAATCATATTTAATAAAATGTATTTAAGGAAGTTGGGATTTATATAGACACGCCTGGGGTGCGAAGGGAAACGTCACCATGTCAATGTATAGAGAGAGCATGATGTTAGTTATAACAAACTTTATTTGATATTCATTCCTAATAAATTATTTTATTTTATTAATATCATTTTCATGGTATGAAGTCTGGCAACGTTGTAATATCAACATACCGAATTTACAGTTGGTATAACTGACTGGCAAGCTGAGATTTGTGTTGGTATTGGTTTATTAATGTTTATATATTTTTTCGCGCTCATTTGAAAGTCACGAATGTCATGTGCAGTGTACATTTTAAAAACAATGTTGTATGTTTTTATACTACATATGATTGTGGGTATTCATACATTTAAATATTAATTTTAAATAAAACTGTTTATGTGATTATGTTGGCAATTCTTGGCAATAGACAGGACCTTGCTGATCAGTTTATCCTGAAAATTCACATATTTGGGGTGAGATGCACCGAATATTATGTATCTGCTGTAACCGAGAGATTCGCAGTTAAAGATGATGTGGCTGGATTTTTCTTTCCCCTCGCCGCACAATCTATACACAATCGATCCATTATGGAATCCATTTCTCGAATAATCTTTCTGATCGTAAACGAATAACGCTCCACCTCCCTTAAAAATATCTCGAACAAAGAATCGAACTTGATAATTCTAGTAACCAAAATTTTATAGTAACCATGGCCCAAGGTCGAAATCTCTAGCTTAAGTAGAGAATACTCTAGAATTAAGCAAGTCTTGATGATTAAGATATATTTAAAAATTCTATTTTGCTTTCTTTTAAAACAAAAACCACTTTGTCTACCATAGTATCTCTATATGGACCAACTCCTAAGAAATAATTAGAAAGACGATGTTTAGTATGTATTTAGACTTAATAAAGTCTGTATATGGAGGAAATAAAATATAGACACAAACACTACTGTAAATAACAAAATTAATGAAACGTTCTTGTTACTTTTTTTTTTTTATACAAAGGAACTCAACTGGCAGAAAGCACTACCTAGATATCATGTAAATAAAAAATAATATTCTATGTTTTGGTTTTTTGTTGTTTACCGACCTCCCCCCCCCCCCCCCTCTTTGTGTCTATTCACTCGATACTGGACTACTAATTATTATTTTATTCTCACGCGAATAATATTTATGTAGCTTTGCTGCCCGCTATTATAAAAGAGAAAGAGATTTTAAAGAATATGCAAAAAAATAAAATGTTTACAGAAATAAAGTAATTATATGCAAAAGATTTTTCTGTATAAAGCTGTATTTTTATGCCCAGTATATATATATATATATAATTAAGTTTGATCGTAGGCTTGAATGTTTGGCATATGTGTTCATAATTCGGCCATTTCCGCATGTTAGTCCGTCTGTCTACCTGTCTGTCTGTCCGTGGACACGATAACTCAAGAACGTAAAGAAATAACGATGTAAATTAGAATATTTTATGAAATGCTGCGCCAATTTTTTTACGAAATTTGCAACCGTTACAAAACAAGACTATAAATGTTATTCTCGTAATATTAAAAACAATTTTATCGTACTAGCTACCATGCAAATAGACACAATAATATATATATATATATATATTGTTCCCATTTGGTTGTTTCGGTACGCTTGATTCTCTGGAATGATTATTACCTACATATTTTTATGTTGTTCGAAGTAGTATTTACGTGTATATATATATATATATATATATATATATATATATATATATATATATATATATATCGTATATTTATGATCAGCTTCGTAGGCAATGATCGTACAATGTTTGTAATATTAGCTATAAAAATAATGTTTTGTAGCGAGAACTACAGCCAGAGAAATAAAACACATAAATCATAACAAAAACATTTTCAGATACACATAAAAATATACACATTTTACTATTTAAATAGTCATCATTAACTTATTACTATGTTATATATGATGTACTAGAAAGTAGATGTAGTTGGTATTTGTTACTCTGTGTACTGTATAGTAGCTCTGTGTAGAGTGTTGTAGACTATGTGTGGCGCCTCTGGCGGCGATATCGAATACAACTGTAAAACTTTGTATACACATTATGGAACAATATTACGTCAATAAATAAATATAAGAGTTTGTTGCATGAAGAAAATTTATGTTTTTTAAAACTAAATTTGAGCTTTTATTCGTACGTAGAATGCACTAAAAAGGGAAAAATTAATTCAATAGTAAAATCATGGACAGTTTTAGTTTTTTTGATAATGTAAATTTTCTTTAATGTGCTTTTTATTGTGACTTTGCTTGGTCACACGGATTCGGGGATTCTTTATTATTCTATACCGCAATTCTATAGAATAATAAAGAAACAACAATTCCGAACACCTGGTTAAAAAGCCCTATTCTCAACGATTCAAAATCTTCCGAATTTTTTCTATTTAAAAAAAAAAATCACTTCATGCAGTATTTTCAGCTTATTAAAGTGAAATTTCATGTCAAAATTTCTCCAAATATTTAAGGTACACCCAGTACTACAAAATATCAAAGTAAAACAAAGATTAGCTTTAATCTACAAGAAAATATTTTTTCTGAATTTTCTTATATAAAAGAATAATCAGCTTTAGTGTTCTTCAAAAGCTTAAAACCTAATGTAAAGGCTTTAATTAAAAACGGATAAAGAAAAGAAAAGTTATTTTTAGAGCTTTTATAAACTAAATAATAATATTAGTTTAACAAATTTTTTGGTACAAATTGAAAAAAAATTCTTTTTTAAATATCACTTAACAAAAGAGTGCCCCATCAAGCCAGCCAGCCAGGGTGGGTGCGTTGTTATATATATTTTTTTTTGGGATCTTTTTCTCACAGAGAGGAAAGAAAAATATCAAAAGGCCATTAAAAAGAAAGAAAATATCTTTTTTTTTTTCGTAAGAAAAAGGTACAATTTTTGTGTGTGTGTGTGTGTTATTTATTTTCTTCGTGATAAAGATATTATCAGATTTTCCGTCAAGTATATTTAAGCGAACTAAAGAAAACGAGAAAAATTCGAAAATGTGTTTATATTTATATAAGTAATAATAAATGTCCTTTTAAATAGATCATTTTTATATAGGGTGCTTAGTAAATGGGTCTGCAAACATTGAAGAAAGGACTATGCAGATTTAAATTAGAAAAAAATTCGTATCGCAGGATCTGCGTCAACTTAACGAATTTTCTCAGATAAATACATTGCTTTTCTTTTGGAAATAGATCTTAATTAAGCGTATTTATGCAGTGATAGAAGGCATTTCTTGATCCAAGTAAATTTGTGTTCTCAAAATATGATACTCTCAGAAAAAAATCCTTGTTTTCATTCAAGAATTTGTTTACTTGAATAAGTATCTTCAAGTAACCAGTCCAAGTGGCCGAGCGGTCTAAGGCGTTATGTCTGCGCAGTATGCCTACTTGGAAACTGAGATGTTATGGGGGGCGGATAACGTAAACAAAAGCGTGGGGTGCTCTCTACTTACTCTTGTAAACGTAGAGGCATTATAAAGACGTAAGTAGAGAGCACCCCATGCTTTTGTTTACATTAAAGTTAATTTTGTTGTCCATTTCTTTATTATATTATTACTATTTTTAAATAATTTTGCATTTTTTAGTTCATATTGCAATAAAAGCATCGGAAGAAGTCGTTTTGCAACGGTTGTGCCACACTTTTTTCAAGTAGCACCCTATTTACCTTAAGACGTCAATTGATAAGAAAATAAAAAAGCAACACTGTAAAAAAATATAGAATATATATTCGTATACTTGACATAATTCGTTGGTTGTGTTGAATGTCTCATCATGAGACTCAAGTTTCATGAATATATATATAAAAAAAAAAGAACAGAACTCGTTAATGGCTTTTCTATCGCATTATGACTTCTTTTTATGCACTAATGATGATAAGCTGTTTAAATATGAGAAAAAATATGTTTGAATAGATATATATATAGAAGTACTTTAACTTTACTTTTTGAATATCAATTTTGTTCTATTAACTCGCAGTCGAGTACACGGAGAAAAGTTCATGGTAATACTCATAATTTCTTATTATGTGCTCAAATTATTGTTATCCCAACGTTAAACTTTATTGAAATACAATATACAGCTTGTATTTTAAAATTGACCCAATCTGGCAACAATGTACAGTGTATCTATCGCTGTCTATATACAGTTTACTATGATATGGTGTACTTTGTCATAGACATTTGTAGAGTGCAGTTTGGGTGTAACAAAGTACATTATATCATGGTATACTGTGCATAGACAGTATATTACATATGCTTGTATTTTAAAATAGACCCAATCTAGAAACAATAGTACTATCACTGCCTATGTACAGTATACCATGATATAATGTACTTTGTTACACCCAAACTGCACTCTATAAATGTCTGTGACAAAGTACACCATATCATAGTACACTGTTGACGATGAGACACTATAGATTGTTTTCAGATTGAAGATGTATATACGATATTTAATAAATCTTTACTAAATGTTGGCCATTTATAATAAATGCTGCGCGTAGAGTACACTATTTCTATAGTTAAAACAAAAGTTTCAATTGAAATAAAAATAATTTCATTAAAATTGGAAACGAAACGAAATACATAATAATTAAAAATCAATACACGTTTATAAAGCTTTGATTATTTAATAAATGGTCCATATAAATCAATTGATGTGTGGTAAATTCATTTTATATATAAATAGAAATTGGAAAAAATTAAAATTCTAAGTGTGAATTTGACACAATTATTAGAGGTACCGTAGATCAAATTATTAAAAAAATTTACGAAATAAATCACTTTTCTAAACATTTGAGTAAGGTGTCTTAGATCTAGCTAAAGAAAGCTTGTTTCACGCGGTGGTGATTTATTTAAATTATGTTTATTCCTAACAAATAAATAGCCGTTTTACTTAGCGTAAAACAATGAAAGAATTATATAATTAAAATTTCAAACAAAAAATGCATCAAATAAAAATTTATAACGTTATTTACGAAGTATCCATATCGATCGTACTGTTATCAATACTGTTTTTGAACGATTTTGAAACAAAGGACTACAATTTATATTTATCAAAAAAAATCCAACAGTTCGGCAATTGATGACGTATTTTCGCAACCATGAATCACTCTATAACTTATTTTATCTATTGTATTTATCTAAAGCTTCAAAGAGTCACTGAAAGTTGATTTTCTAGTATACTATTTATCCTTGGCTTTACGGTCCATGAAGAACCTTTGTCTAACTTATAAGAATCTTCCAGGCATTTCTGTCGTAAGCTCTTGTTAGTTCGCGGCTCCAATTCTAAGCAAGAACGCTACATTGTCCTTTCATGGTAGCCTTGGTTGGCATACTTGCCTTGAACCTTCTAGGTTGCTGCTGTATATCATTTTCGCACCACTTTTACTTGGCATTCCTTCGAGATGTCCCAACCAATGTAAACTTCCTTTCTTCATTTCTGTGACCAAAGTTGATTTTCACTCTCATCAAAGTCGTATCGATTTGAAAGAGGGAAATTCTATGCAATTCTGATAACAATATTTTATCATTTAGATAAATTCATGTTGGGATTCAAAAATCAACCACGCAAACCGAACCGAACAAATTACAAAAATCTGGTATAGAATCCTAAATATTATTCATAGAATTTCATGTAAAAAGTAAATTCTCATGTTTATAAGAACAAGGATAAAAGCTATTGTGTATAGGTAACATAGTTTTATCATGTTTTAGTAACATAGTATTGTATAGTAATGTATAGTATAGTGTAGTATTATACCTATAGCAGACAATTTAGAAAATATAGTACAAACAAAACTACTACTTCGACATATATCTATTTAGTACTGCTTATATATATGTATACCGTCTGTTTTGAAAAGCTTTGCTAATAATGAATCAATGTTAAATATTATTTTCTATTGTAACTACACAGTTCTTCGTAAAGAAATAAAAATAGTGGGGGTACTCTGTAGTCTGTGGTGTGTGTGTGTGTGTGCATACGTAACGAATAATAATACTATAAATAAAGTGGGCATCACTAAATCCCCACTCTTAAATGGCATCAGTCAAACATCATACCACAAGTAACTAGATGTTTGTAAGTATGTATATGTATGGTTTTATAGTAAATATTTTATTTATTTATTTAAAATTGATTCCCTATTAGAAATACTTTTGAAAACAGACTGTATTGTTGGAACTATTACATACAATTGTAGAACTACTCAGCAATACAACAATGTAGTATATAGATAGATGAGTTTGGTTTACAGTTCTGTAATGTGGTTTTATAAACATCAAACCACACCGTATAGACACGGTTTCACACAATCAGCAACATCACATCTTTCTAATACTAATCATATGTTTGAATGTATTACATATAGATACCATACATTACGTTACCTATATACCTACTATATAATGTAATGAATACTATGAATGAAGTCACTGTATTTTTTATATAATATGGTTATGCTACTAACTTTGTACAGTGTATTCAATTGTGAAGTGGATATACTATCGATTTTATTTTCATTGGGATATTGTTAAAATATTTTATCACAACTGATATCGTGGTATCAAAAACAAAATGTGTGTGACCTATTTATGGAATGAAATTTGTTTTCATTTTTTATTAAGAAACATTCGTGTCCGGTTTTTGTAGTAGGTGAATTTTAACTTAAACAAAAATCATGAGCAATGTTGCAAAATGTAAATGCGTAGCTTCTTTGCCTTTTTCGTGATCCTGAATTTTAAAATCTTCCCCCTCCAAGGTGGAATCGAAGAGTCCAAGTTTAGACTGTCAACCGTATATAAACATGAAACAGAAAGTAATGAGTAGTGTTTTCAGTATTTGTAAGCGCATGTGACGTACAGTGGCTTCAACAGCGGTTTCGTCTTATTAATATTGTAAAAAAGTTGAATAAAAGCTTGATTGTTAACCTTATTTTGCGGAGCACTTATCGGATGTTGCCGTCGAATACAGTTCGAGAAACCCTGTCCTAAATGATCCGTTGGTCGAAATTTCCAATCTCCATTCTATATCAGTATGGAAAATCTGATATAATAACTGAAATCAATATGAAGACACTCACTTATACACAATATCTAATGAGAGTTTGTTACACAATTAAAGTAGTTCTATACAATATATGATAGACGGTGCTGGTTGTATTCAGGTACTCTTGTCGATACAAGTGCCTCTGTCTCTACGCTTTCCATGCGATGGATGCTGCCTGGTGTGTTCTGTTGTTCGTTCGACTCACATCATATGGTGTGTATCCACGTAGAGAGATCTAAGAAGAACAAGAATACGTGGGTATATACATAATAATAATCATAATAATAATATTTTGTGAAAATTGTGAAATGTTACTCATGGGAAAACACAATACATTGAATGTTGTATACTGTAATTTAATGTGTACTATGCTCTTCTTCATATATACGGTCTTATGTACCTACACGTTCTCAATATATGTACGAAGTACGAAGTGTTCCAAAGCTTTTGCGGGACTCGTACATTCATTATATACCTGGGACTCAGAAACAGAGCGATATAATGTTAAAAAGTTTGCCACACAGCTGCTACGTATGCGAACAAAAACATCAGAATCTCACAAAATAGAGTAGCTATCAAAAATGGTAATCGATAGCCCCATAAAATTCACCACATGACTCGACGTTAGTGACAGACATTTAACATTGGGTCTTATGGAGAAACAACAAATTTAATCTTAATAATCGAATAAAACATTGTTTAAAATGCAGAGAAGTCTTCATAAAACTATGTAAATTGTTTGTTAAATAAACAAGGATTTATTTGAGCCAAAGATGAAGGTATGTTCAAATGCATTCTGGAAGTAATAACGAATTATATACGTAATGTTATCATTTTAGAGAAGCAAAACACAGGGTTTTACTTTTTTATTTAAAATAAAAGAAACATTACGAGTCACGGACTCACGAGTATTATTATTTACCAAATAACCATAGAATATTTAAATCTAGTTTCAACGTATACATTGAATCTGTAACGCTGCGGGAATGCGCAGTCGCCTGGTTACCCCGCCCCCCCCCTTACGTCTTTCCCCGCAAAATGACTCTTAAAATGCAAATATATTTCTGTAATTGGTGAACAATTTGACACACTCAATATGATGAACATTAACTAGCTTTTCTTCATATTGTATTCTATATATCTATTTTCACGCCGTGTGTGTGAAACAGTGTGTCAGCATTTATATTATTATTATTATTTTGGTTCTCACAAGAGGTGATGAAAATTCAAAATACTCTTATGACTCAGACCGACTTTGTTGCGGGTAAACACACTAATAATTTGTATTTTCTCTATTCATAACAATCGCCATCCTTTTTTGGTCCAATAAACTTTGTATACTGGTTGGAACTACATGGAAATTTGATTAAATTATTTAAAAAAAAAAAATTTTTGAATCCTGTTAAAAATTGGAAAACTATAAGTTTCCACAGTATTTTTGAAATTGTCAATATTAATTGTAATTCACTTCTTAACTGGCTCCTAAAAAGGAAAGTTCTCAATTAATTACATTTTTGCACTTGGAAAATATTTAACGATTCCAATGAGTACAGTCGTTTTTGAAAGAGTATTCTCATAAAACGGTCCAACATCCAAAGTGTTTAGAGGATTGACCATGGCTTTGAATAATATGTCTTGAAACTTGCAATAACTCCACCAAGCAATAACTCCTTTAAACGACACAAGGCTCTGAATTCTCAACTAGCGTCTCCCTTCCCTAATTAACATTCTTGTATGTTTGTTGGAAATTCTGGCTAACTATAAGAAAATATGCGAATCCAAATTTCAACAAAGTTCAAGTTGGTTTTAACTTTAAATCTTCAGATACAATTCAAAGTTAAAAATGACCAGAAATTCCGGCAATCCATAATCTACTTCACAAATATGCAATGATATCAATTAGTGTACGTAGGCATCATCACTACATTAGACCTTTTTAGCATTGCCGAGCATATCATGGTTCGCCGCCAATGCCAATGTTACCCTGGCGTTTGTGAGAGGAAACTGCAGAAAACTTTCACAAGCATAGCCGGGTACTTTCATTATTGTCTATACGATAGTTTAAACAATTAACCGCCCTAATTTTAGGATTAGGACAAGCTTTTATTCGTAGATAATGCACAAAAAAACGTGAAGAAAACTTGTATTGTGTGGAGCGCTTTCTGTTGAAATGAATTCATCATACTGTATTAAAAAAATAATTTTTTGTTAATAAAAGCGCCCCAAGCTTTCACCATGTATTTAATAATTTTTTTGTTTAATGTTTAGAAAAATATAAACCTGAAATATATATATATATATATATATATATATATATATATATATATATATATATATATATATATATATATATATATATATATATATATATATATATATATATATATATATATATATATATATAAAATATTATCTACTTGAAACCATGAATATATTTACGATCTGAAAATTTAGTACAATATTTCAAAAATATAATAATTGCTGAATGGCGAGATTTGAGTATGTTTGAGTTCAAAAAAAGAGAGGTACTTCAAAATAAAAATAAAAAAATAATTTAATAGAAACAACAGCTGGCTGCTATACACGGATGTAACTAACGACATATACGACTATATACGACTGTAGACTGTACAGACTGTACAGAGCTCTCTGCTGACTGCTACAAAACCAATGTTGTAATTAAAATATGCCACATAAAACTATTTTACAATTATTTATGTATGTAATTAAAATCGCTAAAACAATTTCCTCATAAATATAATAATAATAATAATATATATGTATGTATCTATATATATATACGTACACTTCTGTTTATATTTTTCGGGTCAGGATTTTTATGTACTTTCAACATGGCACATTGTTATGCTATCATAAAAATACAGTGAAATGTATACCAAAAGTATCCTAAATATTTCCCAGCTTTGCTAAATATTTCGATTAATACAAAATTTTAGAAAACAAAAAATTCACCAACTTCATGAAGCTGCGAAATTTACTTCGTATTTCCAATAAATTTTGTTAAAATAATATAATTTAATAGTTTGGAAATCACCATATTAATCGAAACATGTCACTTTGGTTTTTCTTCATTAATATTTTTTTATTAATTTTATTGATAGCATCTTACAAATTTTATCAAAACTTGAATAGAAATTAATCAAATTTACCAAAACTATAACCAAGTGTTTAATGGACTTTGTTGTGGTCCCTTTTCTTAAACCATTTTGAGTAGGTTTCTACCATTCGGCGAAGATAAAATCAGCAACTTACAAATATGTTGAGAAACAAACGTTCGATTAAGAAGCGAAAAAAGTTTTCAATATTATTTTATCTATCTTTCGAAATTTTCAATTGTATCTAGATTTAGAGAATAAACAAGATATTGAAAAATGAAAAATCATGTGTCGGATATTATTTTTAACCCCCGACGCAAAATAATAGTTGTTATAAGTTTGAAACCTATGTGTGTCAGTTTGTCTGTGGGTCTGTTTGTTGCATCGTAGCTCTCAAGTGCGTGGACCGATTTGAACCACCGACTTGCGGTGGTTTTGTTTGATAAAAATCGGTTCAGGCATTTGAATTATCAGCTCTTTTCAAAGATGATGTATGTGTACGCATATTATTCATATTGTCATTTTACAAATAAATTTGGTGCAGGTAACGGGAACAAATAATTGCGTTGGGGGTTTGTAAATTTATAAGTTTACTTGTTGTGTATAGAACTAAGCTGGCTTCTATTCCCGAGACTTCGAGGGAAATAAAGGACGACTTATAATAGCATAATTACATTCATATATTTAATTGTGTATACTTAAACGTCAACAATACAATGTTTGTCCAAATTCCATTTAGGTTACGTAAGACAAATTCTAGAAGACTAGCGTATACTTTATAGATCAGCGTCATTGGATTTTTGACAGTATTATTTCTGTCGAAATTATTATTCATATATAAAAATAAGAATTATATGAAAAAGTTGGCTCTTACGTCACAGTCGTCTTTGGTGTAGCGGTTTGCACGCTGGATTAGATATCCAGATGCCCGAGGTTCGATTCCTGGTTGACGAGTTAATTTTTTTGTATCAGTATTTAATGAGCATAATTACATGTTTTATATATTAAATATCGTGCCTGAAATGAATTTGTTGCAAATAAATTATGCTATAAACATATGAATCCTGACTCTGGTAAATTATTTTTGCCGTAACGCCTGCTGCCATTCGCGCTAGTCATCACTCTTGTTGTTTGGTTGTTCATATATATATATATATATATATATATATATATATATATATATATATATATATATATATATATATATATATATATATATATATATATAAAGCAAACAGCACAAACAGCAGAAACACAAAAACACATAATTGTCTATTATAGTAGTTTTATATAAATATTTTATAATTTGAACTTTTGACCTAACGCCTAATATCATAATTTTATTTTATTGTTATTATTTTATTTTTATTAAAAATCAAATTATTATTATTATTGAACAAACAAAAAATTTCTATAAAAAATTAATGCTATACGGAACACGATACCTAACTCTACGGTAAAAGATTATCAAAGCTTTTTAAAACAAGCTGCTTGCGACTCTGTAACGACCGTACTCAACAAAACATATCAAGTTTTCTCAGCTTGTGATAATATCACGTACGAATCAAACAATTACTAATTTAATTTTAAAATAACACCAAAATGAAAAATTACTCGATCACTGTCTTTTTAATAAAAATATTTTTATTGAAAACTGCATTGATTGAAAGAAAATATTCACAAAAAACTATATCAATTTATTTTTTTGCATCTTTTCCATTTTCATATAAATAATATAATATACCACATGTCATATTGAATGACATGTTGTGTGACACCCAGTACAATATAACATATATAGTCTTTTCTCTATATATGTTCAATTATTCACGGTATAAGTATTGGTTGACATACATCTATATATACATATATATATATATATATATATATATATATATATATATATATATATATATATATATATATATATATAGGGTGAATCGAACCGGGTGCATAATAGCACACGCCTCCGTTTTTTTCAATGATGCTCCCATTCTCCAATAACATCCAATAGAAATCAATAAATTGATCATCTACCCGAATCAAATGATAACCACTCATTGGGGCTCATAGATATGATAAACACCAAAGCACTCAAAGTGGGGTGTTAGGAGAACATATGTGGTAAGTGATTAGAATATTATTATTTTTTCATTAATAAAATAATATTTATGTTAAATTATAATTTAAGATGAAAAAATAATAATATTCCTATCACTACCGCATGTTCTCCTAGCACTCCACTTTGAGTGCTTTAGTGTTAATCATTTCTTTGAACCAACTTCGTTTGCTTCGGGGAGATGATCAATTTATCGATTTCTATAGAATGTTATTGGGGATTGGGAGTATCATAGAAAGAAATGGAGGTGTGTGTTATTATACACCTGGTTTGATTCACCCTATATATATATATATATATATATATATATATATATATATATAATATGAAACTGACAATGTTGGTTCAGCTGACAGTGTCTATACGTAGAGATACGTATGTACTACAACTGATATAAAGGAGGTTGTTCTTCTCCTGAAGGAATAAAAATAGTAATCATATGATCCAATGGGAATTATTGTTGTATCTTATATATATTTATACGGTGTAATTGTATTCCTCTTGATATATATATATATATATATATATATATATATAAGATATAGGAAAAATTCTTTAACAATATTTTTTGTTTTTTGTTACTTCAAAAAATGGTATAATAATTTTCTAATAAAAACTATTGGAAAATGATGAGATGCTATGATTTTCTTTTTTCTTATATTATAAAGCTAATCCAATTATAGTTTTTAATAATATTAATAGAATATAGTTGTGAATAAATATAGTTCTTTAAATATATATAGAGTTCTCTTTAAAAAAGTCTATAACAAAAGTTATTTATTTTTAAAAAAGGAAAATATCTTACAGTTTCAAAGATGGGCATTGATCGCGATTGTAAATCATTACAAATCGATGAGGAGTTATGCCCTCGATTTTAATAAAAACCACTTTTAAGCTAATTTGGAACCGGCGAAAACGATGCTGTTGGTTAAAATTCGATACGATTAACGGTTTGCAAGATATCCGACCCGTAGTGCTCAAATCAAAAACTATATGAATTAAGAAACAAAAATTTTGAAATGTGTTGATTGGACGTTAAAATGAATCTGATTTTCGTACCGTTTGGGTCAAAATTATCCTAGAAAATGATTTATATTAAAATCGATAGCAAAAATTAGTTTCATTTTTTTTCTAATTTTTTCCAAGGGGTACCCCTTAAAAAATCACAAAAATTGGATAAAAATTTTATATTCCCGATTTTGATAAAAACATCGTTTTAAGCTAATTTGGACCTTGCGAAAACCATTCTGTTGATTAAAATTCGATACGATTAACGGTTTTCTAGATATCCGATCCATGGTACAAAAATTTATAACTATATGAACTGAGAAACGAAAATTTCGAAATGTGTTGATCAGACGTTTAAATGAACCTGATTTTCATACTGTTTGGGTCAAAATTACCCTAGAAAATGATTTTTATTTCAATCGATAACAAAAATTTTTTTTCTTTTTTTCGCATTTTTTCCAAGGGGTACCCCTTAAAAAAATCACAAAAATTGGATAAAAATTTTATATTCCCGATTTTGATAAAAACGTCGTTTTAAGCTAATTTGGACCTTGCGAAAACGATTCTGTTGATTAAAATTCGATACGATTAACGATTTTCCAGATATCAGACCAATGGTACAAAAATTTATAACTATATGAATTGAGAAACGAAAATTTTGAAATGTGTTGATCGGACGTTATAATGAACCTGATTTTCGTACCGTTTGGGTCAAAATTACCCTAGAAAATAATTTTTTATTAAAATGGATTACAAAAATTATTTTCATTTTGTTCGCATTTTTTCCAAGAAGATGTTTCATACCAAAGTTTAATTGGTCACAGCGTAACCTCCCTGGAACTATCTTAACTGTAGTAAGAACCAGGCATTATCTTATTAAACAAATTACACATTAAATAAATATATAATAACATTAATTTGGGTACGTCTTTAAGAAGTTATTTAATTAAATCAGTTGATGTCTAGGCCTACTAGGCTATGGTCTGGTCTGCGGTAAATAAATTTAACAAAACAACACACAATTGAATTCGAAATGAATGAATCACATTTTTTGTGTGTGTAGTTTTGTTAAACGACATCAAAAAAATTCATTTATTTGGTTGACGAATCTTTTCATTAAGATTATTGTTATTATTATTATTATTAAAATCATTAATTCTAATAATTGAATCATTTTACTTAATTTATCGTAATATTTTCAACATGGAATTAAATAAGAATAAATGTATTCATTCCTACAACCAACCAGATAGTGAATTACTAAAGCTTGCTTGCATACGTTCGACTGTACCCAAGCATATCATCAAGTGTACCTACACTACTTACGGAGAAAATTAAACTTAACTAACTACTTATGTTGTCATAAAGTACACTCGGCAGACTCAACATGGTTCCACCTAGGAGCTAAGCGAATAGTCTCTAAGAGGAAGAAATCATTATGAATATCAAATTAAGTTGACATCATGGTGATTATTCGTAATATTACCAATATTAGCACATAAGAATAGGAAATATTCCTTAAAAATATTAGGCCTAAAAATCGCTAATCCTTCCTGTAAAACATTGTACGATAGGCTTATACTTCTGCCGACGCACTACCGTATTGCAGTAAAGTTTATTTTCTACAACTTTTCTTTCCATACTTTTTTTCTTTTAAGGGAGAAATGCAATCTTTTTGTGTTAAAAGAAAACATCGTCCGCTATAAGTGGTGTTTTTTTCTTTCCTGTTAGTAAATTTGATGTATCAAATCTCATTCCAATTTTACTAAAATTATGACACTTAGACCTTGGTTGGTACACCTATGAACATTTGAAGTAAAGTTGACAATGCAAAATAATTTATATTCTCAAAAAACGGGATTTGTGGAAGATTAATATCAAAAAATGATTGAAATCAAAAGTGGATCCTAATAAAAACTGAAAAAAGTTTCTATAGCATTCTGCTCTAATGAAATTTAGCACACCCATAATGAACATGGCCAAAGATTACTTGTAAGAAGTTGTGCAAACAGGAAAGAAGGCTCATCAAGTAATTCGCCTTTCGTTTCAGACATAAATCAAATTGAAACATCCAAAAACAAAATGAGAAAAGGATTTTTTAAATCCATAAATAATGAAAAATGTCTTGAGATATATTTGAGTCGTGATTGTGTCTCATTAAATCTGTGACTTAAGCCAAATTAAATATAATCTTTACATTAATAACCACCCAAATAATAAGCAGTTTTCTCGCTTCTTTAATAGATCCACATATCTGAGTCTCTCCAAGGCAGCACCCATGGATATTGGAAAACATGTTTGTCGGTTCATATAATTTGTTCTTAAAATCAGTCTGCCGACTGTATTATTGTGCATCTTGGAATCTCTTGTTGAAGGTAGTACTTTAGTAAGAAGTTCAAATCAAGCCATACTCGTAGTCTCCTCCACACTCATCACTGTCAGTGAATTACAGCTGACTGTAAGATTATAAACAACTACAGTCAGTGTGGGATTTAATAAATTATACATCTACTTTAATTTAAATTATATGAGGAGTATATCAGGAGCGTGTACACTTACTTACTGCAACACAAACCAAGAGGATTCAATTTGTAATTAACGCTAATTAAATTTGTAAAAATTTAAGCGTTGCTCACTCTTTTTGCCCGGCATTGATTTAATTATGTAACTTTATTATCTTTCCCGGCGCTTCCGCCTATGTTATTTTCTTCCCAGAACCTCCACCAAATTATATAAGTTGTTAATAACTTGACTAAAGCGCCAACTATTGGATCATAACTTAATATCGATAGCTTAATCATTAAAGTAATTTTAATATAATTTTTTGGGAGAATATAAATTTTTATACCCAGTATATGTAAATATATGAGGTATATTAAGTTTGATCACGATTTTGTAACGATTAAAAATATTGATTGTAGGCATGCATGGTACATATGTTTGGCATATGTGTTCATAAAATGACCTAATTCGGCCGAATGTCCGCCTGTCTGTCTTTGCATCCGTGTCTTCTTTCTCTGTTTTTGTGTGTGTTCTAGAGTAAAAAAGTAAGGTCAAGTTCGTTAATGGACAAAATCGGACCATGTCTGGGAAAAGGGGGAAAAACTGCCTATCTTTGAACCCGTAAGAAATATAACAAAAATTTAATAACAAAAAATCTTCGTTTTAAAAACTTTTGTTTGAAAAATGTTTCCCTTAACTGAATAGTTTTCTCATAATTTGTGCTCAAAAGTTCCTTGGAAAGGGAAAAATATGCCCATCTTTAAAACCATAAGAGATTTTTTTTTTTAATTGTGGGACAATTCAAAAATTGTTAACAATTCAAATATTGATATACAACTCTCAGTATATACTGGGTATTCAAACAATGACCTCAGTTAGTTGTTACATAACTTGTTTAAGTTTTGAAATGGATACACCACTGTTCTAACCACGATATTGTCTACTAAGACATGACTCAGAATTTGGAAGTTGTGTCTGTTGTAATTTAATGAGTTTATTATAAATAAGTGATGAGAATAATTTTCCTTCTGGTTTTCACATTTTCGAAGAACAACGACGGTATCATATCATTATTTCGTAGAATTAAACTCTACTATAATAATACTTACTCCTGGTTGTTGCTGCTACACCACACAAATTTAACTGATTAATGAATTGCGAAACAAAACCACAGCGAACACGAATTTCATATCCTTATGAGAATTAAATTTCTAGAATACGATAATAATTCTAATGTTTTTTTTACTTTTTTCTGGTATTATTAAATTTTCACAAAGTTAAATAAATTAGAAAACTTTTTTTTTTTTGTTCTGTTCTACAATCATATTTCTTTTTAGTAGCTGCTATTTTTCTCCATCTCTGTGTATGTACAGACTTTGATAACGTAGGATGATACCATTAGGCAATCTTCTTTGCATGTTTAACTGTTGGAGCGTTTGTTAGAAAGCGTGTAACTTCTGAACGACTTCTGACCGATCAAGGTCATATTAAAACAATATATTTTGTTTTGTCGATACGATAGATAGATAGATTGTAGAGGCTGCCCTGGATGGGCTACACTTCGACCATAAAGTCCATTGTGATGCCTAAGGATGTGAGGATGTGAGTGGTGTGGAAGGAATTTTTGTGTATAGGCTAGGAATTGGTAGGATATGCGGGGCTGCAGCCGACTATGATTGGAACTATGCCGATATTCATCTGGAGTTCGTGAAGGAAACTGCAGAAAATATTAAGTGATCGAGTTTTTTTGTACTAGGCAAGATATTCGTAAGCTCGGCATGTCTCGCTGAGAGTATTCTGCCGACACATACAGTTCTCGCTTAGTTAATGGATAGGATATCGCGGCCATAGTCAGCTTCCTTGCAATCGCCGCTCGTTTCTTTGACTCGTGGTAAAAAAAAACTATTTGAAATGAAGTGCTCCCGAGGCGAGACGAGTTGAAAAGAGACAGACTTCGAGTACACACTCGCACTTGTTACGCTTCGCCGAGATGTACTGACGGAATTCAAATATATTTTATGTGTGTATAATGTATATATTCCGTTACCATAGATGTCAAACTTGTTTATTATTTTTAGTTTTATAAATAACTGAAGATTTAAATTTGCAAAATATTTTGTTTATAAATTTGTAAATCTTTATTATAAATAATTTTGGTGTGCTCAGCCATACAAAGCTCTTAATACGGTAGCTTTCGTACTTTCCTTCACTATGATATATAATAGCGTTGCGAACAGGTACACTCCCATTCATAAAAATTTAACCAGTTGAAACATTTTAAGTTATGTTAAATATAATATATTTGGTAATATACGCTTAGAATGTGACTTATTGGTTCAGTTTTTATCAACGAGCGTGTACAAAATGAAGTGAGGGTATAGTAAAGCTCCTAAATGCCAGTTGTTCAGGAAATATTCATTTCCAATCGAGTAACGGTAGCCTGATTCTATTTAACTTTAAACGTGTACATCCGAATAAAATCTTATGGGAAATGGATTTTGTTGCCACACAATCTCTCTATATATAAACAATATCTGTATATAGATGTTATGCGATTGTTTGAAACCAAAATTTTTTTTTGTTCATAAAATAAAATGTGAATAATTAAGAGTAATAAAATACAAAATGGTGTGTGTTGTGAAAGAAAAGTATTGGTGAAAATGTGTTCATATTAGAAAGTTCTATTAAACTTTGCTATTAAAAAGTTTACTGTATGTTTTTTTTTTTTTTTGTATGCTGTTGTAACTTTTAAACTTCATTAAAGTTTTTCATTTGAGCGGTCGGTGATGGTCGTGTGGCGGCTGTTGCCTGCCACCGTGGCATACGTTCGTTGTGGTGTTAAGTACAGAGTCACGTACACAAACACTCACATAGACAGATAATGATATGAAACTTTAGCAGAGTGGAATTGTATTAATTAGGTATTTTATTTAAAAAAATTAGAGTTACTAGTTGCGTTTTAAATATTCTCTTCTCAGTGGCGGATTTACCGAGGTAGGAAAGGTAGGCAACTGCCTCGAGAGATTAGATATAGCTCCACATGGGTGATCAATAATATAATTTTTCTTTTGAAATTAAGCAAGCTTTTTTTTTGAGTCACAATAGTCACAAGTCACGTAATCCGATTTGACGGCTGAAGGGCGATGCTGGTTATTGGCGTCATCGTTCTAGTGTCAGCGCTGTTCTTTGGACGTCGAATATACAGCGTCGAGCTCCCTCAATGTGTTGAACAGGATACAACCTCGAAACCACATCATCTTTAACTGCGAATCTCTTGATTACATCAGAAACAAGATATTCGGTGCATCTCATACCGAATATATGAACCTTCAGGAAAACTTGATAAGCAAGCTCCTGGATATTGCCAAAATATAGGAGAAGCGAAAGACTGAAGCTGACTGGTGGAGCACAATGGACCATAAGGTCGAAGTGCAATACTTTTATATACCCCAAGATATATCTATCTATCTATAGCTTCGAGCTAAGTTGCCGTTTCTACGTGGATGACATTATAGGATAAAAATAGCGAATTTAAAATAAATCAATTCTAATTAATAACTGGCTTCTAGCGTTTTCGACAATGTCGTCTAGCGTTCTCAAAACTGGTACGTGATGCCAGCCTATCACCAGTATCGAGCGTCAGCATGAAAATGTACCTTGAAAGGCGAGAGCGTGGAAATTTTGCAGCTGCCTAGGGTGGCAAATTCTCTTAATCCACTTCTGTTCTCTTCGCTTCTAGTTCTACTCAAACTCTTTTTAGGGCTTCGTGCTAAAATTGATAGAATCACGCCAGTATCCGTTTATCTCTCTGTCATATGGGATTTTCTCTAAAATAATTCGGCGTAATAATTTGAAATTTAGAGTTTGATGGATCAATTGTAGATGTAAAGTTTATTAAGTTGAATTTTATATCTGCGGAATAATTTCAGAGAGTAAAAAAATGTGGAAGGACATCTCGTCATGTAGAGTGCCAAACGTGATAATAAACTACGACACTGCCCAAACTTGTACGACAGAAATACCTAATTTTAATTAATTATTGTAGTTTAAATGTTGAATAAAATTCTTTGAATTGAATATTGTTGAAAAGCAAATATTTAACACTGATGATGTAAACATTCATTGGAATGGCAGAGAATTTGTATGTTTTTCGGTATTTAAAAACCACATTCAAATTTCTAAATATTACAACGGTTAATGCTAATACCAGGAAATACTACCGACTGTCTGTTATTCAGTTGTGATTAAATATTATTATCCCCATACCAATCCCATAACAACCAATCTCATATGTAGAAAATGTATAGAAAACAAACCATTGCAGATTTTACTATTCCACGCAAAGAGAATGGCAATGATTGGAATTATTGTCATGATTATTGTAACAGCAGTTCTTAAGACTCCCGGAGATATACCTATGTCTACGTTTACTAAAGCACCCGCGGATCGATATACCTAGTCGAATGAAAAATTGGTTCATTTTTTTACATCAAATGCTTGATATAAAACATCATACATTTCTAAAATGGGAATCGAATCCACGATCCCTGACATTCTAGGCCAGGGCTTTACCTCTATACCTCCAGTTTTCATATCAACCTTTTACTAATGTTGTTAAATTTAAAAGTAACCAAACGTTAATCACCTCCGTTAGTATAATATAAACAAAATCCATTGTTGGTGTAGATGTCTTTAAAAAGTAGCAACGCTGGAAAATGCTACATACTATTTATAATTATATTATAAAATATCTTTCCGGGCTTCCCAACACAGAGTAAGGTTATACTGCTTGTTTGCCTGTCTGGGGTACCGTAGCTTCCAAACAAATGAACCGATTTCTATGGGTTCTTTTTGTTTATTTGAAAGTTGGTTTACCCGAGATAGTTATTAGCTATTATTGATGGTGGCCACTTCGTTGTGTGCGTTTTTTTTAAATTTATTTTTTAATAAAGTTGTAGTTGTTTTTAAATCAGCCTAAAAAAATTTTTTTGCGCGGACTTCGAATTAAGAGTGGGATATGGGCATTTGGAAATGAACTGATTTTAATTAATAATTGTATACAATTCTTGAAATGATGAAAACCAAATATTTCACACTGATGCAAAACACTCGATGGAATACACCCAAACGATTGTGTAGGATATTTTTGGAAGGTATTAAAAACCACTAAAATTTTCACAACAAAATTCGTAAATATTAATAACACTGGACTGTGGTAATATTCGTACCAAATGCCACAAAAGTAACGTTCATTTTTCTAAAATTATTAACGTGATTAAAACATTCTTCATTTCGTTTTTTTTGGAAAATTTGTGAGGAATAAAATTTGTTAGTACATTCGTTAATAAATAATTTTCATCTGAAGTCTTTTTTCGAAAATCGAATAAGTTACTAGTTTTTGAAGGTGACTTTTGTGACCATGTGTATTAATTCTACATATGAACACGGACGGACTGGCCCGGTCTGTGTGTCTGTTTGAATGTTTTGTACAAATGTGTTTAAATAATATTATCTCAACCTACTTACTACCACCCAAAAACCTCTATCATTTGTAACTGGGAACAAAGTGTTATGGTTTTTAGTATTATACACAAAGGGAATGGAAGTGTTTTTATGAGGTTTTGTGATGCTAGCATAAAGCTACTATACTATGTATAACTAAATACTACAACCTAGTAATTTGTATTGTTATATATTATATGTATGGACTATAGAGTGTCATTATTAATGTGATCTAATTGTTTTTGTCGATGGAGTAATTTAACAGATTTTATTTCGGTTAGAAAATAGGTTATGTATTTATAACCTTTCATTATGATTGTCTTTTAAAATATTACGAGCTATTGTTAACGGACTGAACTCAGTTAACCGTACACTTTGTCACAAAAGTAACGTTCGTTTCTTCAATATTTTATAATTGATTTGTGCCATATTCATTCGGTTTTCGAAAAAAATGCTTCGGATGAAAGTTGTTCATTACAAATATACTAACAACTTTTATTCGAAACAAGTCTCAAAATCCTAATGAATATTGAGAAATAAGTACTGTGACCCAAAGATTTATTTAAAATTTTACGACTCTATCAACTAGAGGCTTCAAGTACCATAGATAGATTGTAGAAGCTGCCCTGGACGGGCTACACTTCGACCATAAGGTCTATTGTGATGCCTAAGGATGTGAGGATGTGAGTGGAGTGGAAGGAATTTTTGTGTATAGACTAGGATATACGGCTGCAGCCGACTATGATAGGAACTATGCCGATATGCATCTGGAGTTCGAGAATGAAACTGCAGAAAACCTTCTCAAGCATAGCCGGTTACTTCGTTCTTGTCCATACGCCGACAGTTTTTTTTTTATAGCAAATTGCCGATGTCGGGATTCGAACCCATAACTTCCCAGTTTCCAAGTAGGTATACTGCGCAGACATAACGTCTTAGATCGCTCGGCCACATGGACTAGTCCAGTACCTTCGTACACGCACATGTTCAGACATGATCAATCAGTACATGTGTTTCTTTGTTATAAGAAATTTCGGACTCCTCGGACTTTTACTCCACGTGCGATCACTTCGTAATTTAAATTGAAGTATTTTCTGTTATTTTCTTCGTTGGAATTAATGTATATTGTGTTTAGATATTGATATAAATATTGTCAGTCTATTTAAAAAAAAAGGTATAAATTTACTATTATATAATTTAAAAGCATGTTTTTTTTTAAATTTCATTAGAAATTTATTCAAGACGACAGATTATAATTATAAATTGTTGTAAATTATGTTGAATTTACAAATATTTAAACTATACATTATTAATTAGCAACTTTAGTCTGCGTTTCGCCAGTCCACGCACGTAACCACTGGTGTCTGAAAATTGATAGTGACTATTGTAGGGTTAATATTTGACAGATTTATTCTGACTCATCCTGTATGTTTATGTATGGTACTATTTATATATGCATATATGTATTATATAAAACCACACTAAAATAGTTTTAAAACAAAACATATATTACTAATACATACACACATAATATACATATATTATATTGTATATATATATATATATATATATATATATATATATATATATATATATATATATATATATAACAAATACACTAATATTAAACAATAGTTATGAGGTAATCATAAAATATATCACACATCCTGTATCCTGCAGAGGTCACCACCAATATTTTTAATTGAGCAATTATATGACGTCATAGTACATGTCAGTGTTTTAAACAACACAACTAACACTACACTACACTAGACTAATTCATAAACATATTCATAATCACAAAAACGAACCGAACTTCACAATATAGAAATGCAAATAAATAAATACCGTACCACACAATTATTTAATTCATTTATTTATTTTGATAATTTTCTATACAAAGTTTGTTGTTTTTGTAGTGTTTGTTTGTTGTTCGAGTTTTGTATTGTTTAGCAAAATTAATTATGCAAAGAAAAATTTCTATGTAATTCTATCTGTTTTCAACACTTACTGTAATTCATGATGTAATCGAGTAAAGAAACTTCTTTTATCCTCTGAATATACAAAGGCCGTATTTTGTAGTATTTCATATAGGAATTACATATAAAGACTAGTGATATCCCAGCAAAACAAAAATGGCCTCCTTTAAAATTAGCGTAATCTATGTAAGGACCAAGTTGTTTAACAAAAGTGAGAAAATTATTGTATATATTGATTGTGTAAGTTTTTCAAGTCCAGGGTATTTCACCTACGGAATTAATACGAATAGTCGGGCTGTGAAAGGTGTTCTGCTTGTAACTGGGAAGTTACTGGTTATATTCCCAACGGCGGCAGTTTGTCAATTAAATTAATTTCAAATAAATTAATAGGGCAGTTAATTGACTAAGCTGTCGGCGTTTGGACAAGAACGAATATAACCGGATTTGCTTGTGAAGATTTTCTGCAGTTTCCTTTCACAAACTTCAGATGAATGTCGGCATTGTTCCTATCAAAGTCGGCTGCAATTGTACAACCTTCCAATTCCGAGTCTGCATACAAAAGAGGTCGGTAAAAAGGTCTGGAAAGGCTGAGTTGCCAGGCTTCGACCTCCCCTCCTTACATACATTGCGGAAAATATGAAGGATGCTTTTATAGAAAATAAATTTTAACAATAAAATGTTAAAAAACTTGTCTGACATTATTTTATAAAAAAATTATAAACAGACAGATATAAATACGACAGTTTTTGCTAATACAGCAAATTTATAGCCTAAAAGCCCACATGAATTACCGAAGAGTAGAAACCAATTACACATATCGATAAGAATCTTTGATTTTTGTTAAATAAAAACAAAATAATAAAGAATTGAATGAAAAAAATATGAATATTTATTTGATACAACATCTGTTTGATTAAAAATAAATAAATAAATACATTTTATGGTAATACGAACACGTTACCTATGAGAGATAGATAATATCTACGTGTGATCCAAATCATTGTTAGGTTTATCTTAGTAGCTATTTAATATTTTACTTGGCGATGTCTCTTATATATAAACTTGTCGAATAAACTATTAAATATTGCTGAAGAAAACTTTTCAACGGTTTGACCCGCGATTTTTCGCGTGTTATAAGCAACAATTTCAGGTTTTCCTATTTATCCATTGCTAGTAGTATGGATGCTAGTTTCCGTTATATTAAACCAACGGAAGTGACTAGCGTTTACTTAATTTGACAGTTATATGATATGTCTGAACATTCATAACAGTCTTTGACATCAAATGCTTTATATGGCCAATCATAAACATCTAGAATGAGAATCAAACCTTCTCTTCACATATATAGGAAAAAATTATACAATTACTAAGATAGGAATCGAACCTGCAACCCCTGACCCTCTAAAGCGTTGTTCTAGAATGCCAAAGGTTACGAGTTCGATTCCCATCTTAGATGTATATAATTTTTTCCTTTACTTATATCGTAAGCCCCTTCTACAGGTTTTGATATCCGTTAAGTGAATCAACTACACAATTAATGATTTTTGATGATGAATTTCTGGGTACGAGTCGCGAAATAGCTGAGAAATAATTCGAGTCTGAGAATGATTTTCCTAATCGAAACATATACATCACATACGATATAACATAATATATAAAATCAATGATGGATTGTCAAAACATACTAAAAGTATTTATTCGTGTATGTGATAGTCGATATAAAAGAAAGCTGAAGTTGTAATCATTTATACGGTATAGTGTTCGTTCTACCTTAAAATAAATAAATACTTTAAAAGTTTTTTTTTTTTTATCGATAAATAATTACATCCAGTTAATATTTTAATCGTATAGTACTACATGTGAATGAATATAAAAAAGATTCTTTTTAATTCTTTTTATAAATAATTTGCGGTCATGTTGTTGTTGTTGGCTGTGTGCTGCTTGTGAGCTTGTGAGTGTGTGGTGGTTTTATTTATTTTGTTAAAAATATAAAAAAATATTAATAATAATAATAATAATAATGATAATAATAATTAGTTGTTCGTAAAGTACGGAAGTCGTTTCATGTTCGTTCAGAGTTTTATTATTTTCAGATAATTTTTTTATTTCAACAACACAACACACAGACACAAGTGATTGATAATTTACAGATAATTATTTCATCGTTACAAAAATATATTCAGTTTTGTTTTTTTGTTTTTGAAAGAGTACTTAAAATTTAATTTATTAAAAATGTCTTAAAAATAATTGAATAGATTTTAGTGTTCCGTAACTGAAAGTCGTTCATTATTGTTATTGGGGCTTCTCATCAGAGAGACTATCCTCTCTGGTTTATAAAAGTATTAAATTTTCTTTACTTTTTACATTTTTGTGCCCGTCCGTAATGCCGTTCGCCGGCATGAATTTGCAGTGGACTCAATATAATATCATGCTTCTAAATCTCAATATAATTTCATGTTTAGATACCTTTGCGGATTCCTTATATATATCCTTTGTTATTTCGGTAACTATATGTTGTTACCTCAGTAACTATCAACAAAATGTTTTTGGATTATTTATTAAGCAAAACAAAGTTTGGTTTGAATCCCAACAATCTGTCTATTTAATTTATTGTAGAAATAGGTTTTAGATACTTGGAACCATCTCTTTTCTACTCCAACATTGGCGCCCAACGCAAATCCATACAAAGTCCTTCCTTAATGTAATTGGAATCTCTTCTTTCCACAGGGACTGACGTGCCTACTTTACAAAAGCAAAACTTCTATTTGTAACGTACTCGCGGCTAAATCTTGTCTAGACGCCTTTGGTAAAATACATATGTCTCTTGGTAACACTTAGTACCGATCAACAAACTTGTATTCGATTATTAAATATTGAGATTAAAAATAATCATTATGGTTTAAAGTTCACAAATTTGTTTCGAATATATCAGATGATATCTTGGTATATTCCAAGAATGGGCACCCAACCTGGGGTCGTATATGTTGTACTCGCGACTTCTACTTGAATTTCAATGTCTAGACGCTATGTTGTACTCGCGACTTCTACTTGAATTTCAATGTCTAGACGCTTTTACTACACTTGGCCACAAAAGTTGATGCCAGTTATTAAATTTTATTTTCGAATAATTGTTGTTACTATATTTTTAATGAACAACTTTTAAACCGAATAAATTAGGCACAAATCAATGATATCAAATTATATCAAAAAGTTGACAAATGAGCGCTACTTTTGTGGGTCATAGAACCAGAATGCTGCCCTTTTCGTCACATCGTCACCACGAAAGAGAGAAAAAGTTTCACTACAAAAATTTTTACAATTTAACTACCTAAGAGCATATTCTCAATAATCTACATAATCTTTTTACAAAATCCTTCTTCTGTATTTGTATGCGCTCTTAATAAATCGAAACCAGTTTTGTAGGTAGTTTGAATGTGAAGATTAAAGTGCAGTTAATTTTTTTTCTCTCTTTTTTGTTGTTGTAATAATCCGCGCGGTGCAGCAAAAAATATTGTGAATTGCAAGTATGTTAATTTTTTATTTATCAATTTGTATTTCTGAGTTATGTTTTTACTGACAATACGAACAAAAAAAAAAGAAAAGTGTATCGTTTAATTTTATTTAAAATATTAACCGTAAAATATTTTTAAGTGACAGGCGTTAAATGATATACTTTTAGCATATTTTAAAAACGTGGGTGGTAATGAATTCCAATTGGCAAAACTTGAAACAGTTGCTCCAAGTTAAAAGAAATTTTCCGTTACGGGCTTTCGATTTTTTTTAAATTTGTAAAAATATCATAAAGGGGTATGAATTTCCCAGGGGGTTTGAGCTAGACCCATTCATTCAGCGAATGCCTAAAAGAAAATGGTACGGTTCTCTTGCTTGACAAATCAATTTGAACTGGATTTTAGTAATTCTATTAAAAACTCGAAAATTCGGCTTGATATTAACTGGAATCATTTTTGGGGAATTTTCAGACGTGATATTTTCTTTTCGGAACATTTAAACTGTTGCCAATATGTCAACTTTGCTTTCCTGTCAAATTTTAGTCGTAATCTTGTTCATTGAAATATCGATCAAGTTTGCGCAATTGAACACGTGTTTTTGGAGTTTATAGCTTAAGTTGTCCAAACTTTTCCAAATTCTAACGATGCTAAATGAGTCATAACAAGTGAAAATAACAACTTACTGAGTTAATTGCTTAAATACCCAGTATATACTGAATTTATAAAAAAGGAACAATTTTTGTTTAACAATTTTTTTTTCTATTTCTTACTGTTTCAAAGATGGATTCCCCCCCTATTGTGGGAACACATGGTAAATTTCAGCTCGGTATCTCTTCTCGTTTTCGACTTCTCGTGTTTACAAACGGACGGACGAACGGACTAATTAGGTCATTATTATTTCAACAACTTTTCCAAATTTTTTTCTGGTTACGATCAATATTATGAACCGTTACAACCGTTATATATCCTGGTATATATTATACATCGGGTATAAAACTAATTGCATTGATCGAACCGGAGGAAAATTCGGCATGTTCGAGGATGTTCGTCAAATGAATGAGAGACGTATACCTACGGCATCCTAAATTTACTACCAAATCAATCACCAAAAAAATATAAAAACGACTTGACGACGTCTTTTAATTAACATTGAGGAAAGAAAAAAAAAAACGAAATTCCATTCGCTTTGATCTCGCACTGAAATACGTAAAAATTCTTTTGAACTTCTTGTTAATATTAACAATAAATAATGGCTAATCCACATGTATCATTAAAAATGTATAATAAATGTATTACTTACATCAAATATAAATAGAAATAAATTATAATATATGTCAGTCATATTAATAATTGCAAAAAAAAATCCAATGTGTGTAAAAATAATTGACCATTGTAAAAATGTTATTGCAACAAGTACTCTAGAAGATTTGCGCTTGGTAGGTAACTTAGCGCATGTGTGTACGCGCGAACGATGGTGGTAGAGAGTGTGGATCTGGAAACCAATGATGATGACGACGTATTGGGCATTGAACCCAATTTTTATAATACCTTGTTCGTCGCATTCGTGTACATATTATGGGTGCATACATTTATATATACTTTATAGTATTTGCGTTTTATTATAAGAGACTTGCATCTTCCTTTTTGCTTTATTGAGAATTGTGTGTGCGAAGTCGACGACTTGTTGCTGGTCTTTACAAAAGATCTCTTCTAACAAGGCAAGCTAAAAGTAGACAGTAGATGCGATATGCTAATAAAACAGCTACGCGATTACGTATTAATCAATCTATTTACATGGAAATTATGGAATTCGGTAAGAATGCAGAAAACCTATCTAAAACAAAAATAAGAAAATTTCTTCTCCATTATCGAAACGATTGATGTAAAAGAATGTTATCAATGTTCAGGCATATTACTTAAATGTCAAATTAAGTAAACACTAGTCACTTCCTTTGGTATAATATAACCGAAAAGACAACCACACTAACAATGGATAAACTGACGCTAGTTTAAAAATAATAATGTTATAGTAAACACAAATTAATAGTGCATTGATATCAAGATAGAGAGATCATATGCATTTCACTACCATAACAACTCAGGGAGCTTAGATGCAGAACATTCTAGATGTGCATGATTTTTCATGATTGACATCAAGCATTTGATGTCAAAGAATGTGATGATGTAAATTATTTTCGAAACTAAGTGAATTGCTTAAATACCCGGTACATACTGAGTTTATGAAAAAAGTTTCAAATAAAAAATGTCTAGTTAAAAAAATTTAAAAATTCTTTGTCTTTCAAGTTTTTTTTTCAAAGATAGATATTGAAGCGGTCTGATTTTTCCCCATTCACGTACTTGATCGTACTTTTTAGCTCTAGAACACACACAAAATTTCAGTTCGTTATCTCTTTTCGTTTTTGAGTTATCGTTTAGGCAGACCTGCGAAATATACCAAACATGTTTTTCAACGATCAATATTTTCATCGGTTACAAAGTCGGGACTAAACTGAATATACCTTCGAATATATTATATACCGGGTATAAAAATATTAAGAATAAAAGAATTAACAACTTTTATTCGAAACAATTTTTCAAAAACACATTGGATTCGGCACAAATACATGCTAAACCGTCGATAGTATAAAAATTTATAAAAACTCTACTGTCAAAACTCTTTTGCATTGCAAGAAGTAACAACAGTTGCCATTTTTCATATTCACATGATAAATAATTTTTTGTCATTGAATCGAAAGGAAATAATCATTCACATAAGAAACAAAAATCTTTTGTTAAAAGAAATATCTAAAGAAAGAATGGAAAAAAAACAACAACATAGAAAATAATAAAAAGACATAAATCATTTCGTTTGAATATATAGGATGGATCATCGATCGATTGATCCGATCACATTGATTGAATTTCAATTATTTATTTGTTTGTATTTTTATTTAATAAAATAAGAAAAAGTTTACTTATAATATTTAATAATCAAAATTGTATACTGTGATACTAAAAATATTATTAATACATACCTACACTTATAACGTAAAAGGTCACACCTATTTTTATTGGTGGCATGATGTAATATACAGAGTGAAAGAATATACAGAGTAATCTAACGTGCCAAACTTAGACGCCAAGTAATAGGACATGGAGATTCCCGCTTGGTAATTTTTAAGATTTTAATTATTTAACTTTGTATTCTAACACATTTGTGTTCCATTGAGAATCATATTCGTCAAATCAATATGAAAAAATATACACATTTGCCTGTAAATTCATGCTACTAAAACTGTTCTTTGAATGATAATTTGTTACAAATGTGATAAGATTTCAAACAAACAAAAAAGTATTTGAATTTGACTAATTTCTATTTTTCTTTGTTGCAGGTGAGTTTCAATTTTTGTCTTTACAACACGATTCAACTGTTCCGGTGAGTCAACAAATTTCGAAAACAGAAAACGAATCTTCTCTATAAAGCCGTATAAAATTAAGATGTATAAGATGTACAAATAATAGTTTGTGAATTCTAAAGGTTCATGTTTCCTTGTATTTACTCTATATACACTCCCGTCCAAAAAAAATGAACAGACCTGAAATTTTAATTGTCTTACATTTCATAAAACTCCGCACTTTTGTAACTCCCTGTTTATTATTTATTTATAAACAAAGATAAGTAGTATATATTTTAAATGTGAAAAAAGTATTGGAAGTATAGTAAAAACACATTTACTACAATTTTATTGAACGGTAGTGTACATATGTATAATGTCGAATAATATTTTTAGTAAATGTGTACACACTCAAGTACAAAACAATATTTAATTGATACAAAACTCTGAAGCATTGAAATAAAATAAAAATAATAAATAAATAAAATAATAATCATTATAATGATTGCGCATAGATGTGTCGAAAATATTAATTCAATTTTATATTTTTAAATAAAAATAATTTCTTTTTTTAATTTCAAATTGATCACAACATCCAAATAATAGTCAGTTGTTAGTTAGTTCTCCTATCCTACCTATCAATGACAACGACGTAGCGCAGTCATTGGGAGGAAATTAAATGTCATGTTTATAATTATTTATTTATTCAAATTATTTATAATTTTTATTCTTTATTTATATTATTAATATTCTTCTCATTTGAATGATTGCTGAAATTATTATTGTATTGTTTTTAATTTATTTCATTTTAAGTCAGTACAAGGTCAAATTTGTCACTCACATTCTACTTTCTAGAAAAAAATCTATTTCTAGAAAAATATCTTTATGGCAAGAATTAGGAGAACCTAAAGACCTCTGAGCGTTTACAACTAGGAAAAAACCAATTGCGGATACTTACTGGAGACTGTAAACTCAATAAACATCTGCACAAAGTCAATCTACCAAGGAATTAACAGATTTTGCCATGAAGAGGAGGAAACCGGAATTCGCATTCTATGTGAATGTGAAACTCTCCCTCTCTCTCAAAAGACAGTATCATTTGGGATAAACAGATATCCCGCCAGATGATAACAAGATGATATCCCGCAAGATAACAGTGTTGCTGAGGAATAATCTAACATTTCAAGACCATTGTACTCCTGGACCATAGGACTCCTTAACATCTTTGAAGGAAAGGAGATACAATAGATCAAATTGGTCGCGGTACAAAAGCTCTTTATAAGACTTGGTCCTGACTCGAATCTAATCTAGGAGAACCTATGTCCTGGTATCCCTCTTTTAATAATGGGCGAAAACGAAATAACAGACTTCCTGGTAAAAAGTATATCAACAGTGGTCGTTGGACCAACGTCTTAAGAGACTATTTCAGAGTAGTAATTTCCTAGGACTCAATAGATTGGCGCTCTAAATTCAATAGTGATTCTTTCCTTTCTAGAAGAAATCTGTTTGGATGATGGAATCACTATCGTCTGGGAGGTCAAAGTCATATTTGACATATAGACAGACAATTATGGGATACGACACTGAATATAGATGATGATAATATGAGACACGAGTCTTGGAGGAGAAAACATATCCGTTGAAGATGTTATGCTGTGTATTATTGTGTAAAGATGTTGATAGTTTCAATCATAATTTTTCTTTCATAACATTGTTTTGAACTTGAATATGTGGGTGCAACAATAAATACTGACTTTTGTACGTGCGATGAGATGCGTAGGTTTTCTTAACTTTTATACACTTAAAATACACTTTATTACCTCCATGTACACAAACTACAACCTGGTAGAGGTTAATGCAGTTTGTGGAGTCTGATATCAAAACTATTTTCAACAATTTAGACCTAATAAAATGATCAAACTAGGAGTCTACCAGATTCGCACTGGGGAGTTGCAATCCCGAGACACAAATCAGATCCAGTATATCGTGAAGGAAATAGGGCTGGACCTGGCGCTCTAAGACGAAACCACCCCTCGTTACGCACCAGAATAGATCTTATGGCAGTGCACCAAATTCCCTCAATTATCATTCAGTCATTCAAGTTGACACAATGGAGAAGAGAAATGTAATGCAAAGTGCAGCGTTTCAGAGTGGGACAAGCGATTTCGGTGGAGTAATTCGACGTGTAGAGAAATAGCATTGGAACGAAAGAGGTAACGATTCGGATAAACGATTGCTGGTGTAAGACCACTTAACGTGGCTGAGATTATTAAAGTTTCACTTTTAACTCACGCAGTAGTGGTCGTAATGGAGAGGAGGCCTATGCCAGGCAAGTAAGCCTTTCTAGGCTTTTTTTCCGATCCCTGAGGAACCCATTCTCTTAACCTCTTCTATCTTCTACCACACCTGGTACGTTTCCTCTTTGCAAAAGACAGGACAGAGCTCCAATTTTAATTATTTTACCCAGGGTTCTCCCCAATTTTAGTCGAACCAAAAGTTCAGTACCTCATTTTGGCTCTGTAAAGAGGTTCTATTAAAAGATGCAAGGGCGGGTCATCGGTCTCGTTATAGTCCGAAAATTTGATGTAGTATATTGCAGTATAGGTTTATTATTCCTGTGTGGTATAGAAGACTGTATATAGAGGTTATGTGGCATGCATACTGTACTGATGTAAGAAGAAATCTCATTGTTTTCATCTTTTTCTGTCTTGTCAGTGAGTTAGTTGTACCTACTATGTGGTACTATTTTACATACACACACACATTGCTCATCTGATCTCATACATGTGTGAGTGTGTATACACCTTCTTTATTAACTGATATCATCCCAATCCATCGTAACGAACGCGCGTCCGTTCTTGCTGCTTGCTCTTCAATGCGTTTTATTTTATCTTAAACGGTCAAAGAGCATAACCTGCTTCCAGGCATTTATTCTTTTATTTTGTATATCATGTGCATGAAGATTATTATGTTTTCACTTCACTCTTTGTTAGTTAATTAATAGGCTTTGAATTCATGTTCTTGTCATGGGCAAGACAAACCAACAACAAACCAATGGACATTACTGAAATGCCTAGACTTAAGGGCCTAACAGCATTCCACACTACACCACACATTATATTCAGACATCTCAGTGTGATTGATGCTTAGGTGTGTTGCAAAACACTTCAAAGTATTCAATTAGTGTTTTTGCGTTTTGCTATGACTTAAAGATCGGTGTCCACGCAATAAAAACATATTTGTGCGAAAGTGACTCATAACTGCTCTTAGCAAAGTGTCAGACCACATAATTTAAACGTTACGTCTGGTCTTGTAATGGATAGCAAAACCAGGTTCAAGCTTATTGTCGCATCTACGTAGATATCTTGGGGTATATAAAAGTACAGCACTTCGACCTTATGGCCCATTGTGCTCCCTCTTCTACTTTAATCTTACAAGATTAGCTTCTCCCATATGTTGGCAATAGGCGCTTGCATATCAGGTTTTCCTAAAGGGTCATATATTCGGAGTGAGATGCACCGAACATTTTGTATCTGCTGTAACGCAGTTAAATATGATTTGGCTGGATGTTCCTCTTCGCCACTGGATCCGTTATGGAGTCTTATTGGGTTAAGATGCTTTCGTAGGTCGCATCTACGTATCTACATACAACAACTAATTAAACTTGAATTACATCATTATACCATCTCGATGGTACAATATGATTGCCGTATGAGGATGTGGTGTGCCAAATTTTATGAGAACCCGTTAAATAAGAATTAGCTGTAAAGATCTGAGGAAAATAATACGCGCGCAATATAAAGCAAAATAAAACCGTTTAAAAAATAAATATTCTGATCTTGAAATAAAATATGTACGTTCAGTTGATTGGAATGTAAAAAAAAACCAAAGTATTGAAAAAGAAAAAGTAAGAAGTATATCGATAACAATATATCGATAAACTTTTGGTAGTCTCTTGGCAGTGTAAAACCTTATGATACACACTCAATCGAACAGGAATGCAACACAACCAATGAATGCACAACTATCACAATGCCTGTGTGTATGTTTGTTTGTATGTATTTAAAACATATTACATTATTTTTTGAAATGGGGTTATTCACACATTTGTAATAATAAATGGAAGAAACACCACAAGCAAAGCAAAGCAAAGCAAAGCAAGGTGAGATTCAAATAAACCGGCGCCCAATCAAACTTATCATATGGTGTGATCACCTTTTTATATTTATTTGTGTTTGTGTGTGTGTGAACGAGAAATATACACAAAGGTCCACACACATAAACATGCAACAAATAATAATACCAAGGGACTATTTACACGGTAACATTTCATGTAATTGAATCACATAGAAATTTGTCGTTCTAAGTTCAACGAGTGGATGCATGTTAAATACCGTGATCACTGTGAAAATATTCCACAGCAAAAACTCAGGAAGATACTGTTTCGGAATGCATCCAAGAGGCTGTCCGTGTCGATGTACTCAACTTAAGACATCACCTACGAAAGCATCTGCCTACAATAGGTCATCACTATGGGTTCCTTATGGGCAGACTGTGGGATGAGGAGGAGTATCAACATTCAGCCACTCATTTTTAACTGCGAATCTCTCAGTTACAGCAGATACTATATTCGGTGTATCTCACCCTGAATATATGAAGCTCCTGGCTATTGCCAAGATATGGAAGAAGGGAATCTTGTCAGACTGAAGTAGAATGGGGAGCACAATGGGTCATAAAGTCGAAGTGCAATACTTTTATATACCCCAAGATATATCTATCTATGACGTCAAGTTTCATATTAATAATTTACCAGTTAAAATACTTCATTTGATACAAGATATCAAATGGTACACAAAAAGCTGAAGCAAAAGGTTTGATCGAGCGGTAGGACTTAAAAGGAAAGTATAATTTTTAAAGGAATCTTCCTTACAACGTCAACATTTTAATATATGGCCCCCGAATACATACATAATTAATAGTCAGTTATAATTTTAACGTGTAGATAGTGTTTCATATAGTTTACACATGAAATTTAATATCACACCTAGAATGTTATTATTTACGAGTAAAATATTATTTGCCCGTTATCATGTAAACAGCTCGGGCCAAAAATGAAAAATAATACATCTTCTCTCAATTTGACTTGACGACTGAAGAGTGACTCTTATGGCCCAAATAGACGGAGAACATGGTTGCAGCAACATTGAACAGCAACTAGCTTGTTGCACTGTGTGTGGGGTGGTTGCAGCAACAAAAAACAAACTTTTTGTTGCTGCAACCACTCCACACACGGAGCAACAAGCTAGTTGCTGTTCAATGTTGCTGCAACCATGTTCTGCGTCTAGTTTGGCCATTACTCACTGACTGGTGGAGAGACCTATAACTGCTTGGCTTTAAGCCTCTCTCTACTATAAGTAATATAAACTTCTTAACTAACTAACTAAGAAGTCGGCATTTATTATTTCAAAAAAAAAACTCTAAGCATAATACGAAAAAAAAAAAGTACCCTACGAAGAAGTTGAATAATAATAAATACCCTTTTGTGTGTGTGTGTGTTGGTTGCTCTACGGTTGCTTTACTTATTGTAACATACAAAGAGAGAATATCATCATCTCTCCACTTCAATATCTGAACCAACCAAATAGTTCTGGAATCCATTCTTTGCTCCACACAATAATAATATGTGCACAGTGTTTTATTAAAAAGATGAACGAAAACAAAATGTATTTACCATGCATACAATTTTGTTCGAGCAAACAGAAAAGTTTGCACAGTTCAGCAGTGAGTTTTAAGGTAACTTTTTCCAAATTCCCGATCTTCAAAAATTCATGAGTTTAATATCAGTTCCAGTATCAGTAATTTTGGCGCGTATCTTTTTTTCATAAGCTCAAGAGTTTTCCAAAGAATGTAAAAACAATTCAGAGAAGTCCAAATGAAAAAGATATGTTGTTATTTATCCAACAAGACATGAAGTAATAGAGCTTCAACTTCTTGAAATTCAGAAACCTTGAAAGAAAATTGTAACTCTCGTATGGGCTTCCGAGGCTGTACACGTCTAAAGAGTGCATAACAGTGCATAATGGAATAGAACCGGAAATTGTCGGTGTTAGAAGGAAAACGAAAGCCAGGCAGAGTTCCTATCCATTCTTTTTACGAATTATTCATCAATTTTGATCCATTAGTCTCCATGGGCACTCCACTTGAGTGAGTTTTTCTTGTCCAGATACATTGAATTGCAGATTACATTCTCACAGAGGATGGTTGTCTTGATCTTGTAACATCCAATCGGAAAAATGTGCTATTCCAATCTATAACACAGTCCCCGAGATTCTGTGACGAGATTGATGCTGAGATTGTTGTGACATCTTTATTCCTGGGTGATGGTTGTAATAAGATGATATGTCCTAAATTTAAACAATAAAAAAAATCGCAAAATATATATTCGAGCAATACTAATCGATATTTCCAAAAATGACGACTCTTTTTGTACAAACCAGGTCTTTTAAAAGTCTTAAGATAAATTCATTCACGTCTACTAGTAAATAATCTTCTGCCAGTGAAACAACCTTGTCCTTGGGCATAATATCCTATTTGCTCGAATATAATTATTAATTCCATAGCACATTCTTTTCCAAATAAGAAACGCCATGTATAGAGAATAGATAGATATACCTGCTACAGCTACAACACAGTTCTTAAACTTGTATCTACTTGCATTTTTTAACTAGAATCTTTATAAAGAAGAGATTGACTCACCTGTATTTTAAAACACACATTTATCTATCTCAGAGGTGGGCAGGAGATGACTCGGCCAAGCTCTGAGTGAGAAGTAGGGAAGAGAGATAGAGTTAATACAGGGTAACCTACCAATTATTAATATTTTCTTTTTTTAATTAAAACATTTTCTGAAAAAAATATAATAATACCAAATCTTTTTTATGGTCACTATTATACAAAGTAAATAATACATACAATCATTCAATACATACTCTGGAATTTTGGGCTGGTAATTAGGGTCATAAAATGTACCTTTTTAGTATATATCATATTTGTGTATGAAGAAAATAAAAATATATAAAAAATATATATAAATCTTTTGAACCTTTAAGTTTACCGCTGGACCATTGTAATAAAAGAGGGAAATTTTTGCAAAGGATAATTTAAATAGAATTAAAGTTTTGGAAATTCCAAATGATTTGTCTAAATATTTTACTATTCATATCCGAGAACTAATAAAGAATTATTTACCTGATTTAATTATTTTTTCTTCGTATGGAGTATGCTCAGTATAGTGTCATGGGAATTTGATGAATTAAGTTAAATTTTAAATAAAGTGGGAATTTGAGTTCTTCGAGTTAGTCTACTTTGAATTGAAAAAGTGAAAAGTACTATTTGTAGTAGTGGAAATTTTTTTTCGCATAATTTGTTTTTCAAAAAAAATAAAAGTAGTGAATTTAATAATGGAGAAGACATCGCAAGCAGTCTTGGATAAGTTCAGATTATTATTATTATTATTGTTATTATTATCATTATTGTTATTATTATTATTATTATGTTTTTTGGTGTATCTCTCCATACTGTAAAAGATATTATTTAAACAATAAATATTTTATAAAACTATTTCTAAATTGATTGAATAAATTATTGGGCAATAATCGGTAGGCCAACCTGTATTGAAACATCGTTCCGTCTTGCTTCAAAACATACCTTCTTTACTTACTCTCACCCAGCTTATGGAGAGCTCGTAAGGCTCAGACGAGCTGTCTGTGCCCACCTCTGCTATCTAACTATGTATGTATGAAAATATTGTGATACATAAAAACTAGACAATGATAGCAGCCTACATATTTGATTTCTATTAGTGCACAAAGGATCAAAATATTACTCTTTCTCAATTGAGAAAAATATTTACACAATTGAAGAAATGTGTATTACATAGGTTTTAAGTAGTATAAAAAATAGTAAGCACAAAAAAAAAATACATTAATATAGGTGTTTTTTTTTTTGGAACAATTAAAGTATTTGGAAGGATTTCTTTTTTCCTGTTTATACAAGTAGAAGACATGTTTTATCACGTGTATTCCTTTGAGAGAACAAACAAACAAACATAGAAATATGTTTTGAACAAATTTTTTTTCATATTTAAATTGCGGATAAAAGTTTATTTATTTATTTTTTATTAAGGATGAACTGAAGTAGTAAGAATAGGCTTTGCAGTATAATAGAACAATAGATCAACAAAATATAGGGTATTAAGAGTGATTTTGAACACTGTAAATAAGCGCCACCTCTGACTGGCGCTTATTCACGGTCAAAAATTCTGAATATGTGATCCATCGAGAATTTTGAGGATAAAATAAAATTTATTACGTGACGACGTCAGTGATAGTATTCAGAGATTTAATATAAACTTTGTTCTAACCCATACAAGCGTGACCCGAATTAATCAGAATTGGTCTGAATGTATGTTTGTGCCCACTTTTTTTGTACTTTTTGGCACTGTTTTGGTAAAAAGAGCACAAAACGTACCGTTAGAAGATTTCCAGATGATCGTGCTTTTGATTCTGCCGCAGTTAAAACCAAAAGAAGTTTACCAAAAGAAGTTTATCCACGAAGACATGAAGTCTTCCTGAAATGTTAATTCCTGCATGAACAATTGAGGTTAAATTAAACAATTAAAGGTTACAAATATAAGAAACCTCATAAGTATTCGGGAAGATACCAAAGGACAGGTAAACCAAGTAGCTAAATCTATCCAGAGCTTTTATGTCAACTCATTAAATTACCCGTTGCTCATTTAACTTTACCCGTTAACCAATTTCGGTGGGTGCTAAAGTGGTGAGTATTTTCACTGACGTCAGCTGATGAATTTCAGTATACTGCCGAAATTATCAATAGAAGCAAAAATTTTGATCATGAATAAGCAGCGCTTGGATGTTTAAGAAGGCCATTTCAAAGGATGCCAAAAAACCTTTTAACTTTTTATTTTGCATCTTTGGTATATTATCAGTTTTGGAATAACAGAAATTGTGAAGAATTATATTGGGCACAATAAACTATGTACACTTTAAGCCTTCGTCGTACTTTCGAATCATTTAATTGGGAAGCCATAAGCTACAATATACTTCAAATACAATTATTTCTGCCACATAAAATAACATTAGCTGTCTCTGAGCTATTCTGGACCGAACAGAGGACAACGGATATTCAACAAAATTTATGCATAAATTAAAATAACTATTATTCTTCTGTTGCATTGCTAAAAAATAGTTTTATACCAAACAGAGAAAAAAAAATCTCATCATTTATTAAACATTACCTACACACACACAAAGTATGCATTTCTATAAGAAACAAACTATAATACAACACAGTGCGGGAGTGAGCTAACAGTACTTTTACAATGAAAAAAGTGAGACGCAAATAGTTTTGGTACTGATACCACACACAGCAGGGTTACAATAGAAATATATACAATTCTCAAAAGTTTCTCAGCAGCACAAAGATGTGTGTTGTGTTTGTTATACCGAGACTCAACGGCTGCAGCTACACGGCTATATTATAAGAAGAAAAAAAAACCAACGAACTTAAAGGCTCGATTACAATGAGTGAGTTTACAAGCTGCTAGTTGGCGAGTTTAGAAGCTGCTAGTTGGCGAGTTTAGAAGCGAGCGAAACGGCTAGTGGGATCGTGACGATGACACACAAAACTGTCCACTCGTTCAGTAGCAACTAGCTACCGAGTAAACCACGTTTTGTGAATACGTTGTTGTTTTTTTTTTCCGCGCATTTCCTGAACATTTCTGGGTGTTAAAAATAATGTGGAACGTTAATAATATTGTGGAATTTCATTTTGTAGACACTGAAACCAGGAACTACACCGAGTTACTCGCAACTAGTTCACTAGCAACTATGATGACACACGGCTAGTTTACTAGCTAACAATCTCACACGTCAGCGAGTAGCGAGTAAAGTAGCCCGACTTTACTCGCAGATAGTTAATAATCTGCTAGTTGGCTAGTGAACATGATGACACTGGTCGAGTTTACTTGCAACTAGTGAATTCGCCAACCAGCAGCTTGTAAACTCGCTCAATGTAATCGAGCCTTAACCAACTACACACATAATAATAATAATATGATGTAAAAAGAGATAAGAAATACCTGTATATTTGTAGGTAAATAAAGATGCAGTATGATGATTCTTTTTATTATTAAAAATATATGGGTCTATTCACATATATGGGTATAATATGTATATATATATATATATATATATATATATATATATATATATATATATATATATATATATATATATATACATATATATATATATATATATATATACATAAAAATAGGAGAATATACACAAAAATGTTTTTTTTTTTCGTTTTTTTTTTTTGGTGTTGTTTTTTAAAATGGAATGCAGCTAAAAAAAACATACCGAAGTTATTTCGTGGGAAAAGCATAGCACGTTCCAACACGTTTAGTTATGAATATATTTTGTAGGTTATTTTATATATATATATATATATAATATAAATACAAATATACTCTCATATATGGGGGATGTTTTGTATGATGTAATTTTTGTGTTATGACATACAATATAGATAGGGGTTGAAAATAATAATAATCATCATAGTATAGAATGTTGGAGATATGTTATTTTGTGGAAAAGCCTTTTTTTATAGGATGATCCATATGGATTATGTATAGGATTTTGTTTGTTTTTAGATTAAATTAAACACAAAGTTTTCAAAAAAACAATTGGTTTTGAACATCCTTTTGTTAAATGTAAAAGTTAAATTGTAAAGAAATCTAGAAAGTCGATTTTTACTCACTTGTTAATGATCCTACCCAATTTTCAATTCTGATGGTAATACCATTGAACTAACTCTGATGATATAACTTCAAAAAACGTGTCGAAATCAAAGAAAATTTGATGGCAGTGCTGGAAAATAATGAAAATTTCAATCCACTAATCTGGAGAAAGATTATTTTCTATATTTATTATGGATGAGTTGATTAAAATGCCATTGTAGATATGCAGTTCTATTCGGAGTATCAGTTTTTCAAAAGTACCCGACTACAGGAGATTCAAGCGACCCTGAACGCACAAAGAGAGAGTTCAGTAATGATATCAAACATTAGCATCGAACAAACATTAAAAAGAGATTAAAAGATTTCTTAGATTAAAAAATTTTCAGATTAAATATCAAAATCTTAACTGAACTTCTACTATGTTAATCTTCCAAAACATTTAAATATTATCAGCAAAACCCTAACTGAGGCTTTCGCTTAGAGCATTAAAAGTTTTAGTTTTATATCCAGCGATGTTAAGTAGTATAGTCAAACGGAAATCTTGACAATCAATCTCTCAGAGCAAAGAACCAAGAAAGGGCTAAAGTTCTCACATACTCAATCCAATCTAAAGTCTTTATGAAACTCTGAAATATGATCCCTCAACACTAACTGATAGTGAGCCCGTTTGCAAAAATCTGATGCCGTTTGAATTTCGTACGCTTTAGCAAATTCATTGAGTTCATCTCAAGCGGCGCCAAAACATGTTGCTGCTGTTTGTTTGAAAATAGACTCAATTTACCCAATGTTATATAATTTTCACTTAGTTTAAGGCTATAGTAACAACTATTGACATAATTAATCTCAATGACGACTTATGTATTCCAACTAAAGTGTAACGTTATAGTTGTTGAATCAAAGATGATCGACTGCCACAACAAGTGTAACTGACTAACCAATCGTTTTTTCTTCTCACTTATATTCTCCGCTCTGCGGTAAATGTGACGACTCATCTGCGATCACCCTTTACCTGTGTGATGCTGATGAATTTTAATCTGATGAAAATAATTTAATAATCATGATAATATGAATGAGAGAATATTATTCGTGTGCTCGCTAAATTAATAGAGAGGAGAAGGAAATTTAAATAACTCGAGTTATGCGAGTTGTCGAGTTGACTCCTGCAGTAAACAGTAGTTTTGTAGTAGTCATTTACTTTTATGATAATTATCTTGCTAAATTTTATCGTATATATCTCATCTAATAAACCGTTTTAAATTAAATAGTTACATGGGATTACTTCATGTAATTAGTAAAAATAATTACCTCTACTCTACTATGGACTGGGACTCTGGTACGTGAATGAATGCATGGATCAATATCAATTCACATTATTTGATTATATGTTCTTGTAAGCTACTTTTTATAGTCATTTTCTATGCCAATGGTATTCATTCTAGGTGCAAAAAACAGCGTAAAGGATTACACAAGAGATCCTTTACGCTGAAAAATTAAGATATTAATTAAAAAGAAACAATGGTTTTTCTTACACCATCCTTGGTGTAACGATTACCACTGGGGGGCTAGAAATCCACAGGTTCACGGTTCGATACCTGGTGGATGAGTTAATTTTTCCATATTAATATTTAAATAACACCCAGCTACATTATCTTTAATTGCGAATCTCTAGGTTACAGCAGATACAGGATATTCGGTACATCTCATCCCGAATATATGAACCTTCATTAGAATATCGATGCTGGTTTCGACGAGAACGACACGACAAGGTACTCGCTGTAGTTCTCACCTCTTTATCTTAGAAAAGTAGAAACTAATAATCCGAAAGTGATTAAGCTGCCTAATAATGAGCGCTGCAGTCGCCTTGAAACGCAAGCCAAAACATGGGAATCCAATATATTGCCTGGCTTTATGTAGATTCTTATTTGTCATTGTCAAAATGTCACAAGAAATTTTGAACCAACGCCGACTTGTTGGTTCAACCTAGATTCTTTAAAAAGCTATCGTGCCTTGTCTTGCTCTTCTCTGCTGATTCTGCAGTCCATGGCGCTTAAATATGTTAATCACGTTAGATAGATAGATAGATATATCTTGGGATGCATAAAAGTATTGCACTCGGACCTTATGGCCCAGTGTGTTCCCGCTTTTACATCAGTCTGACGGGTTTCCCTTCTCCCATATCTTGACAGTAGCCAGGAGCTTGCTTATCAAGTTTTCCTGAAGGTTCATGTATTCGAGGTGAGATGCACCGCAGATCTTGACCAAGATCTGCTGTAACCAAGATATTCGCAGTTAAAGATGATATGAGTGGATGTGTTCTCCCCCTTGCCGCACCGTCTGCACATAATTGATCCAGAGTCCTATTGTTTCCAGATACTTTCGTAGGTGATAATACCTAGTGATGAATTCGATAACCTTTCAAAGTTGTATTCTATTCAGATTGAATACGTAGCGAAGTCACAATAAAAATATATTTTAATTAATTAGACTTGTGACTTCGCTACAAGTTCATCGAGAGACACCCTCTTGGCTGTTCATTTCGAAACAGTATTTTCGGGAGTTTTAAAATCATTTAAAATATAATTTGTTATCCACATGATTTAACAATGTCCGCAAACTTTGACAATGTTTTATTATGAAACTGACTATAAATCATAAAAAACACATCAATTTTTAATGATGTTATAACCCATATCTAGATACTTTTGTAACACTTTGTATGAATAATTTCGTTCTGAATGATGTGTGTAGTAGAAGTAGAACAGAGGTGGGCACAGACAGCTCGTCTGAGCCTTACGGGCTCTCCATAAGCTGGGTGAGAGTAAGTAAAGAAGGTATGTTTTGAAGCAAGACGGAACGATGTTTCAATACAGGTTATCCTACCGATTATTGCCCAATAATTAATATAGTATAGTCCATAGTATAGTCAATATTTTATTTTTTTTGAAAAACAAATTATGCGAAAAATAATTTCCACTACTACAAATAGTACTTTTCACTTTTTCAATTCAAAGTAGACTAACTCGAAGAACTCAAATTCCCACTTTGTAAAATTTAACTTAATTCATCAAATTCCCATGACACTATACTGAGCATACTCCATACGAAGAAAAAATAATTAAATCAGGTAAATAATTCTTTATTAGTTCTCGGATATGAATAGTAAAATATTTAGACAAATTATTTGGAATTTCCAAAACTATAATTCTATTTAAATTATCCTTTGCAAAAATTTCCCTCTTTTATTACAATGGTCCAGCGGTAAACTTAAAGGTTCAAAAGATTTATATATATATTTTTTATATATTTTTATTTTATTCATACACAAATATGATATATACTAAAAAGGTAAATTTTATGACCCAAATTACCAGCCCAAAATTCCAGAGTATGTATTGAATGATTGTATGTATTATTTACTTTGTATAATAGTGACCATAAAAAAGATTTGGTATTATTATATTTTTTTAGAAAATGTTTTAATTAAAAAAAGAAAATATTAATAATTGGTAGATACCCTGTATTAACTCTATCTCTCTTCCCTACCTCTCACTCAGAGCTTGGCCGAGTCAACTCTTGCCCACCTCTGAAGTAGAATAGTAGATCCTCTCATAATAACTTAAGTAATATGAATTGTACTGTTAGAGAAAGATAAACCTACATTGAGATTATATTATTAGTAAGAACAATTTAAAGAGAGATACCTGGCTGTATAAAAATCTCACTGACATTCCAATCCCTTTAAAGGCTGTACACACAGTACTGTGCTGTGTGGGGCTTTACAATATAACAATACAAAATCCATCCAAAAAAACAACAACAACAACAACAACAACATAACCACTATTAACATACTCAACCCAAAAAAATATCTCATAAAAGAAATGAATTAATTTTTCGAAGAGAGACAGAGATCAATGATCTTGTGAAAAAGAGTGTAAGGTTTTTTCCATCTGTCTTTCTCTAAAAATATTAATTTCTAATGTTTCTTTCATTCATGATAATTTTGTTTTTTTTTTAATCTAATTTAGTAGCTTAAGTAGCTTAAAAAATTATTGTTATTATTTATTAAGTTGTTTTTTTTTTATAAATAATTGGAATTTCTTAGATAAGGTTTTTTTTTAAATGTGAAAACTTCTATACCGAGACTGATTTTATAAGGGGAGTGAAATGAAATTTCAGGTTATACAATGTTACGGTTTTTTGTTAAGATGTAGGCTATGTGAGAGTCGGCAATATGACATAAGCGTTTACGTTTTCACATCATGCCTGATTCCCGGATTAGTCGAAAAATAGACCTTAAACTATTCTGGTAAACCAAGTAAGCTATGGTTGCACATCTAAGCTATGGAGTGTACTACTTGCCAAATGTGCTCAGCGCTGTTTTAAGCGTTTAATGTTTTCTAGATAAGTCTTCTCACAATTTGGGTTGGATATCGTACCAACTAAGCTAGGGTTGCTGGAATGCTTTGTTTAAGACTCGTTTTGTTAAAAGAAAAGAAAAGAGGGATATGCTCTCTGGTGGATAAATTAGGAACTAGAGATAGTAGGTTTATGATTCCTGTCTATTTCCGAGGACCGTGGAAGCAAAATCCTAAGAGATTTATCTGGTGGATGAAGGGGCCACCAAACACTATACATTCCATTCTAAAGCCGGCGTACACAATTCTACGAAAGTTCGCTCCAACGTTGGACCGAACGTTTGAGACATGTTCGACAGTTGGTGAGCGAAGGTTCCTGCACACGGTGGGTCGAATATTTAATTCATTTGGAAACAATCATTTGAAAATACGTGTGAAAACAGTTCGGCACAACAGATAGATGATAACGATATTGCTATTCCCCTCCCTAACCAGGCTCTTCCCATCACATGAACGACACGTATAGCCGTTGAGTTGGACCAACGAATATTTTTCTTCAAACCTTGGAGATATCCCTTTGACACGATGCAAGAATACTGACATTGGCCCTGAACATGGCCAAATGCGAACGTTCGAAGCTTGCCATTGGACGCTTGTATGTTTGTACAACGGTCACATGATGTGACAAATCATCAAACGTCCAACATTGAAAGGTGTTCGTAGCATCGTGTAGAATCGGCTAAAGCCTGACGATGTACCGCAAATTAGTTTACTGCAGTTTAGATTACGAACAGTCCAAATCTCGAATACCCAAGAAAGAGGCGGCATATGGCTCCAATTTTGATCAAGAACCAACATATATGATGAACCAACCCAATTAGTGTTTCCATTTCAACAATTCATGTTTCTCAATTTTAATTTTGAATTAAGAATTAAAAAATTGGATATGTATATATTTTTTTATTTCTTATTATATACGTCGAAGAAAAAAAAAAAAAACAAGGTCCAATGTGGGTGGCCTATCAATGGAGGCTTTAAACAGAGAAGTACTTCGCTCCGATTCCTCTTATTATAGCCCACAATACAACAACAATATATTCATAGTCCCATATCAATTTATTTTTGTTTTTGAAAAGAACATAATTTCTCTTTCTAAAACTCTATATACAGTTTTTGTATTTTATTTCTTTTTAATATAATTATTAAATCATAAAAATTCTTTTCTTGATAGAGCAGAGAAACCAACACATGTTTTTGTCTTACCTGTTTCTGTTTTTGTTTGTTGGTTGGAGAGATGATGATGTCTGAATGTGAATATGAGTTGTTTGATTAATTATTTATGATTCAATTGCCCCGGAAATTATATTGAAATTAAATTTTGGTAATGGATTTTTATTCAGAATTCAAATGAGACAAAAGTTTCTTTGTGTCTGCATTTGTAATGTACTTAGGTTCAGATTTCTTTTTATACCCGGTATATGTAAATATATCAGGGTATATTGAGTTTAGTCCCGACTTTGTAACGCTTGAAAATATTGATCGCAAACATAAATGTTTGGAATATGTGTTCATAAATTTCGCCCGTCTGTGGGCACGATAACTCAAACACGAAAAGAGAGAATGAGCTGAAATTTTGTGTGTGTGTTCTAGAGCAAGAAAGTTAGGTCAAATTCGTAAATCAAAATCGGTCCATATTTGAGCAAAATGGGCAAAACTTCCCAGCTTTGAAACCGTAAGAGATAGAAGAAAGATTAAAAGACAAAACGTTCGTTCAATTTAACTCCCGACCAACACATTTCAAAATTTTCGCTTCTCAACCCCTTGGAAAAAATGCGAATAAAGTTACAAAAATTTTTGTTCTCGATTTTAATAATAATCATTTTTTAGGGTAATTTTGATCCAAAAATTAAGAAAATCAGGTTCATTTTAACGTCCGACCAACACATTCCAAAATTTTCGCTTCCCAATTCATACTGTTTTGAATTTTAGCACTATGGGTCTGATACCTTGAAAACCGTTAACCGTATCGTATTATAATCAACCCCATTGTTTTCGTTAGGTCCAAATTAGCTTAAAACGAAGTTTTTATCAATATCGGAGACATAAAATTTTCCTTCAATTTTAGCGATTTTATTAAGGGGTATCCCTTGAAAAAATACGAAAAAAGTTAAGAAAATTTTTGTTCTCGATTTTAATAATAATAATTTTCTAGGTTAATTTTGACCCAAAAAGTACGAAAATCAGGTTCATTTTAACGTCCGACCAACACATTTCAAAATTTTCGGGTCCCAATTCATACTGTTTTGAATTTTAGCACTATGGGTCTGATACCTTGAAAACCGTTAACCGTATCGTATTTTAATCAACGCCATCGTTTTCGCTAGGTCCAAATTAGCTTAAAACGAAGTTTTTATCAAAATCGGAGACATAAAATTTTCCTCCAATTTTAGCGATTTTTTTAAGGGGTACCCCTTGGAAAAAATGCGAAAAAAGTTAAGATAATTTTTGTTCTCGATTTTAATAATAATTATTTTCTAGGTTAATTTTGACCCAAAAAGTACGAAAATCAGGTTCATTTTAACGTCCGACCAACACATTTAAAAATTTTCGTTTCTCAATTCATACAGTTTGGAGTTTTAGCACTAATGGGTCTGATACTTTGAAAATCGTTAATCACATTAATACCTGCATTCATAAAATTTTGAAACTAAATATTATCTCAATAAATTTAAAATATAAAAACAATTGACGTTTTGAAATGTCAAAATTTAGAGAGAAAAAAAAATCATTATTTGACAAAAATTTCCTAGTATTATATCAAATGCCTGAAGGAAAATTCTGCATTCTTTATTATTGTTTGTCTGTTTTGTTTTTTTTTGCATTAATTTACTGCGGCATTTGCATTACACAATAAGTATAAAATTAAGAAATCATTTTGTTAATTCACAAATGATAATAATTCATGAATAAAAAGAAACTTGAATTAATATAATTAATATTATAATCAGGTAGTATCATCATCAATAAATACACACAGTCACCACCACTAATCAATACTCACTCACGGTGACGGACGACGATACACACAGTAGTGATTATCAAATCGATTGATCTTATAATACCAATAATAAATATAAAGAATTATAATATTTATACATACTTACATACATTATAAAAATGTTATTACAACAAAAAAAAAACTTTTATAATTATAATGATTGGTAATTCAATAAAAGTAATGTAATAATTTTACAAAACCGAATCACAATACATACATACATACATGCACACATACATACATACATACATACATACATACATACATACATACATACATACATACATACTACATACACATCACATCACATATCATTACATAATTTTTATAAATAACAATTTTTCAATCAGATGTTCGTTCGTTTATATATACAATGTTATTCATATACGTTTACCGGTCATTTACAGGATGTCACACCCACCCCAGTCACTTTATAAGAAGGAAAACTTTAAACCCTAAAATGTTAACCAGTCCGTGTGATCCAGTTGTTAAAGATGCTCTACTCGAAACTGAGAGGTTGCTGGTTCGATTCGCAACACTGGCAGTTTGTCAATTAAATTAATTAAAAAAAATGGATTTAAATGCCATTTATGACATTAATCCATCGAAGATGACTCGATCGTTATTTCACGGTCGAGTAATCCATCGAGAGTTGCCGCAGGATTGTAAAATCGATCACGTGATGGAAGTGAATTAATGAGGTTATGTTCCGCTGTAACATGAAATATAAACAAGCTGATAAACTATCGACCAAAACACCTCTTCCAGATCGGTATCTTTTAGTAAGTGTAGAATTCGGTGTGTTTTATTTTTTATCATTCGAGCTCTGGGTAGGCACCCATATTAGCTTCTGTATCAGAGTGCCACAGATCGCTAACAACTGCAATTACGTCAGTTTTCTAATTCAAGCTTCCGGAGATGTTTCTTGAACTCATAATGCTCCATGAGGAAGCCCGTCAGCATGCACAATCTGTTTCTATTCAGGCTGACGAAGACCTTAAACTACTTACGATGAAGTGTCTTGGCTAGTCTCGAAAAGCATCTCCAGTCTGCAATGGTTTTGGTTCAATTTTTCCTCCTATACTCAGGAGGGATCCGCAGAAAGACTCCGGCCTGTAGATAGGGATCAAAGCTAATTCAGTGAAACTACAAATCATTCATGAGATATGTTTTATTATAACCTAAAATTGCATAGTGTTGCTGTTAGTGTTATAAAGCTGCATTTAGTGTCTTTTTCCCCAAAAATTTTTATTACATGACATTTGAGCAGTAATATACATTTGGAACACTTCCAAAGGGTCATGTTTTTGGATATATGTTATTTTGGCCACAACCAAGTATTATATATTATAGAACAACATAATATAGGTTAAGTTACGTCACGAACTTCATGATACTGATATTTTGACTGTTTAAGTATTTTTACCAAAATTAATTAATTAATTTTTTGCAGACCACCCTGTATAATATATACACATACATAATATAATATCTATCATACACATAGTTATTAAAATACCTTGAAGGTAGTCAGTCATTTCTAAAGATGTTGTTCTCTGTATAGATAGATAGATCTCTGATTGAATCGGATCTGATGATCTGATGTGATCTTTGTAGTACACCTGTCAGGTCAGTTGAACGCATATGATATTATTATTTATCAATTTACTATAATTATTGGATCTTTTACATAAAAATGTTTGATCAAAACTACCGATACCGAAATGTTGAATGGAACATGAATGTTGTGTATGATGATGGGTTGATTGATTGGTTGGCTATTGAATGGTTTTATTTTTATGAATTGATTTTAATTTGCAAAATATGATGGTCTAAGATCCGGCATTAGTGAAAACCTTCCCTCATCTGTTAATTGATTGAAATATTATTGAAAACGCTTATTGCAATATAAACAATTTGGCAATGTAATGTCTGCCAGGGTAGTTCTGCTGCAATTAACATTAATTAATTAATTAAAAATTGATTTTTTCATAATTAAATCCCTCACGTGTTAATTGAATTTTGCTTGTTAAATAACATAGTATACGATACGACAAATCTTGTAATAGTAGGCAGCGCTGCTTATTACTGCTACGGTTACCTGCAGCCAGGTGTTCAAACTTAAAGTAAACTTAGGTTACTTCCCTCATATGTTAATTGAAAATTTTTTAGCTAATTTAAAAGTTCAGAATAATTAGAATACATCCATAACTGGCAGCCGTCTTAAAATCCATTACAATCAAGTGCAGCCTATATAAGAAAATTTAAAAAAAATAGAAATTATAAAAAAATACCTTGTAGAGAGAGAGAGAGTCTATTGCATTATTCAACGAAATAAACAAGGAAAGTATATGATCATGCATTTGTAAAGCCTACTCCATTTCTAAGTGTATTTATACTAATAGTACCCACTACTATATTTTATCTATGACTAATAGTTGATTGTGTTGAGTTCATGATAAACGGAATACATAATTCACATTCATGATTCACATTCGCATGATCATATACTTTCCTTGTTTATTACGTTGAATAATGCAATAGTCTCTCTCTCTCTACAAGGTATTTTTTTATAATTTCTATTTTTTTTAAATTTTCTTATATAGGCTGCACTTGATTGTAATGGATTTTAAGACGGCTGCCAGTTATGGATGTATTCTAATTATTCTGAACTTTTAAATTAGCTAAAAAATTTTCAATTAACATATGAGGGAAGTAACCTAAGTTTACTTTAAGTTTGAACACCTGGCTGCAGGTAACCGTAGCAGTAATAAGCAGCGCTGCCTACTATTACAAGATTTGTCGTATCGTATACTATGTTATTTAACAAGCAAAATTCAATTAACACGTGAGGGATTTAATTATGAAAAAATCAATTTTTAATTAATTAATTAATGTTAATTGCAGCAGAACTACCCTGGCAGACATTACATTGCCAAATTGTTTATATTGCAATAAGCGTTTTCAATAATATTTCAATCAATTAACGGATGAGGGAAGGTTTTCACTGTCGGATCTTAGACCATGACTGATATTATCGAATGGCGATACGTCTTTTGAACAAATGATAAAATTAATTTTTGTTGTTTCGTTTTTAACATTTTGGCTACATCACAGTTTTGATAAAGTTGAGGCTACACTCAGGCATGATTTCGTGGAAAAGAATGCAAGAGAGCGCAAAACTGCCTATTACGTTATTTTCATCGAAAAAACTGGCTGAAAATACACTCTAATCGAATTCTCAAGAGAAAGAGAACTCTAGGATTTTTCGAATTAAATTTCAATTTTTTGCCCCAATTTCCTAGATTAAAAAATTTTTTGTATTTTATAAATACGTATTTCGACTACAAAGTAGTCATCATCAGTATGAATTAGCTAATTTTCTGTAATAATATCTCCTCGGAGAATAATTACAATTAGCTAATTCATACTGATGATGACATACTTTGTAGTCGAAATACGTATTTATAAAATACACGAAAATTTTTGATCTGGGAATTTTAGGAAAAAAATCGAAATTTAACCTGAAATGATGATGTTTCCGTAGGATGATGAGATCCTCACAAAGAAATATAAAAAAAAAACAATAAAATCTCCGTCTAAGTATCGAATTTGTTTCTTCAACTTGATGCAAACTCCATTTTATTTATTACCGGAAAAACAATTTATTACGGTCTAAAGGAAAAAAAAAAGGCAATTAAAACTATTTCCAGGATAATGTCATCCTGTAACACAGTTTTTCCCCTATAAAAAAAGACATTTTCATAAATAAAAAAAAACCGACGCCATCATCATCAATGAAATTAGTACTTGAATCAGTTGTTAGGTAGATGGAAAATACGGGTTTTCTTGCTGTAATTTCTATCAACATTTAATTCAGATGGGCAAGGCAAGGTGTTGATGACACAGAACAGAGATAGATAGATAGACACGCTGGTTAAATAAAGCAAGATGAAACGACATAAAGAAGCTATTAATTAACCTATTTAACATAAGAATTTATATTTTCAGAAACAAAACATTATAAACGCAACTCACAAACACACCAGTTAGTTCCATCCATACTCACCAGAGTCACAGAGTTGCGAAGTTAATAAATTTACAAGTAAATAACATCTTTTTATAAATTACATTAAAAGTCAGTAGAGTACCTACTGACTTGACTATCTGTTTTGTACATTTATACTTCTAGTTATTGGTAGAAGATATCTCCCAACCTAAAAGTCTTTACTTCTGTTCTTTTTTTTTGTTACTGTATTCTATATGTCATAGTGTTCAGATTACCGTGTGGTTCACAAATTAGCTAACTACACCGATAGAAGGAATTTCTTGAACCAAGTAAATAAAAACTGTTTTAATTAAATTAAATACTGATATGAAAAAATTAACTCGTCAACCAGGAATCGAACCTCGGGCCTCTGGATATCTAGTCCAGTATGCTTCCGCTACACCAAAGACGACTGTGACGTAATAGCCAACTTTTTCATATCATTCTTATTTTTTATTTATTTAGACAGTATTATTTCTGTCATAGTTATTTAATATTTGTTTATTTGTGTATACTTAAGCGTCAACATAACGGTCATTCTTATTTTTTATTTATTTAGACAGTATTACTTCTGTCAAAGTGTTTTCTTCAAAATATGTATGCTACTCTGAGAAAGAAATCCTTGTTTTCATTCAAGACTTTGTTTACTTGAAAAAGTATCTTCAAGTATCCCAACCATAATTTTCTAAAAATTAAAGCTAATATTATTCGAAACTGTCGAAAATTTAAAGCTAATACGGTGGTGTTTCGAATGTTGGTATAAGTTTAATGAGTTTTGGTGAAAGGTCGAGTCTCAAGACTACAATTTAAACACTCAAACTTGAAAAAACACTCATCAGGTGCTATTGATAACTGGCCACTTTAGTTATGACATCTGTTGTCCCAAAAAGATACCAGTTTTAGTGTGCAGTGGTGTGCAATTATAGCCGACCCAAATCTTTAATCTAGTTCATAGTTTCCATAGAGATAGAATTAACAAAATTTGGAAAAATCTGTCAATAAATTTAAAATATAAAATTATTGACATTTCACACTGTCAAAATTTAGAAACAAATAACATTAAAAAAATACATTATTATTTCCGTTGCACCCAAAATTCAGCCATGTCCTCAGTTTTATGTTTTGTAATTTGTGGAAATCTTTTCCTGCAAGACCTCGACTTTTGTAAGAATTGTGGGTTATTTTTTATTACTCCAAGAATTGTAGTGATATCCGTTTGCAAAAAAAAAAAGAAAGTGACCACACTATATTTAGTAATTTTTCTTGCATGATTTTATTTACAAATAGTAAATTTCACAGTAGACACCTGGTATTTGAATAAAAATAAGTGGATATTTATTTCTACTGCATTGCTTATTTTAAAACGATACCTACTCGAAGTAAAATTAGGACACTACAGATATTTTCATTTCGTGTGAAAAATACTAAAGGCACAAATGTTAGCAGCATGGGTCGTCTAGTCTATAAGAAATCAAAACATATACTACTTACAGAGCTTACACAGCATACTTTTTTTATCTGTTACGGCGACCTGAATGTTATACTTCAAGAGGAAGGGGAAAACACCAGAGACCAGACAGCTGTTTTTTTTTGTAAACTTAAAACACATAAAATTTATTACTTTATAATTACCTCGAACGAGAAAAAAAACAACTCACAGAAACTTTTTTTGTGTGTGTGGTGAAAAACTAAACCAAAGCAATAAAATGTATTACCTTTATGTAACATCAATGACCTTCAAAACCATAAACTATCGGATATAATGTGCCATAGATTTACATTTTTTTTTTCGTAACTTTCGAAGTTAATCCACTTTTATCAGTTTATGTGTATTTGAGGATTTTGTTTTTTTTTTTTTTTAAATTAGTTTATTTTTTTCGTAAGAAGATTTTATTATCTTGATTTTATTTTATTTTTAGGGGAATTATTTAAAGACCATTAGCATTAAAACGTTAACGTTTAAATAGGTTATTCTCGTTATTTACACGTGAAAAATACCAGTCCAAGTGGCCGAGCGGTCTAAGGCATTTATATGTCTGCGCAGTATGCCTATTTGGAAACTGGGAGGTTATGGGTTCGAATCCCGAAATCGGCAGTTTGTCAATTATTAGGAAAAAAAAAGGGGGCGGATAATTGACTAAACTGTCGGCGTATGGACAGGAACGAAGTATTCGGCTATGCTTGAGAAGGTTTTCTGCAGTTTTCTTCACGAATCGGCATAGTTTCTAGTCTATATTCCTAGTCTATAGGTACACATAAATTCCTTCCATTCCTCACATCTTTAGGCATCACAATGGACCTTTTGGTCGAAGTGTAGCCCGTTCAGGGCAACCTCTACAATCTATCTATCTATCCACACGTGAAAAATACCATGGCGAATTTGAGCTGCCAATTATTTAATCGTTAAAATTATAACCAATTATAATCAATCTACATAATAACTTTATACACTCTCTAGCGGTCACAATTCTAGTCCTTTTTAACTGAAATGTCGTATCTAATATATTTTAACGTATTTGAAAGGCCAAGTTTGTTAATGAATAGAATCGATCAAGATATACCAAATTTTGTGTTGCCCCTTCCCTTTAAACCTTCCTTTTTCCCGATACAACTCTGATTGTCTAACCTGACGGATGTTATTTTGCCAAAATTATCAAAATACTCTCTAGTTCGATCAAAACTAGGGATTTTTTCGAAAAAATATGTGTATTATAATTTTGACGTGTAAATTCGATGGAATATTTTATCTTTATATGTTATCGTGTAAATAGATATATCGTGTTTTTTTTTACAAAATTATTTAAAAGTTGAAAGACTTATTTTTAATATGTTCGTTCGTTTTTGAAATCGAATTAAAATTGGAATGAGATTATTGAAATAGACATTAATTGAATTTAAAGGTTGATTTACATTATATTTCGTATTGAGGTTCCTGGATGGAATGAATGTATTTCAATCGAAAAAATACAATGTGTCCCACAAGATAAAAAAACCAATCGTAAAATTAATTTTACTATATAGCAATATATAAAGAAACTTATTTCCTGACTGACTAATACATCAACGCCGAGCCAAAACAGCTATTACTAGAAATTGGCAAAAGTAGGTTTCTTCTCTAAGCGTAAAAGAGCGAAAATTTGATATCTCAGAGAACATAAACATTCTTTATTAGAAATATGCGAAAACATGAATAAAATTTTATATAATGATCTATCAATTTTTAAATGGGAGATATGAAAATTCACATTTTTGCGGTTGCAAATAGGTCCTGTTTAAGCGCTTTTGAAAAATGAATCCGTAATTTTCTATGCTCCTCTCCCGATGATAAATAAATATTAAAAATAATAAATCACGTATTTCCACCGATTTTAAGTTAGATCGAATAGAAGGACAAAACGAGGGATCAAAATTTATTGATTGTTCTAGATATGTACATAGATTGTAGCGGCTGCCCTGGATGGGCTACACTTCAACCATAAGGTCCATTGTGATGCCTAAGAATGTGAGTGGAGTGGAAGAACTTTTTGTGTATACCGCCCCCTTTTTTTTCTTGATAATTGACGAACTGCCGATGTCGAGATTTGAACCCATAACTTCCCGTTTCCAAGTAGGCATACTATTTCTTCAGTTTTGATTCAATTTCGCTGTCGAAATTTGCTTACCGGATGGAAATAAGTATTGTTCAGGTTGACTTGGGGTTAGACTATATAATTAAACGTAAATTGTTGAGAAGTAAATTATGTCTCCTTTTGTAAAAGAATATTATTTTAGATTGCTGTATTAAAGAATCCTCATATACGTAACCGCAAGTGTGACAAGTCATTAGTTTGACTATGCACACGGGTGAAGACCATATAGCATATAATACATCTCGAAATAAATAAATTGTATTTATTTGTGTGTTTTAAAATCTACTAAACAAGAATAATTGAATTCAAAAATTGCTAATACAATTTTATTTGTGAGAAAACCCTCAGCTTACCTTGTTTGTAATATAATGCTTGGTTTCCACTACAATGCTCACAACAAACAACGAAAACAATATGTATTTTGGGTAGGTAAATGATGGTAAAATGGAAGGTAGGTGGGGGGGAGAAACAACCGGAATTATATTATACACTGACCTCTATCCATATGTGTCCAAAAGTGTCCGAAATTAGAGCATTTAATAAAAAAATAATAATAATGGAGTTTTACGAACCATTTCCAGATAGTCTTGGTCCCGTAAGTGAGTTTTCCAAAAAATATAATTATTTTGGGGGATTAATTATTCAAGGGAAAAATGACACTGGTTTTAATAGGAATGAAATGAAAAAGTTGTCTGTTACGTCAGAGTCGTCTTTGGTGTAGCGGTAAGCACGCTGGACTAGATATCCAGAGGCCCGAGGTTCGATTCCTGGTTGACGAGTTAATTTTTCATATCAGTATTTAATGAAATATTCATTGCAAAATATTCAGTCAGAGGTCAGCACGAGAAAACATTTGAAAAAGTTCGATTGAAAATTAGTCGAGGTCATTAAAGTGCTTCTGGTTTATACAAATCTTTTTGTCAAAGTCGATCGGCACATCAGCAATTATAATCAATTCATTTTTAGCACTGTTTCATAACTATTTACTTCCGTACCCACCATCTCGTTGGCGGTGCTTCTCTCTACAACTATAGGACAATTTGTTCATATATACGGAGGTCAGTTATTTTATCCCAATGTGTATGTGTGTGTGTGTTAGCATATGTATAACAATCCATGATGATTCCATTTTAAAATAATAATACACAGACACACAACTAACTCCACACCAGCTAGCTAGCCAGCTAGCTCCTGTAACAAAGAACAAAAAACATTTCCTTAAATGTACTTAATGAAATGTATATTATAAATTACATTTCTCTCCTCTCATGCTTGTACTAACGAAAGGAAAGTAAAAAAAAACCAAATAAACAGCTCATTTCTGACAATTGTTTGTGTGTTTTTTGGGAGAGTTTATTAAACTTGTCCCATAAATTTTACTCAAATGGATTTGTATAAAGTTTGTTTTACCTGTAAGGAATTCAGCCAGAAAAAAAAGTGTTTGTGTTGTTCCAAATAATTATATAGATCTGAAGTACTGCGTCATATTTATACAAATCTATACCATTGTCAGATTTACTGTTCCCATTTTTTTTCAATCTTTTTTACTTTTACCATAAATTATTGATGGTTTGAAATATCGATTTTTAAAGAGATGGCAGAACCTATTTAATCAAATAATCTTTGCCATATTTAAAAATTTCTTGGTCCTAAAGAGACCAGACATACAATTTTCAAGAAATTTATCTGGAATCGTTTCGAATGTTACCAAAATTTACTTGTTTAAACTTAAACTGGGAATATGTTCATCAAAGATTACATTCCTGATGGTAATGGTGCTCGAATATCAACAGAGACACTATCCAGGACGAAGGTTCACGTTTTCACGAAAATATGAGGAGGAATATAAGGGTTTTTTAATCTTACAAACTAAACTTTAATCTAACACACTAAACGCCGCTATCAAAGTTTTCCATTTCGGGGTAGATAGATAGATAGATTGTAGAGGCTGCTCTGAACGGGCTACACTTCGACCATAAGGTCCACTGTGATGCCAAAGGATGTGAGGATGGTAGTGGAGTGGAAGGAATTTGTGAGTAGACAAGAAATTGGTTGGATATGTGCATGAAGACGGCTCTTATAAGAACTATGCCGATATCCATCTGGAGTTCGTGAAGGAAACTACAGAAAACCTTCTCAAGCATAGCCGGTTACTTCGTTCTTGTCCATACGCCGAGAGTACATATCCCGACATGTCGGGATTCGAACCCATAACCTGCCAGTTTCCAAGTATGCATACTGCGCAGACATAACGCCTTAGACCGCTCGGCTACGTGGACTGGTATATTATCGAATTCCATTTTGAGATTGGATAGATCGTACCATATAAGATATTTGTGTATATTTTTTATATATGAGATTTTGTGAGAATATACCAAATCATTATCGAATTAACAGAGAAATCCCCTACGGATTCCTAAAAACCAAGATGAATACCTCGAAATGAAGAGAGAAATTATTTAATAAAATGAAGAAGAAAAAAAACACCCATTTTATATAAATTAATTTAAATACATTTTATCTTACTTCCTCTTTTTATATATTTATATAAATTAAATTTTTCCATTTTCATATCTTCTCAAAATTTTTCCTGTTAATTCACAGAAATGGTGTTGAATTTAATCTTTAAGAAATTGTGGTAAATATGATTATCCGCCATCCTTATGTTACTATCTTACGTAGTAACACTCTTATGAATTTCATTTTGTAAATTAGTGAAAGTGCCTTCGATAATAAAATTTTTATTTCAATATTATCTACAATCTTTTTTCGGGCAAAACGGGAGTTTTACCTCTATATAAACAGTTCAAATTAAGCTCAATTTACAGAGAGGTATTGTGTCGATATTCGACGTCAATCATCGATGTGGACTTTTCATCAGATCTTTACACTTTACGTTTAAAAATATCTTGAGAATTTGTAAGACGGAAGTTTAATTCAGTTGGTATTTTAAGAAAGATCGAAAAAATGCTCGAAGATGAACGTATCACTTACCAGGTCCGAACTTCTGTGTCGACACTGCCCACTGTCCAAGTATCATCTCAAGCCTATCGGCAACGCCAAGAATGATATTGGTCTTGTTTCCACCCATTATCATAGAAGCGACGCAAGTATCACTTTTGGCCATGCCGATGTTCTTGAGATGATAGCTGGACAGCAGGCTGTGTCGAATCAGAAGTTCTGACCTGGTAAGTGATCTCTTGGGAATTTGCAAATTCCACTTACCAAATGAAGTAAAGCCACTTACCAGGTCTGAACTTCTGTCTCGACAATGCCCTTTGACCAGGCATCATCTCCAGTTGATCGGGAAGCCCAGATTGATACTTCCGTCGCTTCTGTGATGATAGGACTGAAACAGCGGGCAATCTATGTTACAGCTGCGACGCTGCCGTTCGGAAAAGACTGAAGACTGAGTGGAGATTTCCTCTCACCAAATGATATGAGTCAGCCTTATCCAGGTGAAATTCTTGGTTTAAGCAGGGATCTGAACTTAGCCTGGAGATTCTTCAGAAAGGGAATGATACAATATATTTTGCAGGTCACAGTGACGGAAGGCCTTGTTTCATTCCCTATTATGTGCGTTAAGAAGAATTTTTTCGAATTTTCTTCGTGTTGAAGATATAGTGCCTTAAGTGTGATGAAAATTTAATCGAAATTTAATATATAGAGTGGAAAAAAGGTTTGTAATTATAAGAAAGAGATTAGATGAGTAATGGGATGAGAGCTCTCGACTTCTATTGAAAAAACGAGGATTCAAACTTAATATGCCTTTATATTAACATTGCAAAAAAGACAATAGCATTAAGCATCATAGCTACAAAACGGACACAGTCCGTTTGTCCTTCATATACTTTCTATACCTTTACATCAAGATCTAATAAAATGAAATTAGTTTATAATTTGTCGTATTATTTAGTTTTCACTGTAGTTTGTATATGGAGGTCGTCGGGAGATTTTTTTCGGGCGAATCATTTTTTTGCAGCTCAGATACAGAATTCATTAAAAGTAATTGTCCTTTCAATTTAATTAGAAATGATTTTTCAATAATTCACAATATTGTCAAGTTCAATTAATAATGAATTCTATACATCACTTGAGCGGACGGGACGGAATACGAACGGAATGCCATTTAAAAACACAAGTAAAAATGTTAATGAACTTTTACAGCAAAATGAAATGGGGTATTGTTTTGTTCAAATTCCATCTGTGTGGTGTTTTTATTGGTCTCAAAACTTACTTATTTTGGAAGGAGAGAAAAAAGGACCACACATTGCAAATGTTTATGGTTTTTGTGGCAACTCGCGCAATTTACATCAAAAATTTTATGCGTTTTATTAGAAAACTTGTAAATTAGTAAGGTTGACCAACCATTTACAAACAGGTGTACATTTTAGGGTTCCGTAGCCAAATGTGCCTCCAAAACAGAACCTTTATAATTTTTTCAGGTCTGTGCCCCGTCTATGTTACTGGCTTATAACTACGTCATCTTTACATGAAATTTTACAGAGGTCTTATTTGAATGACCATATAATGTGATTTCGATAAACCTACTTTAGGGGTGGCTTTCCATAGAATTGGAGGATGATGAAGTATTTAAAAATGTAGTAAAAGTTTTTCAATGTTTTTGAATTCAGACGAACTTTTCGTAATATATGATCTCCCAAACTAGGGAATAATTTGAGAACGCCTTACTCCGGTCGAACTTTCAAACCATGTGGATAATAAAATTGGCAAAAATATGAAGATATTCGATCTTACTGAATACTTTCAACGAAAATTATTTTCAACAATTTTTTGTGATATTCGCAATTTTCACTTTACAAGACGGTTGAACGTTACGCAACTGCGTGAGATTATACCAATTAGCCTCTTTTCTAAAATCAGTATAATAAAGTGCTTTAGTTGAGATGACAACTGTTGATCATTATTTTTCTTAAATATAATCTCGTACTGTCGTACAACTAATAGGGAATATGCATGCAAATTTTTTTTCACATTTATTTTCAGAATATGAAAATACTGTTAATACTGTAATAATATTTAAAAACGAAATTAAAATCAGACAAATATCAAGGAAGCTATAAGTTTTTAAAGATTACTATCTGTCTCTTTCTTGCAAAAATACTAAAAACGGAGTTTTACGTGTATTTTAAATGGTGAAAGTGTAATATGACGTTACATAACATATCAAGAGAGCTATCACCCTCTTTGTCTAATCGGGAATTTCAATCATTCATATCTCACTTATTTTTAAAGTTATTTAAAAAGTAATTTTACCTTGATATTTGTCAAGTAAACATGCTTCAATTCAAGTAATAAAACATTTTCATGCATATTCCCTATTATTCGTAAGGCTAATTTATTGATTTTAGTCTCATTTGTTAATGAAATAATTTGTATGACACGAGTGTGACCCGAACTAAAGGTCTCAATCAATTGATTGGTTCAAAAAAAAAATGTCTCAATCATAAGAATTTTAAAAACACAGACAATAAAAATTGAAACAATTGAATGTATTATTAAAAACAATTTAAAATGAATTGTAAATAAAAAAACATACAACATGTGCAATTATATATTATATATACATTATATTGATATGTAAAGGTCTGAATGGGTCCATTGGACCTTATTGTTTTATTGGAATATTTATCAATTCAAATACAATGTTTATTGAAAGAATTTGTACGCCAAAAAAAATAAAATGCGCTCTTTAAATGACACACCGTATGGTTCATTATATCAGAGGTGGGCAAGTGTTGACTCGGCCAAGCTCTGAGTGAGAGGTAGGGAAGAGAGATAGAGTTAATACAGGGTAATCTACCAATTATTAATATTTTCTTTTTTTAATTAAAACATTTTCTGAAAAAATATAATAATACCAAATCTTTTTTATGGTCACTATTATACAAAGTAAATAATACATACAATCATTCAATACATACTCTGGAATTTTGGGCTGGTAATTTGGGTTATAAAATGTACCTTTTTAGTATATATCATATTTGTGTATGAATAAAATAAAAATATATATGAATCTTTTGAACCTTTAAGTTTACCGCTGGACCATTGTAATAAAAGAGGGAAATTTTTGCAAAGGATAATTTAAATAGAATTATAGTTTTGGAAATTCCAAATAATTTGTCTAAATATTTTACTATTCATATCCGAGAACTAATAAAGAATTATTTACCTGATTTAATTATTTTTTCTTCGTATGGAGTATGCTCAGTATAGTGTCATGGGAATTTGATGAATTAAGTTAAATTTTACATAAAGTGGGAATTTGAGTTCTTCGAGTTAGTCTACTTTGAATTGAAAAAGTGAAAAGTACTATTTGTAGTAGTGGAAATTATTTTTCGCATAATTTGTTTTTCAAAAAAAAAAAAAAAGTAATAAATTATTGAATAAATTATTGGGCAATAATCGGTAGGGACAACCTGTATTGAAACATCGTTCCGTCTTGCTTCAAAACATACCTTCTTTACTTACTCTCACCCAGCTTATGGAGAGCCCGTAAGGGTCAGACGAGCTGTCTGCGCCCACCTCTGCATTATATTTGATTTAAGTAGATTACTCCACGAATGGCAAAATTTTTTTTGACTGAATTTTAACCGAAAGGAACGCTACTTTTCATTGAAAATATTTCTTTTTATTTTAGTCAGATTATTCCAGAACCCAAAATTGGAGCAAAATTCACTCGTTATCAATTTTGAAAATCTGATATTGCACCGATTTGTAGATAGATAGATAGATATATATATATCTTGGGGGTATATAAAGTATAGCACGCCGACCTTACAGCCCAATGTGTCCCCCCTTCTACTTCAGTCTAACGAGATTCGCTTCTCACATATGTTGGCAGAGGCTTGCTTATCAGGTTTTCCTGAAGGTACATTATTTCCTGAAGGTTAAACTGTCAAGCTCAATATCATCAAGAGCAGAGTGTATGAGTTTCAAAGTCTTGAGGTCATTTTTGTTTGAGTACATAACATCTTTATATCCTAAAATATATATTTAATTAGTTTTCCGAAAAAAAAAAACTTTTTTTACCTCCCATTTTCGGTTTAACAATAAAAAATTAAGGAATTCCTTGATATCTGATACATCCTGCCGAAAATCCTAAAGTGTTATCGGTGGATAGCAAGACTGTTTTAGATCTGTTTGATATCAACAGGGAAATAACTGAGTAAGCTTTCTTTATCTTCTCTTGTTCAAACCAAGATTTTTTTAAAGCGGAATATCTGCATAAAATCACCTTTCGATTCATACAATATACAAAAAATTTCCCTGATCTATAGTGAAACTTGAACTAGTAAAATCATCATATGACTTGAATATTTTATGGTGGTAATTGTTTTGACAACCACATTGTACATATGTGCCAATAATTCAAGCAAAGTGCAATGCACTTATTTATATTTTTGCACTTATTCAGAGCATGTATGTATATAGTTAATGCACGAATACAATTAATTTATGTGAGCACACAAAAAAAATGCATTTTTTTTAATGCGTTTATATTTTTCGTTCTTTTTTTCTGTTTTAATCAATGTGATATTGAATTTTATTGGTTCATAATCTCTTAAGGTAGTACGATCACGATAGCTTCTACATGTTTAAGGTTTGATTTTACACTCCATTATTTAATTATCTTATCCACAAATCAGTTTTCAAAATTTAAAAGATTGAATGATTTCTTGAAATATTTATTTATAAACTTTTCTCTTATCGAATTCAACTTAATAGAAAACATGGACCAAAAACACCAAAACTTAATTATTAATACCGGTATTCACGCAAAAAAACCGGATCCAAAAATAACAAAATACACATAAATTTGACAAAAATAATTATCAACAACTAACCTCTTACTAAAGCACATTATAGCTGAAACAGGTACGTTAGTTTCGCTAGATTAGGCTATTTGCCCGCCAATAGGGAATATGCATGAAAATTTTTTTTCACATTTATTTTCAGAATATGAAAATACTGTTAATACTGTAATAATATTTAAAAACGAAATTAAAATCCGACAAATATCAAGGAAGCTGTAAGCTTTTAAAGATTATTATCTGTCTCTTTCTTGCAAAAATACTAAAAACGGAGTTTTACGTGTATTTTAAATGGTGAAAGTGTAATATGACGTCACATAACATATCAAGAGGGCTATCATCCTCTTTGTCTAATCGGGAATTTCAATCATTCATATCTCGCTTATTTTTAAAGTTATTTAAAAAGTAATTTTACCTTGATATTTGTCGAGTAAACATGCTTCAATTCAAGTGAAAAAAAAATTTCATGCATATTCCCTATTGGGCTGTATATATTAAGGATTGGCGGTTGAATTATATTTTTGGCGGCAAATAGCCGTTTGGGCTATTTTAAACTTGTGAGTTCTCGTAACTTTTCTGACAACACTGACTGCGATTTGTTCACCATCGCCTTAGATTGCTCGCAATACAGATTTAGTTCTTTTGCAAATTGTAATTTCGCATCAGGTATATTATCATCTTCTGGGAATTCCATTTTAAAAACTTACTTCTAAACATTGTTTTAGATAGCAAGAAATCTCTCTCTCTCTCTCTCTTCTAAATACCGTGATCGTTCTACTTTAATGCGTTATGTTTTGTTTTGTTTTTTAAATATATTTTTGAATCAAATGTGATATTGATTTTTATTGCTTGTGTGATAGATAATCTCTTTAAATAAATAACAAAAACAAAATCATTTTTATTTATTATTTTGCTTTAACTTGACACTTTTTTGTGTTAAAAAAAGGTCATTCCGGTCAACAAATTTTGTTAACAACATTCCTTTGCTTGTACTGATAAAATACAAAAAATATAAAATAAAAACCGTTATATATAGATTTGTATATATGAATGTGATATGAAGTTATCAACCAACACCGTCAAGTTGGTTGATAACTTGACCAACCAATCAGCCAATTTACAAGGCGCAAAACGGTGCACAAATATTGAAGTGTAATTTTTTTTATTACCCAAAACTAATTTATTTTTTCTTTTCTTGTTCCAGATCACATAATGGAATTGACATCCCAATCCGAGAATCAAACATTGCACTTATTTTCTCAAGTGTACAAGCGAATGTCGATCTTATCACGTGATCCCATCAGACAACTGTATTCAGACATTAAAAAATATTTACAAATCTCAGAAACGGATGCTGTCACATTTGCCACAAGTAATTTAGATATCAAAATTTCCGTAAATAAATTCTTTACGGATTTGTTTCCATTGGTCTATCATCATGCAATCAATACACATCAATCAGATTTCTCATTTGAGTATAAACTATGTTTAAAACGGACCATAAATGAGTTGCAACCGTTTGGGGATATACCACGACAAATTGCACAATCGGCATTTAAAAGTTTAGAAGCGACACGCGTGTTGTTACAAGCTTTCGCTGTCGGTGTAGAAATATTAAATGCAACGGATACACTGTTGATTGAAGAAAATATTGGGAATTTAGGGAAAGCGGAAAATGGCGAGGAGAACTCATGTCATCAGGCACTGTTAAAAATGACATATTGTCCGAAATGTCGTGGGTTAATTTCACATACAAAACCATGCTCGGGATACTGTTTGAATGTATTGCGGGGATGTTTAACACAACATGTCACGGAATTGGATTCACCATGGAATGATTATGTCGAAGCGATTGAACGATTAGTGATCGCTGTGAAACAGCATAATGTGGGGGTGAATGTCGATACAGTGATACGAAGTTTAGATGGGAAAATATCGAATGCTATTATGTATGCCATGGAGAATGGTCCTAGTCTGGAGAAAAAGGTAGGTTTCACTTTGTTTCCATATTTGTTCTTACTTGGTAATTTAATTCCCAAGCTATACAAGTAGATTGTCTGTTTGGAAAATATCGGTTATATTCTTTGACCATGAAAAAGTACTCTTTACTGTATTGCCAAATTTGGCACAGATAATAGATATTACGCCTTTTCCAGGGATCCCCTTTTTACACGAATATTTGACGTGTAACTAAAAGTATTCTTTGCTAATAACGCACGTGGTTTGTTTGATCATTTTAGCAGGTCAAAGGTTACTTTTGAATTGTTGCAAGTAAAAGATTATTGAGGGTCTTGAACAACACACCCATTAAAAAATTCCAAATTTTTTTGGCATACCTTTATCTTAAATAACCGATTACTTGGGATAACATACAGGCTGCTGTAAGATTAAGATCATCGAATGAGAAGTCATGGCGTAACGAGAAGTCATGGCGCAAAAATACTCTAAGCACATAAATATTGTATAGCTTATATCGTAAATACAATCCACTGACTATGGTACGGTATCCTTAAAAGGTATATAAAACCTTTCCTCACGTATAAAAAGGTGAGATAACTTACAAAAATATATCCAAATAGGACAACCCGACAACAAATAGTCGCAGGTATTAACCTTTCCCATGATTATATCAAGAAGATAGCTGATAGATGATACAACACAATAGAGACAGATACCTTTTAAACAGTTTTTGTTGTACCTCTAACTAGGAGGTACAAACAAACACAATTCTTTCTCATGGTAGGTGAGGTGATGCGGTGCCGTTCATGTTGATGATGGCGTTGACACTTTTTTAAATAATAATTAATCATTGTCATTGAAATTGTTTATCAAAAGTTTGACAGTAGATAAAAGATTATTGTGAAGCCATCTATCTATATGTGTGTGATATTATTGATAGCTTCGAATAGCATACAACATGTATCTATGTACTACTTGTTAATATAATAGCTGTTAACCAAGCAAACATATTGTGTGTATTTTTACAAAAATTTATTATTCATATCTTCTTCGAAGGAATTTGCTGGTTGACAAATAAAGCAGTCGCAATTTTTTGCGGCTTATTCGCATGAACCTACGATTTAAGATAGCCCCAAAGGAGAAAGTCTAAAGGCGTTAAATAGCATGATTTCGGTGGCCAGGTCACGTGGCCGTTGCGCGAGATAACCATGGCCTCAATCATTCGTGCAAAATATCCGTTGTCGCATGCGCTGTATGGCATATAGTGCCGTTCTGTTGGAACCATATGTTATTGGTATCCATATCATCCAGTTTAGGCCAGAAGAAATTGTTGTTTATCGATCTGTAGCGCTTGTCGTTGACGGTTTTGGCAATACCAGTTTCGTTTCGGAAGATGATTCCGCCAAGCCTAAATCCGCACCAAACCGTAACTTTCTCGGGATGCATTTGGTGCAGATATATCTCGTGTAGATTGGTATCACCCCTCAATTTTGCTTATTCATATGTCCATTCATCCAAAAAATGGGCCTCGTCACTATAGAAGTAGATCTAACGGAGCATTGATTTTGATAATAGCTATAATAGCCATGGTGATTTTCCATACACTACTAAGCAATTAACAACAAAGAAATGCCCATTAATTAAGATTAATCATTAGAAATTAAAAATGTGAAAAAGATATTGTAATCACTAGGGCTCGAACCATAGACCCCCTTCTATATAGGACTGTGCGCTGACCAACTAACCCATTCATGAGAAACCAATAGCTTCTTTGACAGTTTGTAATCTTTTCTGGTCCAAAAGTCCAAAATACACTTTTTCACCATTTTAAAAACCGAAGCTTTCTTTACCAGCAGGCAGATAATTACTGACGAAACTTTTTCTGTATAAATTCTTGATCGATAAAATGATTATCAATAACATAATTTGATTTTGAATCGTAAAAATTACAAATATCAAATGATCAATAGACTGTATCAATCTGCGTGACAAGATCAAAATGTCAATCTTTGTTTTTGTTTGACAAACAACATTTAATTTAAAACCTTTTTTTCTGCATTTCAAATATTGAAAATAGTTAAATAAATGAAAAGGTTAAATTACTTTCTATAATAATTTAGAGCGGAACGATTAATAAATAAAATTTTTAAAAAAAATTTAAAAAATTGCAAAAATATTACAGAAATTATTCGAATATTTCTGGGAGAAGAAATTTTTCGATCAAAATTTTAAGAAAAAAAAACAAAATCTTTTTTTGTAAATTTATTTCATATTACATAAGATTCAAATTCTTTTTTGCCTTCGTCGTTCGCTATCGACTTTCAATACCTATCAATCTACTTGTATTGATACCACCACCACCACCAAGGGGGTTGAAAACTTTTTTAAAGTGTTTTGTTTCCTCTTTTATGGTTTATAAAAATGTATTTACTGATTATATATTTTTCATGGGTCTTTAGACAATAGTCACGTACCTTTAAAAATAGTTTGTGAGTCAATAACTCAAGAATAAGGAATATACATGAAAATTTGTTTTCACATTTATTTTCAGAATATGAAAATACTGTTAATACTGTAATAATATTTAAAAACGAAATTAAAATCCGACAAATATCAAGGAAGCTGTAAGCTTTTAAAGATTATTATCTGTCTCTTTCTTGCAAAAATACTAAAAACGGAGTTTTACGTGTATTTTAAATGGTGAAAGTGTAATATGACGTCACATAACATATCAAGAGGGCTATCACCCTCTTTGTCTAATCGGGAATTTCAATCATTCATATCTCGCTGATTTTTAAAGTTATTTAAAAAGTAATTTTACTTTGATATTTGTCAAGTAAACATGCTTCAATTCAAGTGAAAAAAAATTTTCATGCATATTCCCTATTGGCATTTTGCTACTCCTAAGAGAAACGAAAAGGAGGAATGGGAGGACTAATATACTTGTTGTACTACGCGGTAAACCCAGCCTTTTAAAATTTATAATGCTTCAGACTGTCAGTGTGTTACGACTAGTACAAAAGTTGCCACAGTGAGGAGGAGTAAAAGATGATGACTCACCTACATGGTCACTGCCCATATCTTACTATGACAAACTCCTCACCCTTATGAATCAATCAGTCTTTGAGTACGACCTATCTCAGCTAAAGTTTACGGGTGTTAAAACCTTATTGTTGTACTAGAACTGCTCCAAATGGTTTAAAAGTGTAGTAACAAGGATGGGTCACCCCCTCCCTTTTCCAGAATCAACAAAATGCTTAGTTATGGAGGTGAAAATAAATCTTTACACATGTTTTTTTAATATGGCCGTATTGTACTTTCGAGTGTAATGCAAAACAGAATGTTGCGGCGGCAGTATACTTTGGATCTCATCCCCGAATAAAGAATCTACCTTCACCGACTCTCCTTGTGGACGGTTTATGTTCACACTTTACATGTGTTTTTATAATGTTGTTGTATTGTATTTTGAGTGTTATGAAAGACGATTTTTTTTTATGGAAAAAAAGAATATTTGAAAAGTATGTCGTCATATGTATGGGGTTGGTTTGTATATTATGTTGTTCTTCTATATATCTCCTATACTACTATTGTTCCGTTGTCTCTCATTGTCTCTTCTAGAGAGTTGAAGTTTAAGGGTTTTCTTCCCACAGAGAGAGAGTAGTAGCTCTGGTTTGTTCTTGCTGTTCTCTGTCCTCCCTACTTGTTGTGAGCTTGTTGTATATTTCAACTTCACAACGAAGCAGCAGTAGTTCCGAAGGAGGAACGTTCAGTGTATGTTTTTTTTTAATAGTATTCCTTATATATTTCCTTTCTATTCAGCGAGAGTTTTGTTCTTTTTTCTCTCCCAAAACAAAAAAAGAAAAACACATTTTATTTTTTAAATGACCTTTTCACCACTTACGACATCGTCGACAACTTGGAGGAGATGCTGTGTGTTTCTTATCTTTGTCATTTGTATGGTTTGTATTTCTGTGTGTCTCTAAAGAGAAAATATGTTTTCATCTAATATATCTATCATGCAATTAGGTTTTTCATTAAATATGAGATGGGTTCTATGCAACTACAGGCGCGTGTTGGCTCTTTTAGTTAGCTGCAAAATAAACTTAAACTCTCTGGAGGTCAAAAACTTCAGTAACTCTTATTCATTTCTCTAAACCTCTTCGATAAGATAGTGACCTTGCATTGATTGACTGACCTTGCAAAAAGTTGAGTAAATTTCTATGATCCACTGCAAAATATCTTTGCCAGGTCTCTCAAATCATGCGCGTGGAGATATTTCAAGCTCGAAAATATACGTACCTTTAAACCTTTCTTTGTTAGTTCAACGATCTAGTTTATCGTAAGATTAACTCAGAAGCTTATTCGCTGACCGTGAATACAATAAGCCTCACGTTAACCAAACCTTTTAGATTTACTGCAAAAGTTTGCAGTAAAACTTTCTGCTGAATGATCGTTCATTTAGATACCCAAGAGCATAGATATTCTTTAAATAGTCTAGAAAATATAGTCGAAATGGCAGGTATCGTAAGGAGTATCTATTGGCCACCTAAGGCCAGTCTGAGTCTTAGCTGTTAAAGTTCCTGAATAAAGTCTTAATTTGACACTGCGAAGTAAAACTGCGGGGAAGAAAATCTTTTATTTCTTTAAAAACTCAATTAAGATTTAGAAGAAAGACTTGAAAAGGTTTTTTTAAGGTAGAATTTCGATAAAGAGCCAAAAATTATTCTTTCTTTTTTAATAGCTCTCTATAGAAAAATGCATATCATTTACTCTGGAAATATTTGTTAGCATTGAAAGAACAGTCGTTCCACAATGTATAGCCGCAAGGCAATAGACAATTTCCATCTCTACCAAGTCTTTGTACATTTTCCAGACGGGTACAAAACCACATGTCATTGTTGTGATCGAAACTTTTACCCAACACGGATAATTGTTGCTACCTTAATTATATTTCAGAAGGTTCCACGTCTAGAGAATGCATGGAAGAATATGACATTTGTAACAAGAGTCTATTACGACATATCACTCACTAGTTTGAGGCTACACACTCGAACGATACAATCATGGATACTAGACAAGGATACCGAACTCCATGTAAACAAATAATTGGTAAAGAAAGATGTCAGTAGTGTCGCTTCTATGCCGGAAACAGTGGTGAGAGTATAAGGCGCGAGTTTTAATTGAAAAACATAACGCATTTATAGGAATATAAAAATTATTTGTACCCAAAGTATTTTTTCAATAAAATACTTTTTTTAATAAATGATAAGAATTTCAATTTTTCAATAAGGAATTAGTTGAAACAAATTGCATACTTCAAAATAATCACTACGAAATAAAACTGGTTACTTGCCTACTTCACTACTATTTATAATACTATATTCACTTCGGTATGGATTGTAGTACGGATCAACAACTAGCGACGCTAGTGGCATAAAAAGTAAATATTACTATTACCATTTCGTTGCCACATTTTGTCAATTCTCCCGTTTGAGTTCGGTATCCTTGTGTAGTATCCATGGATACAATGTTCACTAGGTACCTAGTTCAATAGTAGGTAGGTTTTCGCAATACCTCAAATTAAAAAAACATATTTGAGAAATTTATGAGAAATTGAGAAATTTATATCTTTTTATTTTTGTTTTACCGTATAATTTGTAAATATTGTGATGGTCACATTTAAAGCAAACGATGAATGGGTTCCATCGGATTTAAAGAGAGAGAGAGAGAGTACCCCCCCCCCCCCCATAACAATGAGAAAAACATGCAGGGTAACTTTTAAGTTAAACGCGAGGGTATTAATTTTAATAATGAATAGATAACACTGGAGTTAGTTATTATAAAAATATTTTTAATATAGTAATTTTGTAAAACAATATTTATAACAAATATTTTTTAAGTGTAGCCTGTAATTATTTTCGGAATTTGAGAACAAAAAAACAAAAGTTAACTACTAGGACATTATATATGACGTGGAAACATATTATATTGATTTATTAGGGTCAATTATTAGATCAGATGATTTTTGGTGTGAAATTTACTTTCTTTTGCCATTCTAAACGTGTAAACAATGGTTTTTTAACTTTACCGCGTTTTTTTTTTAAGTTTATATCAAATATATTTTCTTATTTATCAAAAATTATTTAAGGTCTCGACAAATTAGTTTTCTAGATTGTAATCGAATTTCTGCTCACTGAGTCACTGTCCTTTTTATTAGCGGGTGTAAAATTTCAATTTTGCTATCGAAAATGATGTCAAAAGTAAGTTTTTCAAATGAAATTAACAAAAGAGGAAATATCTGTTGCAAAATGAAAATTTGCAACAGATACTTTATCGCAAGGTATCTCATTCTGAAAATTTGTCGAGGATTTAGGAAAGACTGTCATTTTATCCGTCACAATTGTGTTGCCTGTAATCGGCAAAAATTTTCTATATACAGTGGACTTAAAAGTTACAGACGCCAGCCGAATAACTCGAGAAATAGCCGTCGGATAAAAAACTTTCACTTATCTGGCAAAAAATATACTTTGTATCAAAAAAGAAATAAAAATTATTTCCAATATGTTTCTTTAAAATCTGCAATAACAAAAGGAGGTTTCTAATTGGTTAGGATTAATTTAACAACCATTGAATAGCTATAAAAGCTATATTGAACACGGGTTTTAGCTTTGTCTCGGGCATGTCTTACGGTATTTGAATTTTGCTAGGGTATTTGAATTTTGTTTTCTTGTTCTAATAAGTTATAATCGATAAAACCGATCCAATATGTAGTTATATATATATATATCTTTGAAATCTATCAATATTAATTTCTTTATTTTTATGAATAAAAACGGCATTCTTTGATTAGATTCAATTCATTTACGGAATCTAAAAACAGTATTTGATCGAATTATTGATAAATTCTTTAACGTAATCGAAACCATTGTTTAAGAGAGATAGATACTATGATTTAAAAAGAGATACAGATAATGTTTACTCTACTTTACATGTATATATATATATAAAAGTTTTAAAACGCATTTAAGTTGAAATATAGGATTAAAAATGATGAATGATAAAAACATATAATATATTTTTATACAAATTTTCGGTCCAATAAATGTGAGTATGTTCATTCTTTAAGAAATTCCAACAAATATCTATCATGATATCAAGCGTGAAAAAAATGGAGATAACTTTTTTTGTTTCTGCTACTGATTATGAAATTTATTTTATCTCAATTTTTGTTTTTGCTACTTTTTTCAATTTTTTGTCAAGTGTATATTTACATGGTAACACTTCATGTGGGTGGCGGCGTCCCTTATTTAAAACCATCGTCAATACACGCGTATTTTCTGGAGACTTATTTCATAGATTTTACAATAATCAATTTTTACATAAACAAGTACGATTTGATAAACAATAAAATGAACCTCTTGTAATTAATTTAAAAGGCCTTTGGGCAGAAAGGAAGTGATTATGATGGGTATAAAAAGTGTAAACGTTTGTAAGGAATTTTATAGAGAATTTTCTCACACTTCTTAGATCTTCCACTGTCTTAAAGAACCTTAAACCAATTAGGACAAGAGAAACATAAAGAATAACAATCCCGATTTAATCATGTTTCCAGTAAAAAATAATCGCATTGAAATCGGTTCATCCATTTGTGAGATACGAGGCAACAAACAGATAGACAAAGACATTGTACATCCCTCTTTTTGTGGCTGGGGGTTTAAATAGAGATATTTATATAGATATCCATATCCATACAAAACAGAACATTAATTTTAATATGTAAACATTAACACGGTAAAATTGTTAGCGTGTAAACAGACACGACACAACACTTTTTTGCTTCTTTTGATATGAAGTACATTTTTCAGTGTGTCATGTTAAGTATGTCACGTGACATATGAAACCTTTTTATTTTCTGTGTAAGCCATCAATCAAATTTCTTTATTTTCTATAAAAGGTTCTTCACTGTTTACTTTTTTTTTTAAACGGGGATTTTGATTGTTATCATAAATGATGTAAATCCTGTTTAAAATTTCAAAGTATTCCACGTCGAATGCAGAAAACTGTAATCTTCGAGCATATATAGAAGTAAAGAGGGTATTTGAAGAGTTTTTTTCCATTTTCGGGAGGTGGGAGGGATAGCATTGGGAAAATTAGAGTTTTTCATAGGTTTCAAAGTATTCCACGTCGAATGCACAAAACCCCATCTTTCTAGCATGTTTAGAAGTGAGTTAGATTTTGTATAGATGAGTGAGTGAGTTACACTGTATAAATTATAGGATTAAATTTTTAATCGTTTATAATTTTTGAATATGATCGATAAGATGATATGAATTGTGTGAGGAAACAAACTTACATGATAAAACTATCAAAATATCAAAAAATTCAAAGTTTTCATCTAATATCAAGTCTCAAACATCCTTCAATGAATTACGATACTTAACCGAGTTTTTCAGAGTACTCGTATAATTTTTCAAAAAACAGGATAATTAAATAATTAAGGAAAAAAAGTTTATTTATAATTCATAGAAGACACACACAAAAAAAAAAACTTTACTCATGAATTTAATTTTTTTATTTGCATAAATAATAAAATAATTTCGCACCCTTAACCAAACAATTAAGTACTAAACAAATGTTTTAATAAAATTACTATAATACTAAAAACAACAAGAATGTTTTTTTAAACAAGATGTCCAACATTTAAAACATTTACATAAAATATATTTTTATTGTCAATTTTTCAGACATTTTTATAAGTTTTTTTTATTTATCTTTTATGGTAATTTAATTTTTTCTGTATATTTATTATTTTTTATTTTTCTATTATAATATAATTGAACTGTAAGGTAATACGCTCACGTTTTGCTTGTTAAAAAAAGAATAACAGCGGACAAATGTCCGTTTTCTCACCCCGTATGTATGAACTTTCTGGGAAAACTTGATAAGCATGCTCCTGGCTGTTGCCAAAATATGGGAGAAGTGAATCTCGTAAGACTGTAGAAGAGGAAGCACAATGTGCCATAAGGTTGGGTGTGAAATACTTTTATATAACCCAAGATACAATCTATCTATCTATCTCCGTCCGTTTCCTATCTATCTATGTCCGTTTTGCTACAAAGATGATGCTATACTAATATTGTATAATGATTTTTAGACGAAAAACGATGAAGTAAATGGATATTCTTAAACTGTTTACTACGTGTACTCTTATCACATATCTTTGCAAGGTACCGTGACTGCTCTGCCTTAAAGAGTTTTTTTAATCAGATATAAATCGATTAATTTCATATTTTTTTATAAACAAATATAAATGTTTTAGACTTGTTTGTAATTAATATTTTGTCATCATTTTTAATAATTTTTTCTGTCATAAGGTCATAAATTTTATTTATTTTTTTGTAGTCATTAATTCTTGATTTCGGAGAATATCACAAGCAAGTTTTACAAAATTAGCTCTTAATAAAAGTACTTTTGACTCGTCTGTAATGTTCGACATGCACATAGTGTCTCAGATATTAATCCGGAAAATTGTTGCTTTTTTTTATTAATTTTACAACCTGTATCACGAAAACGAAAGTTTGAAACACTGAAGTTTATTTGAAGTTTATATTTTGGGAGATCTATCGCCTATTGAATTTATTCGGATTAAAATCTAAACCACCCTGTATTTGCAGGCCGAATTAAATTCCGTAGAAATTGAATGCAGTTAATGTAGCAAATCCACACAAATCAGTTTTTTTTCTCCGGTTTTTTATCAGAAACGAAGGGAGAAACCTAATAAAAAAATGTGGAGTATTTTGGACTAAAATATACATTTTTTGTTTTAGTAAACATTTATCTTGTATAAAAGCTAGTCACCTCCGTTGTTATCACATAACTGCACAGGTGACCAGTCTCACGTTGGGCGGAAAGACGTTAGTTTAGAAAAACCATAACAAAAGTGTTTAATTTAATTAATTAATATAAATAATATTAAAGAGAACTCTAGGATTTTTCTAAATAAATTTCGATTTTGCCCCAATTTCCTAGATCAAAATTTTTTGTATTTTATAAATACATATTTCGACTACAAAGTAGTCATCATCAGTATGAATTAGCTAATTGTAATTATTCTCCGAGGAGATGTTACTTGTTGCTAATTTGGTGACGGTCTGCACAATTACAATTAGCTAATTCATACTGATGATGACCACTTTGTAGTCGAAATACGTATTTATAAAATAACAAAAATTTTGATCTAGGAAAATTTGGGCAAAAATCGAAATTTATAATTAATTAATGTTTATATTTAAAATAATGGTTAAACAAATTTAACATTGGGAAAAAATTAAATATAATAATTTAATTTTTTTCAAATAATTATTCTATTTCGAACAAATACAGTATTGAAATCATTCGAAAATTTAACAAATCTATTTCCAATTTTTAACCCGACTTCAAAAAGGAGGATGGTTCTCAATTCGTCTGTTTTTTTTTTTTTCTTCAGCAGATTTTCAAATTTATAGAGCAAGTTTTAAACTCGTTTTTTTTAGAGCATATTTCCAGTTCTATTAATTAATTTTTATTTATAGTGTCTGAAAAAATATTTTACACATTTTTTTTTTCTTTGTTGAATGCTAGACAGAGTTATTTTATCGGTACCCCCCCGGTGCCATAAAAATTTATGAATAAATTTTACACAAAAATTTGGATTCTGTTAGGAGGTATATTAAATACCTAACAATAAATATAAATATCAATTAATTATTTTAATTGAGGAAACAGAGAATGATATTTTATGATATTTTTGTAAAGTTAGACAAACAAAAATTTAATAAATAATTTTGTTGAACTTATTATTAATTTCTTGTTTAATGTGATCTTTAGAAGAATTGATTTTTTATTTTTAGGATTCCGTTACAAAAATATACGTATTTTTGGGGGTGGGATTCATTCGAGATGGCATACTTTATATATCCGGTATATATTATATATGCCACGGTATATTAAGTTTAGTCCCGAGGTTGTAACGGTTGTAAAAATTGATTGCAGAAAAAAAATTTTGTTATAGGTGTTCATAAATGACCTAATTAGTCGCATTTCCGCAAAGTTGTCCATCCGTCTGTAAACACGATAACTCTAAAATGAAAAGAGGTAGCGAATTGTAATTTTGTATGTGTGTTCTAGAACTAAAAAGTGAGAACAAGTTCGTGAATTGGCAAAATCGAATCATGTTTGGGCAAAATTGGCAAAACTGTTTATCTTCGAAACTGTAAGAAATAGAACAAAAATTTATCAACAAAAAATGCCCCTTCCCCACAAATAAACAACTTTGTGTCTGAAACTGTTTTTCATAAATTCAGTATATATCGGGTATTTAAGTAATTAGTTCAGTTAGTTGTTAATTTCATTTGTTCTTTACGTATTGACAGTGTTTGAAAATTTAAAGGTGAAAAAATTGGCGACACTCCTTAGAGATACTAAAAGTGGAAACAAAAATTTTTCGCAATGAGCAAAAAACCTGTGCTTCGATCTTGTTTTTGTTGAAGTCTTCAAAATTTTTTCCTGGTCTTGATATCGGATTTGCAAGTCGAGTCATGTGCTGGTTCTAGCTACTTTTTTTATAGATACCTTCTGGAACATTTTTCCTACGTGAGAAAAAATGTAATTATTACATTTTTCCTGAAGAAGGAACTTTGTTTCCGAAACGATAGTCAAAAATAAAAATTTGTTTAATTTAATGCGTATATTACTGGGATTGGATTTTGATTATCTGCAAAACGATGTGACTCTTAAATAAACCAAATGGTATTTTTGACATTAAAGGACCCTAAACCGTAAAGATCCGATAAACACTTTTGATATGGAATTAGATCTCTATAACTTAGTTTGAAATATAGTTTCAAAAATATATTTTGATTGAAATAAATGAACCAAAAACCCATCTAATTAACAACAAATCCAAAACGAAATTAAAGTTACAAAACCCATTCGTTCGTTCGTTCGTTGTGCGTTAATAATGATGTATTATAAATAAATGATGACTGACCCATAAAACAAACCGCAGGGCAATTAAATAATTTTTATTGTCATATCAAAACCAGAAATTATAAAAACAAAAAAACAAAAAAATAGTATTAATAAAAAATAAATAAAAAACTTGTTTGAAAGAAAGTTTTACTGTATTTGGAAATAAATGAAGAAGTTTAAGTAGTTATTTAACTTGAATTGTCTGTCTCATCACGGCAGCAGCGACGTGTTCTGTGGCTTGCTTTAAAGCCGCTCTTTCGCTTACTCGCTCGCCCATTGGTAAGCCAAAATTTATATGAACAAGATGATGATCAAACAACAACAAAAATAACTCGTTTACTCAAACACCCACATAAATTAGTGTTAATAAATAAATAAATACATTAACAAACATACAAACATACATACATACATACATACATGCATACATACAACATTGGTCATTTGCCTTTTGAACTTTTCAAATGTAACAAAAAGACTTTTAGTGAAAACAACAAAAAAAAGTATTTTTATTTTTATCTGAAAGACGTGACATTTTGCATTTGCATTAATGAATCAGAATTACTCTATGGCAGAGGTGGGCATAGGCAGCTCGTCTGAGCCTTACGAGCTCTCCATAAGCTGGGTGAGTAAGTAAAGAAGGTATGTTTTGAAGCAAGACGGAACGATGTTTAATACAGGTTGTCCTACCGATTATTGCCCAATAATTTATTCAATCAATTTAGAAATAGTTTTATAAAATATTTATTGTTTAAATAATATCTTTTACAGTATGGAGAGATACACCAAAAAACATAATAATAATAATAATAATAATAATAACAATAATGATAATAATAACAATAATAATAATAATAATCTGAACTTATCCAAGACTGCTTGCGATGTCTTCTCCATTATTAAATTCACTACTTTTATTTTTTTTGAAAAACAAATTATGCGAAAAATAATTTCCACTACTACAAATAGTACTTTTTCAATTCAAAGTAGACTAACTCGAAGAACTCAAATTCCCACTTTATGTAAAATTTAACTTAATTCATCAAATTCCCATGACACTATACTGAGCATACTCCATACGAAGAAAAAATAATTAAATCAGGTAAATAATTCTTTATTAGTTCTCGGATATGAATAGTAAAATATTTAGACAAATTATTTGGAATTTCCAAAACTATATTTCTATTTAAATTATCCTTTGCAAAAATTTCCCTCTTTTATTACAATGGTCCAGCGGTAAACTTAAAGGTTCAAAAGATTTATATATATTTTTTATATATTTTTATTTTATTCATACACAAATATGATATATACTAAAAAGGTACATTTTATGACCCTAATTACCAGCCCAAAATTCCAGAGTATGTATTGAATGATTGCATGTATTATTTACTTTGTATAATAGTGACCATAAAAAAGATTTGGTACTATTATATTTTTTTCAGAAAATGTTTTAATTAAAAAAAGAAAATATTAATAATTGGTACGTTACCCTGTATTAACTCTATCTCTCTTCCCTACCTCTCACTCAGAGCTTGGCCGAGTCATCTCCTGCCCACCTCTGCTCTATGGTTACCTACGCCGCCTTCACTCGAATACTAGGCTCAAGAATTGAATTCATCGTGTAAATAACCTGTAGATACTGAGTGTTGTTGTCAGTGCTTCTACAATCTACAATGATATTGTGTAGAATTAACTATATGTCTACAATTTTCGTATGAGGCTAATAAATGATATCATTTGGCATAGATTCCTTGAAAGTATTTCATCACGTCTAAGAAGTCTTAACTTCTAACACGCGTACATAAATTACAATATATTTTCCTTTTATCTTTTGAACTTTTCAAATTTACCATAGAGAAGAGACTTTTAAAGAAAACAAAAAAAAAAGTATAACTGAATTCATCGTTTAAATAACTTGTAGATACTGAGTGTTGTATATATTCATACATAGATATGTTTCTGCAATCGACAAGTATATTGTGTTTGAATTACCTTGTTGGAAGTAAATTATTAAATAAGTAAAGTCAAATAAAAGTTGTAATTCCTAATTTGTTGTTAATTAATATTATTTGAATAATTATTCAAACAATTAATACAATAACTTATTACTTAAGTAAATTAAACGGCAGCCAAATATATATATATATATATATATATATATATATATATATATATATATATACATGTGTACCTATATTATATATAAATGCTTATACAAAATTAATATTTAATTGTAAAAGTTATGTCGTGAGATGCTTGTGGATATTAATAACTGCTAAAATATATATATCATTTAAGATACGGGGTGTGTATTATGTCATAAGGGCATATAAATCCGTTGCGTAAAATATGAAAATCACCTGGTTTTAAGCATCTGAAAATCAGTGTCGTGTATATAAGCAGAGAATGCTTTGGTAATCTTTACAGTTTGATGATGGTCATATAGACCGAAACATATTACTCTTGTTTATTGAATAAAGTGGATTTTACAAAATGATATTTGAAGTTTTTTATTTCCTCAGTAATCATAATCGAATCCACAAACTAAAGCTCTCTACGATAAATATCAATCAATAATAAACGCGTTTATTAATGGGACACAAGCAATTAGAATTAAATGAAAATCAACTTCATAGATTTATTTACAAATATAGTTAAGAGTATCTAAATTCGCATATCAACTTTATAAAAAGCCTGTTACAAAACACAACCGGTAATATGTATCTTAACCATGCTATTGTAATTGCATAAGATTTTAGACTAAAGCCTATGTTATATCTACAAGAACAAAGTTTTGTTGACTGTCCTTTTTCAAGAGTTCCAGTATTAAGTATCGAACAAAATTAATAACTATTGTTTATCATTTTCTGACATAAATACTGGAGCAAGATTCCAAAAAATTGTACTGTTTCCAAAATATTTACATTTTCCCTGAAAACAAAAAAGGAGCCAAAGCTTAAGAAATATTCGACTTTTTTATGTGAAAACATCTATAGCGAGACTATACAAGTATGCTTTTATATGGGGAGTGAAATGAAATTTCAGACTGTCACGGGTTTTATCCCGGCCTCAAAACTTTTTATTTTCGTTTTCATAAATTTCTTTTTATCAAATAAAACGTACAAGAAAAGTTTCTCCATTTTCATCTAAAATTATTCTGAAAATTCGCTCATAATCGAAAACAGTAGAGATTGAAGTTCGATCGTACGAGAATATTTCGAATGCTCATCTTGCTTTATACACTGATGAAGAATGTGACTCATATTCTCCTGTACTGAAATATGATAATATATAATCAGTTGAATTCAATATTCTTGAATAGTGTAAATGTGACTTTAAATAATATTAGTTGAAGTTTTCAAATACTGTAGATTTAAACACAAAGGACAAGTTTTGATTGAAATATAAATTTTGTAACAATATTTGTATTACAAATGATTATTATAAATTAATTATGAATTCAACTAGAAAATTATTATTTAAACAATCTCTTTCTATATGTATATAAGACAAGTTTTCATTGAGTCAATTTCTAATCAATATAAATTATCAATAATATCTATCTATTAGAATTTTTTTTGTACCGTTAAATAATTTCACACGAAAATGTACTAATTAAATAATTTTAGGTTAAAGAATTTATATAGTTGAATCAATAATTCAACAAAATATTGAAATATCGTATTCGTAAACTATTTATTTTTTTAAATAAATGAAGACATATCCTATATATAAATTTTAATGATAGTGATTTTCGTTATCTACTTAGGTAGGTTCGATAAACATTTGAAGAAATTTTTCCGAAATTCCTTCATTGGTACAAAACCAATAGCTATATTTTCTTTGAAAATTCGCTAAAAATTGTATGATATAACTTCACAATGCTAGTTAAGGGTTTAATAAAACTACAAATAAATACCACATACACAACATAAGAATTATTATCAAGATATTAATTTCATTCAGTAATAATTATAATCAAAAAGGCGTGAAATTTACATACATATATATACAGACTGTTTTCAAAAGCATTTCTAATAGAGAATCAATGTTAAATAAATAAATAAAATATTTACTATAAAATCATACATACACATACATACTGAAACTGAATGTCTGGACTGGAATATTGGATGACCATATTATAGGACCATTCTTCATTGACGGATCATTAGATTCTCTAAAAAAATTGAGTTTTTTACGAAATAATATTTTGCCAACTGTTAGAGCTCTTCCTAATTTAGACCTAGAATCTGTATTGTTCCAACAAGATGGTTGCCCTGCACACATTGTCATGATAGTAAGGCTGTTCTTGGAACAAACTTTCCAGGAACGTCTTATGAGTGGTTTTGGAACCTTCAAGTGGCCAGCCAGATCGCCTGGTCTATCTCCTAACGACTTTTTTGGGGGGTTTTCTTAAAACACAGATCTCTTCGCGGAATAGGCCTCAAAATTTGCAACAATTAAGGTAAAGAATTGTTTACAATTGTGCGAATATTTCTCCTAGAAAATACCCGGATAGATTTCTACAATCGACTCGGATATTGTTTAGCAAATAATGGAGGAATATTCGAACCGTTGGTTTAAGATTTTTTTTTGTCGGATTTCTGTTTGGGGGGGGGGGGGTTGTATTCTTTTAATTTGTGAATACTATCATTTATTTTCAAACATTCCACATACAAATAATAAGGGATGTTAAAAACATATTTTTCAATTGTTTGAAGTAATGCTAAGCTGAAGAAGACAACAATTAACATATTCAACCCACTCTCATTTCAAGACAGTCCAGCAAGCATACACAACAGATACACTAAAAAGTACCCCCACTATTTTTATTTCTTTATTAAACATATTGTGTATAGTTATTATAGTAAATAATATTTAACATTGATTCTCTATTAGCAATGCTTTCCAACACATACGGTATACTCTCAATATAAAACTATGTAAGCAGCTAGCTCTCTGAAATTGAGCTTGACTGTGCGTTTTATTGCACTTGCACAAAGACGGATGAGGTCTCACACTTATACAATCAGTCAGTCAATCATTTAGTTTAGACTCATGTTCGAGTCAGGTCATTTAATGAACAACACTGCTATCATCCATATGGAGGTCATTCACATGTAGTACGTAATAATTTATTTAAATAAATAAACATTTAAAATATTATTTAAAAAAATATTGTGTATTATTATTTTGATATTTGAACAAACAATACACAATGTACACACGAGTGAAGTAAGTCAATTATATAGTTAATAAGTAGATTAAGTAGTGTGTGTGTGTGTAGTTTGAGTTCAGTTCAATTGTATTGTTAAGCTGAGAGGGGCTGAGTTAAGCGCGGAGCGGGTGTACTATTTTAATTAGTTTCAATTGTTAATATTGAAATAAGTATTTCATAATATATATTTTGTGCATTATTATAAATAAGTAAATACAAAGTGGTTATCATTATTGTTACACAAATCACATTCAAAACAATATACAGTTTCCATATAGACCAATTCGTGCTCCAATGTGGAATGTGAGAGATCAGTAGATCAAGATTCTCGCTGAGATATACTAGATGTTACTGCGCATGATTTTCGATATTTCAATACATTTGGAGTTATTTATGAAAACCTTTCGATTTTAGGTGTCGTTTACTTGCATTTTTTTAATATATTATACCATCCTGTTTTTCTGCTTATAAATAATGGGGTTTTACCTCCGTTTCTGAGACTCCATGGTCTAAAACAGCCACCACATCATTTTTTTTAACCTTGATTAATTCTTTTCACGATACAATACTGTGAGTGGAGGACAAGGAATTTGTATGCAGGTCAGGAATTGGTAGGTTGGTAGCCGCCGTTGATAGGAACCCTGCCAATTCATGAGGGAAACTGCAGAAAACCTACGCAAGCATAGCCGGTTACTCACGTTCTTATCCATACGCCGACAGTTAAGTCAATTAACTGTCGCCCCATTAATTTTAACTGATAAATTACCACCGCTGGGATTCGAATCCGTAACCTCCCAGTTCGAAGCAAGGAAAATGCATTCGACCGCTCGGCTACTTAAGTTGGTTTTTCTGCATACAAAAGCGATAGGAATCCATTGAATACTCAATTTGTTCAACAATATTCGATAAATCATTGATAAGAAATTATGTAGTTTTACATAATTTCTTATGTAAAATTCTTTAATATACGATCTAAAAATTTCTTATATATATATATATATATATATATATATATATATATATATATATATATATATATATATATATATATACTCGTTATATTTATTATACATTTAAATCAATCAACCGCTAAGAACTTAAACCACATACTCAACCAAACCAAAGCAACCACTGAAAGAAGATAAAAATTATAATCATTTTATATTATGAATATGATGATATCATTTCAACTATATAATTTATTATTGAATTACACGAAACTATCTATATGTATAGTGTACTACTGTGTGTCTTAAAAGTAAGGGCAGAGAAAGCTACCCTTCAAACTATAAAATACGGTGATACCTCAAACAACGATTTTGGAAGAAAATATAACCTTTATATTACCTAGTGCGTTATTGTATTCTGTAGATTTTGTACATGGAGATAAAAAATAGTTGGTGCTGGAAAGATAACATAATAGATCCAAAAATTGGCTCAAGGCCTCTTACTCAAACAAAAAAATGAGAGGATAGGATAATTTAATATTACCTAATCGCAAAAGGACATAATTTTCCATAAATATCCCAACGCCGACACTTTTTCTAAGTAGATCAGATACCATATCCGATTTTAACCGGAAGATTAGAATAGATTGGCGAAGTTACGATGCAAGACTTCCTACAACTACGATCAAGAAAATAAAAATAATTATTACCTGAATGTCAAGGTTAGTGTCGATACCCTCACTTTAGTGACAAAACAAACGCCGCATAGTCAACAAATAATATCGCTAATAAATAGGCTCCACACACCTAATCCGTTAGTCAGTCAACTCAAATAATCCTCAGGTCAGATTATACCCTCAGTCAAATCGTATAAAAGTACAGAACTTTTTTAACGTCATTTAGTGAGACACGCACCAAATTAGCAACAAGCAACATATCTCTGAATCCAGAGATAGTTAAGATTAGCTAATTCATACTGATGATGACTACATTGTAGACGAAATACGTATTTATAAAATACAAACAGATGTTCTAGGAATAGAGGCAAAAATTTAAAATGTAATTGCATAAACTTTTGCTTTGTAGATATACTGAGATCTTAAAAACGTTAAACGTGTCAAACACTTAATACATTTTTGAAACACCTTGTACTAGAGCTATTATAATAATGATATTGAATGAATAGATAATGGTAATAGTAGTTATCGATTATTAAAAAACATTTATTGTGTGTGGTTTTGTGAACAATTATTTTGATCAATAATTAATTAGATTTCTGCATCTCATATTCATCTACATATTTAAAACTTGAACTTAACTCAAACTGAACGGAAAATTTTCAATAAATACTGGATTCAATCAACAATGTATTCATTTCACAATTGACAATTTTATTCGATCGAGTGACATTGTTTTAGACACAGAAACACAGAACTTCACAATCTCTGTTTGACACAATCACAAACACACTCAATTGAAAATTTATTTTTGAAAAATATATATCAATGGTTTTATTATTTGTTTTATATACTTTTGACATAAATTTATTTTAAACTTTGGCAACAATATTCGAACACGTTCATCAAATTCGAACATGTTCATCGTTTTGTTTGGTTGACGAAACTTATCATTCAGTATCATTCACTAAGGTTTGGATTTTTATGTTTTATCAAACAATTAGAATTTTTGTAGATCTAATAGAAGTAAAGAGCAATTAATACAAAAAATAAGTGCATATTTAAGATCTTGAAATATTCAATGGAAACTGTAGCGATTCTATATAATACTAGCTTATACCCGCGGCTTCGCTCGTGTTTTATTGTTATATCTCTGGCTCCCGGCATTTTAAGACTAAAAATCGTAATTTCCCATCGCTTCCACTACTTCAAATATTCATCGACACTTCCACCAAATTTCTATTTGAGTGACTACTTTCGAATTATATCTCTTGTAGCGAGATAAAATATATGCAAAGTATTAAACAGATCTAACCATAAGATTTTAAACGAAACAAGTTTCATCAAAATCGGTCCAGTAGATTTTGTGTGATACTACAACAAACCTGACCAGAACCAAACCACTTAGACCAGAAATAAGCCACTTTTTGCCATGGGTATTTTCCCAATAACGATTGGGTTCACGCTCCGCTCTTTTTTTAAATATTTTATTGTGCGGTATTCCAAGGAAGGAAGGCACTTGCACCAATTCTGGCTTCGGGTTCATTTTCATTGATATCTGAATGTTTACCCAATTCTTTATGTAAATATTTACCGAAGTCGTTTAGTAAATTTATTAACGGGCAACTTTTATCCGAAACATTTTATCGTAGACCAAATGGATTCGTCACAGCAATCAACTGGAAAAATTTTAAAAAGTGACATCATTTTTAGAGCCGATACTGCATCCTGTATATAATAAGTCGTCTCACTAACCCACGCGATGTTGGTTTACAAAAAAGAAAAAACAGTGGAGTTGTCTCTGTAGAGTTATTTGGATTAATAACAGAAAAAAAAATGTATCTATTCAAATGAATAAAAAGAATTTTAATCCTTAAAACCACACTTTTTTTTCGATCATAAAATATCAAATTTACTACAAATATTTTTAATACAAAAATCTTGTTTTCATTTTTATTTTCATCTGCCAATTAATAAATGCAATACAAGTTTGTGGCATCCTTTCTGACAGCCAAAAAAAGAATATCTTTATTTTTGTTTTTTTTCTCCATTTTTTATGATTATATTGGAAATTTAATACTGATCTTTTTAATCCAGATATTTTACATTTCTACATAAATATAAACACGTCATTTTTCGTATGCATGAGTTGTTTTAAATTTACGTGATCTTTTTTTTTCCAAAAAGATATTTACTGTCATTTTGAATAATTGATTCAAGTCCACAAATAAATTAACAGTTGGGGACAGGATTTTAATGTGGTTTTTGGTTGCGAAACCTCAAAATATGGATTTATCTTTATGTACAGGATGTAACTTAAATATGTTCCTCTACTACGAATTCTCTATGGTATTTTCTAGGATATTCATTTTTAGGTTCTACATATTCAAGCAAACAAACAAATACCCCCGTAAAGCCAGCCCAAGTAGATAGATAGATATATCTTGGGGTATATAGATGAATTGCACTTCGACCTTATGGCCCATCGTGCTCCTCTTTCTACTTCAGTTTGACGAGATTCGCTTCTCCTATATTTTTACAATAGTCAGAAGCTTGCTTATCAGGTTGTCCTGAAAGTCCATATATTCGGGGTGAGATGCCCCGAATATCTTGTATCTGCTGTAACCGAGAGATTCGCGGTAAAAGATAATGTGGTTGGATATTTCTTCCTCCTCGCCGCAGAACCTGTACATAATGGATCCGTTATTGAGTCCTATTGTGTGCAGATGCTTTCCTAGATCAAAATGCCCGGCAGCCAAAGTAACCGAGGCAGGTTACGGGTTCGAATCCCGGAGGTCAGTTTGCCAATTAACATTAAAGGAGCGGTTAATTGACTAAACTGTTGGCGCATGGACAAGAACGTGAGTAACCGGCTATACTTGTGAAAGTTTTCTGCAGTTTCTCTTTCTGAACTCCAGTTGAATATCAGCATAGTCCCTTGTGTCAAATTCGGCTGAAGTCGCACAACCTATCAATTCCTTGTCTACTTATAAATTCCTTGTCCTTTAGGGGTCGGTGAAAATGGCCCAGAAAGACCTATTTATCAGGCTTTGACCTCTCCTCCACCACTACTACTATTGGTGGGTTTGTAAAAATTTGTGTTTGTGGTATCGGTTTGTGGTATCAAATGAGGATTGTATTAGATTAGATTCGAGTCAGAAGCAAGTCTTATAATGAAGTCTTTTGTACCGCAACCAATTTGATCTACTATACCTCCGTTCCTTTAAAGGTGTTCCAGGAGTCCTATGGTTTTAATAAAGATCTATCCATCTATCCAATGAGAGATCTAGCCATGTCTTTTGAGAGAAAGACTTTCGCATCCACACATAATGTTCCGGTCTCCTCCTCTTCATGACAAAATCTGTGCGCATGTTTATTGAGTTTGCAGTGGCCAGTAAAAAGGCCATCAAATATGGATGCAAAGATTAGATCCGCTCCGCTAATTTTATAGAACATTATGTTTTATATTGCAACAATATATTGCCCAGTCAGCGATCGACGGCTTGAGCGGCAACCGGCTCAGTCCCCAAACCCCATCTCTTTTTCCATAATAATATTGATGACAAATTGTAAATGATATAAAAATTTTCCAAACCATATGTTCTATAGGTATGTGTCAAGGATTATTTACATAAATTATTTACATATTTACCGCTCCAAGTAATATAATTCATAGCTTTTCTCTCTAATAGGATAGCACAACCGACTCCGATTCCGTCGTCGGATGAGGGTGCAGAATGAGGTTGGTTACTTATACTTCTACTTCATCATAACTTTCATCGAAAACTTTGTTGTGAAGTTTCCTTAGTTCTTAACTATGATTTATGTACTCTTTTAACTGTGTGTGTGAGATCAACATATTAAAGTTTTTCGACTTCCTCGCAATCCCTCTTATCCCTCTCTCTCTCCGTTTTATAGAGGTGAAATATAGAGATGATGTCAAGTATATGTATTTGAAATATAACACATGCAAAAAACCGGTTAATTTACAAAGTACAGTGTGCAAAAATAGGAAAGAATTTTTGAATGACCATTATTATATAATATTTGGTGGGGTATCAACTTATGCAGAGGTTATTACATTCAAGCTAGACAAGTTGATGTTACAACAAATATAAAGACAGATAATTACCAATATGAAAAATTACATGAATGTTATCTGTTGGGTCTTTTAATAAGGACGCTCGATTTTTAAATGTAAATAAAACAAGTTGTATGTGTCTGAATTTGCTGAAAATCTGGCTGAATTTGCTGGATGGTGTTCGTTATAATTACTTTGAGGGTATCAAATGTTTGCGGTTTATTTGTATAAACCTGCAATTTAAGATAGCTCTAAAGGCCCAAATAGACGCAGAACATGGTTGCAGCAACATTGAACAGCAACTAGCTTGTTGCTCTGTGTGTATAGTGGTTGCAGCAACAAAAAACAAACCTTTTGTTTGTTACCACTATACACACAGAGCAACAAGCTAGTTGCTGTTCAATGTTGCTGCAACCATGTTCTACGTCTATTTGGCCCATAAAGAACAAAAATCGCACGACCTTGGTGATCAGTACACGTTGCCGTCGCGTGTTATAACCCTGCCCTCATAACGTTCGTCCAAACAGACTGTCCATTGTGGCATACGCTGTGTGTATCCATATCATCCAGTTTAGGAACCAAAAAAAAGTTTCTGCGTATCTTCGATCTGTAGCGCTCGCCGTTGGCGGTTATGGCGATGTTATCCGCACTTTCTCGGGATGCATTTGGTGCAGGTGTATCTCGTGTAGATTGGTATCACCCCCAATCCGACAATTTTGCTTGTTCACACCTCCATTCATCCAAAAATGGGCCTCGTCGATAAAGATGATATTTTTTTGTGACTTCCCTATTGAAAGCGCCTTTGGTGTGATTCGTTGATGTCAAATTATTAATCGATTTTATAATCGTGTATATTTAATATGTCGTCGGATATTTTTAAATATTTTTCATACAATCTTAATTAATTCCTTTTATTCGATCTATATATAGGATCTCTTGGATTTTAATGAAAAATTTTTTCGTTTTCGAAGCATAATGAAATAACACAACTGTAATATTCGCGCATCATTTGACATACAATATGTACGGAAATATGTATATTTATATATATACATATATATATATATATATATATATATATATATATATATATATATATATATATATATATATATATATATATATTTGCGTACGTTATATACAGACTGTGTTGGAATGCTTTTCCAATAGAGAATCAATGTTAAATATTATTTATTACTGGCAGGCCGTGTGGTTACTGTTCGGAGTCAGTCAGTACACATGTAATGAGTACACACACAGTCAATGAGTCAGTACACACTCTTAAATGACAATCAAACTACCATACGCATATGAGATAACTCTCATTACATGTGTACTGACTGACTTCGCACAGTAACCACACGGCCTGCCAGTAATAAATGATATTTAACATTGATTCTCTATTGGAAAAGCTTGCCAACACACACTGTATATATACTATATGTATTAAGTTGTTCTGAATAAAAATATGCAAAATATGTGAGTCTATTTGTCTGTCCGTCTATATTCACAGCAGACAAACAAATGTTGTTTTGTAAGTAGGTATGCAATAATATACAGACAGATAGACAGATAGACACCAGACCGTTAGACATTCAGACAGACAGACTGACATACAGACATTACTACTTACTTAAAGATCATATCACTAATAATATTATTTTTATTATTATTATATTATAAGCTATTTAAGAGAGTACACCAAACCCATTGTGTAAACAAGATCACCATCTCAGAAATGAATGTAGGCTTGTCTCAACATACACAAAACTCACAAACAGCTCAAATGAACTCGTTACCAACAAACACTACTAAACACATACTTGACACTTTCAGTTTAAAATGTTTGTTATTTTTATTTACATATGTAATTCCATATTAGTGTTATTTATTTATATTACTTATTATAAGTATGCGTGTGTGTGGAAAAATTAGTTTATTTTTATTTTTTAAACTAAATCCATTAATAGATACAGTTTTTATTATTTACAATTTTACTGGGTAATTTTATATCATTAGATATAATTTAATGTATTCAGTGTCCAAGTTAATGGAATTTATATCCGGATATTTTTTTACATATAAAAGAACAAGTTGTGGGAATGTTCGGAATATTATTGCCGTCCATTATTTTGAATATCCTGAGCACATAATTTACGATATACAGACTGAAGCATCTTTTATAGGTTTCAATCTCAGCTACATTCAAGAAACAAATCATTAGAAACATAGAAAAATGTTTTTAAGAAAAATAGAGTGACCTTTTTCATCATACAAAATAGGTCTAATGGGTGTAAAAACTCATCTTGGACAAAATACATTCTATACATTTTTCTCGTAAAATGCTTAGTTTACTGTATATAGACTTAAGCATCTTTTAAAGGTTTAACTCCCAGCTATATATTCAAGAAACAAATCATTTTAGAATTTTTCTCTTAAAATGTGTAGTTTACGAGATACAGAATGATCTTTTAATGTTTGAATCCTGTCTTATCATTCAAGACTATTCTTTCTCTCAAGACTATGCTTCAATGCATTTTTATAATTTTTTCTGAATATGAGTTTTGGTTGAAAAAGTATTTCTTTCTATTCTATAAAAGCTTCAAAAGTTAAATGACGTTAATTTTCCAAACTTTTTTTCCTTTTCCAAAGTCAATTTGTGCTGAATCCATTAGGTTTTCGATAAAAATGTTTCAGATAAAAGTTGCCCGTTATGAACAAACATACTTATCCTTTTGTTCTAAACATTTTTTTCGAAAAACGACACGTGAGTCACAACCATCATGTATCGAATTGCCAACGTTCTTCTCGATCCTTTTCGTATTTCAATTTTGAATCATGTTCTTCCATTTCTGAGTATTCCGGTATCGCTAGAGGCATATACTGATGTATTTGCATATTTTCATTTGGATTTGCTTTAAATGACTCTCTTTTTTGTTTCTAGGTAAAATTAGCCTGCGGTCATGCAAAATTATCCGACAAGGAAGATTCCTTAATCAATACAGATGATGCATTTGATAAGCTACAAGATGATTCTAGCAGATCGTCACCGGAGCGTATTAGCTCCAGTTTACGTACAACACCGCCAGATACTCAACTATTGCAATTTTTAGCGTCAGTAGTGAAAAGCCGAGGTTTCTACGCAACATTAGCGGATAATTTATGTAAAGATGATAGTTTTGCTGAAACGCGTGACGGTCGTGAATGTTGGAATGGACAACGAATTGGAGAGTAAGTAATTTGCCATATTTCTTCTACAAGTAAGGGGACAGGAAGGCCGTAGCTAGGCAGATAAGCCTATCTAAGCCTTTTTTGTTCCATCCACTGTTCGGATCCCATTCGTAAGATTGTCGTTCTTGCGGGTTTTATCAATGAACCAGGCTGCTCTTGCGATGTTGATGTGATTTGCCTGAAGTCCATTGCTTATTTTATAAAAATAGTCTCCCTAAAAATTGTATTTTAATTCTATTTTTGTCATTCCAGATATACTGAAACAGTTGTCGATGCAAGTTTAAGTATGCAGAAATACAATCCAGAAGTCAGGCCAAATAATTTAGCAACATCTGGACAAATTGCACGACTAGCAGATAAATTACGGCATGTCAGACAAGTGGTTGTATCAGCATTGGGTACAGCTGGATTCCCAGAATCAGATAGTTACATGCAAGGGGATGCAAGTGAAGGTTCTGGTTCGGGCATACGAAAATATGCATCAGATGATTCTGATGATGACAATTTAGAAGGTTCTGGAGGATCTGGAGATCATCATCCTGGTAAGTTTCTTCACAATATAAAAATTTTGGTCACGATTTATACAGAATTTGATAGTACAAACTTGGCGACGAGGTTGCTAGACAGTTTTACCAATTTCCATGAATGAATTTTTATTATAGATAGCCAGTTTAAAAATTTTTGCCATATTCTACAGACATTCAGTCTTGAGCCTATGCAGCCAGAACCGTGCAGGAAATCTTCCAAAAAAATATTTTGTCTATAAAACACTTCTTTTTTTTCAGATCCTGTAAACAGAACACCCGGCAAGAAACAAGAAAATGGGGGAAGTGTAAAAAAGCCATCGCCACCTGCGGCCGCAAATCCGACTGGTGGTGCATCCCGACAATTATCAATTCACAGTCAATCAATATATTTATCAATAGTTGTTATGTTATTTGCATCCGCATGGTTTGGTTAGACGCATATTCTAGTTGAATCCTTAATCAAATCAAGGATAATGCTTTTTTCGTTAAATTAAATTATATTAAACAAAAACAAACAAACAAAAAAAAACTCAAAAAAAGAATGATTGTGATATTTAATTTTGTTGAGAAAGAAATAGATAGATAATTAGAGGGAGAGCGGCAGCGAGCAGCTGGTGGGTAGTTAAACGCATGCGTGTATGGACTCGTGGTGATGCATCGAGTCGTCGCGTATCCAACGCAATCGAATTGTTGTATATATTTATAATAATTATATAATGGCAATAATAATTATCGAAATTTTCATAAAACATATCCAAGAAGAAATTTTGATAACTGCCAAAAAAATTTTATCAATTGGGCAATAAAACGACGCTGCTACGACAGTCCCCCCCCCCCCCCAAGTGGAGTACACGATTAATTCATGATTTCAAAACAACAACACATTGACTTTTGAAATCACGAATAGAAATTCTTTTTAGTTGACAAAACTACCAATTCTAAAGAAATTTTCGTTTATTTATTATTTATTTAGATAGGGAACTGATGGAATGCTGAAATCAAGGCCACATACTAAAATTTTAAAATTTTCGATTTGTGCCAAGTTTTTTCTTTACGGTTTTTAATTATTTTGTTTGAGTCGTTTATAAATTTTGTTTGATCGAAATTTTGTAAATAATAATTAAATTCAGTTTTTACTGTAAAATAATAAATTTTTTTTTTTTGAAAAAAAAAAAATTCTATAATATATGAAATCGTTGCACCTTTACGTAAAGAAATTTTATAAAAAAAATTTAGTAAACAAGAAAAAAAATTATATATATTTAAATGTATCAGTAATTTTAATGTTGAAACAAATTAATTATTGCCACAATACTTTTTTAAATACAAGGTGACTTTTTTTCAACGCACAAACTAGGTCAAATGGGTGTAAAAACTAATTCGGGATAAAACACTTTCTATACATTTTTCTCGTAAAGCGCTTAGTTTACAGTATATAAGCATCTTTTAAAGGTTTTAATCCCAGCTATATATAGTCAAGAAACAAATCATTTTAGAAGCATTTTAAGATAAAATAGATGTAAAAACGGATTTTAAATAAAAAATGTTCTATTAAATTTTCTCGTAAAATATGTAGTTTTCGAGATACTCAATAATGCTTCGTTTAAAGGTTTGAATCCTAGCTTCAAGAATATTCTTTCTTTTTTTCTAAAATAATGCTTCATTACATTTGTCTAGTCTTCTTTCTACAAGACAATATAAGATCAAGACTTAGTAATGACTTGTATCTAGTATTAGGGTTCAGTACCATATATTAAACACATGTGAAGATTAATTGTACCACCTTGTATTTAAATTTTGAAGAGAAAAAAATTGTTAATTAGTTTAAAAAAAGCATTAATATTTGTTAATAGAAAAAAAAAGAAATTTTTTTGCAAATTGTATATATAAAGAAATAAAATCTTCAAAACTAAAAAAAAAAATAGCATAAAAAAATATTTCTTCTATTTGTAATAAGAATCACAACCCCCCCCTCAAAATAATCCCCCAATTATGGTAATCCTAAATTTTATATTTATATAAAACTATGATTTGCCAACAATGAAAAAAAAAGCGCTCTGCTAGATTTTATTAAAATTTTTCTAATTATTTTTAATTTATGCCCTATCTGTGATTTCATACTATATTTAAAAAAAGAAAAAAAATTAAAATATATTAAATGTAAAAAATTTTTAAAAATTATTGAAAAAAAATTTAAAAGAAATTGTAAAAACAATCAATGGTACTAAGATAATTATTTGGTAAGTTTAGACCACCCTCAACCCTCGTTTTTCACCCAGTGGCGGCATTATTATAAGCAATTTTATTTACGACAGGCACAAAATTGGGCCTATTTAATTGGAACACCTTTTCCAGAATTTTCCATAAAACTGTTACATAAAAACTTTGCCCTTGTTAAATCGGCAAATCGGCAGTTATTAACAGAATAATTAAGAAGAATATAATTGATTAGTGTGGGACAGGTTTCAATCATAGCGATCATTTTCAAACTGTGAGTTCTACAACAATTTGTTTCTCTTATATACTCATACGTCATTAATTAGTATATAAGAAAGATAAATTGTTGTAGAACAGTTTAAAAATGACCGCTAAGATTGAAACATGTCATACGATAATTAAAAATTTTAAATAAATTGTTATTTAATAACCGTGGATCAGCAAAATATAAATAGTTTTGACGTAAGTTATAGTTAAAAAAATACATTTTAATAAAAAAAAAGCAACCCATTAGTAAAAAACCGCCACTGCTTTCAACCCCCAAACACACACCCCATAATTGATATACACATGCGCTATAATAAATATATTTTTAAATTTTACAATAATTAAATTAAAAATAATACGTAAAATTAATAAATAAAATAATATATTATCATACAGAATGGTTCGAAATAAATTCGAAAAGTTTCAGGATCTTATTTCGGATTCGAAAGGGAATTTTTGTTTAGAATTTTACGAATTTCGTTGGAAACAGAGCAAAAGATTTTTTTAAATTAAAACCAGTGAAAATAAAATAAAATCTTTTAAGACGTTTCACCTTGATTTACAAGCCATCATCAAGGAAATAAATGAATTTATCATTTCTCTGATGAAGACTTTTTAATTGACCGAAAGAGTTAATAAGATCAACAAGTTTTTTGTTAAACTCGATGATTTTATTGCCTTATATCTCTGATGAAATTTTTTTAACAGACCGAAATTATCGATGATGTTGTTGCCTAAGAAAATTTTCGCACGTATTTCGAATCATTTTATATATATATTTAGATTTTGATGTTTGTATTTTATTGAAAAAAATATAAATATTTATTTAAAAAAACAAAAATTATTTAACTAACAAAAAAATTATTAGTTAAGCATGTGTTGTTGTTATTAACAACATCGTAAAGGGTTCGTAGGTACTAAAAAAAATATTCAAGGTTGTAAAAATTATTCGAAAAAATAATTTTTCAAAAGTCCTACAACCCCATTAAAAAAATGTATTTGTAGATCGAAATTTCGATTTTCGAAATATTGAAAAATTTTAAGGATACATTAAACAAAAATTTTTTATTTTTTCTGTGTAAACGTATACGATTTTCCTTGTTTTTTTTTTGGTTTTTCTCTACTGACGATGAAAAAGGGCATTAAATTTTTTTTCGAAAACAATTCTATATCAAAATTTATTATAAATAAATTTTCCTCTCTTTAAAATATGATCGCTTGTGTAGATAATTTTTTTTTTAAATTTAATATTTAAAAAACAGAAAATGTAAAAAACAAAAATGGTCGATCCATTTTTTTAATATAGAATTTTAAGACGTTTTTATTACCAATTAAACACAATCAAAAATTTCCACCGGTAAAATTTAATATACTCACTGACACTTGATTTGAACTGAAACTTTTTTTACAAAACATACAGATCCGAGCAGTAGAAATGAACCAAACTGAATCGATAAAGTGTATCAACACTTCATCGAATCTGGCAAGACAAAGATGCGGCGCTAACATGAGGAAAGTTTATGTGAAAACTAGTGCACTCAAAATAAAAAGTGTGGGGTCTTTTTTTGATAGTGCATTTCAGTTTGGTTCACTTTTTTGGCAGTCATCTGTACATTTCGCTGTGCAATCAAACTTTTTATATTTTTTTTTTTTTGGTTAATTATCTTTGAGGTAGGTTTTTACACTTAGGTTTTTGAGGAGTCCCTATTGGATCGTATAAAGTTTCTAAAACGGGAACAGAATATGGACTTTGCAAAACTTCAGTGGACACGGGACCATTTGTTTAAGTAAATTTGTGTGAAACCGGGAATACACCTCTATAGTGGTTGCAGAAGCTAATAAAAGTTAAGAGTCTTCGAAAAAAAGCGTTACGTTTTTTTTTATTTTCGTTTTCCTTGGCATACAACTCGAAGGGTGCCCGAAGGAGGGGGAAATGTACAACCGGTATCTTAATTACATCGTTGCATGTATTGCAAGCAAGCTACTACCATTTTTAACTGACATATCTATTCCTAGTTTAATGTGTTGTAACGTTGTAGTATATGGGCAATCCCGATATACTATTCAAACAATTGGATACTATGTGATCCAATATACCGCGTGCAACCATAAAGTAACCGTTACTGTAATTGGTCCATAACTGCCATCATATTAAATTTCGTGGCATAATTGTCATCTTGGTTTCTTCTTTCGTTCTTGATGTTGTTTTTGGAAATTAGGAACAACTTCTTACCAATAGTATGATCTTTTTAGGGATTGGCAAGGCAGCAAAAAATATGACCTTGATGCCGGTTAAAGGATAAATTAAACCAGAAAAATTAAATCCAGTTAAATAATTATTACCCCATGTATTATATTTATTTATCTTTAATTTTTTTTTTTTTTTGGAAAATGTAAAACCTTGTACAGACTTCTTTTTTAGACTTGATATTTTATTTTTTCCTATAATCTTAAAAAAAAATAGCTGTCACAGTACACCACTGGCTTCACCCTTTTTCTCGAATGTGGTGGTTTAAGACTTTTGTGTACTGTGACGAAAGTAATTTTAAATAAAAATAACAATTGCTTAAGTTTTGCCATATTTAAAAATAACAAATCCATAAAATAATAATCCGAAAATAGAAACTTTGCCATGGATAAGTTTTAGAACTGGTTTTTCTTCTTGTATATTTCGAAAACGTATAATACTCAAATTCATAGCAATAAAACTCAATGCGCAGTAAAAGTTGATAAAACGCGAATTATCCAATTTAAACGTTTAATATCCTCGATTAAGGTTATCATCTTTTTATAGAGTCCAAAAACAATGTAAAATAAATCAATTATATACCTCGTTCACTGGAAGATCGTCTTCGCTCGCGCAAGTCAACAAAAACCAAAGATTTTGTGTCTAGACTTTTTGTATAACTTCTTATTTTATAAGTTGGAAATATAAAAAAAACAATTTTACTGGGACTTCGCCGGCGTATTGAGGACCTTCTCTCAGTGAATGAGATATAGAGAACCTGTTAATCAACAAACAATTTTATACAGTTTAGTATCACAACTGATGTTGGTTGGGATAATAAAATAAAAGATAAATGATGATGACCATGAAAGTAGGCGTGGTTTAATTAATTCTTTATTACTATTGGTTGATTCATTTTTCAAATTGCATTATCCCCACCAACTTCTTTTATCGAAACACACTGTGCAAGAAAAAATTCTTCCATATAATGTTGAAATAATTTCATCGAAAAAAATGTTTTTTTTTTATTTTAATAATTTTTTCAAAAAAAGAGCTTAATTTAAGTGAAATTATAAAAAAATCATTGACCTAGTCTTAGCTTTATATAAAAAAATAAATAAATTTTTATTTTTAATGCTTAAAAAAATGAAAAAATAATAATTTAAAAAAAATTGTAAGAAATATCAAAAATATTTAATTAATTAATTAACACAAACACACACACACACACACCTATTTTATGAATTAATTGTATCTTTTTTTTTTTGTATTTGTATATTTTATTATAATTAAGTTCGCCTTTTAATTTTTCAATAAGTTAAATAAATACATACAAAAAGCGGCCTTTTTTTAAAAATATTTGTTGTATTATTTTTTTAATCCTTTTTTCATTTCAATAATAAAATAAATTATATCTGATCTTATAACATTTCCTCTTCAACTTTCGACTTTAAAAAAACTGTCTAAAGAAAAAAAATAAATCGAAACTAGATCGTTTTCTTTTTGCAATAAAAAAAACTCCTTTTTCCAAGGAGAAAAATATTTTCTCTTAAATATTTTTCTATTTTACAATTAGAATATGTGTTGGATCCAGAAAAATTATTCTCAATAGTTTTCAATACAACAAACTGTATTCAGCAAGAACATGGGCAGATATTAGAGTGCAAAAAGGTAAGTAAGTGATCTGTAATTTTTGTTACAGATTTATTGTCGCTAGATTCGACAAACTTGTAAAATCCAAATTTGATATAAGATATCTGAAGTCAAAACTACCAAAACAATAGGACTTCATCGAAATCGCGGAAAATCACCGTACGATAGCAGAAAAGATTAATTTTCTTGTATTTGATTTTGTTCGATCACACCAGTCCAAGTGGCCTAGCGGTCCAAAGCGTTATGTCTGTGCAGTATGCTTACTTAGAAACTGAGAGGTTAAGGGTTCGAATCCCGTCATCGGCAGTTTATCAATTACTAAGGAAAAAAAACGAGGCGGTTAATTGACTAAACTATCGGCGTATGGACAAGAACGAAATAACCGGCTACGCTTAGATGGTTTTCTGCAGTTTCCTCCACGAACTCCAGATGAATATCAGCATAGTTCCTATCATAAAATAAAATTTGGTCCAAAAAAAATAGTAGGTTTCAGAATTGCACGAAATCGCTTAAAATCTCGCTATATCAAAAAAATTTGATTTTTGTACTAATGACGTCATCCAGATCACAAAAATTGATTTTGGTCTATCACAGGCAAACTTTATCCGATTTTATTAGACTTAGTAGTATGTAATTATACTAAATTTGGGCTAAATTTATATTATTTGGTGTTGTGTTTAAGACATCTCTTATAGAATTCCAGAATGTTTGAGTCTCTAAGTCATAAATGAGTAGAAATCGACTTTTCTTCTCATATTTGAACGAAAAAAAGTATTCTGTAAAGCAATGTGCCTTATAGTTCAACTTACTACTCATAGATGGCAAACCCTGTTGATTATATAAAATATACAGTGTTTTTCTCGAAAAATGAGTTATTTATTAAAAACTGGACACAATTCAGAACTGACCTGAGGGTAGGGCTTTAAAAAATAATTGTTTATTGTGTGCAACGAAATAATCTATTCTTTTTTATCAAATAAATATTTTTTTCTAAATTTTGTTAGTCTGAAACGTCAAGTTCTTTATATTTTAAATTTAAATTCCAAAATTTTGTTAACGCATTTATTTCTATAGAAACTATTAACTATATTCTGAGATCTTGAATAGATCTTGCCCATTCGAACTTGACCTTCCTTTTTTGCTCTAGAACACACATATAAAATTTCAGCTCGATATATCTTTATGTTTTTGAGGTATCGTGTCCTCGGACGGAAATGACCAAATTACGACATTTTATAAACACCTATGCCAAGCATTTATGCCTGCGATCAAATTTTAAAGCGTTACAAAGTCGCGACTAAACTTAATATACCCTGCGTATATTTACATACGCCAGGTAAAAAAAAAAAAAATACAGACGAATTGAGAACCATCCTCCTTTTTGAAGTCGGGTTAAACAGAGATGCGGCGATACGCTTCGCTATGCATTATGGCCAATGATTGCGTCACCATTCATTTACATATACACTTTGTTTAAGAGCAGCTCTTCCTCTTCGCTATATCGCGTCGTTCGCTGACATACCGCCTGCCCTAGTAGACGCTTCTCTCAACAACCTGTGAAGTGAATATTGTTTCTATTGTTTTAAAAATAGTTATTAATTCAGTCCGGGGTTCAAACTAATAACGATTCATTTGTCATTGTGTCCCCGCTACATTTAAAGCGACATATTCCTCTCTAAATGGGGGATTAATCACATATATTTTAATTAACTATCATTCAAATAAAACAATTGTCCAATTAAATATCTAATTTGAAACACTCACATCACACCTCTGTATATAAGTATAATCATATTAAACTTTTAAAAAATCACACTCTAATTTTTTAATGTTTATTCTTAGAAAATATAAAAAAATTAAATTGTTAACAATAAAAGAAATATGAGGCGCAGAAGTGTGGTGCAGATGGGAGTTTTAAGAAATATCTGGATTCTTAGAAATATCTGGATGCTGATTGGAGTTCCAATTTAACTGTTTGATAGTACTGGAAATTGTGCATGCCTCTATTAAAATGCAAAAACTCGGTGAAAGATTAACCATCTTGGTTAATCTTTATATATATATGGAGGTACAATTGTGTGGGTTGTTTGTACGATTGCATGCGAAAGAAATTAAATTAATTCTTCTTGACCGACAGACAGTCAACTTAAGCTATGTTTTACTTTAAACCTTATAACGAATACCATCTTAGTATTAAAAATTTCCTTAAGAAGAATATGCTGATTCCACTTCAAGCTTTTACGTGTTACCTTGCAACAAAAGCTTGTAATTTATTTTATTTTTAAAATATAAATTTTTGATGTGAAAACATCTATAGTAGAAATTTCAGGTTATTCAATGTCACGTTTTTTGTAACGATCGGCTATGTGACGACAATCGGCAATCATCGGCATTGTTCAGATGGGAAGTATCCATTCGTGTTTGTCATCTAATCACATTGCTCACAATAAATATGACATTAACGTTTATATTTTCACAGCATGGCAGACTCCTGGAAACAGAAATTTTTGTTTTTTAAGACTAAAAAAATGAATTTGATCTATCGACGCTTCCACCAAATTTTTATTTAGGTTAATATTTTCGAATTGCACTATCGATTTCATCTGGTTGGTTGGTGACCATATTATTGTCTTCAAATATGATGACCATATCCTTTCATCAAATAAATGGTTCAAAGTTGACTTGCGAGATTTGACCTTGAAGGTTATAGGCTATGTCTTGAAAATTTGTTTTCTTTGAATGTCAATTCATAAGAACCTGTCGGGTACTTTCGTAAACAAATGGAAATTTAACGAATAAACTCAAAATGTACTCATGAATGACCTTCAAAGTAATCGCAGTATACATACTTGGAAACTGGGAGGTTATGGGTTCGAATCCCGACATCGACAGTTTGTCGATTATTAAGAAAAAAAAGCGAGGACGGTTATTTGACTAAACTGACGGCGTATGGATAAGAACGAAACAACCGGCTATGTTTGAGAAGGTTTGCTGCAGTTTCCTTCAAGAACTCCAGATGTATATCGGCATAGTTCCTATCCTAGTCGGCTGCAGCCGAATATCCTACCAATTCCTAGTCTATACACAAAAATTCCTTCCACTCCACTCACATCCTCACATCCTTAGACATCACAATGGACCTTATGTATGTTATATAAACACTAGCAAAAACAAACCTATTGAAGAGTTGTTACATTACAGAGGTGGGCAAGAGTTGACTCGGCAAAGCTCTGAGTGAGAGGTAGGGAAGAGAGATAGAGTTAATACAGGGTAACCTACCAATTATTAATATTTTCTTTTTTTAATTAAAACATTTTCTGAAAAAAATATAATAATACCAAATCTTTTTTATGGTCACTATTATACAAAGTAAATAATACATACAATCATTCAATACATACTCTGGAATTTTGGGCTGGTAATTTGGGTCATAAAATATACCTTTTTAGTATATATCATATTTGTGTATGAATAAAATAAAAATATATAAAAAATATATATAAATCTTTTGAACCTTTAAGTTTACCGCTGGACCATTGTAATAAAAGAGGGAAATTTTTGCAAAGGATAATTTAAATAGAAATATAGTTTTGGAAATTCCAACAAATTTGTCTAAATATTTTACTATTCATATCCGAGAACTAATAAAGAATTAATTACCTGATTTAATTATTTTTTCTTCGTATGGAGTATGCTCAGTATAGTGTCATGGGAATTTGATGAATTAAGTTAAATTTTACATAAAGTGGGAATTTGAGTTCTTCGAGTTAGTCTACTTTGAATTGAAAAAGTGAAAAGTACTTTTTGTAGTAGTGGAAATTATTTTTCGCATAATTTGTTTTTCAAAAAAAATAAAATATTGACTATACTATAGACGATACTATATAATTATTTGGCAATAATCGGTAGGGACAACCTGTATTGAAACATCGTTCCGTCTTGCTTCAAAACATACCTTCTTTACTTATTCTCACCCAGCTTATGGAGAGCCCGTAAGGCTCAGACGAGCTGTCTGTGCCCACCTCTGTGTTACAAGAGGAAATATTTGAAATAATAAACTATTGAAATCATTTATAATTGTCGTCTTGTTTATAATATTTAAAACTGTCTGACAATAAGACAGAAACTACAAGGCATACTTAAAACACAAATAGATATATTGTGGGGCGTATCCATGTATAATATAATTGTTTAGAAAACCATTGCACAGTAAATTATTTGTCTTGTCGGGGCGATTATCCTGATTATAAGCAATAGGGGAAGAGTTTATATCTAACGATTTTTTACAGTATTGTTTATCAAAAAGATTTTGGTAATTTTTATCTAAAACTGTTTTCAAAATTTTAACAATTTCCCAAAACCTTTGAACAGTACAATTAGAACAATCTGCTTGGCAAATCGAACAAATGAATCTTGGAAATTGCAAAAGTCTAGGTTAAAGAATTTTTTTACACTTTCGAAGTATTTTTTATCAAAAAAATTTTGGTTATTTTTATCAAAAAATGTTAACATTTTCCCAAAATAGTAGTAGCGAAGGGCAGTTTGAAGCCTGGCAAGTATGCCTTTCTAGGCATGTTTACCGACTCCTAAAGGACAAGGAATTTGTATGTAGACTGGGAACTAGTAGGTTGTGCAACTGCAGCCGACTTTGATAGGAACTATGCCGACATTTGGAGTGTGTGAAAGGAAATTGCAGATAATCTTCACAAGCATAGTCGGCTACTTCCGATCATGTCCAAAAGCCGACAGTTTATTCAACTAACCGTCCCATTAATTAATATTTTTAATTTGATTTGTTTGACAAACTGCCAGTATTAGAAATCGAACCAGCAACTTTCCAGTTTCAAGTAAAGCGCCTTTAACAACTGGACCACATGGACTCGTAACAGTTTCCCAAAACTTTGGATCTGACCAATAACAACAAAAATCTCTTTGTGGCAAGACGCAAAAAAAACGCGAATTCCATTGAGCTTAGTTTTCTAAAATGAATTGCACGCAGCTTGTCCCTCACTTGTATTTATAATAAATGCATATTTTCTAATCGTGTAAACTATATTCATACCCCTCTCAGCACCCCCCCCCCCCTGTCCTTGTCACAACTTGAAACAACGTCATATATTTGATTTAGAAATTTTAATATACACCCGCATTCAAAGTATTTAAATAAATTAAATAGATTTGTCAAGTCTGTATAGATATGTTAATAAAGGTTCGGTATTTATAGTACCGACACCAAAAACATAAATGTTAAAAAATGGGAGAAAAGTGCTCATATGGTTGTAAAATACTTTGCCAACAATCTAAGGGCAATATGAAAGGCTTGATAATCTATGAGTTTTTCCTAGGTTTTTTTTTGGTTAGTTTTCTTATCACGTGATATAAATCCGAGGAATATACAATAAATTTATCTTCATTTTACTCTATTTGTCGAAGCGTTTTCGAACAGACGAGAACTTTGACCTCTTCTTCTAATTTATTCCTTTTTTAAGAAAATTCTTAATTTTGTTGTTGAAATTATTTCGTTATAATTTAGACGGGGGAATGAAGACCTTCTAAGACCTTCTAGGTCCTTGCGAAGTAATTTGTATAGTGAATAACAGAGAAGTTGATCGAACGTGGAATGTTTTTGGAGTTAATGCTTGTCGAAATCAATGTTTGATATACAAATCATACACAATTTTATGGGAATCGAACTTATAACCTGTGACATTGCTATCTAGATACATAGATAGATTGTAAAGGCTGTCTTGGACGGGCTACACTTCGACCATAAGGTCCATTGTGATGCCTAAGGATGTCGGGATTCGAACCCATTACCTCCCAGTTTCCAAGTAGGCATACTGCACAGACATAACGCCTTAGACCGCTCGCCCACTTGCACTGATGAATGCTATTCTATGTTGAACTTTGTTTTTTATAATAAAACTAACAGAATATGGTTTATTGTATGGTAATTGGTTAAACTATTGAATAGTTTGTTTTGCTACGGAATCCTTAAAATAATAAATTTATAATTCGTGACTAAATACAATAATTTTTCTAACAATAATATTATTTATTGTTATGCAATCAACGAATAAACCATTGTACATTATTTAATGGTATTTCCGCTCTTCGAAAAAAAAAAACAACAATATATTTATATAAACACTACAGTTAACTTTTATTAGAAAAAATTCGTTACGCAGGAGCTGCTTCAACTTAGCGAATTTCCTTGGAATAAATAAACTACTCTCTAGCGGTCACAATGTTAGTCTGATCAAAATGAAATGTCGTATCTGATTTTAGTATTTTCATGGCCAATTTTATTAATAAATAACTTACGTCAAGGGGAAAGGGGGGCATAAAGATAGAAGAAAACACAAAATATAAAATATCTCTCTTAATATTAGAACAATCGAAAAATGCGTAAGACACAAAGTTGTAGAAAATCATGTTTGCTACCATTCACCACCTTATCATTTTTGCTCAAACTCTAATGCGTACAGAGATATTGAGGAATTTAATTTTCAATCTTAAACCGTCAATATTTTTGTAAATATTAGGGTTACAGAAAAAATGATAAGAGACAAAATTACAGTAAAATTTAATACCTACAACTTTACTTCTTATAAAATTTTCGATTTTTCGAATATTAAGGGAGATATGTCAAATTTTGTGTTTCCCCCTTCCTTTAAACCCCCCTTTCCCCTGGTCCGATTTTACCCATTAACGAACTTGACCTTTTGAATACCAAAAGCGCTTCAAATACCAAATCTCATTCCGATAAAACGAAAACTGTGACCGCTAGAGTGATTACAGACACATATATATATATATATGTATATATATATATATATATATATATATATATGTCCATAGATATATATATATAAATTTTACAGATGGTGATTTTTGACATCTACAAGGTAGGATCGATGGACATTTGAAGAAATTTTTGCGAAATTTTGACTTCGGTACGGGACCAATAGCTCTATTTCCTTTCAGGAAATTCGCTAAAAAATGCACACATAAGTTCTCATGCAATCGTAGAGAAAACTTAAATATTTTAAATTTATTTATTCTTTGCTGCAATATAAGTTGAATTCGATTAAGTTCAAATATCAAACTTTTGTAACGATTCAAACATTTCGGAAATAAAAGGAAGAAACAAAATTTTAAATTTCCCTCTTAATATTAGCCAAATGTCAAAATTTATCATAGGTAAAGTTACCATATGACCATCTTTTCGGTATGATATGCATTATGATTTCTTCCTTTATATATATATATATATATATATATATATATATATATATTAAAAGCCGTTTAGTATCTTAGCTTATAGTCAGAGTAACATAAAATGCACCTTTTTTCAGATTAATAAAGAATTTCGGCTTGTTTCCGTAAGTCCTAAATTTATATCGACATCAAAAGATAGTGAAAGATCATAGATGCATATGCATTCATTTCACTACCATAAAATGTCAGGTAGCACATCGGTAGAGCATTGGTCTAGACTGCCAGGGGTCGTGAATTTGATTCCCATCCCTAGATGTGTATGATTTTTCATATAAAGCATTTGATGTCAAAGAACTAGACATATTACTTAAATATCAACTTAAGTAAACGCTAGTCACTTCCCTTGGTATAATATAACCAATAGGCGACCATACTAACAATGGATATAAATAGACGTTTGGTTACAAAAAACAATTAATAAAAATGCATCTTGTTTCAGATTAATAAAGAATTTTAGCTTGTTTCCGTGAATTTTATCAAAAGTCGTTTTCTCTTGACTTTTATAAAACGTATAAAGTTTGTAATATATATATAATAAATAAAGTACTTCTCGATGAACTAGAATGGAATTTGAACTATAATAATTATTTTCATAATTATTGAAAACAATTTACTGTATATTTATGCGAGTATAAATCAGAGCTGGGTATTATTATTAACTTGCAACAGCACTTGATATAAAGATACTTGAAAGTTTATCAATTACCATATTGTATTCTAAACTATTTTATATAGAAATTATTCTATAATAGCATGTACACTCCCGTGCATAATAAACTTGAATCGAATCAGTCTATCACAATTTGGATTATTCTTGTAGTAAATGTTTTTGACAGATACAACATTTTATTTAAGTTTTATACGTAAAAGAGAGATATAAAACTTAACATGTATTTACATTACATATTCTGACTCTATCACTGACTTGTTTACATAAATAAAAAATATAAAACTTCCATTTCTTTTTTCATACTTAAAAAATATACTACTTATCTTTGTTTATAAATAAATAATATACAGAGAGTTACAAATGTGAGGAATTTTGAATATTAACATTTTAGGTTGGTTCAATTTTATTGAACGGGAGTGTATATTAACATATATTACAAAAAGTGGATGAATGTTACACACCGTGATCACTGGAAAAATACCGCAGCAAAAACTCGGGAAAATACTGTTTCGGAATACATCCAAGATGCTACCTGAACAGGATACAACTTCGAAAGGTTACCGGATTCATCATCGGGCAGTATCACCTACTAAAGCATCTGCCCACAAAACGGCTCCACAATGGATCCATTATGTGCAGATTGTGTGGCGAATAGGAGGAAATATCCATCCACATCATCTTTGACGAATCTCTCGATTACAGCAGATTCAAGATATTCGGTGCATCTCACCTCGAATATATGAACCTTCAGGAAAACTTTATATTCTGACTATTGCCAAAATGATGGACAAGCAAATCTCGTCAGACTGTGCCCCGGTTGAAGTGTAATAATTTTATATACCCTAAGATATATCTATCTATCTATCTATCACTCGATCATTTATTATTTTACTTTTGCCCAGCTCTGATTTAAAATTAATTGTCGAGGTCATTATCGAAAAATATAAGGTGAAATGTTTAAATCACGACCTTCGCCCAATAATGGTTTTAAATAAACAGGTATTCAATCATTGTAGAGGTATTTTTTTTATAAAAAAACAAACAAACAAATTGTAACAACATTATACAGAAAAAAAAAACCGATTGTTATAGCGATTAACTACAATATTAGCGATCATAGATCTCTGTACGCAAGCAGCAAATCACTGTAAAATATGGATGGATGAACGATAAAACTGGTCGTTTGACGATATTTACTAGAAAATTACTGTAAAAAATGTTGATTGAAATAAATAAAATTATTAATATACTTTATATATAATAAAAAAAATAACTTGTTTAATGTTGTTTTTGTACAGAGTGGCCCTCAAAAATTGTTCAATCTTAATAGAAATGACAGAATATCTTTAATCTTCTCCTGGCTTCTTAAAGATTTGATTTGGTTGAATGAGATATCCAAATGCTATATCAAACTTTTGAACAAGCATTGTGAACACTCATTTTTCTCAAAAGCACATTTTGGCAAGATAAATCAGGACGGCTCTTAGCTATGTTTAATTAAACTCTCTTTCGCCGTTTAAAGGTAAACATCTCTAGTTGGTGTAGTAATCTTTAAGAGGTGGAAGTGCTGGGGAATGCTTTGTAGTTTAAAATACTATATATTAAAACTCCTTACCAGCGCTTCCACTTTTCAACCCATTCAAATCACCTTAATTCTGTCAGAGTTTTTTTTTTTTTAGATTAAAGAACTTTTAGCCATGATGAATACGATAATGAAACACAGTTTTGGAACATCCTATAATGGGTATGGTGGAACGTTTTTCTACACCATAATGTCCGTTAATAATAGTTAATAAGTGTAGTGTTTTGTTGTATATAATATCTCTACTGTGTAGCAAGCAAATAGTTACGTTTAATAAAATAATAATTCTCTGTTGTGGATTTGATTATGATAGTGTCCATGTCACTCTAAAGATGTTACATTTTAAAAACATTCACTATACTAGAAGTTAATGTATTTAACACTCTCTTTAGCTTCTGCTAGCTAGCTAGTAGTTAACTCCAACTATAATGTCTCTAGCTTGACTTAATGTTTCTTATGCAGACGTGATCTTCTAGTCATCATTATTAATTTATATATATATATATATATATATACATATAACTGTTTTGTATCATTCGCAGCTTCTGCTGTAGTAGTGTCAAGCGTGAGTGTTGTTGTTATATCAAAAAAGATATTTTTAATATAAAATAAATATTATTTTTAAAACTATTAACGTAACTAATAACTCAACAGAGGCAGTTGAAAAGTGTTTTTTTTTTTTTAAATATAAAATTTAATAAAAATGTGAAAAGATATTAACTTAGTTTTATTTACAAGATAATTATTATGGCAACATCGCTAACGTGTATTGGAATTTTTTGGTCATTGTTATCATTTACAGCGGCAATATCATGTTTTACCGGATTTTATTTACCATTTTGGATAAAGGTGAGCGTCTAGATTTTGATTTAATAAACAAGAATTTCATTGTTGCATTTAAGAATTTAGAACGAAAAAAATCATAGGTAAAGAAATATCGAAATTGCAACAAAAAAAATATTGTATATATTTTATTTTATGCGAGCTTTTAGTAGTGGATAACGCACTAAAAAGCAAAAATTAATTAAATTAATTGGTAGGTGGCGTTTTGGATTGAAGACTATGATGGATTAATTTAAATTAATACGTCACACAAAATTTTATATTGCACTATTTAATTTTTTTTTGTTTTTAGTGCGTTAATTACTTATATAAACGCGTACTATGGGCCACACAGAAGTCTTGGTCATTTTTCCAAAGTTTATAATTGATTTATGCCTTATTTATCCGGTTAAATAATTTTGTTTCGAAAACCGAATGTATGAGGAGTCAAAAATCAATTATGCAATTTTTGAAAATACTATTTTATTAAGCGTAAAAACAATTAATTCAATTTCCCATATTTTACCATCGCTTCCACCAAGTTTAAATTATAGTTTTCGTAGCATATTTTCGAAAGATATCATGAGTTCTTCTAGACGGTACTATAATATGATATTGTCATTATAATTATATGAAAATCGACTTCTCACATTTGTTTATAAACAAGTCTACCTAATAAAAGCATATGATATGTTTAAAACGTTCGAGTTTTAGTAAAGCCGGCCTTTTTTAGTGAGAAAATCAGTTTGAAAAATCAGCCCTTTTAGTGTGTGAGTTTTCGAAGAAAATGTGCGGCTATTTTGGTTATAATTATCAATAAAATGAAGTTGTTTAAAGTTTTCGATATTTTTAAATTGTTTTTCGTACTAAAATCATCTTGTAGTAAATGTTGTTTACTATACTTCCATTTCTTTTTTCACACTTAAAATATATACTACTTATCTTTGTTAAATAAATAAATCATTATACAGAGAGTTACAAAACTGAGGAGTTTTATGAAATGTAAGAAAATTAACATTTCAGGTCTGTTCAATTTTATTGAACGGAAGTGTACCGTATTTGATATCTTTGCATTATACTATTTCACATATTATACACGTTTTTTTTATATTTTAATCCATTGAGCCGTATTCGCCATTTATCTATCTTCGACACTTAACATTATTGTTAATTGACAAATTTTTGTTTGTTTTAGGGCCGTCTATTAGACAAAGTCGATGCATATTTTAGTACATTTCGACGATGTAATTATCCAAAAGTTACAACATTAGGTGAAGTACAAATTATCGAAGAATGTGGACGTTATTCTAGGTAAATATTAAGTTTCTACCTTATCTATTCTCTGTTTTCTGAGTTTTCTTGAGGCAAATATTTTGATTTGCAAAACAAAAACTAAATGTTTTATTCGTTTTTTAAAATTTTTTGCTGGTTTTTGGAAAAAATGTTTTAAATAAAAGTTGTTAGTTTATTTATTATGAACAAAATTTAGACGGAGCAACTTTTGTCAGTAAGAATGTTATTTCAAAATCAGTGAATTCTAATCTTTGATTTCACAGTCGTCAACTTTTTTTGATAAGATCTCCAAAAACATTCGCAAGTCAAGCGTGAACGTTACATTTGGGTAATGTTCCCAAATCTTTCGATGTAAATAACAGCCATTTTAATTTTTTGTTTTAGATTTACAGATATTCCAAGTATCTGGTGGCAAATTAGTACAATTTTAGTTGGAATCGCAAGTGCATTAAGTCTATTAGTTGCAGTAACAGCTTTAGCTGCGTTGTGCCTTACATATGTGATCCATGATGGAACAGCCCGGGTTGGTGGTGCTATACAACTGCTGGCATGTTTACTTCTTGTATGTGGTCTTGCATTGTATCCTTTAGGATGGGATAATAAAGAAATCAAAGAATCCTGTGGAGATAGTGCCACAATTTATAATATTGGTTTGTATTTTAAGGCATTTACCTACAACAGAAAACAAAAATCGATTTGGAGACTTTGATCGATAAGAGACTTTAATCGAACCATATCAGTTTTTGTTTTCTATTTCAATCTAAAACCCTTAATTACCCTAAAACCCTTCAATTATTTTTTAGGTACATGTGAAGTATCTTGGTCAGCGTATATTTTAACTAGTTCTATAGTTTTATTATTTTTATGTTTTTGTTTAAGTTTTTGTGCGTCACGATATAAAATTAGCTCGTTTGGTAGCTGAAAAAATAATCCCAAAAAAGTTTTATCCAAACGAAACTCATGTATATATTTTATTTAATAAAAATCATTTTTGTACAATATATTTTTGTAAAAATTTGTCCAAGCTTATTATTTCCATCATATTGAGTAAAATTTTGCAGTACGAAGTCCGTGGCTATAAAATGAAATGTTTTTTCCCATCGTGTGACTCTTTTGAAACTTAACTTGATAATGCCAAAAAAAAAACCATCTTTTATTGGAAATTATATACCTACAGTTTACTATCTTTGTATTTATTATTTATAGTAAGATCGTTTGAGAGCTGGATCAATAGGTTCCAGATTGTTCCAGAAAATTATTTTTCCATAGTAAATCATCGATTGTACTAGAAAACCGTTTTACTTAAAAAGCATTTTGACCGAATTAGACTAAGACCTTTTCATATTTTTTCACGACACTTCCATCAAAATTTCTAGTTTCATGCCATATTTTGGAGTTCCATTATTAGATCAGTTTGATGGTACCATATCATTGCCTAGATATGAGGATCAACCGGTTCAATAGAAGGTGGCGAAGAGTTGCAAGATTTGAATCAGTTTATACAAATGCGAAACTCAAAAAAGACACCTCACACAATTGGACTACATAAATGATACCATTTGCATTAATTTAGGAGGCTAGAAGAAACACTAACACCAATCTAGACGTCCACATCTTTTGACATCCATTAATAAAAATCTGGCCTAATATAACAATAATTCCATTTTTCGGTATGCTCCGTTTTGCCAATATATTTCCTCCATAGGCAGGCAGGGTAAAATACAAAAATTTACCAGCAAATTGCTTCCTCATTGACAGTTTTGTTTATGTAAATAGTTAATCAGATTCGAGTGATCCAAAAAGAAAAACAAGTATTATGGGTAACTAATAGAAACTTAAATGTGTTTATTATTAAAAACATAAGTTAATTTCAAATTATTCCAATTATATATAACGTTGTATTTTTCCACAACAAATATTTGGCTGGCTTTTATTTACAAAATTATTAACAGTGTTATTTTAAAATTATTAAACAATTTACTTTTAGGAGTATATTTATTAATCAATCAACAGAAAAATCATTTCTTTTTTAATTATTTTTACGCATAAATATAATTAATAATAAAATTCGAAAGGAATATGGGAATTGCTTGGACGCTTACAACACCACCAGTTCGTAGAAAGGGCTTCTTAGGAAAAATCAAAAATATGATTCAACATTTAGACGATAAATCGTAAGTTTATGTATTTAAAAAAATTAAAATAGTAGATGTGCACAACAAGTTGCGTTCAATTATCAAAGGTTTTCATTTGGTAATTATATTTTCGAAAAAAAACTAAAGTACACACTTTTATCAGTGGGTAAGTACTAAAAATTTGAATAGTCTTGTAAAAGCATGAAACAATGGTGGTTTAATTTCCAGGTTAAGAGCCTCATTTTTTGCTTTTTAGTGTCGTTTAATAAAAGCTTGGTAATTTAATTTTTAGTGAAGTTTCGCAATGAGTTCATTGCAAAACTTCCCAAGCCTCATCAAAAAAGAGTTATTTTAAATGGAACATTTAGATTAGTTTTGTTAATTTCAGGCAATTTTGTGTTGGTAGATTTCTCATAACGTTTCCCAAATATCAATATGGTTAAATATGCCCAAACCATTCAAAATAATTAGCTTAAGATAAATTTTCCAAAATGCCCAAGGATTCCGCTTCTGTTAAAAATTTTATTCAAAGTCAAATATTAAATTTTTGCTGTTTCAAAAATTTCACTTTATTGACAAGGCTTATCGTTAAAATCCAAATTTCCCAAAAGAAATAAAAAACAAGAATGATGGAAAAACGCTGTAAATGTTTTTCCACTCGCTTTTAGTAACACATTTCTATCTGAAGTAAGCGAGATAATGCCTTCATAATTTTTGGGCGTATTGTTGGGGTAAAATTTAATTTCATAATAGTTTGAAACTATTAACTATCTTTGATCCACGATGTGAATTTCGAAAATGGTAAGAGGAAATTTGCCATGACCAAATGAAACCTTGGTTATCTAAAAATGAAAACTTGGCAACTTTTTGTGTGCCTTCACCTTTCTGCAACTAGGTGTGTGTATTTACGAAATAAAACATTCTAATAGATTTTATTCAGATCTATGTAAACAATGTCGTCCAAATAATTGCTCCCAACAATATTGCCAAATGTCGAATAATGCATTTTGTGGTCCGCGTTGTGGATATTCTGGATGTGGTCTAGTTGGATGTGATAATATGGCAACAACACCAACTTTTCAACGTGTCGTCATGTGTGGTCCAGCTACATGGTTACCAAATTATGCACCACCACAAAATTGCGGCAAGTCTTCCTGTTGTCAATGCTAACTAAAGAAAACATGTTTTTGTCTGCCTTATTTTTAAATAACTAACAAGTCTTAACAAGTAACAGAAAATTCGCAAAAAAAGGTGTTTCAAAGAACAAAAAAAAGGAAAAATTAGGGAAAAATTGTTTTTGTTTTTTTTATTTGGATTTTCTCAAGTTATTTTTTTGAGGAAACATATTAATAATGTGGACGTTATTTTTGGTGTTTATTTTGATTTAACTTATTTTTCGTCCTAATTTTAAGAGTGTTATTAATTTTATAATTATTGTTGTTGTCCAATGTACCGCAAGATCTTCTGAAAATATTTTTTAAGTTTTTTTTGTACCAATTTTTGGTAATACTTTTGCAAAATAAAAATTGGCATATTTTTCTTAAAAATACTTTTTTTTTTGAAACTCACTATCTTTAGTTAGATAGATTGTCGAGGCTGCCCTGAACGGGCTAACACTTCGGCCATAAGGTTCATTGTGATGCCTAAGGAAGTGAGTGGAGTGGAAAGAATTTTTGTGTATAGACTTGGAATTGGTAGGATGTGCGGCTGCAGCCGACTATGATAGGAACTATGCCAATATTCATCTGGAGTTCGTGATGGAAACTGCAGAAAACCTTCTCAAGCATAGCAGGCTACTTCGTTCTTGTCCATACGCCGACAGTTTAGTCAATTAACCGCCTCTTAACAAAAAATTTCATCAAAAACGAAACGATTTTTTAAATTTTGATGACATCAGATTAAAAATATCAATTTTTCGACTCAAGGCTATATTTTCTAAATTAAGGCTAAGAAATCATAGGGTTTTTTACGGTTTGGAAGTATATTCTCTTTAGTGTCCTAATACTCATTTCCATATTCGGAAATTAAAAATAAGGTAATTCGTAGTAGCCGTTTATACACTACGGCGCTAGAGCTTCAATTTATCGTTAAATACTATACCTGTTATCTTTAAATCTACCGCCCAGAGAGGTGATAGAACGAGTCTGTTACCAACTATTATACAATTTAACCGTTTGTTTTTGGTGGACTTTTAACCCTAGGAATTAACAGGAATAAAAAATAAAACACAAGTAATAATTTTGTACAATTTGGTTTTTTTTCGTTGGGAACATTTATCAGTAATTTCAATTTTTTTGGGAAGACAAAATACACATTGTGACTTCCTCAAAAAACAAAATGGTACATACAATTTGACTCTAATGGCTAATTTACAAATGATCGAGTAATGAAGCCAGTAAGGAGAAGTATATGTCGACTTGAATCGAGCAAAAGTTCGAGTATTTGGGCAAAAGTAGCGAAAATACTATGGTAAACCACTTAACACAATACATTTTTTCACGATCGCACACGTGAAAATATCGAGTGACTACACGACTGGTCTCTGTACTGGTCCGAATTACTCGATCAATGTAAATGTAGTCTAAATGATGGTAACTTGAGTTTCATTAAAAATTTACAAATATATTCTAAAATAATTCGAATAATAGTTTTTTTTCGTTATTTCTTTTAGGAAGTTAGGAATTTAGTACGTTGTTGAGAATTTCGCCCAAAATAATGGATTCGACATAGTCATAGAAGTTTAGTCTAAAATATTTTGAATTTTTTATCTTGAAAACCTACAACAGTTTTGTTAACATATATTTCAAATTACCAAAGATATTCAAAGGTTAACCTCGTTATTTTTTTTTAAATATAATTTTTGGAGTAAATAAATAGAAACGTGAAGTTAGTTGACCTTTGAATAACTTTGAAAATGGACACAAAATGCACCAATAAAACAAAAAGTACCTTTTCAAGAAAAAAAATTTGTAACGCTTTAGATTAAATACCCGAAAAAAAAGGTGTATAGTTTCTTAATAAATTCCTTATAAAATTTTTTTTTATAAAAATTTGTGCAACAATATTTATAGTAAACCCCAGTAAAAATAGTGTGCATGAAAATAGTAGAATTTGAAACATCGATATGGTTTTTAACTCCGAGAATCATTTGGAAAAAACATAAAATATGTAATCTGATGAAATCCGCACGACATGTCTAAACTTGTGATGTTAAAACATAGTGATCAGATGTTTACTAAATATCCAGGAGTTTTTTTACTTAATAACTTTAACAATACGCACTAGAAAATGGGTGTAAATTGACCCCCTTAACTAGTTAATTGCGTCATCTTTTCCGCGGTCGCTCTAGTGTGATTATATAATATATTGCGTAACGATAAGAGAGGCGCCATTGAGTAACAAAAGGTTATTTTACAATTATCCCCGAAAGAGGAGGGGTTACTCAAACACTTTCTTTTCTTTAATTACCATGATCCTAGTTGTGATGTAACCTATGTAGGAACCACATAGGTTCATGGAGGTACAAATTTTCATGGAGGTAGACAGCTAGTCGTGCGACAAATGTCTCGCGACTCAAGCGGTAAGCAATAAAATAACGACCGTTGAATGGATTGTATATGGACTCCGTAGGAAACGGCTAGAACTGAGAAATAAATAGCAAAGCATTAATCTCCCATAACACAAGAAACCTGGTTTTGGTCTTAAAATCCAAACTCTAAGATATATTTAGCCCCAACCACAATCTGCACATCTCGAAGCAAGCAGTGCAAATACGAAAATCTAACAAACATGTTTCGTGTTTTTATGCTTTACATAGTTTAAACAATGCGCATGCCTCAATTATTTCTCGTAATTTCCTACGAAAAATAGCTAATACGGTCACAGAAGGATACTATTAATTTCTTATTAGAATCTTTCTTTATCTAAAAAAAATATGGAAGAGACTTTCATCTAAAAAACTGAACCTATCAGAATATTATCTCTAGTATCAAAAAGAAAAATTAACTCCTTCATATTTGTTTCTCCAGTTTTATATATCTAAATATATAAATTAAAATTTAAAAAAAATGTATAACAATAAAATTATTTTAACAGTTTTAACAACAGTTTTCTGATATCACATTAAATAAATTTATAAAAATTGAGTGTTGTTATCCGCGAGTCTCCTCTACAGAAATTCCAAGGAGACATAACATTACAACATATCAATTTTCATGGCGGCCACAACGTTTTGCTGTCAATTGATTCCCACGATTCACACAGGAAAATAAAATTTTAATACCAAAATCAAAAAGAAATGTTTTAATTTTTTTCCCACTTCCCACCCCCTCAATTTTGACTTCAAGGCTGATACGTTGTCTCTAACATTTTCAAGTTTGATCAAAAAGTGTCCACCATTATAGTCACAACTTTTTCCTGTACACTTCCGTTCATAAAAATTGAACCAGCTAAAACATTTTAAGTGTTACTGTATATAATATTAAATATATATGTAGTAAACTTAGAATGTAATTTACGGGTTCAATTTTTATGAACGGGAGTGTATATCGCCCACGCTACAAAATAATTCTAAATACCCGATTCGGGTCCATGTATAGAAAAATGTTTTCTCAAACATTTGTATTCCCTGATTAGGATGCACGATACAAGAAACAAATTTAAAAATTCAATGATAATTCCCAATTTTCCAGTAAAATGTGTCATACTTGACTTCCTGAAAACAGAAAAAAGTTACGGTTATACGATTAGGGCGGCAAAGATTTCCGAGATGTAGTCGAATAGATGTTGGGACAGATGAAGTTGGGGTAGATGATTTCGTGCTCGTGCCAAGTAACGATTAGTCATATTTTCCCATCTATCTAACTCACACACATATGCAGCGATCAAAATATAAAAAGTAGCAAAAACACGGTTTACGACCCTCCTAGATCCCCCCCCCCACTATACGCGTAAACTTGAACCAGAATTTTCAAAAAAATAACTTTTTCTTTTAGAAAACTTAGCCCCTGACATTTCGAGGCATTGCCGCTGCTTCTTTTATGATAAACTTCAAGTTTACCTTTGAAGAGTCTACGTTGGAAAATAATATTTGTAAATAATCCTATCATTGAAAATTTGTTTTCCTTGATATTTCTAGATTTCTCCGAAAAGCGACCACCCTTGTTTACATAATATCATGGGGGTCCCATTCGTTTTTATTTATTCGATTCCCCCTAATTTTTGAACAATTCTATTTTGAAAATTTACATTCCTTGACATATCCAGATTTTCCGCAAAAATTACCACCATGAAATATCAACACAAGATCATGGTTGTAGTGATACTCGTTACGCGAAACTTTTAAACCAAATTTCTTCGTGAAAATTTGTATTCTTTAATATTTCCAGATTTTTCTCAAACAGTGGCCACCATGATTAATAATTTTGAGTTTGTTATTTTTTTGTGATTTTTTAGTATTTTTTTCCCTTAAATAAATTACACACAACACCAGTATGTATGGTAGAAACACACTCGCTTCGACAGCGCAATAATACGTGTATCTCCTCATTCCGTTTTGTTATTATGAATGGATTCTTTACTGATTTTTCCATTACTTGATAAATTTTCTATAACCACACCACCATTCATATTTTCTTTGCTCTTGACACCACCATTCATATTTTCTTTGCTTTTAACACCACCATTTTTTTCTTTACTGTCCACTGGTGCATCGTCCGGTGAAACGAATCGAATTCGTGTTGGTTTTGGCATTATCTTTGGAAGGAATAAAACAACGAGGAAACTAGCTACATGGAAACAGAAGTACATGTGTCTGAAATTAAACAAAAACAAAAAAGACTTAGAACAAAATGGTAGCAGAAACAGGATCCGTAGACTAGAAACCTTAAATGAGTGAGTTAAGAGTATTTAGTGCCTTGAGATCTAAACGATCAATTCCTTTTCCATTCGATGCTTTTTGTGGAATCTCGGTCTTGAAAAAAAAGAATAAAGATATGGTTTTCTCAACAGATGGCCTTTTCCATCTCATTCCAGAAGAACGTACTACTTCAAAGGTGTCGTCCCCATATCTATAATTCCTTGTGAAAAACTCCATCAGAAATCGTAGTTTATTTATGATTAACCTTCTTTGATTAAACCTAGCGAGAAGATTATTAGCTCGCTGAGACCGGCTGCGAAGAGTAAAATGTGTTCTTCGGGTAATGCCAACTTTGTCGTTAATTGGAAATATCGTTGATGGTAAGAAACGGGAAAGTTTAAGGTCATTAAAAAGTATACTTACACTAGAAGTCGCAAACTTGGTTCAAATTCTAAAATAATAAATGAAAATGTCAAATAGCCAAAAAATACTCTTGTTACAAATCCAGTCAGAAGATCATAAAAGATACTTGAACCACGATTATGTTGGAAGTAATGTCGGCAATAGCGTCGTACCTGGAAAATTAAAAATAAAACATAAATTAATCCCGGAAATTACAAAAAAAACTTTTTCATAAGAGGAGAATAATCTGCGTCACTTGGTCATGTAGTAACTTGAAGGGAATGTTTAGAACTCTATATTAGGCTAAACGAAATTCCGCTATTCCTTTGGGCATTGTTTGCAAAGACTAGAAGATCCTAGTATTTAGATCCTTCAGACGTCGTTTGTTGTGTTTAGTGATGAGAAAAATTATTACCCAAAAGGACTGAAAATAACCTTTATCAAAAGGTGTTTTCGATAAACGTCGATTTATTGAAAATTACATATGTAAACAAAGGACACAACGCTTACCGTTCTAGAAGCCATTGTATACAATGCCGCTGATATAAACGTTATATAATAGCCCAAATAGAATCCATGCCACACGGCCGACAATGTATACGTTAATAGCGTTGGATAAACCGTTGTACGATCGTAAACAACCATTCGTAGCCATTTATTCGTTTGTGTATTCCATGCATTAATTCCATCCCGCAAACTTGTACTAAACTCAAAGGCGAGTACATTAACATTTGATACTTTATCCCATTTCGTTCGTCCCTGTTCATCGTAACCATTAAAACCCAGTCCCGAATTGTTGCATATCGCATCACCCAATAGCCACGCATAATAATATTTAAAACGTGTTAGGGTCGTTACAATATTTAAATAATATAATTTGTAAACTACACTGGTATTTAATACAAAATCATCGTCAAGTATCACGTGTAACGGATAGAACTCGGATGCTTTTAAATAGATTATGGCACAAGTTGCACCCCCTAGCACTTTAGTTATGACAGCCCTGTATGGCGATGGTTCTACCAGCGCTATTCGATATGATTCGGCTGTATTGTTATTTGTATTTTTTAAATTTGATTTTGTTGAGGCCATAGCATTTCCATTGGTTTGAGTCTACAACAAAAAAAAACACAAATCAGTTTCTGAATTAATGTGCTGTTGTACACTTTTGTTTCAATAAAATACAATCAAATTCGATTTAAAAAAGATCCTTTTTATTTTCGACATGTGTACTCAAATTAAATATAAATATCAAAATTTAAAGAAAACCGTATAAGATAGAAGAAAATTGTATTGAACATTTTTTGTAGAGTAGAAAATTTTCTACAAAAATTGTCTCAAAAGTATCCTATTTTGTTTTATTTTTGAAATATTTCGATTTTAAATGAAAATTGTATCTCCTAAAAAGTGGCGCTCTATTTGCAGTTGATTGTGTCGAATTCATTCGGTTCTGGAAAAAATGTTTCAAATAAAAGTTGTTGGTTATAAAAATCTTAACAACTTTTGTCCCAAACATTCTTTTGTAAATCGAATTGATTCGACACAAATCAACTATATAACTTTGATAAATAGATCGTCACTTTTATAGTCAACGATACAGTGGTTGACTCGTTTATTTTGAATATAAGTGTACTTACAATGTTTAAAGATGATTTTGGTTTAGGAATAGCGTCTAATAGATATGTGCCTTGTATAAAATGCATATAATCTCTATAAAAAATTAATGGACCAGCCATTAACGTTTGATGATGAAATACATAACTAAAATATTCGAAAATAGTTGGAATACGATCGATTGCATGATACTTTTGATTATCATTCATCTGTTCGTCCTCTTTTGTTAAACCATCATGTAAATTTAATGCTAACGATGTGATTTTTTGTACAATTATCATTAATGGACCTAAAAAATATTAAATTATTTAGTCGTATAAGTAATAACTGTAAATAATGTGATATAAGAGGAAAAAATATGTTTATTTGAAAACTTTCGCCACCAGGAAGAAATTTATAAACGGTTTTTTTAAATACTTCAGTAGAATTGTCGTGAAGAAGATTTTTTTGAAAACTTTATTTTACACGTCCGAAGTCTAGGAAAAGTTTCAAATAAACATACATCTTATGAACATGAATATTTAGGGAGGAGCCACATGCACAGCCGATTTGTGCCGAATCCATTCGGTTTCCGAAAAAATGTTTCAAACAAAATTGGTTGGTAATTTTATGTAAAACAAGTTTTGTTCGAAACATTTTTCCGAAATCTGATTAGTTTCTGGTACAAATCAACTGAAAAATGTATACCAATTATATATGCAACTTGGTACAATGGTTCCTTTGCACGTTGCAAATGTTTGAGCAACGTTGGTGCCATCAAACGGCTCCCCCTTTGGCCCAGTAATTTGTTCTTTTGATAAAAGTTTGCTTGGAAAGATTTCTGGGAACCATCATTGAACAGACAAAACAAGCATATTACTGGGCCAATTACTACAAAGCTAAATAAAACAAAATAAGCGATAGCAAACATACCAGAAATATCGAGCGTGTACGAATTGGAAAAATAATATTGCCGATGTAAATGAATTGTGGATAAATATAATAATGATACCACTAATACACTCCTAAAATTCAAATTTGGGGTTTAAATCTATACTATATATATACTACTATCGTAATGGTTTAAATCCATACTAAATCTAAATTTTTGGATACTTACCGATGCATAGTTTGTGGACTTTGGAGGCACATGATTGTATACGTAAGTGTTGGTAATGTTACCAAATGTATTGCTTGACTGGAAAAGTAAAAAAAAAAAACACAAATTTAAAGTATCATTTTTTAAGAGTGAATTCACAGGACGGCAAAACAGCAGTAGCCACAAAGTAGTTTATTTTATTAACCAATCAGATTGGAGCAATTTTACTCTACAACATTCTTGTAATCTGATTGACTAGTAAACTTTAAATTCGGCTAAATTTACTGTACCGTCAAGTGAGCATCACTTTTCTAAACTTACTATCCGAAACACATATAACTAAATAATATGCCTAACGTCAGCCCCAATCCATGTCGAATATTTGCACTAACACGTGCAGGATGTAACAGTGTCCGAAATAGCGGTGCTATAGCCAAGGATACAACTTGTGAGAGTATAAAATTAACCTGAAAATTAACAAAAAAAAAACAAGATCATTAGAATATACATTGATTAGTTTTCGAAAAAATTACTATTCTATCTAATATAACGGAGATAATGATTCGTGGCGTTGTAACGATTGTAAACAGGAGACGCAGTGACATTCTATGAGGTTGCATAGAATAATACATCAGGAAAATTCTCTACGAATGAGTATATTATATTCCAGCATGCGAGGTACACTTTAGTACCGAGATAGAAAAATTAACCAAACGAACATTCACCAAAAAGAAGTAGAAAAATTCCACCTCTTAGTATTGTACTAATTAAATTAGTATCGCTTTAAGATGTCCGATAAGTCCGAAAATGAATGACTGCCTTCAAAAAAGCCTACACGGAGTGATGATATAACTGCGATGCAGAGAATTGCGACAGGAAAACATTGCAAGATGGAAGGACGACTTCTATGTCTATCATTAACGAACGCTCATTAAAACTCAAGTTAGCATTAAAAGCCTAATGTCTGCAACTCTAAGCGGTAATGTCTGTACCCAAGTCCAACAAAGACACATGCTTTGTGTGCTTGATGTTAGACTTAATCATTTGTTTTATCCAGCGAAATAAAGTAGCTTAAGGTCAAGAAAAATTCAAATTGACAATTTACCGAAAATCCAATTAAAATAATTGTTCCCCCCTCCTCCATATTATTACAATTTTATTTATGAATAAATACACACATGGATTTTCCATGCAATGCCTCAATAATACAATTATTTATGAGAAAGTTTACACAGACATTGAGTAACGAGACAATCACGTGATTCAAACAATACACGTGTATTTCCTCCCCTTGTTTGAATAAAATAAGTAGGTACATATTGCAATGAGTCACACAAAAATACGTTATAAAGGATTTACAATATATCCTTTTAGCATGCACTTTTATTTATTTTTTATCATAGAACCAAGCCTCCTGAATACTCGCTGCTTGTTGCATTCGGGTGCGGCGACCGATAAGGTGTTGTTTTTTTACTTTATTATTTTATTTTATAAAAATAAACTGTTTTAATCGAGTCAGAAACATATTGTATCCAAAATTTGGGATTTGTTTCATAGGAAATAATACTCCTGGCACTGTAGTAGCGCGCTTGTTATTGGATTTAACAATAAAATTAATCCAAAATTTTATCCCTACGAAAGGTGATAATGACTATCAAAGTTGTAAAACCAACCGATACCTAGGTATTTAATAACTTTCGAATTGCAAAATTTGATTTTTACCAGTGGTTTAAACATGTACTGGTAGAAAAAAAACGGAGACCCGACTTTTTGGACGGTAAAGTCATTTATTTTTAACTCAGTTCCCAGGCTATAAACGTTTCACGGCACCGCATAATTCGTAGATCTTAAAACCTACGAATATAATTAATGAACTCTCGTAGATTGGGAGAAATGGGGAAAACTAACAATCTATATATTCCACATTATTATTTGTGTATATTTAAACGTCACAATACAATACTAATGTCAATTTCTATTAAGCTTACGTAAGACATAGTATGAAAGAACTGGAGCATACTATATAGACAAACATATCTTTGAACTTTTTAATTAAATATTGATATGAAAAAATTTCCATCAGCTATCGAACTCTGGGGCTGGACCCTGGACAGAATCATCCACGATGTAATGGTAAGCATACTGGGCTAGAAATCCAGAGAGGTCCAGGGTTCGATACCTGGTGAATGACTAAATTTTTTTCATATCAATAGTTAATTAAAAAATCCAAATATTCCTTTAGTCTGAAGATAAATTTTTAGTGTAGCTTAAAAGATGTATCACGACCAATAATTCGATTATTTTAGGGGCGTGCAAAGAAAGAGTGATCCGCGCCCAAAGATGTTACAGAACTGTAGACGCGTGAATATAATAAACTATTGTGTAATGATCTAATTTACAGCATTTTATTTAATATCCATATTGCATGACAAATAAATGTGTATTTTATTGTGGTAGGTTTAAATAGAATTAAATGATTAATATCGTGTATTTAAAAAAGAGAAGCTTAACTAATTATGTACAGATAATTGTAATTACTATGAATACAAATTGATAAAAACTAAAATTTAAATAAAATATTTTATTATTAGCCTTTTTTAAATACAAATGTAAAATAATTTATAATAGTGCAATTAAAAAAATTAATGGAATTTTTTTTAGTAGAAAATGGAAACAAATATAACAGCAATGTTATTGGCTCCAGGATGCTAGCTAATTAGATGGTATAATTGGTTTTTCGAAATTCCATGGATGGGTTGGATCCATGTTATTTTATATTAAATAACAGTTTCGGTTATGTTATGCTAACGGAGGTGACTAGCTTTTAATTAATTTGACATTAAGTAATATGTCTGAACATTGATAACATCAATTTTTTGATAGCAAGACCTATGGAATTCTAGACTTATGCCAAGGGCATAATAAAAATAAAATATGAATTTAAATATGTAAATTTATTTAAATACTTTGTATCAGTTGAAAATATTTATGGCATAAAATTATGTTTGGTATAGGTGTTCATAAAAGGACCCTAATTAGTTCCTTTTCCATATGTCCGTCTGTCTATTTGTTCGTCTGTAAACACGATAACTCAAAAACGAAAAGATGTGTGTGTTATGAAGCTAAAAATTAAGGTCAAGTTCTTGAATGGGCAAAATCTGACCATGTTTGGGAAAAATGGGCAAAACTGTTTATCTTTGAAACCGCAAGAGATAGAACGAAAATATTCCTTTTTTAAAAATTAAACAACTTTTGTTTGACACATTTTTTTCATAAATTCATTATGTACTGGGTATTAAAGCAATTAACTCAGCTAGTTGTTATTTTCACTTGTTTTAAAATAAATTCCACTTATGAGGCTTCAATTTCCAAAAACTATTATCCATTTAGCTGAAGAATCAAATATAAAAGTATAATATCTATACATAAAACAACATGTATACAACAAAATGTATCAGTTAGTCGCTCAATTAGACGCAATAAGTCGATACTCATATCAGTGAATCCAGTAAATATAATGAGTCAGATTCGTTAGTATCTAAATCAGCCTTTAGACACTACCAATCTAATTGGCTTTGAAAAAAACATTAGCAAGAAATTTATAAATAGAAATAATAAAAGTTCGTATACAACCGCGTTTGAAACAATTGTTCTTGATCTAGTTTTTTCGTTTTTGCCATTTATATATGCGGGTATAAATAACTCGCAGAATTGATAAAAGTAGAACATTAAATAAAACTATTTGTTAAAAATATTGAAATTAATTAATTAAATTAATATAAATATTTAATTTAACAAGCAAGATTTCTATCTACACAACCAATTAGTGAGACAAACCATTGGAATTCATCAAAACAAATAATTGAAAGTTAATTTTCATTTATTATAGTTCAAGTGGCAAGCAAACTTGCAGTATATCAGTAAATTAATGTATAATATGGCCTCAGATCACATGGGTATTCCAAATCTAGGTTGCAGGTTTCTTTCGGAGTTTAAGGTTTAGTTTATATCTTTGAAAAACAAGGAATTTTTAAACGTGTAGGTCATACAAAGTTTTCTTTACTTATTTTGGTGTCATCTGTAAGTAGTGTATGGAAAATCACCATGGAAGGTTAAAGCTTTGAACAATGTGTGCGAATCATCAAATTTTACTATCAAAATTTTCAATTTTTGTGATTTTTTTGAGAAAAAATGCAAAAAAAAATGAAATAAATTTTAGTTCTCGATTTTAATAATAATCATTTTCTAGGGTAATTTTGATCCAAAAAGTACGAAAATCAAGTTCATTTTAACGTCGAACCAACACATTTCAAAATTTTCGCTTCCCAATTCATACTGTTTTGAATTTTAGCACTATGGGTCTGATACCTTGAAAACCGTTAACCGTATCGTATTTTAATCAACGCCATCGTTTTCGCTAGGTCCAAATTAGCTTAAAACGAAGTTTTTATCAAAATCGGAGACATAAAATTTTCCTCCAATTTTAGCGATTTTATTAAGGGGTACCCCTTGGAAAAAATACGAAAAAAGTTAAGAAAATTTTTGTTCTCGATTTTATTAATAATCATTTTCTAGGTTAATTTTGACCCAAAAAGTACGAAAATCAGGTTCATTTTAACGTCAGACCAACACATTTCAAAATTTTCCGTTTTCAAATCATACAGTTTTAAATTTTAGCAATATGGGTCTGTTATCTTGAAAACCGTTAATCGTATCGCATTTTAACCAAAAGCATTGTTTTCGCCGGGTCCAAATTAGCTTCAAAAGTAGTTCTTATCAAAATCGGAGACAGAAATTTTTTCTCTAATTTTGACCGTTTTTTAACTCCATTTCTCATCGATTTGTAATGATTTATAATCGTTAGTCTCTCAGCTCTTGGCCTATCAATTACACAGAACTCCGTCTCTGTTTGATGACTTTAATTGTGTTTATTAATTAAAAATAATTTCAATAATTTATGCACACAAAAAAGACTACGAGTACATCGACAGATTTAGACTTTCTGTCTTGCTGACACGCGACTCGATTGCATATGAGGGTGTGCAAATTGCATGCCTACAAGTCTTTTATGACAATTGTCTACAAATAAAACCGCACCCCTGTAATAATCCTCGTGGTTTTGTCATGAGAACTATGATAACAGACCACACTTTGTATGTAATAGGGAAATATGTTGTGCATTTGTCCGAATTGTTTGGAGAAAACTAGAGGAGATAGCGAAATAATAATGAGATAAGATACTGGGTAAATTTTCCTTACGACTGCAGGAGGAACAATCAGAAGTTTAAAATTCCAAATCGTTTCAAAGTTATAGCTGTTTTGTGATCGTTCTAAAGTTATAGCCGACCCGCAAATCTCTAAAATGGTTTATAGTTTCTATTTTTATTTTATCTATTGATCTTGATTTTCTTTCTATTTCTAATTGTCAAAGAGTAAATTACGACTAGCTAATTTATACTGATGATGACTACTTTGTAGTCGAAATACAATTTGAATTTGAAATTTTAAGTTTATGAAAAAAAGTTTCAAACAAAAGTTATTTATTTTCTATTAGAAATGGTTTCAACGATGGATATTTCCTCCCTTGGCGGGAGAAAGCACGCTCCGATTTTGCTTATTCACGAACCTGACCTTACTTTTGGGCTCTAGAAAATATACACAAAATTTCAGGTCGTTATCTCTTTTCGTTTTTTTGAGTTATAGTGTCCACAGGCGGAGATAGAAGGATATGTGGAAATGGTCTAATCAAGACATTTTTTTCTGCGATAAATATTTTCAATTGTTACAAAGTTGGCACTAAACTTAGCAAACAATATTTATACCGTATATAAATATAAATGTGATAAATATTACATGATTTTCCAAAAATATAATAAATTCCACTTTGTCCACAGGTCAAATAAAATTAGCATAATAAAAATTGTTTTTTTTTTATTCTTATGTTTTTTTACATAACTCATTTTTATCAATTTGGTTGAAAAAAATTGTTATAAAACTTGATTAATCATGATAATTTTTTTATGATTATGTTATTTAAAAAAAAAAAAAATAATGAATATTGATAATCAGAATAAATAAATGATGTTTTATTTACATAAATTATTTTTACAATATTTAATATTTAATGTTTTTTTTTTTTTTTTTTAATTTCAAGATCAAAGGTTGTACAGGTTTTATTTATTGTTATTGTATGTTCTGACAAACAACTTTCTGCGGGCGTAAATAATATAATACATAACGCCTTAGACCGCTCGGCTACTTGGACTGGTGCCCACTTAGTATATGATCTTAATAATTATCATTTTTGCAAAATAATAAATAATTGATAACATTCGTACCGGAAATGTTTTATAGATATATACAAATAAAATGTCTATATCATCTATTGTTTTACTTAAAATGTATAACCCCACCGACCATACGTACACTCCCATTCATAAAAATTGAACCACCAGTAAGTCACATTTTAAGCGGATATAATAATCGTAAATTTATTGATCTTTTTCGACAATACAGAGATCGTACAGGATAAGTCAAAGTAAAAGGAAATGGGCGTCGAGATGAACGGGAAGGTAGTACGGTCGGTTATGGCCGACTTTGATTGGTACCATCCCGACATATATCTTAGCAATCTATGGGAAACCATAAAAAACCATAGATGGCTGAGGATAGAGGATTATAATAAATAAATAAAATATATATTACTGAATATATGTATATTACATACAATAACACTTAGAATGTTTCAACTGGTTCAATTTTTATGAACGGGAGTGTACATTTTATGTAAATTAAAAATAAAATGAATAAATGACCGATTATAATATTTTCATTGTGTTATGAAATGGCTTTATTCAAGGTAACCATTCATTAGAACTCAAAATTATATAGGTAATATGCATTTTCATTGTACATTAATGCATGCTTATCTTTTTTTACACCCTGTACAGATGTAAATTTTAAACTGCATGTTAAAAGTATGTATATAATAATTGAAATTCGCTGAGAGGAAATGTAAGAATTAATTATATCGAGTAATAACCCTATATATATATAACCTATAACTAACGGGTATCCAAAAAAGTTTTCATTGAAATTAGATTCCAAAGAAAATTCCATTCAAAATTTCATTAGTGAAACCGATACAAGCCGATAGAAGCCGACAGTACCCATAATAAGAAATTGAGATTTATTATTTGTTTAAAAGGCAATAATAAAAGCAATTAAGAAATCATTATTCTCAATAATCAATTGAAAAAAAAAAAGAAATATTTATTTGTCAATTAACTTTTTTCTTATTACAAGAAACATGTGATCAGCTGATTGTGACCTTGAATTTATTTTTTTATATAAGAAAATTTTTTTAACTTAATTCAACAATTTTCATTTTATTTTTAACACGCTTTTATTAGCTTGGTATGTATGAACACTCCCGTTCAAAAAAATGAACCAATCTCTCTGTATAATGTATATTTCTATTATTATATTCACCAAATATATTTGATAACAATATCAGTAAAAAACATTTACTACAAGAATAATCAAAATTTTGAGACTGTAATGGAATTTTTGAATTTAATTGCTGTCGGATTAAATTGAAACTTTGCACGCTTATCAAGCAACGATGACAATACAAAAATTTGATAAGTTTGTCCCATTATCCTGACCAGGATTTTCAGGATTAGCGATTTTTAATATTATCCGAAGACACGATAGTATCACTTTCTTAGTCTTTATTATTAAAATTCATTCTATTAGTCTTCATTCTATAAACAGAGATTCCTTTTGCAATTGGCGACAAAACAAGGAATGTCGCAAAGATAGCTAGCCATGAAATTATGCATAAGAATGAAAAATTTAATTATTTCCCATTTACCGCGTTTAAAAATTTTTTTAACCGGTTTTTCCTAAATCGAGTCAAAAACTCACTATTAATTTAATTAAATTGATTTTCCTAGTACAAGAAGAAATTTCATTAAAAAAAGTTTTTAAGTGATAAAATACGCAATATGCGTTACACAAATATGCGTTAATAATAGACGCACTAACATCGAACGATATTCACGTTTGATTAATATGTAAGCGAAAGTATTTTATGTTGAACTAATGTTTAGGGGCACCAATAACCTTGAACTATTTTTATTCAACGAGATTTTAATATAATAAAATATCGTGAATTTAAGAATTATTTTTTAAGAAAACCCGTTGAATTATAAACGGTTCTCTTTTTTGCTCTAAATAAAAGAACAAATGTTTTATTTTTTTATAAAACATATATTTTTATTTATCCACTTTTTAGCTCTTAAACATGCATACACAAAATTTCAACTCGATATCTCTTTTAATGCGGGACTAAACTTAATATACTCTGGTATATATTATATTCACCGGGTATAATAATATTCGAATGCATTATTAATCAATGAAATGCATTATTAATCAAAATATTAAAAAAATCGACACGTAGGAGCTACGTAGACTGAATGAATTTTCTCAGAGGTAAGATTTATAATGAATATGTTATACATATTTTTACAAATAATTGAGATAAAATTAATTTTCTACAACTTTATTCATAACAAATTTTTTCATTTTCACCAATTCTACCGTCCATGCAAAATGTGTCTTTAAAATGTATATAGACATCGGACATCGTACATTCAAGACACTTATACATATAATATATGAGGTCATAGTTTTCAGTATTAATTGAAAAACATCTATATTTCTAGGATTCCGTATATGTCATCATAATTTATCTCTTATTAATTAAAAATTAATAAATATTTTCAATTAATTTATTGCATTAAATTAGTCACAATTAACTAAAGCAAAAAAATTAAAATTTGATAATATTTAGTGATGAATAAATAATATGATGAAATTTTTTATATAATGTAAATAATAGTAATGAATAACAAGTTGCCTATCGAATATAATTTTTTGAAAAACTCAAATTTGTATCGAAAGTGCCAACAAGGTAACGATTTACTTATGAGCAAACTGGAGCATAGATCAAAATGGTAATTCATAATTTTCTAACATTCGTTTGATACCAATGCTAGATAAGACAAAATTATACACATCTTGAATGAGGTGTGGAGTCTACGACCTTTGGCTTACCGGATCTACTGAGATACTACCTATATAGGTAAAATGCATTGAATTCTTCACTATCTTGATGTTTAATCAATAAACTATTAATTTTAATGTTAACAATTTTTAAACATATGAAAGCAAAGGTAGGTTTGTATATAATTATTAACTTCAGGAACTCAGTAAAAATTTTACTTCAAATTATTCGAATATTAACCCAAGTATAAGTTTCTTAAAAATCTAAATCAAGTACAAAAAAATTTATATTACGCGTAATTGTGAAATAATGAAATATTAAACGGGGAAATTTTTCTGTGAGTCATCCCTTTTATGCGCGTATGATCTGCTAGGCAGATTCAATAACATGTGTGGTTCTAAACACAAATAGCACATTATATACTAGATATTAAGTGTCTATACTTAACCACATTTTTTTTCCTATTTCAATCAACAACGGTCTACCACACACCGCAAAAACTATAATAATTATTCAAGCAAAAACATTTACCAAACAGAATCCACACAGTTGAGAGTTAACCTTTCGCACAAGATTCGATTGATGCAGGAATCTTTTCATAGATACATTAAATTAAGAGTTTAATCAAAATAAGAAGAAAGAACAAATTAATTTCTGCAATAATCAAATTTACAAAAGAATAATGAAAACTATTATCATGAAAATAAATAAAAAAAAAGAAATTATTAAGAGCTTCATGCGTAATTTCAATTGACAATTAGCTAAATTTAACTCGCATACTTTTACATGTATGAAATAATCATCGTATGATATCATTACGTCATCCAACAATGACATTCTATAAACTATAGAACTATGCTTTGATTGTATTGTACCATAGATGAAATAACTCTAATAGTTATTTCATCTATAATTGTACTTAACATTACGTCATCCGACAAACACATTCTATAGACTTTAAGAACTATTCTTGTATTGTTGTGTACTTGGTGGCGTCCGTTTATTTTTTAAAGGTTATTGCAAAAAAATGTAGGTAGTTCTATCGAGGTAGGGCTGCAAAAGCGTGAGCTCCAAATCGTACTAAGTTCCAAAGCGAACACTGTAATAAACAAGTGTTTGTTTATTTATCTGTCACCGTTTTTGAATGTTTTAAATCATTTTTTAATCTGGATAAACAAAAAAAAAACCACATACACAAAATTTCAACTCGTTATTTCTTTTCCTTTTTTGAGAGATCGTGTTGACAGGTGCACTGATTGGCAGGCAGGCGGGCGAATATACGGAAATGGACTAATAAGGTCATTTTATGAACACCTATACCAACAGATTTTTTCTCCAATCAATATTTTCAACCATAACAAAGTCGAAATTAAACTTATATATATATATATATTATCCGTAATCTTGCTATATTCGAAAGCTCAGCACAGTAGCTCCTTTAAAAGTTACAAGGGGGTCACTTTTGGCCTAATATTTTAAGACTGCGGAAGGCCACACCCCCTTAAACTTGGCCTGTACGCACTACCGTGCTATCGATATGCGTACAGGTTGGGAATGGTATATATCAAAGTGATCCGCCACACTGCAGTGCAGAGTCAACCATCGTCACAGTTGAGAGCCAACAGTTAAGACTCACTATATCACACAGCAACCTGGGAGGTCGATTATGTTCTCTCTATCACGTACAAGCCAAGAAGATTCTCGGCTACAGTATCATCCCTTCCAGACCTCAATATCCTTTAAGAAGAATCAAACTTTTTTAAATTTTTAATAATGAATTTCTGCAATAATAATACTAAAAATAGAAAACAAAATCAGTTATCATAAAAAAAAGTAATTAATGTTAATTCACGCGTAATTGAATTAGCTACTGTATATGAAATCATATCGTATGATTTCATTACGTCATCAAACAGAACACATCCAGTGCATTGTAAACTATAGAACTATAAGTGTGATGAAAGCAATATGAATGACTCAATGTTTGTTGTAAATAAAAATATTTACAATGAAAAAGATCTTACATCAGACGGTGTGTTTAATCACATCAATATAGAACTGACGACGTGGTTTTGCATATCATTAATATCACTATTAGCAGCGCACTCATTTTACAAAATTTTGTAGTTGATTTGTACCTGTCTCATTCGGTTTTACGGGAGAATTTTTTGAATAAAAGTTGTAAGTATATTTATAAAGAACAGTTTTTATTCGTAGCATTTTCAAAAGCCGAATTAATAAGCAACAAATCAACTATAAAATCATCATGATAAAGCTTTATTTTAATGTTTTGTTTATATTTACAATCACTTATTCCAGCCCGGTAAACATGGACACGAGAAACTTCCGATCTTTTGATCTTTAGACCTTTCTTTTGATGATCTAAATATACCATCATGAAAACTATCCTAAATATGATGCGTGGGATTTTATTTTTCGGGGACGAATTCTAGTTTTATCTAAATATCTCGATAATTATGAACTTTTCGAGGAAAATATTTATAAGAAAAATTGTAGTTTGTAAAATTCTACATAAAAATGGCCCTGAGGTGTTTTTCTGTAGAATCAATCGTTTCGAAGATATCGACTAAATTATGCTATCGAGGTCAGGTATCATTTTACCAATGTTATCGTAATCTCGAGAAACTGGAGAGGTTTGATCGGCCTCTCAACCATAATGTTGAAACAGCAATGGAGGAGATAATAGAAAATGATGACTGTCAGGTTACATTCAAGGAAGTAAACGATGTATACAGGGTTGTTCAAAAGTTCGGCGGTCCCAAATAATAGGACTGGAACAGAAGATTAGCATTCTATGAAGATTAGCTCCCTGAGTATTTTGTCAAATATCGCTTTGTATCGGAGATGCAGGAGTATTTTTATTCCTGTTGAATATAATACCATTGACAAATAATTGATTTCTAAAATTTTGTTAATGCACGTTTTTTTTTTAAATATAAACACTATTAGAGATCTGGGTCGGCCATAACTTCGAAAAGGTCAGAAAATAGCTCTAACTTTGAAACGGTTTGAATTTCTGATAGTTTTTCTGCAGTCGTAAGGTAAATTTACCAAAGGTCTTTTTCTCTCATCATTATTTCCCTATCTCCTATAGTGTTCTCCAAATAATTTGGAAAAACACACAATATATTTCCTTTTTATACATAGAGATAATACTGCACACTAAAACTGGTTTGTTTTTTGGCCAACAGGTCGTAACCAAAGTGGTCAGTTACAATAGTAACTGCAGACTGAGGACAACTATGACTCGAGAGTGGTTTTTCTCTGAACGATATTTCCAACCGTTACATACTTTTATAAATATTATATATAATTATACAGTGTAAAAAATGTGGGATGCTGTAGAACTAACTGAGTTTAACATAATTATGGTATTTACTACGCATATCGTAGACGCCTCAGTAAATTAATTTTCAAACAAGGATGAATTTCATAACTATTAAAATGAAGGTAAATTGCATGCATTGAATTTTAATTATTTAAATTTGCATTTAACTTCATGATTAGTTTTATATAGCATGTATTTTTAATTATTTTATATACAAATTATTGTATAGCATGTATATTAACATATATAAGGGCTATCTTACACATGTAACTATTCATAACGTATGATTTGGTGAGCAAGCGCAGTAGTATTTTTTGATGACGTAAGAGTAGTGTGTACGATATGTTTATATCCTACTTTCTTGTGATTGCTATACTCTGATCATGTGACTGAAGTAGTTAACAAAGAAAGAAATAGTAAACAATATGAGAGAGTTATAGCTGTTAACAAACATGCGATTGACAACTTTCAAGTGAATTGCATGCGTGTCAAAAGCAATGTAATTCTTGTTATGTCACCTATTATTATTGCGATTAAAAACTTTCATCAAAACTTGCTCGTGTAAAACAGGGCTAACATAAAAAGACTATGATAGTAACTGTATGTAGCAGCTTTTTGTCGAGTTTACACATCATCAAGTCAATGTCTGGTAAGTTGCTTACTTTTAAAAAAAGTGTCAAGCTATTTCTTTGCTTGTGAAAACTCTCAGAAAACCGAGTTTCCCCAGAGAATTAACCTAGTCAGATCGACTGTTAGTCGCCGGAAATTTTATCGAAATCATTAGAGCCGTTTTCGAGAACTCAATTATGAACAAATAAATAGGCATCAAATGCTTGACATGAAAAATCATACACATCTAGGATGGGAATCGATTCCATGATCTCTGAGATTGTAGACCAACGCTCTGAGGTGTTATGGTAGTGGAATGTATATGATCTCTCATTATCTTGATGTCAATAATGTATTAATAATTTGTTTATTTACTATTTACATATTAAAAACAATTAACAAATAAATGAATATTGCTTATCATTTTCTAAATGAAAAAATCACATAATGATTATGCAATTTTTATTAATTATCAATCTTAAGAAAAAATAATACAGGTCATTTATTAACCGCATTCAATGTGGTTGTCCTAAATAATTATTTTTTTTTTACAATAATCATGACCTTCCACAAAATTAACGCCCCATGCTGTTAATAAATAATTATTACAATTTAACGATCTGTACATAAAAACAGAATGCGCAATTTGCAAAAAAATTAATGTTTTCTAAATTTGAACAAAACTACTTTATTTATAAAAATTCCAAGGTCATGAAAATTCCATGAATAGACAAGAATTATTAATTCCTTATTGTTCTAAAAATAGTATCTGCATTTTTTAAAAAAATCGTTTATATTTAAAAAAAAAAAAACTCTATTTGATATTTTCGAAACACTCAATTTGAACGAGTATTGGATCTATGGAGATAATAAAGATAATATCTGTTAATTAATATCTGGAATTTTTTTTCATTTACTCTTTATATTATCTTTCAAGTGTGTTCAAAACATAAGACCACAAAAAAATAAGTGGCCTATATTTTTTTAGCTATTTAGTGATGTTAAAATTAACTTTTTTTTACTATACGGTGGAAATTTTAAATGGGAACCTTAATTTTTGGAAGATTTGAATTATACGGACAAAAGTGATTTTTTACTTTTAAAACAAGATTTCTATTTCATGATATTTTCAATTGTATTCATATTCGGACACTCTATCTCGAAAAATAGACACTGGATTGAAAAATTTTAAAAAAAGAAGCTCCTGTTAAATAGCTTTGAAATTTGGGAATAAAAAAACCGACAACAGTATTCAAGAAAATAGGTACACTTGCATGTCATCAGCAAAACTTGTAATTTAACGCGAAATAAAATCTCACAAGCGTTCAAACTTACATATTTCAATAATATCGGTATTTCAATTTTAATGCAATCATCGTTAGTAGCTGAATGACGATATACAACATTAAAAAATTATAATATGCTCGTGCCTAAATCAATTAAAAACTTGGAACAATATATATTTAAGACAAAATACATTTTTTAATGATTTAAAAAAATTTATTGCTCGTATATTGTATTATGCGCGGTGGTTCAACTCATGACAATAATAATATTTTAATCGAAATAACGGTCTAGATTTAAATTGTATATGTTAATTAACATTTTTTAATATTGTGGTATTATATACATCTAAAAAACAAATTTAGTGTGATCATCTAAACTGAGCATTACCCGGCACAAAAGGTATAATGAACTGCATTTCAATTTATTTATACGTTCGAGTGCAAATCTTTCAGAACATACACAACATGTGTTTTGAAAAACTATAAATAAATTATTTTTATATTTGTTATAAAACAAAACCTATTTTAATTCATGCGAAAAAAACTTCTAAAAATAAATCTCGTATGTTAAACTAATAATCATCGCAAAAAAAAATCGTTACATACAAAAAAATGCAATAATAAACAATTATTTCCCAATAAGAAACAAAAAACTAAATTATTTTTTCGTACCTGATCATGCGGTAATCCTGACCATTCGGATAAAAATGAAAACCAATACACCCCATAGAAATTATCATTCATCAGTGCAAAATCTTCTGACATATTTAAATATTATTCCATATAAATACAAATTATTAAAAATATATATACTTCTTTTTTTGTTTGTTTCGTAAAAAAGTATTCAGTCAAAAATCAAAAACACAACAATAAATTAGTTATCACATTTGTCGCGCTTTGTTTATAAAAAGAAATAAAGTCATTTGATGAAGAAAAAAAAAGTGGAGTAATTAATAAATATTGAGATTTGTGTGTAATAGCAGAACAGACAAACTCGCTGATCGTCACAACATCTCCGCTTGGTGAGTTTACAACCACTACTTGCTCGCTTGCCTCTTATACGCCGATTATAACAGGCAACAAGCGGCGGCATCATCGACAGGCAACATGGTGGATGTCAACATAAACATCTACATTGTCTTCATCATGAAGAATAGATATATTAGGAGAGCGAACGTAATGTTAAAAAAACGGTCAAGAATTGGTGTAACTATCTTTTATCAGTAGGGGTCACTGGTCTCAGTGCCGTACGGAATTTAAATGTTTAAATGTAGGCGCCAAGAAATCACTTTCATTCAATTAATAAGAAGTCTTAGTTTTATAGATAATAAAAAATTGTTTTCGATTATCAAGTAATAATTAAATAAATATTAATAATAGAGAATTCTTAATAATTGCAATAAATTAAAAGATGAAGAATCATAGTGATAATTTTGCAATTAATAATAATAATAATATACAATATATGTTTACAATAACTGACATATATTAGATAAAGACAGAAGATAACAAAACCGGTAATTACAGACCATATTCCTTTCGTAAATGCAGACACGCATTCCTAACCTTAAACAACCTTTCACTCATAGATATATAGCAGTATATCTATGCTTTCCCTGTACAACATCGTCCCATTTTTTCACATTTATAAAATTAAACAATTTTTATACTTACAATTTTTATTTGTAAGATGTGATAACCGTTGATTTTAATATGCAATAACAATAATTCCGTACGGGCAGATTCGCACTGCCGCTAGTGGCGAAAATAATAACTATGATCTCTACACGTTTTTGAGGACACAAAAACAGACGAATTGCCTATGTCGTTCAATCTCCTAATATATCTATTCTTCATGGTCTTCATGCTGTTGCGTATGATCGATCGATGCGACATCAAACGTTTCAATTTGTAACTAATTTTTATAAATATGTACAATCACTTTATTGGTAAAGATGTTTTTCATGAGGTGAGTTATTCCAAAGTCCAATCATTTTTTTTTAATTATTCTTTCTACTCAACTTGGATTTTAATTCTGTGAATGAATATACAAAATAATTTCATTAATAAATGGGTCGTAATCTTGGAAAATGTTTAGGTGTTTCGTAAATTGTCACGCCAAGCTTCATCAGACGATAGATTAGATAGATTGTAGAGGCTGCCCTGGATGGGCTACACTTCGACCATAAGGTTCATTGTGATGCCATTGTGGAGTGGAAGAAATTCTTATGTATAGACTAGGTATTGGTAGGATATGCGGCTGCAGCCGACTATGATAGGAACTATACCGATATTCATCTGGAGTTCGTGAAGGAAACTGCATAAAACCTTGTCAAGCATAGCCGGTTACTTCGTTCTTGTCCATACGTCGACAGTTTAGTCAAATAACCTCCCCCCTTTTTTTTCTTAATAATTGACAAACTGTCGATGTCGAGATTCGAACCCATAACCTCCCAGTTTCCAAGTAGGCATACTGCGCAGACATAACGCCTTAGACCGCTCGGCCACTTGGAATGGTTTCATCAGACGATAATACTCATCAAATTAATAAAAAAATATCTCATAAACCAAGTTAAAAATAAAAAAAAATTGAACTTAATATGACCGCCATTTTGAATTTTTTTTAATTGCTTTTTAATATCTCTACTTTTACAAAATTGTAAATGCCTGTTTATTTGTTTGCTCGAGCATCACGTAAAAACTACTAGACCGATTTTGATACAAACTTTTTTGTTTAAAAGCTTATGATTAGACTTAAAAACTGGTATTTTATCTCGATAGGAGAGATAGAATTCAAAAATATTCGCTAAAATAAAATTTGGTGGAAGTATCGATAAATATCGTGGAAGCGGAAGGCACGATAAGTATTTGAAGTAATGGAAGCGAAAGTAAATTCATATTTGAAGTCTTAAAATGACGGGAGTCGGAATAAGCTAGTAAATTTATATTATATATATAGTTTTTTTTTTGTATTAAGAAAGCAAAATGGCGTCGAGACACTAAAGAAAGCATTTTTCGAATGTTTTCTTGAAGTTTGATGCAACAATTTACAAACATTTTGTATATTAAAACTAGCTAATTGAATATTTGTTTGAGATTTTTTAAAGGAATCCCACAGAAATATACTGTAATTTATGTTTTCCTGATCAAAAGTTACCGTGGGAACGAACCTCATATAGGCTTCCCACATCCAATCGACTTCAAAATTTTATGTACACATTCTTTCTATATGGTGTCAGACAGAAGTCCCTAAAAACACTTTTGAATCGATATCGAGATATCGGATTACGAAATTTAAAAAAAAAATTTTTTTTTTTTAATTCTAAGCTATCCAAACCTTTGATTGACATGGAATTTGGTGAATAGTATTTACATGAGAAGATTCAAAAATCTTTCAAATAATTTTTCTATTAATACTTTTCGAAATTACTAAATCTGTTCGAGAGTTTTTTCTGGTATACAAATTAAGTGACTTTCGATTAATATCGGTTAATCTTTACATCCACAGGTATAATTTAATGGGAACCGGTAAAAAACCCATGTTAGTATTTAAAAAAAAATTATAACGGTTTATATTTAGACGAATTTCTGTTACTTCCGTTTATTTAGATTCTACTATTTGCGGAATACATTAACTGCGTATACTAAGTTTGAGGTCGATTGGTGGTGAGACCAATTTTTTTTTAGGGAATTTCAGTTCTTTAATTATCCGAATATTTTTTTGCGCATTAAATCAAAATAATTCGACGTATTTTTAATGGAATTTTTTTAAATAATTTATTTTTTTATATCGCAAAGGTATCCATAAAAGTATTATGTATTTTTATACCCTCCTTATCTAAAGTTACTGTAAGCAAAGTCCAAATTTGTTTACTGTTTAAAGGATACCAGGAAGTTCGTAATAAAAGTTGCAAAAATATTATATAGAAAGATGGCTCCAGGTAGCTAGCACCCCATCCATGGAATTTCAAAATACCAATTATACCATCTAATTGGTCATAAATGGACAGATAGTCCCATTAATTGGTCAGCGATAGAAAATTTTTTATTGATCATTTAATTTTTTCAAGGTCATACCAAACTTTTGCACCCCATCCATGGAATTTCGAAAAACCAATTATACCATCTAATTGGTCAGGTAGTTCCATTATTTGGTCAGCGATAGAAAACGTTTTATCGATGTTTTTCAAGGTCATGAAAAATTTTTAGTACCCGATATTTCATACAGAGAAAAAATAAAGGCACTAATCGATTGAGAATAATCCACTGATAATTGGTCAGTTAAAATAAATAATTGGTCAGACCTATTTCCAGTTGGTCTGACCATTTATGACCAATTAGATGGTATAATTGGTTTTTCCAAATTCCATGGATGGGGTGCTAGCATCCTGGAGCCAAAAAGACTATAATAAATCCATAAGCATTTTAATTCCCAATAAATTTTTATATTTATTTCACCATTAAAGACAATTTTTGTTGAACGTTATAAATTAATTTAAGAAATGTATAAAATGAAGGGTCATAAATTTTTATTAAATAAACTATAGGCAATTAGCTTTTGTGTCGATAAGTCTCTATAAGTAATCCAATGTTATTTGAATATCCCTCTTTTCAGTACACAACATAATCACTTTGAACGCGTGGACAGGATATCAAAGAACAAACAAATAATGTACTTACATTTATTTTTTGTTAAAATTTAATACGCATTAAAAACTTGAATATATTATTTTGAACAACCGCAAGAAAAATACTTTTTTTACGCTTATTAACCATATTTTTTAATTTTGCCCTGACATTTGATTTTGTATTTGTTGTGTATTCAAATATGATAAGCACACTTGATGCAATTTTTATACCCGGTATTTAATATATACCAGGGTATATTAAGTTTACTTCCGACAAATTTTGTATAGCTGTTCATAAAAGGACCTATAATTACTCCATTTACGATTACGTTACAACGAAAAGAGATAGCGAGCTGAAATTTCGTATGTCTTCTAGAGCTAAAAAGTAAGGTCAAATTCGCGAATGGGCAAAATTGGAAGGTAGATAGACTGCAAAATTTTATTAGCCAATCAGATTTTCAAATAATTTTGACCATATTTTAAAATATGTTTGGCAGCTCAGGCACTTGGATGTGCTCTCTGGTGGGTAAATTATAAACTAGAGCTGTAAGGTGGATGTTTGCTGCCTTACCCCCTACAAGTTTCATGATCGTACTCTAGTGAAAAACTTAGTAACTACTTCTAGTATGGTTGAAATATTAAGCTCCGGTCCCTGCTAGAGATCCCAATTGTGATTAAACAATAATTTATATAGTTTTGCTGTTATTGTGGATATTCATGGCTTTGTGGAAAGTTTTAGCGCTCCACGCCATTAAGAAACATGAAATATAAAAATCTTCATGACTTTTTCGTTCTTCTTTCAATCTTGGACTTTATTTGGTTATAAGCAAATTCAAATATCAAAACGGAATAAATTTTTTGACGTCCCATTAGTTTTACGCAAAATGAAGAGCGGCTTACTAATGTTATTTTTTTTCAATTCGACGTCTCCTCATCCCCAAACATTTATGCTACTGAATCTGCCATTCAGATAAATATATTTGTAGATTACATAGTTGGAGGCTTCTTTGGTGTTAGTTTTCGAAACATTTCGAGCATGTAAAAGAGTATTTCTTTTTGTACGTAATTATATGAGAAACATAAAAGGTTCAGTGATTTGTTTCTCTATCCTGCATGGTTTTCCCAACACATTGAAGTAATTTCAGATATGTTGGAAATGGTTTGGAGTTTTGTATAATGTTGCAATTTTTCCATCGGTGAATGAGTAGAGGTTATGTTAGGTTTCAGGGAGAAGTTCTACATTAATATTCTCATTCGATTATCTTGCAATATCTGCTGACAGTTGGTTTAGAACATATAGAGTGTATTCCGTAATGATAGCATCAATAAGTTTTAAGTTGGCATTACTTAAAAAGGAGAGGTAGAGATGGATGGTGCTGTGTTCCACCATCATAAACATCATCAAAAGTCGTATGACGTATGCTATTGTAATGATAGAGGAATCATTTTTATTATTTATTTATAAATTATACTTAGTTAATCTTATCTAGAGCACGGTAGTGCGCAAGGCCGAGTCTGTTATTAAACAAAATAAAATATAATTTTTTGTTTTTATTCAATTTTATTTAATTTTTTGTTTCTCAGTCATTGCATGATTCTGACAGCAGAAGATTTATCATGTTTATGATGGTGGAACACAGATCCATCCATCCCTACCCCTCCTTTTTAAGTGATGCCAACTTATAATTTATTGATGTTACCATTACGGAATAAGCCCATAGTATACTTGATGTGACGCTTTTGCATTGAAGCTTTGACCCGTACTATTATTTCAACGATATAAAAAATACTATATAAAAAAAAGAAGGGGGTCGGAATGCGCCTCATAGGCGCAGAGCCTATTTTAGGAATTCCAAGGACCGCATGTAAACAGGTGATCAACGAGTGGTCAAATGCTAAACACCGTGAAATAAAAATTTCTGAATAGTGCCCGAAATTATAACTTATAAATTAAATGTAGGAAAAATAAAAACCATATTTTGTACAATATTTTTACTAATAAATATTTATTTTGTCAATTAACAAATATAGACAATTATTTTTATTACCTATTAAATTGTAGGTACAGTATTTAGTATTACACCATAGTTTGGATATATAAGCAGTTATGGAACTCGTATCATCGTCACATTTTAATCCATTTTTGTATATGAGATAGAAAAAAAAGGAAATAATTTGTATACTTTTTCATACTTGTATCTATTATCTATTTGTCCAAGAAAGAACATGACACAATGTTGGAAAAACTTATGGTCTACTAACAAGGTCTTGACACAATAATACCGTTCAGATGGATGAAGATAGGCTTTCTCTCACTGATCTCTATGGGCCTAAACGTGAAATGAATCCAAATCAAAAGGGTAGACTGCGTCGCCTCAACTAGGCAAGGTACTAAATTTTGCTCCAATGCGCTTGCGTAACTAAAAACAGTGTTTTAGTGGAAATAAATAGGACAGCCACACATAGTATTGCACATAAACACCGCAAAGGCACAATGAAGCAAAATTTAGTATCGTTCATTCTGGCTAATTTAAGTTAATTGTGATGTTGAAATCGAGATAAACAATGGGTGTATAATGTTTATTTAAACAGTCTAACGGCTTCAATATGAGATATTCCCTCTTTCTAGGTTCCTTTCAAGACCTGTCAAAGACACTGGGGTCTATCTGTAACTGCCTATATTGCCATACTGTGATTAGACATAATTATTAAATAGAATTTGACAACCTTTATTTTTAGTTTTTCCACATCAAAATTTAAATAATATTCATCAAGCCAAAATTGAAAACAATCTTTTATGCATGATACATATCGTAAAAGTTTGGAACTTTTATTGAGAGAAATTAATGGTCTTGGGAAAATATAATTATTGACAGGACCAATAGTTTTACTGGTAAAAGTATATCACCCTTTTTATGGGCTCAATCTATAGATAAAATTATTTCTATTTATGAAGACAAACATAACGCGTTTATAAAAAATTTAAATAACATTTGGGCAGATGGCCGCTGGAGATAAAAAGTCTTTAGATTAATCTATAAGATTGAACTCACATGTGGACACCGTATCGGATAGACATTATGAGGCTATAACGGTGGGCACTCGTGAGGTTCGGAAATTTGTCTTCAGACTCTTTGCCACAAGTTTGCCATCCATTCATAAAATTATAAATCCGATATTGTAACCATGGTAATACTCACGAGATGAAGGTCTCAAACCCTGAGTACATAGTACAAATAGATTTTCTATATCCCTATAACCGACTGATTCTTATACTTTGAAACTTCTATTTGTAGTATCTCTATGGATATCTCCTCTGAAATAATACACGCCACGTTTATACGATGTAAATTTTAGATCACAATAGCTTCACGATAAATGTAATTAACATACAAAACGCAGCAGTAAAGCTTCTTTTTCCAAATCACTATTGTAATCTATAATCAAGAATCGGGGAAAAATATGAAAAACAAACTTGTATTATTAGATTAGTATTATTAGACAATTAATAGATAAGTAATTTATTCCAAGCTCATTTTAAACATTTTGTTAAAATCACAGTTCGTTACGGATGAAAAAAAGTATTTTTTTTTCCACATTCAATATTTAAAAAAAAAAACAAAAAACTAAAAGTAGTTCTATATTTTGAATTTTAACCTAACTTACTACTTAGGAAAAATATTGTTTCAACACTTAAGTACTTTTAGTGTTTATAGATATGTTTGTACCTATTGCTGTAAGAAATTTCTAGGTTTTTACCTATTGTCGGAAGAAATTTCTACGTTTCTTTATAGTTTCTATACTTTAATATTCTTCGTTTATCCTTAGAAATTAAAATGTGAATTAACTATGGAAATATGTCATTCAATTAAAAATGACATTTATGAAGGAGTATGTCTTGCTTAATTGACGATAGATGGACTTTGAATTAACCGTGCTGTCAAGACACTGACCTCTATAAGTGGACAAAGGATCCTTATCGGGCCTTAACGTGAAATAACATACTATCTCAAAAGGGTAGACAGAGCCACCTCAACTAGTCTAGGTACTAAATTTTGCGTCAGTGCGCTTGCGTGACTAAAAACTTTATACGTCTTAATGGAAATACATAAACCACATATACTTATTGCACATAAACTCCACGTAGGCGCTCTCAGTGGAAATACATAAGCCACACATACATTAGCACACATACTTAGTACACATAAACGCCGCGCAGACGCACCGTCGCTAAATAGAGTCCATTGGCTAGTTGAAGTGGCACTGATTACACCTTCAATTTTGGCTAGTGGCGTAACATGGGATACTCTGTCCAGTTACATAGATGTTAGTGTCATGGACATTGTAATACAACCGCGAATGTATATATCATGTATTTGCGTAGCCATAGACGACTAAAGCGCAAATCGACAGAAAATTCTTATCTTACCTGGGCGCCCATAACATGAATACGCTCGTAGATTCGCAAGTATGTTTACATCCGTGATCGTATTAGTGTGGTCACCAGGATAGAGTAGAAACTTTAATCGTCACTTATCTTTAGTTGGCGAGACAAACTTTGTAATTTGCTACGGAAGAGTAATACCTTATGGCAAACCTTTAGCGCAGGTCTGTCACTTCAAAATCAATGCAACCTAATATATACGAAAATTCTTCAAATATTCGTTTATTTGTGCAAGTCACTGAGTAGTGGCCGCCGGAATTAGAATATGGCCAGACTACAGAAGATCTATCTTTAATTATTTGTTTTCTTAACTTACTTTAATTAAAAAAAGGAATTAAACAAAATTAGGAATTCACTTGGCGGAAGATGCATATATAAAAAACTGACTAGTTTAAAGAAATAACACACTACAAAAAGAGGTACTCGAATTCGTTTCTTGAACCAGGAACCGTACCCAATCAAATTCATTCACTTCTCCATGAATGACTACGAATTGGGACGATTACCTGGGGTCTCAGTTCCGATATATCTCAGATTTTATGTGTGCTAGTAAAAAATAATGGTTTTGTAAATTGTCAGGGTCTCTACAATTATTTCATTGAGATCATTATTATTTGTTTTAGGCTAAAATTGATGGCTTTGTTATTTGGGTTGGTGGGGGATTTTTGTTTGTTGTTGCGATGTCAATCGACTCTCTGTTTGTGTGGTTTCAAACATATTATTTAAATTTAATTTTCAATAATTTCAATTTGAAACCAAGCATTTCAGATAGAACACCAGATAAAGCTGATAGTATCACCACTTTTGTTACTGTATATAAATATGGATTTGCTGATAAACCCGATATTTTAAATGGACTTTCCAATTCCTGCAACAAAAAAAAGATGATAATTTGGAGGAATTATATTCGGAAAGTATAGTGACTCTCTAAATTTCATGTGAATCGAAAACTTTTACTTACCTTAAGCAAATCGGCTGCTAATTTTAGCACACTGTTTGCTACCATTAACTCATCTTTCTTGTGTGGTTTTTGCTCAATTTGTAAATACAAATTAATTTGCTCAGTAATTAATACCGATAAATTACGATACTTTCGATTAATTTTTGCTCCCAATGTCATAAATCGTAATATATAAATACCAATTGAAAATGTCCAAAACATCACCTCTAAATTATATTGTGAATGTAATGCAACGGAATCCTAAGGAAAATAATATTTTCAAAAATAACTGATTTTAAAGTGTCTGTTAAGATCAAAGAACGAGAAAACGCTTATTTGAGCAAAAAGATGTACAATACTTTTTGAACAGCAACCCGAAGTCTGCCTTTATATTCCATGAAAGAAGAGCGAATCATTATATTTTAACTGAACTAGACAAAGAGGTATACGGGAGCAAAAGAATATCCCTGCGTAGAAAGGATACATAAATCCTTTTCAATTCCAATTCACAAACAAACGGACTTCTTCTGTAATTTATTAGTTCCGAGTTAAGAGAATACACTGCACCACCGCTTTTAAACCGGTGTTGTTCTTTCTTGCCTGGTACCCAGATACAGTCTACAGGACTCCCCCAGGCTTACAATGCCCTGGGAGTAGTTGGACGACAGGACTTTCCGCAGACTTACAATACCCTGGGAGTAGTTGGACGACTTTTTTGGAACATGGCTCTGTTGGTATCAACCTCTTTCCAAAGCAGAGTCAAATCCCCTAAGGAAGTTTCCCCGAAAAGAGTCAAGTCCCCAACCAAAGTTTCCCCGAAGCAGGAATTCATGAATTAAAAAATTCTGGATACACAAACAACGGACAAAAACAAATAGCAGGACACTAACCACACTTTCTAACAGTTTTTTCGTTCTCTGATTTTAACACAGCCCAAAAGATTACACAAATTACCTTCAGCAATTCCACACAGATAAATGATAGAAGCAACAATGAAATAATAAATGCCGCCGATACAATCATGTCCACAGATCTCTGTGGCCCCCGCTTTTTCAAATACGATCGAACCGATAGCCATGTTTTAATATTACGTACTTTATTCAAACGAAAATGTGGTAAATTAGATTTACGTGCACGCCGAGATGATGTTAAATGCAAAAATAATTTTGCATATAAGAAACGTTGCTTGAATGTCCGTTCGGCCACAGCAAGTAAAAAGAAAAATAAACTACCCAAAATCCAACGTTGTAATATACCCAAAATCATTACAAATTTTTGCCTGAAAAAAAATAATCATTGCTGAAAAATGGTATGGTGGGCGATATTTCTCGTAATTGTTTTAAATACTACTTCAGGAAGTACAGGATCTAGATTGGGTCTATGGATTGTAGCTCCCCTGCACGTATCTGGTAGATTCCAAGACATTTTATTCTTTTGTGTATTAGGACGTCATAGCCTATTAGGTGTTCCGGAGATTTCTCCATTTCTCTACAAAACCTACAGTTGCCCTCCCAAGCCTAGCTTCGAAAGGTGTCAGACCAATGCAGGTTTTGTATATTTTGCGGTTATAATTCCGGGGAAGATTCTTGGTCTGCATGAGCCTCGAAAAGTTCCTCCAGAGTGTAGCTCTATTAATGTCTTCCTTCTTTTTGATTTTCTCCCGATAGAAGTGATCACCCAGTCCGCAGAATTGTTCTGGTCTGTAAGGGATGGCGATGCTCCCTTCCTCGCTAGACCATCCGCTATATAATTCTCCTCTATTCCCATATGCCCTGGGACCCAGTGGTATAGGTGACTTTGTTATTCTTGGGCAGATTGTTAAACTTGTAGGCACTCCCATACTATGTTTGGGCTGATGACGTAAGAACTCTGCGCGCATCCTTACGCCCTACCACCTTCTGACAGACTGTCCTTATAGAGAAATGGAGGAAGCTGACATAAAACAACTCAAAAGGACTTATATCCTGTCATTCCCAAAGAGGACGGGTAAGTTTGATAAAGAGCACAGGGTTAGAGGAAACGAACCAGGTGTGGTAGAGGACAGAAGAAGGGGTAGATTCCTTTGGGGTCGGTAAATGGAGACAAATTTAAAAACAAAAATGGTTACCAATACGATGATCCCAGTGCAAAATCCATTAAAACATCAGTCGGTTCAGTATAAATTAATCCCACAAATTCCCCAATAGAAATTTGTGTTTCATTAATTGTATGCGTTTCGAGTATACCTTCACCCAGTCGACATAAGGCTGGTAAACATGCCAAAAATATTGATAGAATAATGCCACTATAAAAATAGTCCATAATATCAGGCATTGCTTCCACCCGTTCAATTATCGCTGAACTTATATCGAGTACCGTTAAATCAGCTTTCTTTACATCATGAGTTGTCCAAATTGTGCAACTGACTAAAAACATGTAAAAATACAGAAATTTCCTTGAGCACTTTCGAGGAACACTGAACTCAATGTGTGTGTAGGTACTTACCTTTATCAGATGGCGCACAACTTGGATTTAAAATAACTGTAGCAGCCAAATCAAAATCCCAAGCCGCCGATTGATTGTTATTATCAATTGTCGTATTAAATTCAGAAATATGTGAATCCGTTTCATCATACTCTGAACTATACGTACAACAATCTTCACTATTTGTTGTCACACCAATCCATTCGGTAGCCGAAGTCGTAGCTTCCGTTAATAATGGACAACAGCTGCCACCGGTGCCTGGGGATGATAATTCTTCGCAGCACTCACCTTCTTCTTCACTATCACAACCACTACTTTCAATTGTGTTGGCTGTAGATGACATCATCGTTAAAAAATTACTTTTACGCTCTTGTAAACTATCACGTCGCTAAAAAAAACAGAACAAAACCAAATTATTGTACTTCAAGGGCTTTATTTTTAAAATAAAAGGTGGTCCAAATTCAACTTGAGGATGTTTTCGCGATTAAAAATCTTAAAGAAAAGTTACCTGATGGGTGAGCCTAGTCAAGACTAATTTATATCTTCGCCTCATAAGAAAAGAAGGCCCGGACTATAAAGTAGGAGGTAACAGTTAAGTTCAATTTGAATCACTTTTAAGGTACCGCGACTGATTTACATGAATTAAAAGATTAGTAGGGTTGCTTGTTTCAGGACCACTGTCACTATCATTTCCTGTAGATGTTGAACGACAACGATCTGGGGCCGATCGACGTCTTCTCAATAGATTACTCGATGATTCGATATGCTGGACCCAAGCTTCACATTTTTCTTTACCCTCTCCTGATATTGCAACCGTTTCAGTTTTACCGCCATCTTCATCAACAACTAAATGTTCGTTTGGATCAACATTCACAGGTGGTACTTCAACACTATTTTCACTGGACCCATTCCCGTTTAAGCTTTCAAAACCATCATCATCTAACGGTTGATCTGGTTTCATTCCTAAAAATATAAAAAGAAGGTGTATTATGATCAAGCTGGAACAGTTTTGCCTTTAAACTCTAGTTACCTAAACGACGTTGCCTAACTGATGATGCCTCATTCGCAGAAACATACGGTTCCGTTTCAGATGTTTCAACAGACCGGTCCAATTCAATGTTACATTTAACCGGTGAATCCCATGCCACATTCCGTTTTGCTGTTGTTATTTTCTCTCCACCTAGTATTGAGACACGTTTTACATGATCTGTTGTTGTATTCTGTTGTTGTTGGGGTGATGATTGATATATTTTTTTGGGAGTAAATATCGCATCCAATTCTTGTGAAGTTTTACTATCGCATGAACCAGGCCGTTTATTTTGCTCCTGTTGATTTTGTTGTAGTTGTTGTTGTCGTAATTTCTTACGGCGACTTTTTAATTTACGTGTTTTTGGATGTGATAATTTATTTCTATTTTCCGGTCCTGGGTTAGTTGAGACAATTTGTGAATGAATGATACTGAGTATTAGCATCATTACAAATGGTACTAGTATTTCGGATAATGGTACATACGACTAAAACAAACAATCAGAAGGGAAATTTTTATTTAGAAGGCGTTTTTGAGGTGGTTCCGAATACGGTGGTCTAGATAAACTGACAGGTCTAGGCATGTTTGGTAAAGCCGTGTCTTAAAGTGGAGATAAATCTTATAATTCTGAAAAGTGGCGTTGCAATTCTCAATTAAAACTAAACGTTATTCTATCTGATGGCAATGTGAGAATAGAGGGGAGTGAGATAGCTGATCGTCCTTACAGAGCCGGAGCCATTCTGCAGACTGGGTGATCACTTCTATCAAGCGGAGATTAGAAAGGAAGAAGACAATAAGAGTCACATTTTGGAGGAACCTTCCGGGACTCAGGCAGGCAAAGAATCTTCTCAGGAACTTTAACCGCAAAAGATACAAAACGTGCTTTGGCCTGAGTAAAAACAGACTGCAGCTTCAGACGAGGTTTTTTGTGGTTCATTGTAGAGTCAGCAAACACTTTAGGAAACTAGGCTTGGGAAATGAGGACAACTGCAGGTTTTGTGGATAAATGGAGGAACTCTGGAACACCTTCTAATAGACTGTGACTACTCGGGAAGTCTACCAGGTACGTTTAAAGGAGCTACCATCCCTAGTTCTTATAGGACGCTGTGCACCAAGTCCCCTCCATTATCATTTAGTCATTCATTCAGCTGGTGGAAGGTTTTAAACTACGTTTGGTAGTAAATAAACAGCAGAAGTGAGTAGAAAACATCTTGAAACATGTGTAGAAAATCTCATACATTGTTTTTTTGGAGCATTTCGTAAAGATTCGTTCCTTTAATAAGATTTTGAAGTTATATTGGAACTGAATGACTGACAGTGAAAACGTGAGATAGGTAAAAGAAAACTTATTGGTCACTAACTTTAAAAACTTACTTGTGAAAAATTGGTATTATTTTGTAATGATGTCGCCGACGAATTCAGCGTATAAATAGCTGTATTTATAAATTGTAATAAATATAATATCAATAACAGTCCAAATATTCGTGGTGACGTTTGTTTCACCCACCATTTTGCGTACAATGGTAAAAACAGTAGCCGTAGCGTACCTAATCGTGCTACTGTTACAAATCCATGTTTTGGTTTGGCCTTTGGAAATGATGAACCTATAAGAGAACAAAATAACAATAACATACACAAGAAACGACTATGTAATTCGGGTTGTTTTAAACTGTATATTTCGTGGAAATAGCTTTAAAAATGCACGAACAGTTTAAAAATATATGCGAATTTTAATAAGATAAAACGGAAATAAATATATTGCAATTCTTACCTCGAACAAGGTCAACATCTATGTAATCTGTTTTTAATTTTGTTGCTTTCATTGGCACATGAGTTAATCCATGTAATATTCGCTGTTCGATAGTTTTTTCCCATTGTTGTTTATCGTATGTTCCAATTTTCTTTTGATACCTACGGATTTTAGAATTAATATTATACATTTGTAATTTGATAACAGAGTTACTGTGCAAGAAAAACCGCAATGTTTCTCAGGGATGTACAATTTATTTTCACAATTTACATTTCGATAACATAATTGTATCGATATCGTGAAATCAGCGAAAAACTCTTATAGATAAGCCTATACTTTTTCGCGACTTGCTAACACACTGAAAATTTACGTGGTTTTGCTTTAAGCCCACATTTTGTCACAGTTTGATAATGGATGAATAATCCGAAACATATGTTGCAAATAATAAATTATTGGTGGTTTCTCTATCCAGAGACGATAAAGTAAAATTGTTTCAGCGAAAATAATAGAAGATTCGACATCCCTTCGAAAAGCATAAAATATTTTCCATATACACCAATTTCTAAACAGTCACCACATAAAAAATTGCGTCCTAGTTTAATTTTTAAGTCAAACTGTTTCATTTAAATCACTAAAATTGATGCAAACTATAAAAATAAACATATTTCCGGAGATATCCCTCAAAAAATCAATAATGTTCCGAAATACTCGGATCTTAGATTACCTCAACACTTCCCCACTTACACCAATACTTCTAGAGTGATAAAATGTAACATTTTGATCAAAAATTAAAGTTGGGCGCAACTTATAACTGATTATCATCGAGTGGAAGAATAAAAAAATTACGAAGCGACTAGATTTTAACGCCAGAATGAAGAGTGAAAATAGTTACGGAGCCAGAAGGTGATCTGTCATAGAAGCATCTCTATCAAACAAAAGGTGATCTATCACAACGAAGTAAGACAGGTCGTATTTTCAACGAGCAATCGTAGAAACTAACATTTCTCTATCAAAAGATGATGAAATACGAACGAAAACAGTCGTAGGTTCGACTTCCTTGTGAGAAACAATTTAAAAAAATTTATAAGATATTTCTGCACAACAATCTAAAAGGGACAATCGCACAATAAGTTGCGTCCAAGTTTATTTGGCCACTCTAAACATAATAACTCGATTAATCCTAGAATTACAGCTATATCGTGATCAGTCGTAAGAAATCGCGTTGTACGCAAAAACCTTAATAAAATTTATTTTTTTAATTAATGTAAGAATTGATAGCCCTTACTACAAACAAACAAAAATAAGTTCTTTAATTGCATTTTAAACACACACACACACAGACATAAACAAACAACTGAGAACATTCCGCGAGCGTGACTTAAAAACACTACAACACTGGCAACAAGTATGTACAATAATTATTTTAGAAAGTTATTATAAAACAGATCGCCATATTTAAAGTCAACAAAAGATAACGAAAGATTATCAAAATTTAAAAATAATAAACAAACACAAACCTAAAACATCTCATATTAAAAATAATAATAGTTAAAGTGTAATAAAGTTTTGTTAGTAAACAATTGTAAATGATTTGTTTAAATTACCAAGAAACAATATCTCCCAAGCCCATGACCTTCACGACGGTTTAATTACCGTGTATATGTGGTGTCAGTGGAACACAACACTCTTCAACTGGTTTTACTTCAGCAATTCGTCGTGGTTTTTACCTTCGTCAGAGTAGTGTGTTCTTACTATTTACCACTATCCACGTGTCCGCTCACACCTAACATCAAAACGGATATAAAATTGCGTATTTGTTAAGTACTTGGTTGTGGAAAAATGTACATACCTTCCTGATTCTTATTTAATGCATAAAGTCTCGCGAAATATATTATCAATCAACCTTGAATGAAAGCCAATCATAAATAGACATTATTCTTTCAATTTAAAATCGAATGACGTTTCATATCATTTGATCGTTGATAAAATATTTTGTGGTCTGTTGTTTTTGTTGTTGTTTAATTCAAACGCATTTTTGTGGTTTGTTTAACTAAAGATTTTGTTAAACTGGATGTTTTTTTGAGGTTTATTTTAAAAATTGACATAAAACAGCTGACAATCGTTAGTGTTGTATTGCGCATGTGACAAACGATAACAATAGTGGCGGTATTACGTTTTATTTTTCAAAACAATTCTAGTCCATTAAATAAAAAAATATTTTAAAAAAGATTTTATTTTTGGCTCCTGTATATTTTCTGAGGTATTGATTACGTTGTTTTACTGTTTCAAAACTGCTTTTTTTTCCGGAATTTGAGTGAAAAACAAGGACGATAAATGTTTTATTTACTTGTAAACATGATGCCTACCTTGGCGCCAAATGACTGGTCTATTAGTTTATTATGTTTGTATGAAAGAATTTCGATATACGTTGCCAAAATTTATTTATTTTTGTTTTATTGTTTTTCGTCTATTTGAATCATAACACTGCTTTTTTGCTAGCCCATTTTTTCTTATTTTGAAAATGAATTTAAAGGCACTTAAACGTTTCAAGTAAACAATTCTTAAGTTTGGGCCAACGTCAATACGCTGTTGCTGTACAAATTGCCTATAACTTAAAGCTAGTAACAACATGTCTATACAAAAATTACAAAATTCTGGTAACTTTCGAATAGCTCGAGAAATAGACGTCGAAATTTTATAAACAAGTCCAAAATTTTTTTAGGGTTCCGCAGCCAGATTGTAGAAAAACTGATCTTCCTATAACTCAACCCTATAAACAATCTGTACATCGATTCGAATGAAACTTCACAGGCAGGTGTCTTATGCCAATAAGTCGTTAAAAGTGTTTCGCCACTCCCTCTTTTCCAACCATGTGATTCAATAATCTGCAACAACTCATAGGTGGATGTTTGTTGCCCAAGCCTTCTGACATATTTTTCGACCAACACGTTTGGTGGTCGCCCTCTGGTGAACAACTTAGTAACTACTACTAGTAGGTTGAAATATTAAGCTCCAAATCCTGCCAGAGATTCCAATAGCTCTTACCTTGTTTACCATGCTCACCTTGTTCGCCATGTTTGATCTAAACTAAAAACTATCGAACACATAAGGACTAGAAAAATAATGAAAACAAGAAAATTGTAATAAAAAAAATGTATTTTTAAAAATTTTATTCACATTCATTCGAAAATTTTTTTAATATATATATATAACAAAAAATTACACACACAAAAACTCACATTCAGTCATAACGATTCTGTATATATAAAAGTAAAATTATTTTTATATATTTATATATTTATAATATAATTTAATAATTACGTAAAGTATTTTTTTATAAACGTAAGCGGATATTGTTTGTGTCAATTCCGACTTCATTTTCTTCTTTTGTTTTAAATTACCTATAGAAAAAATGTTTTACAAGAAAGTACAGTATAAAAAAATATGTTAATATTTATAATATATTCATTAATATTATATTAATTACAAAAAAAACTTCTTTTTTTTTATGTATAATTGTAAATATATTTGATCTAAAAAACATTAATAGATCAAGTTCTATTTATTTAAATATACAAACTGCCGTTAAAAAGAGTAGGTACAAATTCGATAATATTTTAGAGTTAGGACAAATTCAATTGGAAATATTTTAAATTCTATTTGTAACTTCGCAATTGAATTTGTTCAAACTTCAGTACACCATAATATTTAATTGCCAAAAAAATGTAGCCTAGTAGTGGGATATGTTTACCTTTTAAAAGAGTGGGTGGTTTTGAACTAGACCTTTTAACTAGATTTTTGATCTTGCTCTGTATCGAGATCAACTATTTTGGAAAAAGGTATGTCAAACATTGGTTTTTTTAAAATTTCTCCGTAGAGAAGTTGATTTTTTCTCTTAGACCAATAGTTTAAGAGTCACAGTACATATCGTTAAACAAATATCTACAACTATCTGTAAATAGTGAAGCATACCCAGTCGATTTTGATTGCCTTCTCATCAAGTTATTAGGCTGAAATTTGGTAAATTCGTACCTTAATGGCCCAATAGAAAGAGGATAAAATCAACTAGTTAGAATATTCACCATATACCGAAACGTGAAGTTAAATAAAAGTGCAATTACTAATTTCTTCAACTTTGAAGTGCTGTTGCTCGGAAACTATTGATCATATAAAATTATGTTCCGCAGAAAAATTGTAGGACATTTTCTTCTTTACCAATCTTCTACTAACCATTTTTGTCATAAAATTCAGAGATACGTAGATATTTTCGAAAAACTGAACTTGGGCAAGTGTTTTTCCAAATCTGCGACTGATTCCGAAATATCACAAGGTTAAAAATCTAATAATCAAAATGATTAGAACCACATGATCTTTTGGCAAGGTTTGGTACCCCACTAACAGTCTATTATAACAACTTTGTTTCCTAAAAAAAATTAGGTAACTTTCTTTGCTTTCGTTTTAAAAATATAAAACTTGTTGACTACCTATTTTTTTTCTTTCCTAAATAAAAAACAATCAACAGTTTGTTAAAAAATTTCTTGTATCGTTGTTTTCCAACACGTGGAGGGAGATTGTATGGGAACATTTTTACATATGGCAGTGTTTAAGAAATGCTTAAGTTTAAGTTGGGAGAAGAGACAAGTCAAACAAAAACATTTCTTGTAAGTTTCTCGTTTCTTAGTTTTCTTCTCTAAAAACATTTGAAGTTGTCTCTTTGTAAAAATAGGTACAATTTAAATTAATTAAAACTGTTTCTCGTTGTCTTTGTTTTGTTCTAAATTAATTAATTATTTAATTAATTGAGCATTAAAATATTTTTTGTTTTGTTTTGATCAGAAGAAATCCTTAGACACTCCTGCATCACAAATTATGACTTTTTATTGTCCTTCACTGTCGCTGTCGCTTTTATCTGAAATTAAATAAAAATAGTTAGGAAATGAAGTAAAACATCGTCGAGCAAAGTTTTTGGAAAATCGCTTTCAGAAAAATTGAGCTTTGCCATATTATCAACATTTTAAGAACGTTCTTATTAACTTTTGGTCTGTACCCTTCTTGAGTTTAATCCGTTCTCTGGAAGAAGTCCTCTACAAGACCATCTATTACGTAGACATACCATTATTTCTTCGTCAACATTTGGCCTTTGATGGATGGTCCCAACATAGATTCAACATTTCCTGGAAGAATGTTCTAGCACTTCTAGAACATTCTTCCAGGAAACGTTCTAGCAAATCTAGATGCCAGCAAACCTATTGTGCCAGCATTCAGAGCATCTGAGATGGCAGACGACGTCAATGGTCTCCCCCACTACCAAGAGGATGTTGTGGAATACCTAGATTATCTAAGCATGTCTCTAAAATACTTATTTAGAGAAGCCGTAAATATAGTGAAACCATGGGAAGCATTGCAAATACTATCTTACTAATTGAATTTACGTGACTGAAAACGATTTTCCATAAGGTTTTGACAGTTAAAAAATTTCTTTCTCTTACCTTTTTTACCCGTATAAGCGTGTCGTTTCAATCTATCGTATAAATCATCTTTGTTACCATATATACTGGCATTTGATCGTGCTAAACTATTCATTTTACCGCCGCCATTTAAACCATTATTAATACCCCCACCATTGTGTAAACTCTCTTTCATGTACGTTTCATTATAAAAATTTGGCATTTCCCAGCCATCTTCTTCGTCATCATAATAGTGGGCATACGTTGAATGATGACTTGGTGCAATACTCTCCGCATATGGTGTTGGTGCGCCATAATAGAAATTCACTTGTGACCCATTCTGATCAATTGCCGGTGTTAACATTTTCTTTGGTTCCTTCTTTCTGGTTGATCTAAAAGTCGAAAAATCATATTAAGAAATGTAACAACCAACTGATTTAACTTCGATAGATCCAAAATGTATTTCAAATAAAAGTTGTATACAATTTACAAATTACCTTGCACAAATCATCCAAATTAATAGAATGATCAAAATGATGAGTACCACAGCGAATGCAATTCCACCAGCGATATATGCAAATTCAGATTTTTCTGTACAATGTCTGCCAGTAAAACTACCAATGCATCGACATGTCGGTTGACCCCGTAAATCTTTCATACATTGACCTTCATTCTCACAATATCCATCGCACACATCTGTACATATTTTTCCAGTTCCATTGTATCCAGCTTTACATTCACATTTGAAATCATTTGTTTCTTTATCCAGTAAACAATGCGCATTTATATCGCAAAGCATTTCGGGACCACTGTTTTCACATGGATTTGAGCAATCATCGACACTTGTCTGAAATTTTTTAATGAAGTATTATTTTTTCACATCTTAGAAGAAAGTGGTTACAGCAATGCTAACCAGTCCAAGTAGCTGAGCGGTCTAAGGCGTTATGTCTGCGCAGTATGCATACTTTGAAACTAGGAGGTTATGGGTTCGAGTCCCGACATCAGCAGTTTGGGACTCCACTCACTCACATCCTTAGGCATCACAATGGACCTTATGGTCGAAGTGTAGCCTGTCCAGGACAGCCTTTACAATCTATCTATCTACAGCAATGCTAGAGTTTTTGTGAGAAGAACCTTGGGCACTCTTGTTAATGCTCAGCATTTTAATTTGAGACATATTGTTTTGTCTTAAAGGATATGAGCAACAATATACGCAGCAAGGACTAATTTCTTCGATTTAAAAAGGATTATAAAGTCTTCAACTCGACGAAGATAGATTATACTAAGAAAAAATACTTCTTTGATACATCGGTGGTTCGATACTAATCTATTTGGGTTGATTGGAAGCGGGAGTATTTTTCGAAGATAGTTTACTTTGACAAAGATATTCCAGGTCGAGCATAAATCCCATCAGAGAAAGATAACATAAAAGTAAATAAGAGATGGGGAAATTTCAGGGCTGGAAAAAATGCTTGAAGAGGCTAATTTTAGTGGATTCAATATGCGTTACACTACTAAGAACATATATTCGATTGACTCGAGAATATTATCTCGAGAAATAAAGAATCAATTCTTAACGAATAACTTACCGAGCCTGTGGTATTTGTAATTGTATTAGGTGGGCATACAATACAACTGGTTTGTTGACTATCGGGTTGATAAGTTCCCTTTTCGCACTTCACGCAATTATTCAATGTGCCATTCAAAAATGAACCAGGTGCACATACGGGCAATGAACATTCTTCAATAGATGCAGCACCAATCTTTGGTGTCGTGCGTCCTGCGGGACAAGCTTGACATGCAGCTTGAACACCTTGCGTACGATACGTTCCTCGTGGACATGGCTCACATCGACCTTCCACAGCCAATTGCATTCCAGAACTACATTCATCGCGACATTCATCACGAGACACTGCTTCACTGGTACGCGTTGTCTTACCCAAACCGCAAATTTCACATGAGAATGAGCCTTCATTTGGTTGATAGAATCCATGACCACAACTGCGGCAAAGACCTGTGTCGTGATCGAAGTATTTACCAGCCGGACAACGTTCTATAATCAAAATTTCGAGTTAATTTCATTTTCAATTTATTCAAGGTAGTGGTCTAAGATCCGGCATTAGAAAAACCTTCCCTCATCTGTTAATTGAATGAAATAATTTTTAAAAGGCAGATAACAATATTATAAATGTAGGAGTGCAATGTCTGCCACCGTAGTCCTGCTGCCTATATCATATTAATTAATTATTTAATTAATATGATATAGTGTCTTTGTTTGTTGCTCGAACAAATATATTTGTCTCTCTCTCTGCGTTGAACACATTTTTTGAAAATTTTATTACTTAAAAATTTTTCTATATAGGCTGCAAATAATTTAATTATATATTTATTATACAAAATATATTTTATAATATCACAGTAATAAAATTTTCAAAAAATGTGTTCTAAGCAGAGAGAGAGACAAATATATATGTTCGAGCAACAAACAAAGACACTATATCATATTAATTAATTAATTAATTAATATGATATAGCCAGCAGGACTACGGTGGCAGACATTGCACTCCTACATTTATAATATTGTTATCTGCCTTTTAAAAATTATTTCATTCAATTAACAGATGAGGGAAGGTTTTCACTAATGCCGGATCTTAGACCATAGGTAATATTACCTTTACAATCAGATGCACTTCGGGCACCTGGGGCAACGGTAACTCCTGGTCGACCAGCAATTACTGGACAATTTGAGCATTGTAATTGACCAGATTCACTTTGATATGTTCCGGCAGGGCATGGTTCACATGTTTTTTGGTCTTTGTTGTAGAATGTTCCGACAGCGCATGGCACTATAAAATAAACGTTATCATTAAAAATATGGCCATCGATAAGCTTGCTACAAATTTTAGTTTATTATCATATTTTCAAATCAAGTCAAAAAAGGGGCGGTTAATTGACTAAACTGTCGGCGTATGGACAAGAACGAAGTAACCGGCTATGCTTGAGAAGGTTTTCTGCAGTTTCCTTCACGAACTCCAGATGAATATCGGCATAGTTCCTATCATAGTCGGCTGCAGCCGCATATCCTACCAATTCCTAGTCTACTCACAAATTCCTTCCACTCCACTCACATCCGCACATCCTAAGGCATGGACCTACGCACATCCTAAGGCATCACAATGGACCTTATGGTCGAAGTGTAGCCCGTCCAGGGCAGCCTTTACAATCTACCTCTCTTCAAATCAAGTCAGAAATAAGTCCGGAATTAAAATCTTTTCCGGACCGCATGAATATAATAATAAACCCTTGTTGTCTAGTATATTTACCGCAATCAGGCGCCATAACTACTTGTCCCACAGGACATGCGTAATCTGATTCTAGAAGTAATGAAGCTGGATCTGGTACAGTGTTTGGTAGGATTTCATGCACATCAAATTGATCATCTTCTAAGATAAGTTTCTCCAAGAGGCGTTGTACATTGGAACGTTCATTTGTATTCGAATGAATTACTGGATCACTAAATTGAATAAAAAATTTGTTAGCACGCAATTTTCAAAAATATATGATTGCAAGCAACAACTCGAATTCGTCTGTGTATGGAATATTTACAATGAAATTCTCCCTTTTCCATCATTAAAATATAAACAACCGATGAATTCCTGTATTTATTTGGGTAAAAAAAAAAACACTGTAAGTTTGTTCTTTTTGATATGAAATGAACATACTTTGATTTTGTTAAAAATTATTTTGATTAGTAAGTAATGATGTAAAAATTGTTTTGTTAGAAACACAACACACCAAGCAATTAGAGTCGTTGCCCCAAAACCTAGCAGCAGCAAAAAAAAACAATTGATGCATTGATTTTGTGTTGACATGCACATGTGCTTACTTGACGGATGGGAATGAAATTTCGACGTTGTATGTGTCGCTGGTTTGTCGTCCTTCGCGGGCATTGCTATAGAATAAAAATAAATAAACCATGCAAAAAATCACAAACTACGAAATAAATTTTTGTAGAAGCTTATACTAAGTATCATTTAGGTAGACAATAATCTTAATTGTATTTCCTATAAGATCAAATATGTATGCAAGTCAATTGCAATTATTTTATTGGAAAGATGAAATTGCTAATCAAAATAGTTTGCATGAAATAATACGTATTTAAATTGATTTTGCGAATAATTTCAGAATGAGAAAGACCCAGAGGTAGTTTGTTTTTTGTAAATTCATTCTAAAAAAACTTCTTATAATCCAAAAACTGAAACACCATAAACGCCTTTCCCATTCTTTGCAAAAGTAAAAACAATTTTAGAGGACCATTTTATGGAGTTGGCTTGGAAAAATTTATCTACTTTTCTTTTCTAAATAATCTACCATGCTAGAGACCTAACAATATATTCAAATTTTCGCATACCTTTCAACAGGCACTTCAGCGCTTAGAACATAAGTTCCACCATCTTCTTCTTGACTGCTTTGCACTTGACGAACTTGTCTGCCAGCACGATGATCACATTTCACATCAATGTTCAGATCTTTACATTCTCGTGTTCCCTCTACGGAGTATGAGCAGAAATTCCAATCGCGATTTAATGCATTCACTGAATTTCGTACTTTCTGTCGCAGTACACCTTGACCAGCTTCGTTACAAAGCACAGAACTTGGGAAAAGCATACTGATTTTGAATACACGTTGAGCTGGTTTTGATGCTATTGGAATAATTGAAAGTGGTTACATTTAAGTTTTAACGTTAGGTGGAGCTTGAACTTACCTGAACATGCTGGGTAAATCATTGGTAAACTTGGATTGTTAGTTGGTCGCCAGAAACCTTCAGCGCCGCATGTGTAGAAAGCTGGGACTGGTTGAGAGAATCGTAATCCTTGATTACAGGCAATTTCGCAGACTTTAAATTGTCCACCTGCACCCCAATCTTTACATTGTTGAACACCTCCGATTGGATCCGGTAACGATGGACAGAATTCAGCTGAAATAATCAAAATTATGAAGAATATCTTCCAGAGCAAAAAACCACAAATAAAGTCAACATAATGAGTTTCCGATAAGGCTCTATTTATCTGTTGCTTAACAACTATAACTTCTCTCTATTATCACGGTTGCTTTCAATGTTAACTACTTTGATAATTTACATATAAATAATATAATATGTAAATTATCAAAGTTGTTAACATTCAAAGCAACCGTGATAATAGAGAGAAGTTATAGTTGCTAAGCAACAGATAAAAATCATAAACAATATTAAAATAATAATTTAATAATGAAGTAGCGATACCGCTACAGACTCAAGTAGACAGCCGTTATTGAGATACTTACAAAGTAATGATACTTTAAATGTACAGACTGCTGTATTGCCTGCAGCATCCGAAGCAACATACGCAATATCATATGTTCCCCACAATAAGTTTTGTCCAGGTCGATGTCCATTACGTTCTTGTACTTTAGCGACACCAACGTTATCACTGAATTGGGGCTCATCCCAATTAACAATAGCTGAACCATTCTTAGCAATCACCCACAGGTCACCAGGGCAATGTTCAACTCTTGGTGCTACTTTATCAGTTTCTAATTGTTGGCATTTTGGACCAGAATATCCAGCTGGACATATTCGTTGTCCACAGTGTGATGGTACAATTCGTTCGACACCACCAAATGTATCCTCATAACCAGCCCATGTTAAGACTAATCCACGATATAATACTGGCTCGGTTCGACAATCACGTACTTGTTTTTGTACTTCATTTGTCACGTCCAAAGCACGTCCCCATATTTGTACTTTTGTTAAATGTCCTTGGAAACCGGATTCTGTGTAGGCTTTTGCATTTCCACTTTGTGGTTTTCCTAGTGTAGCCCATCCACTAAAAAAGGTATACCATAGTTAAAATATTACCCACAAAAATAAATTTAAATAAACATACTATGGTGGCAATTTTCGTCCACTTCCATAATTATCGGTTTTGCTGGCAATTAAACCTTCGGTGATTAATGTTAGTTCACCGCCATTTTCTCCATTCCAAACAATTGCTATATGATGCCATTGTCCATCATTAATTGTGGTATATTCTCGGAAACCTAGGTAAACATCTTGTAAATCTGGGAACAGTGATATTTGTACACCATTTGAATGGGCCTGCACTAAAACTTTTCTATCGGTAGCTACATGTATGTCCCTAGATTGAAAAAATCCAATTTTTGTTAATGTTTTGGAACGATGTAAATTGTTTTTTTTGGAAATTCCAATACTTACGATACACTGTAAAGGGTAAAGAATATTCCACCTTCGTCTTTTTGGGTGAATTGTACCCACATGGCAATACTTAATGCGGATTTTTCACCAGTGTAGAATGGAATTACTTGAGATGCACTGCTTCGTGTGGGATCACTGAAATATAAATCGTAATCCACTTGGATAGCTGAAAAATTTCGAGTTAAATTATTAACAGAGATCTACAACGAAGATGAGTCTCGCAAAGTAGCTCAATTGTATTGCCTCAAACAGCTGCAGTGTGCATAAGCCCTTAATACTTACTTTTACGACAATCTTCGCCTGTTAAATTGAATGGACATTGGCAGTAGAATTTGTTGGTTAAATCGATACAAGTGGCTGATGGTGGGCAAGAATTTTCCTTACAATCCATAATATCTTCCTCACACCGTTTACCAGTGTATCCCGGTGGACAAATACATTTAAAACCTTCACCATTATCGATACAACTTGCTCCATTTTTACATTCACCCTCTTGGCAAGCATCATACTCATATTGACATCCAATTCCTGTATAATCCTCAGAGCATGAACAATTTAATCCCGAACCAAAATCTTGGCAACGACCACCATGCATACACGGATTGCCAATGCAACGTTCCGGTGCTGTTTCACATTGTTTGCCATCTGTGCCCGATGGGCAAACACAGAAATAGTCTAAGAATAAGTTTATACAACGGGCATCATTTTGACATGGACGATTTTGACAGAATCCAATATCCTTTTCACATCGTGCTCCAGTCCATCCTTCTGGGCACAAACATTTAAATTCACCAACTTCATCGCGACATGAACCTCCATTTAAGCAAGGATCAGTTTCACAATCGTCAATGTTTACTTCACAAATTTCTCCGGTGTATCCTTCTCGACACATACAAACATATTTGTTATCCAAATCGACACATCGATCAGTTCCAACCGGATTGCATGGATTACTCAAACATTCATCTAGCTCAGCTTCACATTGTAAACCGACAAAACCTGGTCGACACTTACATTCGAATCCATCTAATCTATTTGAGCATGTGGCTCCGTTCTGGCAAGGTTCCGACGAACAATAATCAATTGCATGTTGGCATTTTTTCCCAGTAAAACCAGCTTCACAATTACATGTGAATCCATCAATATTATCGATACAATTTCCGTTATTTTCACACGGTTGACTTCCGCATTCGTTAATGTTGACTTCACAAGCTGTGCCAGTCCATCCTGGTAGGCAAATACATTGGTGCTCATACAATTTATCAACACATACGCCATTTTTACAAGGATTCGCGGCACATAGATCGATTTTCTCGTGACATCGTTTTCCAGTAAATCCAGCTGGACACGAACAACTAAAATCGTCCACTAAATCTGTACAATTAGCGCCCAATAAACATGGTTCTTCAGCGCAATCGTCCGTGTTAATTTCACAATGTTGTCCTTCCCATCCTGGTAAACATTCGCAAGTAAAACGTCCTTGTTGCAGAGCAACACAAGTAGCTCCATTCACACAAGGATTTCCATTTGCTGTACACGGATTAATCTAGAGGAAAAAAAAAACAGACAATTGAAAAAGTGATTTTCCTAGGGAATGATCATTTTTACTTACTGTTATATCACAATCGATGCCTGTGTAGCCAGATCGACATAAGCAAGTGAAGTTATTGTAACCAGGTTCATCCTTGCACATAGCTCGTTCTGGACAAGTATCATTCCGACAATCGGTTTTTTCTTCTTGACAATTTATTCCAGAATATCCTGATGGACATTGACAACGATATCCTTGCGGTAAATCGATACAACTTCCTCCATTGTAACATGGTTGCGATGAACATTCATCAATATCAATTTCACATCGGCGTCCCGTGAATCCAGCCGGACAGAAACATTGAATGCCATGTCCCATCGGAACACAAAGCCCACCATGTTGACACGCACTTTCTGTACATTGAATTGGTTCACATTCTTCACGTCCAGTTGCTCCAGGCGCATTCGTTTTCATATTTGTTGGGCATTCTTGGCAAGTTGTTTGCCCAGATAGTGGTTGATAGAAATTGCGGGGGCACATCGAGCATGGTGCTAAACCAGTTGGTGAATATTGACCAGGACCGCATTTTGGTCGACAACGATCTTTTCCTGGTGCCGCTGGTTGATATGTAAATGTATTTGCCGGACATGCTTGACAATCTTTAAAGCCACCAGTTGGTGGTTCATTTGTGTAACTATTTCGAGGACATTCTAAGCACGGCACTAATCCTGTTGGAGAATATGTTCCATATCCACAAACTGGTACACAATCGTCGATGCCCTTTGATCCTTCTTCGCGTGTGTATGTTCCTAGCGGACAACGAAGGCATGAACCTTGACGATCACGATTTTGATAAAATCCTCGAGGACAGTATGTACAAAGTTTTTGTTTTTCTTCGGCAAACGTTCCAGCAGGACAATGTACTAAAATAAAATTAAAAAAACCGTTTTATTATTTCCCAGTTTAATTTTAACAGCATTTAGGACAGAATTTTTTTAACTTACAGCATCTTGGAACATCTTTTTTATCCATGTTGAGCACTTCACCAACGCTACAAGTAAAACCACGTGAGATAGTAGACCGTAGCGCTTTTAATGGTGGACATTGATTTCCAATTGATGATACATTCAATAATGGTTCAATAACCGCACTTGCATATGGAACTGACAAATCAAATATCAAATTTAATGTGGATCCACACAATTCGTATAATTGTGGTTGTCGAATTGCTGGGACAATTGCCAAAACAAAATCAATTTTAACTACGTTATCTTCGACTATTGATGGCACTGCTTTTACGAATGAAACATTCATGTCAACATTAACGGCTGAACAACGTTGTGACAAAACATTATTGAGATTCAAATAATATTGAGACATCAAGTCAGTGTATTGAGTCAAACAAGCTTGAGCAACGGCACCATTTGCTCGATATTGCACGGTGGATACGACATGGTAATCAGCTTGTTGTGTGTCTGAAACAAAATTGGTATAAAAAATTGGTGTTAAAATCATTTAAATTACCAGTCAAAATACCAGTCAAGAAAGTCAAAGTTCCACTCAGCAGTATCAAATTGTAAGTCAAGAATTTATCTTAATAGTCACGGATGGTAAATTGGATGGACAATCAGGAATGGTAAATTGTTGGCCAGAAGTCTCAAATTGTCAGTCAGGAAAGATTAACATCAAGAGCAACTTACTTTCTGAGACACAATCCGGTACAACAGAGGTTGGAGTCCATGGTCGTTTAGCATCACAACTAAATGTCTTCACAGGATCACCATCGGTGAATCGATAACCTTGATTACATGTGCCAACACATTGTAAACCTTTTTCACCTGGGAAACAATTTAATGCTCCATTTGCCGGTGGTTTTAATTCCCAATCCACACAAGGGGTTGCTTGAACTGATACTTGGAAGTGACAACGCGCTGCGTTACCATATCGATCTGTGGCCACAACAGTTACATTTTCGAATGCTCCAATTGGAATTGTGGCTCGTTCCGGAATAAATTTCAAATGAACATCTCCCGAAGCATCGGTTGTGTTAATTCGACGTCGCGTATCATTGAAGTTCACCACATAACTGTCTTGTTTGTCAACTAATTCGATAACATAACTTTGTGGGCAGCTTAATTTTGGTGGAGTATCATCTGGCACAGTGATATTAATCTCACAAATAGCCACATTTCCATCATAATCGAAAGCAATATATTTAACAACCAAATCTTCGAAAACTTGAGTGGGTGTATGGAAATTTTGTGGTTTGACTTCTAATCTTGCAATACTTCCTGAATTATCCACAGCTGTTGGTTCCGTGAAATTGACTGGCAACAATCCACCATTAGCATCTTTTTGTACAATAATTGGATGTTGAGGACAGTTTTGGAACACTGGTGGTTCATTATCCACACATGGTGAGTATCCGTAATCGTATCCAAGTAGCGGTTCTGCTTCGGGTTCGTCACAACCCATCAATTCAAATTTCAAGCAAGCATTATCCATGTAGCTAACAATACCCAATATGACAAGTCGTGCTTGGACATATTTTGGTAGGGTAATCATTGCTAATTCTCCATAATTACCCGGATCGCGCATTGTTAAATTGAAATTAGGGAAATATACTACATAATTTTCATTCTCGGCTTGTTTATAGAAGAAACGAATTTCTGTAGGTCGTCCCACAATATCATTTGTTACGACACCTTTTACAAGAATGGCTTTGACCCGATAAACTTTACCTAAATCGACACTCACATATGTAAATGCTTCCTGTTTGCCACACCAACCGGTCACTGAATTTAAACGGATATTTTTCGCTTCATAATTGGGACGTTCAGATGTTGCGTTAATTGCTGAGTCGGGAATTTTCCCTGAAGCTAAACCTAATGGTCTGATGACTTTACATTCTGGTTCTCGAATACAAGTAATTGGTCGTGGATTAATAAGTATGTAACCAGGTCGATTACATCCAAATTGTACTTCTGAACCCTGTTCATAACTTCTGGCTAATTGATAACCATCAACTGGTCGTCCTGGATCCTCACATACTGGACCTTCACATCGTAAATCACCGAAATCCCAAACACCATTGCCTTGGCATCGTACGACATTGTCATGTTTACTGGTTTGTCCAGCAAGCTTAAAAGTATTCTGACATCCAAAGAAGAATGATGATTGATATCTTGTATCGATATATTTGCCATATTCTGCTCCGGGTGTGGGTAGCGGTAAGCCACAATCTACTCGTGGACAAGATGGTTGCACGCCTGAAAGCCAATAGTCTGGTAATCCCTATAAAAAAAATTAAATGTTTTATATATAGTTTAATAAGTCCCGGGCGAATCTTAAAACTTACTGGAGTTGGATCGTAAACACACTGTCTAAAACTAGATGTAGCAGTTTTTCGTAATATTCGGCCAGTGCTTCCACAATTCAATGTCACATTTTCTCTGAACGGAACTAGAACACTGGTTTCATCTGGACGAATTACGGTTAAGCCAACATTCTTATCATTTGGTAGTGAAACACATTTGGCATCTACAAAAAAAAAATCCAAATTTATCAAACAAGTCTCAAAAATAAATAATTAATATCTTACATTGACATTCTGGAATAGTTCCATTCCATGCGCCAGTTGAGGTACATAACAGTGATGCCGAGCCAGACATAACATATCCAAAATCACATTGGAAGCGTACTAACTCTCCAAAATGGTATTTCTCTTTTGTGGCCAAAATAATTCCATTTTCTGGTGGATTCAATGGTGGGCACATAACCGGAACGCATGATTTATTAAATTGGAAAGTATCACCATCTCGTAATCCGGTTTCAGAGTACTCCAAATTGAATCCTGCTGTTCCATTTGCTGTGTATAGTTCGTATCCCACATTACAAGCACATGAAAAGTCACCAGGACTGTTGATACATTTTTGATCGCAGCCACCATTTTGATCGTTACATTCGTTAACATCAGCGCATTCTAAGCGAGTGCATCCCATTACTTCCAATTTCAAACATGGAGCCGTTACATAATCTTGGATTTTAAATTTAATATATTGAGCTTCAATTGGCATTGGTAAGTTCAGAACGGATAAGGTTGGTTCCAAAATACGGAATTCGACTGCGGTGCCATCTGGATTTTTATAATCTTTGAATACATCTGCCAAGTCATTCGTATACTGAATTCGAACTGCAGATGTAAATGCATTATTTCCATCGAATCGAGCTACACTCATTGTACGGAATCCTCGAATGATTGTAGGTGCACGCATATCTAATAAGATCCAATTTTCGCCAGCACCGATATGATTTCCACACCAACCGCCGCCATTGTTTAATCGGATCATCTAAAAAAAAAATGTTCATAATAATTTCCAATTTCGGATCAAAATAATGCAAATACTAACCCCTTTGCTGTATCCATTTTCATTGCCAGAAACTGTAATTGACTCATCGGGAATACCACCATTAATTAATCCTAAATCTCCAACAGGACGACATTCTAGAGTTGGTGCAAATCCTTTACTACACTTGCAAGAGAATGCTCCGGGTGTGTTAATACATTCAGTCGAAGCTAGATCGCATTGGCTGTTTGCACATTCGTTGATATCATCACATTTTGGTGGGTCACTGAATTCTTGGGTTGTTCCACATCGAATTAAATTTGAGCCAGTCAATTTGTAGCCACGGAAACACTGAACTCGAGCCTCGTCACCAAAGTAGTATTGTCGCGTTGTATCCGTGATGAATCCATTCTTAATTACTGGTAATTCTGAGCAACGAGCTCCTGTAACCAAAAAATGTAATCATGAATTTCGTTTCTAACAATAAGGGTCGCCAGTTTACTTACGTGTACAAGTGGGTACATCTCCAGACCATGTTCCATTGCTCATACATAAAATCACCGGGTGGCCAGTTCGAACATATCCAGGTTCACATTCATAACGCACTATTGTACCATAACTTCTGCCTCCTCCATTTAATAGCGTCACATTGGCATGTGGAACGTCTGGCAATGAAACACATTGTGATGCTAAGCAAGCTGGTTTACGCTCCCATCGACCATCGGCCAAACAGGAAATTCGTTCAATCGGTTGTGCCGTTGAGAATGCAAATCCTGCATAACATTGATACATTGCTACACCACGATAGGTCACGTTCGTGGAACCAATCGAAAAACCATTATCAATTTGTGGCACTGGACCACAATATACTTCTTGACATTTTGGAATGTAAGTGATTGACCAATTACCGCCGGGTAAACATTTTGTTGTTAATCGTGATTTACCCGTTGCAAATTCTTGTCCAATTGGACAGCTAAATGTAATTATTGTTCCAAATGCTGTGTCACGACTTGATGCAAGTGCTCCGTATCCCGGTTGTAAATCGGGACAATCTAGAAACAAATAGATAATAATGACAATCTCTTCTGTCTGTTAAGTAGTACGAGTTCTTCTCGTAAACATCAGTGTGTCCTAGCAAAATTTTAAACACGTCAAGGAAACTTACCAGAAGAAAATGTGGCTTTCCATCCAGGACTGTTATGTAAGGCATCGGTAACAAATCGCACTAACATTTCTCCGCTTGAAGCTGTAAGCGTTATTTTTGGTTTGGCACTTGAGGTGAATCCATTTCCGGGATGTAATCGTAATCCACTTGTACTTGATCCATCAAAAACTTGTACGTAATCCGATTGATGTACATTAAAATCATCAAAATTCAATGATAGTGGATTTCCGGTCGGGTTTTTAATTTTATATAAACATTCTTGATTACTTGGATAATCGCCCAAATAGAATGCTGGTGAAGTAAATGTTCCATTACTAGCAACAATTGTTGCCTTACAACCTTGAGTATATTTAATTTTGAATCCACGTTTTGAATCGCCTAAACTTGTCTTGAAATAAATATACAATTGATTACCAGTTGACATTAACATATTCACATTATCCTCCAAATTTCCAGTGATTTGTCCAATTAACTCACTTTTTGGTGAATCACCATTACGTATTAAAATATAATCACGATTCTGTCCTAATTCCAAATCTTCAATTTCCAAACTGATAATACGTCCAATTTGTGCTTGAATAATATACAAGCATTCCAAACCGCCGGGATATTGTTTTGGATATCCTGGCGATGTTAAATATTGCCCTTGAGGTGTTGCCCGTAAAGTTCCACCACACGTTTGTGGTTCAGTTTTCCACGATGCCCGAAAACCTTTCCGTTCAACGGATGCATCAGTACTGAACTTAACAATCATAAAATTGGATGCTGATACAAATAATTTATTAGCTAAATCTTGTTTGCCAGAAAGTGTAGCTAGATTCACGGCTTTATCTTCGGTACGACCTCCAACTAAAATTTGTACAGTATCAAATGTTTTTTCCGTTTCGAATTCTTGAAATTGTAATAAAATATTATGGCCTTGTGGACCTTCCAATGTCCAAATACAATTGCTGAGTGGTTCGTATTTATGTGGATAGTTGGGACTTTCCACAACATCTCCACTACTTGCCATATAATAATGGCAATTGTTGGGACAATCAATTTCATCGGAAGCGTCGCCACAATCATCTTGTTTGTCACATTTGAATGCGGAGTTGATGCAACGACCATTTGAACAGTGGAATGAGTTGGCTGGACATGCTGTCGCTCGACACATGAATGGTAACAGTGATTCGCATGTGGTTAGCTCCCATGATTGTTGTTCTTCCGTTACAGTCACATCGACACATTCACCCAGCTGTGGATTTGGTTGATCTAATGCCCAAAATCCAGCATATTGTGATACTAATGTACCAGCCGCTGATTCTAATGTATTCGTCCGTAGATCGTCTAACGCAGCCAGACCTAGCCAATAATGTAATTGACCGCCACGTCGTTCTGTATTGCCGGCAGCTAATGTTGCTGTTACATTATTTTCTGGGTAACTTTCAACTACCATTAAATCACTGCCATACCTTTAACAAAATAAATTATAAAATCACATTGTTTTAATTTCTCTTTAAGCAGCCAAACAATCATTCATTTTATAAAATTGTAGCCAGTTTTGATAACTGGAAACTTTATCTGTATAAAAATTCTACAAAAATTCATTGGATTTGATCACTAGCTTGTAATCGTATTAAAATTTATTGTTATTTACGTTTGAATTTGCTCTCAGTGAATGAGACATTTATTCGATTTAATTACATTAAATGTTTTTAATTTGGGGAAAGTTTTTGTCGATTTCAAAAAAACAATCTTAACATTTGTTATTAAATATTGCCCTAATTTTGGGTTTCTTCAAAGAATCATCGATTCTCATTCGATTGACCTCACATTTGATAGCAATTACGTACTCTTTATTATGCGTGATTAAATTTTCCAAAGGAATATGTGCTGTATGTGAGCCGTTTTTGAAGTATCGCTCTTCGAAATTTTAATGAATCATTAGATCTCTAGTTTAATTTATTAATAAATTTGATATCTCCCAAACAGATAGTAGGAGACAAAAAATAGAATGTTCTTAGAAAATTTCAACTGAAAATGTTTTCTACAACGACATACAAAGCCACAAATCTACATTTTGACAAAACTATATTTTCGTGTCTCAAAAATTATTGCCGTGCTTTAAATTAGTGCCGTCTAAATCGGGAGCTTTAGACGGCACAAAATTATGATCACAAAAATTGTTATATTTTCGAAGTTCAATCTCTCGAAAAAGGCTTATGTACACCCAAACATCGTTCTGAGTGCTTGCAATTGTAATTACGGATAATATATGTGCAAAAATGTGACGTGGATCGACAATTTTTCTGATTTTAGAGCCTTTAGAATCTATTATTGATCTTTCGGATTTTATTGGACCGATTAATAGATTTAAATAAATAAGAATTATTTTTCGAAATTGGTTAATAGACAGACAAAAACTCTAAGATAGGTAAGTGTCGTCCCAGAATTGTTTAAATAATCGATTAATGCATGATAATGATTTAATTTCAAGCATAACTATTTTCCTCTTTTTTAGTGCGATACCAATTAAATAAAAGCTAGTATTTTAGATTTTTTTTTTTTTTTTTTTTGAAAATGTAAAGTTTTTGGTTAAAGTTTGCTAATGATACTTAATCAAAATTTCAATCGAATTTGATTTTTAATTGCTATAAGAAACTTTCGCAACAGATAAAAATTTTAAAATCATCTCCAAATACTTCTTCAGCATGTAAATATAAAAATAGATGGTACACGTAGGTATAACCAATGCGGGGCCATTCACCATCATTTGAAGATGATGATCTTATAGGTTATTGTAAGACGTTAAAAGAAGTTATATTATGAAGAAGACCTAGTGGGGCCTCTTTTGATGCGGTTATAACACATTATACATATGATGAAGAGAATAATAATACTATAACCAATGTATCGCCACGGCTGCCGAGTCGCGTCGGCCGAGTCAAGTGTAATAATCATAAAAAATCACGAAATATTATGAAGAAAAAATAAATACAAAACAAAAATAACCCACTGTGTATTTACACGTTAACGTACAACTAATTAATACAAATTAATTTACACGTTATAATTGTAGTTTTATATTGATGTCAGAGAGATAAATGACCAGTCCAAGTGGCCGAGCGTTCTAAGGCGTTATGTCTGCGCAGTAGGCATACTTGAAAACTGGGAGGTTATGGGTTCGAATCCCGACATAACCGAAGTAATAACCGCATAACCGACATAACGAAGTAACCGGCTATGCTTGAGAAGGTTTTCTGCAGTTTCCTTCACGAACTTCAGACGAATATCGGCATAGTTCCTATCATAGTCGGCTGCAGCCGCATATCCTACCAATTCCTAGTCTATACACGAAAATTTCTTCCACTCCACTCACATCCTCGCATCCTTAGGCATCACAATGGACCTTATGGCCGAAGTGTAGCCCGTCTAGGGCAGCCTCTACAATCTATCTATCTATCTAGAGATGAGTGAAGTGTTAACAAGACGAATTGTAATTCATGCAATTATACTTATAACTTTATATGTAAGTGCAGTGTTTGCGAAAGTAAGATATCTTCTTTCTTGCGATTGGTATACATTGAGCATGTGACTGGCGTGGTTGACAAACAAAGAAATAGTTAACATGAAGGGAATTATAGGTTAAAGAACATGCCAATGATAACTTTCATGTGAATTTCATTGTATAAACAGCTATGTAATTTTTGGTATATCAACTGTTTTTAAAATAATTGAAAACTTCACGTGTAAAAACGGACTTACTAAAATACCGGAAATCTGTCTATTATAAGCGCTAAGACTAAAAATACAATAATAACATTTTAAACGTGTAAATATTTTTTGGACTTATTTAAAGCGTTAGCGTATAAACATATACACTTCCAAACAAACAAAAAATCGGATATAAATAATTTATCACGTAATCAATATTTACAACAACAGAAAAAAAAAAACAAGAATATTTTACCTTCGACATAATTCGGCTGCTTTCTCCCATGAATGTCTGATACCAAAAAATTTATAACAATGTAAACCTTTTAATTCCCAACCTGTAACAAAAAAAAAACAACATTGAATTATATTTAATAAAAAATATGGATGCAAAAATTTCTGTCTTAAAAAAAGAAGTCTGTAGAGATCATCCAAATAAAATTAAATCATTTTCTCATGAAATAATTGCATGCATGTTAATAATAAATCAAAAAAAAAAAAAAATTATTACTATGGTGCGTGTGTTCTGGTTATTCTTGTTGAAGCGAAAAATTGGACGGAAATTAGCATATGGAAGTTAGACAGTTAATTAATTAGAGGAAGAGGAAAAAAAAAACAGACATTATAATGGATAATTTCTTTTATAATTTACAATTTTAATGCGTGTAAATTTTAACATTGATGCTTAAAATGAATAATTTCTTTAAAAAAATTGATTTCAAAATTATTTTTATAGAGCTGCAGTACTTTGTAGGGAGTCTTCGATATCAGGGATGAGACATCGAAATAATGAATGTGGATTGGTCGTCCACCATTAATGGGTCACAGATAATTTAACTGACGAATAGATAGATACACAGATGGATTTGTGGGAAATGTATAGACCGGAGTCTCAGATATCAGGGATAAGCCGTCCGCCATTAATGGGGTAGAAGTAAATAAACTTATGAGTAGATACATATATGTAGATGAATTTGTAGGAAATGTATTACCACAAATTACCCGACTTTATCTCATTTCTGACTTAGGAACACTGTAATAGAGTAAATCGTCAATAAAGCCATAATCAGGTCTGGGATATGAGGTCTCTGTAAATTTTGGTAGGTATAAATACTTTTATGAACATATAGACAAAATAGTTTAAACAAAAAACAACGATGTTGGCGATAACAGCTCTTGTCAAAGTAATTAAATATTTGTTGTCTCATCCACAAGGTATCGAACCTCGGGTCTCTGAATTTCTAGTTCAGTGTGCTTACGGCTGCACCAAAGATGATTCTGATGTATGAATCAATCTTCTCATAACTTTGCTAGTATTACTTATCTTTTTAGTTGATTGAATCTAGTTTAGTGATATACTGGATACCATTTTGTAGCCAAAATCCAAGTAGTGGTGATAAATTTTGGAACGAAATCACAGTGACACATAGAATGGACCTGAATGAGGTCCAAATTGAATCAATAATATGTTTTTAATTTATAAATCATGTTCTATTTTAATTTATTATTTTTCTGTTACATTTTGATGTGTATTATTTTTCTGGTCGAAAAAGGCAATGTCATTTGTTGATTATTAGTTATGTTGTATTTCTTGATACACACACACACACACACACAACCATTCTTTCAGACAGATAGACTCACAGACACAACAGATACATCAGTCAGACATACAGACAGGCAGACTGACTGACTGATAGATAGTTAAATAGATAATAGATAGGTACTTTCTCTGATGTTTTATTTAAAATAATAATAATAATATATATAAAAAAATACTTGTTTATTTGTTTTGTATTTTATGCATAGGAGTGAGTGGATTTATACAACTTTGTAAAAGATTTTAACGTGCTTGGAAAACGGATCTATCAACTTTTATGTATAGATTAGAATAATTTATTTTTTTTTATTGTTTAGCAACTGAAGAATGAAATTGGATGTTTGTAATAATGATTATTGTCTAGATTTTATCGTAAATGTTTCTTTCAAAGCAACCTTGCAGCCTTCTGATTAAGGGAAGCTCCTTGGTACTATTCTTTTATGAATACGTAGCATTATTTTATGAAAATTTTATAGTTTTGTACCTTATTTATTCGGTTTTTGGGAAAATGTCTTAATTAAAAGTTGTTAGTATATTTAGAATGAATAACTTTTATCTGAAGCATTTTTTCGAAAACCGAATAAGTCATTTTGTGGTCATGTGTACTATTAAAGTGTCATTCTTTTTTCACATTTTTGGGCAACGATTTATACCGAATCAAGGTTTTGAAGAAAAAAAATGTCTCAAATAGAAGATGCTTTTCTTAAAAGTATTAGCAACCTTTTTAATAAATATTTTTTCGAAATATAACGATTCGGTACAAATTAACTAGGCAATTTAAAAAAAGGAACACCTTCTTTAAGAGACAACTCTGTTTATTGCCAGAGTCTATTACAATTACTTCAAGTCAGGAATACGAATAAAGATGGCGTTGCATGATGTTAAATAGGTTATAGGGTCGTCCAAAGATGTCACTGTAGTATTTAAAACAAAAAGGTTCAAATCAGTGGGTATGTTATAAAATTTGCTGCGAGCGCTGGCAGAGTTTCACCGCGCGTTCCAGAATTCATGACAGCACGCTGCAGTAGTACTGTGAAAAAAAATGACATCATGAATTTTGACGTAATTTCCTGCTGTGACTCCTGCCGATGAAAAGGTGAATCAGTGAAAGCAATGAACATGGCGGCGTGTTGTAAGTGCTGTAAACCGCGTTCCAATTTTTACGGCTGTAGTAGCAGTGGCAACGCGCTTGCAATTTTGGAACGCTGTTCGCAGCGTGCTTCATGGCGTTAACACTCATAGCGATGGCAGCAAATTTTGGAACATACCCAGTGTAGTATACTGTTCAACGCTAATCTAGTTATCATTGGCAGAATAATCGTGACATCTTTACGATGATGTAATGTAAGATGTAGATACTGTTCTTTGACGAAAATCAATGAAACAAAGAATATCTACGTGAATCCACTTCGTAATAATTGACATTATTTACACTTTTATTTTTCCGACCATAAAAGATAAAAAGTATTTTTCTGGATTTTCTTTGATATTAAATTCTGTCTTCCGACTATAGCAACGGTATCTTACGGTCAATATACGAATTAATAGTACTTTTGTGGGACATTAGATGGTTTTGACCAGTCAATATAATTTCGTCATCAATGTTTATTGTAATTTTCTTTGGTCTAGGTATTGTATACAAATATTTTTCATTCTACAATTGTTGAACAATATATTCTGATACAAAATAAATTATATTTTGATGAATATAAAACACAAATCTGTACCACTGATTAATTAGTTTTTTCTACAATCTGTAATTGACAAACAACACCTTTAATTAGAAATAAGAAAACTTTACAACAACAACACAAAAAGATTTTCATTTTTCTTTTCTCTATTTAAATAATAATTAAACAAATGTATAATTATTCATGCATGCATGTCGTCGTTCGTTGATTTGCGATTTGCTGCAGAACTAATAATTATAATGGGTGACATTTTTATTTTTAATTAAGTTATAATTACTGCATGGTATTTATATAAAATTAATGCATTTTCTTTAACGGAAATGTTGAAAAATTGTTAGTAATTAATTAACAATGATAAAGTGAAAAAAAGTGCACTTCTGTCGGGTGTCGAACTCCGGACCTCTTGACTGTATTTTATTAATTATTATCATTGCAAAATCAATACAATATTTGCCGTAATCTATATGAAAAAAAAAGTGATAGAATAGTAGCAAAAAAACACCCTAGTAGCAAAACGGACAGCAGTCCGTTTCATTCCTGCATTGTATGATATATGTATATGTTTATAAACTACAGAAAATTCATAAGATTTATTACAACAATTTCGATTTTATTGTCACTATCGAACAATTCCGGTCAAACTTTTGTGATACCTTCCGAATAAATGCGTATAAAATTTTAGTATCAATTTTAATAATAATAATTTTTTAAGGTAATTTTGACCCAAAAAGTAGGAAAATCTGGTTCATTTTAACGTCCGATCAACATATTTCAAAATTTTCGTTTCCCAATTCCTTCAGTTTGGAATTTTAGCACTATGGGCATGATATCTTAAAAACCGTTAACCGTATCGTATTTTAATCAACGCCATCGTTTTCGTTAGGTCCAAATTAGCTTAAAACGAAGTTTTTATCAAAATCGGAGACATAAAATTTTCCTCCAATTTTAGCGATTTTATTAAGGGGTACCCCTTGGAAAAAATGCGAAAAAAGTTAAGAAAATATTTGTTCTCGATTTTAAAAATAATCATTTTCTAGGGTAATTTTAACCCAAAAAGTACGAAAATCTGGTTCATTTTAACGTCCGATCAACAGATTTCAAAATTTCCGCTTCCCAATTCCTTCAATTTGGAATTTTAGCACTATGGGCATGATATCTTAAAAACCGTTAACCGTATCGTATTTTAATCAACGCCATCGTTTTCGCTAGGTCCAAATTAGCTTAAAACGAAGTTTTTATCAAAATCGGAGACATAAAATTTTCCTCCAATTTTAGCGATTTTATTAAGGGGTACCCCTTGGAAAAAATGCAAAAAAAGTTAAGAAAATTTTTGTTCTCGATTTTAAAAATAATCATTTTCTAAGGTAATTTTGACCCAAAAAGTACGAAAATCAGGTTCATTTTAACCTCCGACCAACAGATTTCAAAATTTTCGCTTCCCAATTCATACTGTTTTCAATTTTAGCACTATGGGTCTGATATCTTAAAAACCGTTAATCGTATCGCATTTTAATCAACGCCATCGTTTTCGCTAGGTCCAAATTAGCTTAAAACGAAGTTTTTATCAAAATCGGAGACATAAAATTTTCCTCCAATTTTAGCGATTTTATTAAGGGGTACCCCTTGGAAAAAATGCAAAAAAAGTTAAGAAAATTTTTGTTCTCGATTTTAAAAATAATCATTTTCTAAGGTAATTTTGACCCAAAAAGTACGAAAATCAGGTTCATTTTAACCTCCGACCAACAGATTTCAAAATTTTCGCTTCCCAATTCATACTGTTTTCAATTTTAGCACTTTGGGTCTGATATCTTAAAAACCGTTAATCGTATCGCATTTTAATCAACGCCATCGTTTTCGCTAGGTCCAAATTAGCTTAAAACGAAATTTTTATCTAAATCGGGGACATATAATTTTTCTTGTTTTTTTAAGGGGTAGCATAGGGGTAAATATCGGTTAAATAATTCTGACAATGATTGTCAAAAACCCATAATTTATATTTATATTTAAATTGAAAAACATTAACTTACGTCGAGTAAAACTTTAAAATAATATTGAAATTAAAATAAATTGGTTCAAACGCCTGGATTCGAACTCCGAAACTCTTGTATGCGAGACAATTTTCTTATTGTTTGACAACAAATACCTATTTAATATCGTTTGTTATGATAAATTATAATTGGGTGACATTTTTTTATTGATATTTATTACGTTTCTTAATTACTGCATTTATATTGATTAATGCAAATTGTGTTTTTTTTTTCTCGCTTTAACGGGATATGACGAAAAATTGTTTACATAAATCAATTAACATATTACTTTTATTTATTTTATTTTTTTCGTTGGTTCATTAATTTTGATTAGTCAAGTTAATAAATACTTAATACTTAAGTTTCTAAATACTTGAATTCATACATACATACATACATACATATACACTTATATAGCTTAAACACCAACTATTAAAATACATAATTTAATTAGTATTATCTGTGTAATATAGTAATACTGAGTATGTACAGGATGGCTCACAAAATAAATCAAACGCATTAACTTTATTATTAGCAGAGAATTTACTTGAGAGTCCAAAAAATAGGTTTCGTTTTCGCAAAACGAGAGGTAGTCTATTCAAAAATAATATCTCGAAGTAGTGGAAATAAAATTCAAATTTTATAGCCATAGTTTACCATATATCCTATCTCTTGGAGTAAGAACGCAACGCACATATATACATACTTTTATAGGCTGCACACTGCCTGTTAGTTCTTCCTAGGTATTGAAAATAAAAGGGAATGGTTTCCATTTTAAGCAGGTATCGTTGCTCGAAACTTTTTAGTTTCGTCACGCATAACTTAGACCTCACATCGGAATTTCCATTAATTATTCAAAATATGTCTAGAATTTTTCATAAATACTGTGTTGATTAGAAATACAGCATAAAGTTTCTCATAAAAAACTTTCGGAGCATTTTTTGATATATAAATTAGTTTGCTTCGTAAAGTGCATGAAATTGCATCTGAAAAAATCCATAAGTTGTAAAAAGTTTGGGACTTTTGTAAAGGTTTTAACAAATTTGTTTACGGAATCTTCTGTCGTAAAAATTTTTGATTTGGCTTTATAAAAATTTATATTGGCTCAGCAAAAAAAGTCTTACAAAATAGCAACAAAAATAATACGCCTACTTTATATTTTTCTGGATATACGACTAAAATTTTGACCTTTAAATAAAAAAAGCATAACATTTTCATATTTAATTGAAGTGTTTTTCAACGTGATGGATTAGTTGTTTCAATATTAATGCGGGGTGGGTGACATTCTGTACATCAGTAATTTGTATTACTTATTAATATGATATGATATCCGATATCGGATATAACTAATTACTACATATTTATTACAAAAGTATTACTAAATATTATATATTATATTTATTTATTAAAGATTATTATTTCATATTAGATTGGATCATTAATTTTTATTAATTCAAGGACGCGAATATCTTTCTTCATTCAAGTAAACAATATATATATATATATATATATATATATATATATATATATATATATATATATATATATATATATATATATATATATATATATATATATATTAATATAATTAGATTATGTAAAAGTAATTACCGACTAAAATCGATTATTTTTAAGTGACGAAAAATTTATAATTTGTAAACACCATTCGTCACGCAAAATCTACGTAGACAGGATGAATTTAATTAGAGAAAGGAATCATAAATATGAAATCAAGGTATCATGGTATCGATTGGAATATTAATATTATTTGGATAAAATTGCAAATATTTCCGTCGAGTAACAGAAAATATGCTGATTTGTTAAATTCTAGTAAATCTTACTTTATGCAATTTTGCAAATAAATATCAATTCTTCCATTTTATTTATATTAATAGAAGAGATAAAATATTTTGTTTTTGTTGAAAATGTCATATTTATTATATGAAAAACAGAAATTTGCAAATAAGACACAGCCTATAGCTTCTTAATCCTAAATAATTCGAACTATTTTAGATTAGATAATCAATAAAACAAAAACAATATTAATTCAATATTAGAATCGTAATAATAGATAGTTACTGCAGACTTAAGAGATCATTATTACTATTGTGATAATAATTAAGTCTAGATCTAATAATAATTAATTAATTAATAGAATGAAAACTACAATATATATATTAATATATTTATATATTTATAAGAATCATATTATTACTTATTATTTAAAAATAGATAAAAGAAAAATCGTACATTGACCTATTCTTCAGCAACAATACTGTCCCCAATAAAATTTATAATATTTTATTTATATAAAAATCACAACTATTTACTACCTCTTCAATTAAATATATATCTTGTTTTATTTATGGGCTACATTCAAACGTATGCGGATTCGTACAGAACTAAATCAGTCAATGAGCAAGCAATTAATATGACATTGATTGTTCTTTGATCGTTGCAGAATTGCATTAGAAAATTCATGGATTTTAGGTGTATAATATACAATTTATATTCATTTTTATTATTTATATCTATCTTAGAAACCATTTTTTTGAATACTCTATATTTAAAGTATGTAAGTTGGTAGCGAGAATGTTAAATCAAAGAAAGCTCCCTGGAAAATATGTCTTCTTAGGCCTTTTTTATCAACCACTGGGAACTTATCCCCTCAACCTCTATCCACTAGTTTATTTTCTCTAGCCACGTGGTTGTTATTGAACCTACCGCCCTCTTTACGAATGTTAGGACTGCTTCGGACTATATCAAAATTACTAATTCCCTAATTATTAACAAATAATCTATACTAATATTATAAAGCTGGAGAGATTGTAGGTTTGAATAGCCCGTTTATTGACGAAGGATATAGAAGATAAAAAACGCTACGCTAAATAACCTAAATTTTAAAACCTAACCGTGCGAGAAAATCTTTAAATATAAAAAAATAGTTAGGGACAAATTCAGCCGAAGCCTGTGCGCGACAGCTAGTCATTAATAAATTTAACGTAAAAATACGCAGCCATGTGAATGAATGTAAAAAAACTATACTACTTATAATAAAGTATATTATTTTTTAATGTCCGCGTATTTAATAATGGTAAAATAAAAAAAATCAATTCTTAAATCATACTACATAAGAGTGCGATAGACTTATATAAATGATATATAAATACAAGTTTGTATCTTTGTTTAATAAAAAATTATCATAAATAATTAAAATATGTTTATTGCATTGAGTTTGACGTGTATTTGTGTGTGTGTGTGTGTGTGTATGTGTATGCATGTATGTTAGTGAGTATTGTGAATGTGTGTAAGTAGCAAAAAGTAATTCGCGGAACTTGTAAGGATGTCATTTCATTCATTATTCTGATTATTTTATGTATTATGATAGTGATGACGATTATGATGATATTTATTCAATCAATATAATAATAATCATTTGTTCTAAATTTTTTTGTATTTCTTTAAAAAAAAAAAATGTTTTCTTTTCAATTTTTATATTACTCATCATCAATGGAGCACAGAACATTACACAGTTGTTTGTGTCGTCATATAATCATCTTATTTGACATCAAAGGAATTTTTATTGGGGTCGAGTTGGAGACAAATAGTTATTCGAATTATCAAAAAATTATTACACAATTCTCGAAATAAACATTATTAAGTAAAAATAACAACTTACTGAGTTAATTGCATAAATACCCGGTATATATTGAGATTAGGAAAAAAGTTTCAAACAAAAGTTGTTTAACTATCAAAAAAGAAACAGTTGTTGTCCTTAAATTTTTGTTCTATCCCTTACGGTCTCAAAGATAAACAGTTTTGACCATTTTGCTCACACATGGCTCGATTTTGCATGGTAAGATTTTTTTCAAATAATTTGTTGTATGGCAAATATGGATCGATTTTTGTAGCTATAATTAAAATTACTGAAAATTTGTCTATATTATTTGGATGTTGTTTTTCTGGTGACCCCTGGGCTGAGTAAGTTTTCTGACATGCGTATCTACTTATTGCGAATGATTCAGTGGGGTTCACTGTGTATCATTTGTATTAATTTTGGTATACATCTTGTTTTATGTATAGATATTATACTTTTATATTTGACTCTTCAACTGAGGGAGATATTAATTTTTTTAAAATTTATATTAATAACTTGAATTCATTTTAAAATGAAGGATTTTATCCAAAGTTTATATTCATGTTCGGTTGGGCCAACTGTTATCGTATTTTCTTGTTTAAATTGACATAAATCTAAATTCATTTATTATGATAATTTTAATGTTTGACCCGTATCTTTTTATCAATAACTCATATTTTATTTTATGTAATACCACCAGTTTAAGGTTTGATAATTGAACTTTCTAAACAAGACATTTAGCAAGGTTTTCAAACTGTATATATAAATGCCTACTTTTTTTTTGTTTCATTGATTTATCATTAATTGATCGATGATAAGTCAATAACTTGAGGCGTAGTTTTTAATAAATTCTATGTAAAATCATATGGATTTATAATTATGTTGAATGTACAATGTGTGATGTCCTTTTCATACCTCCAAAACTTAAATAGAAAGTTGAAATTTTGCTTAGAAATAAATGATATTTCAAAAGCCGTGAATTAAAAAACCGCCCATTCGAGAGCCAAAATTATACGACCATTAAACGATTTAGAAAACAGTTGTAAGAAATAAATTTCAAACAATTTTTATTCGAAACATTTTTTCGAAAACTCAATAAAGTTTTGAAGGTATTTCCAAACTATATCGGCTGATCGGGTACCCGTGCGAAAAGAACTATATATAAAAATGATATGTGTAAAAAAAATATGTTGGTACTCCGGCGCATTGTTGAAAACAGCTGACCGTTGTCGTCAGTGTTCCCATTCGCCACAAAACATATCATACATATACTAGTCATCACACATATACTAGTATATAATTTCAAACAACTTTCAAACAGCACGCCGGTACTCATGATGCCAACTGAATCATAAAAAATAACCTCTGTTGCGGACATGAAAAAAATGCGATGGTCATTCTCCCAAAGTTTTAAGGAAAAATATTTCTAAGGAATTGAGGAAAGTATGTGTCGAATTTCAGAACAACCGAGATTATATTGAGAGAGTTCGAAGTAAAAACAGTCGGAACCGTGCATTTTATTTCACCATGTTTATGAAGATGCATGTTCAATTTCTCCAAATTACATAAAGATTTTCTCTAAAACGCCATGGTGATAAATTCTCAAAAAAATTCAGCTGATTTCTGGTGATTCAATTTACTAATATTGTGAATTTCGTGAAGTTCTTGACAACCTAATAACAGTTTGGAAATACCTTAATTGACATTAAAAAAAGTTTGTTTTTTGGGTTTAGGTATGACTTTTTCAAGGTTTGAACCATACTGAAAGGGCAAAACGGCATCAAAAAAGAAGACCGTACCTACCGATTTTTCAACAGGTTTCCTGTCCCATTAATAACAATTTTGTGTAAAACAAATTACTATATTTGATTTATAATTAATTGTTCTATGAAATATTTTTTGTTTTTGTAATTTGATTTTAATCATATTTTTATAAATTTTAATATACAAAAAAAAATGTGTATACAGTTATTAATAACCGCCTAAAGTGACGACTCTAAATAATTAGGTTTCGTAAGTGAATAGTTTCATAGAGTGATAAATATTGAATTATATAATTAACTGGTTTTTTTTGAAAGATTCCAATAGTCCAACAAAAATTGAAATTTTTTGGAAATTTTTAAAGAAGAAAGGTGAAAATTTTGTATCGCCTTGAAGAATTGATAAGTTTAGATTGTACTCAATAAAATATAGTTCATATGAATCAGAAATGCTTTAGGCTAGACTTCTTTTTACGCCTCCTACTAGAAACACCGTTATACAAGAAAATCTTCATATGTATAATGAAAACTTTTATGTGAAACTTTTGTTTTCGTAATATCTATTGTAGCATTCATTCATAAATCTACTTTCTGGTGGAGTTTTCGTTTTGGTTAAAAGCTGTCTACCTTTTCTACTCTTTGGCCAAGTACTCAAAAACTCAGTAAGGATCGTGTCAAATGTTTTGAGGAATATCTGTACAGTTATGTACTTCAAATATAATTGCCAGTGTATGAGACCCTTTAGATTTGCATTAATTCATTTTCTTTTTCTATACAGAATTCCAAGAAATAGCCTTACAAGAGTTAAAGAGTAACATTCTTTTACATAGGTACACTCCCGTTAAATAAAATTGAACAGATCTGAACCAAATTAGTCTCTCACAATTTTCTTGTAGTAAATGCTTTTTACTATACTTCCATTTCTTATTTCACACTTAAAATATATACTACTTATTTTTGTTTATAAATGAATAACTATACAGAGAGTCACAAAAGTGATGAGTTTTATTAAATGTAAGATAATTATCATTTCAGGTCTGTTCAATTTTATTGAACGGGAGTGTGCATTTATACAATTAATGCAAGAATCAATATAGTGAATGAATCATATATTTTAAATCAAATACTTCAGAAGAATTTTAATTTATTTAATTAATTAATATCAATAATATAGTCGTGGATATGGTTAACTTTTTATTTAATTATCAATCCATTAGAAAGTGTTTTTTTCTTTCTATCGATCAACAACAAGAGAAAATTTGTAAATTTAATTCTGTTTAAAAATAAATAAATCAAAAAGAATTGCAAACGTCATCTGCATCTTGAATAGATTCTTCATTCTATGGTGTGTCCGTATTGAATTGAATTTTGTTTAATTTTAAATTAAAACTTTTGTGTTCTTTATGGGATGCTGGTGAATTAAATTGGAAGTACAATAGATTTATTCTCTAATTCGATTTTTTGTAAAGAGTTCATACACTTTCATATGAATATGTATTATCAATGTGAGGTTCTTGAATTTTCTTGTTGAATTGGATTTGTAACGTTTCATGTTTTTCGTAACATGTTTTTTACGAAGCATTAATGCGAAAAACGAATGTCAAATTAGATATCAAAGTTTGAAAGGAGAACAGTCCAAGTAGCCGAGCGGTCTAAGGAGTTAAGTTTGCGCAGTATGCATACTTGGAAACTGGGAGGTTATGGGTTCGAATCCCGACATCGGCAGTTTGTCAATTATAAGAAAAGGGGGCGGTTAAGTGACTAAACTGTCGGCGTATGGACAAGAACGAAGTAACCGATCAGCTTGAGAAGGTTGTCTGCAGTTCCCTTTACGAACTTCAGATGAATATCGGCATAGTTCCTATTATAGTCGGCTGCAGCCGCATATCCTATCAATTCCTAGTCTATACACAAAAATTCCTTCCACTCCACTCACATCCTCACATCCTTAGGCATCACAATGGACCTTATGGTCTAAGTGTAGCCTGTCCAGGGCAGCCTCTACAATCTATATATATAAATATATATATATATATATATATATATATATATATATATATATATATATATATATATATATATACAATCACAAAAAAGAAGATTTATATTTGCAAACTTAGTGCGATTGGCCGCAATACCCTTGAAGGTATATAATTATTATATATTTTTTATAATTATTTATTGCTAAAATTATAATTATAAAAAATTATATACACACGGGTTTAATAATATATATATATATACACAGATGAATACCTTAGGTAAAAACTTGCAATACATAAAATGTCTTTGGCAAGAAAAATGTCTGAACACTTGTTTGTGTTCGCGATTCACGACTTAAGTATTTATGAAAATATTTAGGTTACTTTTAAAGTGAAACTTTTAAAATAAAACATTTATTATTATTATTATTATGTTTTTGTTAAGAAGAAGATTCCATTCAATGTCAAATTTTAATAATATATTGATGTGAGATCGTTTTTTGTATAGATCTCCGATTAACAAATTAGTTTTAATCTTCTTAGTTCTTAGATCCTGTTTAGACCTTCAACAGAATAGAATATTTTTGTCAAAGATCTTTTACAATCCAAGTCTACCTTAATTAAAATCTGTTATAATATTGGCATTTTATTTATTTGTAGTTTATTTCTGAATATATAGTTTTCATTTCTGTTGCCATCAATTCTGTGCCGCAACTAATGTAATTCCATTGGACGATCGTTACTTACGAAAGAGGAATGTTCATAGCTTTGGACTAATAATATATATTTAACTACTACTCGTACGCTAATCACAAACTTGGTATACTATCATAACACGGGACGAAATTATCGAGAAAAATATATATTTTGGCAGAATTAAATCGTGTTTATTGGTCAAAATGTTATAAATTTCTAGAGAAACAAAAGATTCTAAAGATATTTTTGGCTGTTTAGATTTAAAAAAATACTATTAACTTTCAAAATTAAATGTATTTTATTATCTGGAGAAATTACACTAACTCTAAATATATCTGCAGAAATTGAACAAACTCTAAAATATGTAAATTTTAATATATGATGTCTCCAATTTGTCTGTTACAGTTCTCTTTCAAATTTCTAATTTTTGAAGTTGTAATAACTCGAAAAGATACAGAGTATCGCAAAAGTATGTTCTACGTTACCATGGAGATGGTAGAATTCACAAAAATGTGGACAAGTAATGATACAAAATTGTATTTTTCCATCACAAATTTCCAACCGAATATTTATATAGAATATTTTCTCATTTTGATGAATTCTATTGCTATCCTAAAAATATGGAAACATAGTTTTGCAACACACGGCCAATAATTTTAAATATATGACTCCACTTTGTCTGCTATGGCATACACAGCATGAACAAAATAAATATGAACAATTTATGATCGTAATGTTAAAAAAACTCATTATCCCCAAATCACAACAGGTAACTGGTAAGCAATCATATATCTCTAATTATGGGTTGAGAACACCTGTCCTAAAATATACTGTTTTTTTTCATTCAATTTTTAAATTTAATACAAATTTCACACGTTTAGGTAATATAAATTACAATTACTATCGGAAATAAAATGTTTGTGAACGTGTCTAACTAAAAGTCTAATCACAATTTTTATGGTGTTGTTTTTTTTCAAATCAAAAATCAATAACCTGAAACTGGGACATCAAACAATCAATACTGCAGGTACCCTCAGTAAAACTTACAAATTTCTTTACTGTTTATATGTTTTTGAAAAATTATAAAAACAAATCAATTCACATGCTAGATTTGTATTTGGATTGTACCGCTTGGTACAGGATGAGTCGGTTGTTCTGTTTTTACGCGGTTGCAAATATTGATAATGAATTCAGTATGTACTGGGTATTTAAGCAATAAACACTTCAAAAAAGGAACCGATTATGGAGTCACCTCAGTATTTGTCTGTTTTTAATACAGTTATGTTTTTACAGTTATATACAAAACAATATGAATGTAAAGCGGTATGCCTATTTTAGCAAAAGGTTTGCCTATATTAGAATATTAATTTTTGTGAATATTAATAATTTTTTTTGTAACTTTCAAGTTTAGTTTGTAATTGGCGAAGAAAAAGAATGTTCAAAATTGCTCAGTTTGCCAAATATCTCGTATTTAAGTCTTGTTCAATAGATTGCAACCACAGGTTTTAGGGGATATTCGATTCTTACACGAACTATCACGGCTGTATCAAATGTGATATAACATTTAATGTAATATGTAATTTACAGTTAAAAATCAGAGAGAAAAAACATTAAATTACACAGAAAAAAAACTTTATAATACATTTATTGTTGGAAATTAAAATTTAGGTCACTATAATTAAAACACACTCTAACAATCACTCACTTAAACATAAAAAACGTGTATGGTTGCCTCAGTGCTATTTGAGCATCGTTAACTTAGATAAATGATCGAATGAGCAACTCTGGTTGACTTGCTGTTGACTTCATTATGTTAATAAGTGTTCGCGTTATGCGGTGGTATATGATGTATGTATGTATGTATGTGTATGCCTGCAGTCTTGGCTGTATAAAATCACTCACATGTGAATCAATTTTTATATTATTAAATTGTTAATTTTATTTTAAACAAAAAACAAGTTGAATTAATTAATTTAAGTGCAGTAGAACAAAACCATGTTACGAAACACATAAATATAGATCAAGGGTAAAGTCTAATCTGCAGTCCAAGTGGTCCAATTGTTTAAGGCATTCTGGCTCGGAACTAGAAGATATGCTGGTTCGATTATATTTCTCTACATATATTACAGTATTATGTAATAAAATAAGTCATAATTGAGTGAAAAATTTTTAATATTCTCTATGCTATCGAAAATTAATGTATAAATATGTTTGTTTCAAAAAACAAAAAAAAATTATGAAAATCCATTCAGATTTAGTCGAAATCCAAGAAATATGGTTGGAGACATCAACAGTCAATTAGACACAAAACCCTATATTGAATTATTATACAGCTTGTTTTTTAAAATACACCCAATCTGGAATACTGTATATTTGATCTATCGCTGTATATATGCAGTGTATTATGATATGATTTACTTTGTTACACTTAAACAATCAGCATTGTATTATAACATAAATAACTATTATATTATACTTATCACTCTTTAACTACAATCATTTATATATAGTTGCATCTTATTCGTGCATGCATACATCGTAGTTATTGTCCATCGTCCGTCATGTGAGTGTAACACCATATCATGGCATACTGTGCATAAACAGTGGTAGATGCACTACACAATGTGGTTATTGGGTCTATATTAATGTACGTAGTGTATAATATACAAACTACGTATACGATTTTGTATATTTCAAGTAAAAAATCATGAAAATCGATTCAAATTTCGAACAAATCTAAGAAAATTGATTGGAGATATCAATAGCTCATTAGACACGAAACCTATATTAGCGTTTTATATATAATATAATACTAATATAGATTAATGCGTTATTCATTCGGTTTTTGAGAAAATGTTTCGAATAAAACTTGTTAGTATATTTATAATGAACAACTTTTATCCGAAGCTTTTTTTCGAAATGCTATTTGTAGAATGAGGTAAGAAATGTATGTTGTAGAAGATTAGAGCTGTACTGATAGAAGTAATTTCTTGCAGTAAAGTATTAGGCCAAGAAAGACTCTCTTAGGCCAAGAGTAACGAACTTTATTTAAAAAAAAATTGTAAACACCGTTCAAGAATTTTTCGCTCAACTAAACATATATTTTTGATTCGACTGCGTAGTCTTGAATGAAAACAAGGGTTTCTTTATTGAAGCAAATATTTTGAAGAAAATATATTTTCTTGAGGAAAGAAATTCTATCTATCAGTGGTGTAAATTAATACCGTATCGAAATTCGTTAATATTTAAGCGTTCATGTGAAAGAATTCTGACAGTTAACATTTAAAATTAATTGTATATATTGGTTAGGTAATCATAAATAGATAAATAAATAATTCACGCCTGCTTAATTACCTAATTAAAACTAACTGATTCCCATCAAAATACACCAATGGTAAGAAATTTATATACATTATGTAAAATGTATTTTGCATTTTTTGTGTAAATTTTTTGTTTACTCAAAGTAATATTATATACGTAATAATTGCCTACGTCCATATGGCTCTGGTTGGCATTATGATTATCATTGAAGCCATAGCTGGTAATAGGTGGGGTGAGGAGAACACGAGGTGCCTCTCTTATGTCTATTTAATTTTGTGGTTGATGTTTAATAATTTCCTGGTTTTATATTCAATATATTTATATTTTGTAACTTTCTTATAAAATATAACCATTAAAAAATTTACCTCGCTAAAAGTGAAAATATCATACTTTGTAATAAACAATACAATTAATTTCTTCCAGGCATATTATTTAAATTCCAGATTTATAGTTATTATACCCTGTGTATATGAAATTTATAAATAAAGATGTTATAAGTTTAGTCCCACCAAGTTTGTAAGAGTTTGGAAATATTGAACGTAGAAAAAACATTTTGATAAAGGTGTTCATAAAATGTTTTTGATTGAAACAAAAAGAGCAATCAGGCAAAATTTCGAAGGCGTGTTTTAGAGCCAAAAAGTGACAATAAAATGGGTGCATAAACCGTTCAACAGATAGACCAAGATGATTTTTATAGCGAAATTTTGCCAATTTAGGTAGAAAATAGTTATAAATAATCATGGCATGGAATAGACTTTTTCCAAAATTAATTATCAACAGTTTACTATGAAAAACTAAGTGAAAATAACAACTAACTGTGTTAATTGCTTAAATTCCCGGTATATACTGAATTTATAAAAAAATTTTCTTACAAAATATGTTTATTTTTATTTTTTGTGGCAAAATTTTTGTCTCTCTTACAGTTTCAAGGATAAACATTTTTGTCCATTTTGCTTAAACATGGTCTGATTTTGCCTATTCACGAACTTGACCTTACATTTTAGAATACACACATTAAATTTCAGCTCGTTATCTCTTTTCATTTTTTAGTTATCGTGTTGACGGACGGTCGGACCGATAGATTTGCGGAAATGAACTAATTAGGTCATTTTATGAACATCTAAATAAATATTATATACCAGGTATTAAATGTATGCCATCTCGAGCAAGCCCCCCCTTCTTACAATAATATTTTTATTATACGGGTATTATTATTATACTTGACCGTGTTTTTAAATCATGCAAAACACAACACAAAATTCTTTTGTAATCGATCGAAAAATTTTAAATTATAAATAAAATATAATTTATTCAAAAATATCGTTCTTTTCATCTTTTGAAGACAATTGAAGAAAACATCCTCTGCTTTGTAAATTTTTTGAAATCATAATTTTTAATAATAACTAATTTTTTTTATATATTTATTAATTCCATTGTTTGTATGTTAAACGATGCGCGCGGGTTTGGATAAATTAATTGCTATTAATTAATTATTGAGTAATGTTTATATTTTTATTATGATTTGAATAATAAAAAAAAAATAATATAATGCGTATGATGAATATAAAATAATGGGTCATGACCTCAAACATTAATCCCACGCATTCAAATGGCTTCAATATGTTCTGTAAGATTTAATAATTTTTCTTGTCGCCCCCAAGTGTGGCAATTTTTCATTGGAATGGAGGAATTTAAATAAGATGGCAATGCTGGTAAATTTTTTGAATATTTTATAGTGAGGAAAATGAATAAAATCAATCGAAAATTTGCATTCTACTTTTATAGAAGAAGAAGAAAAAGGTCAAAATATCACGGTCAACCACAGATGAATCATATATCTCTGTAGATTGATACTTGTATATACTTTCACTGTTTATTATCTCAAGATGAGATACATCTGCACAGATATTTATTTGCTGAGGTAATCTCAATCAGTTTTTTCTATCATTCTCATCAATGATAGTCATCATTGATATTCCGCGAACTAATTTTCGATAAAAATTTTAACATACCGGTATTTTATATTATTGAGGTTTGTACACTTGCTTAGTTGGTAAACAAACCCAAGTGGTTGGGTTTATTCGATCGTTTGTTAACAAAAATAAATTAAAACAACTGAAAATAACAAACAACTGAGTTAATTGCTTAAATACCCGGTATATAGTGTATCCGTTATCGATGTGTGAACTGTTAGTTTTAGTTTTTGAGCTACAAAATTGTGGCAAAACTATTTTGTTTATGAAAAAAAAGAACATTTTTTGTGTTTAAATTATTCTTTTATCTTTTACGATCTTAAAAATGATAATCAACTATATTTGATACATATTTTTCAAATTTTTCACCATTTTTCAGTTTAATAAAACTATGAAATATGCTTTAGAAAAAAGGAGATTTGTTGAACGATATCAGTTCAAAACGAGGAATTTCTGTTAAATTCGAATATAAGAGTTTGTGGGTATATCGTTTTGGTCGCTTACATACTTTCAGCGATATCAAGCGTTGTTCACAAACGCTTTATCCAACGAGAGAGGGCAACGCAAAAGTATGAGCGTCAAAGCGTACTAACTTCCAAAACGAACACTGTAGTAAGCATTTGTTTATATATCTGTCACCGTGTACCGGGGTTTTTTTTAAGGTTATTCCATTGCATTTTTCTAATTTTTTGAATGTTAAACAAAAAAAATCCACATAGAATATCTTATTAGAAAAAAAAACTACATTACCGACATACATTTTCAAATTATGACATTAGGGGATTTTGATTTGATTTTTGGGTGTTTTTAAAGTCACTCAAACAAACATGACAGACAGCTAAACTGTTTGCATCCGCCATATTGAATATTGATGTTGCCACTCTGTGTGATGGCAAATGAAGGGTCTGAAAGCGTGTAAGTGCCTAAAACAAATACAAATTGTATCACAATTTAGTAATGAAACATACCAAATAATTTCAGTGAAGTTTTTCAAACATAAAAATTCAATTCAATTAGTTAGAGTCAGTTTACAGTTCAATAGAACTTAATAATTTTTCCTAAAAACATAAAATAATAAATACCTATAGCAATAACAATAAAAAAAGTCGCAATCATCGAGGTTTTTATGTCAATTTTATAAAAGTATTAAGTTAAACTATGTGTGTCATTCATTTCAAAATGTATTTAGTTTTTATCTTTTCTATACTACAAAACAAATTTATTTCTGTAATTCTTTTATATTAAATAATCAGCTTCATTTAATATGCATAAGCATTAAAATATTAGCATTCATTCATTATATATACAGAGTGTTCCGTAAGTAGTCGCGTTCCATAAGAGTGTAGGTAGAGGGTACGATTTTGTATCGAAAAGTCCTCAGACATTTTTTTAATAGACGCACCATTAATTAAGTATTTATTAATTAAGGAAACCAGGTTGAAACCAAAGAGTAGCTAGTATCTGTTTAAAGCTAGTATCTATGTGTCCCAGAGCTGCTATGAATTTTATCTGCCATTCCACAGAAACAGGAAAGTAAAATTTAAGAGGTGGAATCTTTGTTTTATGGGGGTGTATGCGATTTTCTAAAAATTGATAATTCCAAAAATTTAATTATTGCATTAATAAAAAAAATTAATCAATAAAATAATTTAATTAATGCATTTTTGAGAAAGCGTATTTTTTTTAAAATTTATTATTAAAACAATTTATTTATTACATTTATCAAAAAATAAAAAAATTTAATTAAACCACTTTTTAACGAATTAATAATTTGAAAAATTTTCGCAATACATTTTTCCAAAAATTGATAATTAAATCAAAAATGAATTATCAAAAAAAATGCACTTTTTGCAACTCTGGTATCAACCTAGTTTCCTAAAATTAATAAATAATTAATTAACGGTGCGTCTAATAAAAAAATGTCTGAGGACTTTTCGTTCCAAAATCGTACTCTCTCCCTACCCTCTTATGGAACTCGACTATTTACGGGGACATCCTGTATATACAAGTGATGTGCGATCGACAGCATGAAAACATATTATAATGACCGTTAGATGACACTTTACTTAAAACAGACATTATTTCCGGTTGCCATTTATATTTGTTTGTTTATTTTTTACAGCAAATGTAAATAGATAATAATAATAATAATAATAATAATAATAATAATAATAATAATAATAATCATATAGACAGAAAATTGTTTGTGCATTGTAATTTAAATTTTTTTACAATTGTTTACTCATTTGAAACAAACTATAATAAATGTATTTAAAGATAGATATATTCGATGACACTATTATTACCTAGACGAATATATCTATATATATAGTTTTATTGAACATCCGATGTCCAATTTTCGGTGTCTGATTGACGTGGTACGGCCAAGAATATTTCAAAAACAATAGAGAGATTGGTTAGATTATCAATGAAGCTACCTACTACAGGCAAAATGTATATATTCATACATTACAAGTGAAACAGAAAAGTCTGTTTGTCACATAGGCAGTGTGTGATATGACTTTTGGATATTGAGAGAGAAGACAATATTATACATTATCGAACGAAAGATGAATGATTGTTATTATTTTGGTATTAGTTATACCGTTAGCTAGAATATTAGAACATTTAAATTTGACTATACAGTTGAAATTAGGTACAGGAATGTCTTCATCATTATATTTGCGATCAAAGAAGAATATTAGAATTACGAGCCACATTTCATTTTGATGGGCTTGTAAACTGGGTATATTAATTGTATATATTGATAAACCCTGACCTGGTCTTGATAAATTTCACTAACTCTGATTCTAATGTAAATAATGGAATTAATGCCAATTTTTCAAACTCTAATTTGAACGGAAAAAATGACACTGGTTCTATTTTACCATGATAAAATGTAGAATCATTGGTTTTAGATACAATGTATAATTTTTCTATTGTAGTTTTTCACTACTATATCATTTTATTAAACTTTTGTGTCTTAATAGTAGTATTGACCTTATTTAATATTATGTAAATAAATTATTTAACAAGAAATATAACTTCTAACGTGCGTCCATAAGTACACACACACACAGTTGTTTTTTCAAAATTCAAAATTTTTCAAGAATATTTTTTTCAACCTTTGAAAATATCTTATAGCGTGCTGAATATTAAGGAATAACTATTTTTTCTAAACTATTTGTAAACTACCAGCTAAACTTGTGATTGTTCCATTGATTTAACAACAGGTTTCATCTATAGTATGAAGAAAAAACATTGTTTAACCATTTTTATCGAATTTTGTCAAACAAATTGACAATTTTAATGAAGGTGCGTAATAGTTTTAGTTAATTGTAAATTAAATTAATTAACCGGAACCGCGTATTTTAAATTACAACGGGACCTATAAAGAAAATGATTGTTGATTGTGTGTGATGTTTGAAGTAGGTACACAACACATTATGTGAATTAATAATTAATCTTTAAATTACGGTAAATCATTTTTTGATTAATTTAATTATAATTTTTATTTGAGTTTATTGTTTTATTTTTTTAGTAGTAATTATTAACTGACTCATATTTACGTTTAATGTGTGATTTTTATCATATAAAAGATGTTTAATATATTTGTTTTTATATAGTGTTTATTAATATTACAGAATTAAAGAAAAATTGTGTATTGTATATTACGAAGATGAAACCTATATTTATAATAAGCGATATACGTATCTTATTTCAATGTTAAAATAATATTGTTTATATATGAAATAGTTTTACAAAAGTTATCATCATAATCTCAGTTAACAGAACTGACTATTGCCATATGTTAACAGTCATGCTATATAGCAATTCCATCATGAAATGATACAATATGTTTATACAAAGTATAACCACAAGCATCTGTTATCCGAAAGGTTATAGTACTAGTCGAGATAGCGAAAGGTTTGTCCATCTCCCCCAAGTTAAGCCTAAAGGAACTCAGGCATGATGTGAAAACATATCCTACTAGCTGTAAAAGCAGGCCTTGTCCGGTCTTCCAAAAAATTATTATAAGAAAATTATGTTAAATAATTATTTTTTTCGAATTTTTTTTATATTTACATTTATTGACAAATAATTAATTTTCAAAAACTTTGTTAATGCAGATATTTCTATAGGTACTATCAACTATATTTAGGATCTAGCCATTAGAAAACGTTTTATTCTTATTACAATGTTCAACTCCCAACACTTTAAAACACGAATGTTGATGATTGCCGGCTGTACCATAGCGATCGTTACAAAAACCTCACATTGTATAATCTAAAATTTCATTTTACTCCCCATATAAAATCGTAGTCTTGCTATAGATGTTTTCACATAAACAAATTTGGACCTTTCAAAGTTTTTCTCGATGTTATTAGTTTTGATTTATATGAGATTTTGTTTATGACTTTCGTGAGAAGTCATCATGAAAACTGAGCTATCTAATTTAAATTTTGTAGTTAATGTGTGGGATCATCAAAACTTGTGCTCAACTTAATCCACGGATTTTTTTTATTGGTCAATAAACAGAAAAAAAATATATAATAAATTATATATATCATTGAAATATTTTTTATATAAATATATATATATATATATATATATATATATATATATATATATATATACATGATATATTTAAATTAGTAGCCATCTACTGGGCAATAGTTGTAACCGTTAATTATTTACGGTTATGTAATAACAAGTGTATTAACTTAAGTCAGTTTTACATTACATATACACATAGGCAGGTCACTTAAGTAAGTATATATATATGTATAGATATGTATCTCATTAAAATATCATAATAAGTTACATTTAACTTAAATTATTGACTGAATCAGAAAAAAATAAATTTAAAGAAAATATTAAAAACAGTTATAAAATATAATTACTTAAAGCAATCAAAAATATACAGAGGCATATTTTTTTTAAAATATGTGCAAAGAAATATATTTGGTGAACAATTTCAGTCAAATAATAAGAGCATATTTTTTGCAATTAATGAATTCTCAGTAAAAACCTTTTAGTTATTGCAATCATTACCAATATTTGCTAATATTTTTACAGTTGATTTGTGCTGAATCTCTTAGACTTTCGAAAAAATGTTTCAAATAAATGTTGTCTGTTATAAAGATACCAACAGATTTTTCCCCTAATGTATAATATTGTGTTTCAATATTCGAAAATCATAGCACATAAAAAATTATTATCCATTGAAGACTGGGATCTCTTATGTGACAAACTTAATTGTTGTCTAATTTCTCAAAGCATCTAATGTATGTATATATTAGTCTTTCTACTGTTTGATAGACATTTTTTTACTGAAAAGCACTGTGCAATAGACCAGGATAGAAAACTGTTTAACATCGATCCTGCGAGTGCTATATCAGTCGAGTGTTATATCAGCGATTCGTTACATGCTGAAAATACACTCTGACCGAAAAATAGATAATTTATTAAATTCTTGATATAAATTTGATATTAATTTGTGAATAAACGGTGAAATTAGTTAAATTAAATTAAATATAATATTATAAAATTCATATTACATCAAAAATTTTGTTAATATATAACATGATTATTCCGTCGGGAAATTTTAAATCATTTATTATTTTTACTTTTTTAAATTTATGTAATTCTTGCATTTTTCATAAAATTAAATCACCTTAGGGAACATACCCATACTACGTGACCTGTTTAGGGGGGGGGGGGGTAGATCTTTAAAATACTACGCTCGGTCACGGGAATGGGGGTGGGGGTGGCTTTGATTTTTGTCACGTAGTCGATCGATTTCGCCGAGAGAAATCTCGCGCTTTTTCGAACTATATTTGACTATAGCGCGGAGTGTTTAACTAAACGTGCTTCTTAAACTCACAGTTAGTGGCGCTGATGCACATATGTCGAGATGTCAGCTGATTGAAAACAGACACTGTTTGTCCGACAATTTGTAGTCCAGTGAAGTACGAACAGTGAAGTATGAGACGGATATTAATGTGATTAAGCAGAAAACAATTGTTTTCATAAATTAAGTTTTCGGTAGCAATATGTTTTTACATAAGTTTTTCTTTGTCATAATATCTAGAGCACGGTAGTGCGTAAGGCCGAGTTTAAGGGATTTAATTTACTAGTAATTATAAGTAGAGTTGAATTTTTTTGTTTTGACTATTATATGCGCGTAAGGGGAACTTATTTAAAAGTAGAAGGGCAACTTATTTAAACCATATTTTAATCATATGTTTAATACTTAGTAATAAATATATGTTTCCTTCCCATCATTTTGAAAATAGACTGATCCACTCAAACTGTGACGATATTCGAGGCTTCATTACTAATTAATATACTTCTATGCATGCACTCTTATGCAATAAACGCCGTATTAATAAAGACGAATATGAGCCAAATTATTTTTATTTGTTTCACTTTCTGCTTGCAAAATGATTAATAATCATAATTGTCAATACTACGTAACAACTTTAGGGGGAGGGGGGGTCTTGGCATATACCACAAATGGTTACCGAGGGGAGGGGGGGGGGGGTCGAAAAATCTTAAAAAATAGGTCACGTAGTATGGGTACGTTCCCTTACGAGAATTAATGATTTACATGTTTTTGTGGTTTTTTAGCAATTATCTAAAAACATTTATGAAAATATTAAGTCACAAATTTTACACAAAATATTTTCAGATTTTAAAGCATGTTAAGATCTCTCGATGCACTGAGGCTGAACAGGATGCAACTGCGGACCGTGGCCGAATTCATCAGCACACAATGGGACTCCATAACGGGTCCATTATGATTTATGTGCAGATTGTGTGGCGAGGAGGAAGAAATATCCAGCAACATAATCTTTGACTGCGAGCCTCTAGGTTACAGCAGGTACAGGATATTCGGTGCATCTCACCCCGAATATATGAACCTTCGGGAAGACGTGATAAGTAAGCTCCTGGCTATTGCCAACAGATGAGAGAAGTTAATCTCGTCGGACTGAAGTAGAAGGGGAAGCACAATGGACCATAAGGTCGAAGTGCAATACTTTTTAGACCCCAAGATGTATCCATCTATCTATGTTGAGATTGCAACTACATCAGTTTAAAATTTTCTTCTATAAACAAATAATTTTAAATTAATTAAAAATTTTAGTACTGATCCAAGAAATTTTGCTATGGTCTGCTGGCAAATTCATTGTAGAGTGTAAAATAATTTAAAAAAAAGTATCCTTCATAGGTTCAAAATACTGTATGAGAAAAAACAAAAAAAATTTAAAATATAAAAAATTTAATTTCATCACACTTATTAAAAATGTATTATATAAAAATTTAATTACATTTTATTTTAAATAGAATAATAATAATATAATTATAATATATATATATATATATATATATATATATTTATATTTAAAAAATTTTTAATTACATTTTAATTGTAATATTATTTAAAAAAAATTTTATAATAACACATGTGATTAGTATTATGGTCTTTAAGGTATCTTTATTACCGACTCTGTTCAAAGTTAGTTAAAAGTGATCTTTATAGAATTTGTCCTTGAAATTAATTATTTATAGCTGTATATAATATCTATTACTGTATACACCGTATTTATAATTTTAAATTAATATTTAATAAATAAATAAATAAATAATTTATATTTAAACATATTTTATATTTATTCCGTTGTATACATTTATATATATATAAACTAATTTCAATAAAGAATAATTTAATTATGTTGCTAGTATTATGAAAAAATTCACATGTAAGATCAGAAGTAGAACACTATACCGAATTTCAAGAGGTCCTTGGTTCGAATCCAGGGTCAAAGTGTGAGGATTTTTTTATGACTTTTTAATTTTAAAAATGGTTTCAAAAGATATTTCGATTATGTAATTTGTATACAAAGCGCCAAAATTATGTTATAGAGTTTTTATCGCAGGATTTAAAAAAAAATTTAATTCTGCATTATGGATTCCACATTATCATAAAATCTGGTAGCTCAGAAGCAGAGCCTTGGTCTACGATGCCAGAGGTCTTGGATTCAATTCCTATCCTAAGCATCTGATGAATGTAAAAGAATGTTATCAATGTTCAGACATATTAAACTCAAATGTGAAATTAAACGATAGTTAATTCCGTTGCATTGAAGCCGAAGAAGCCAGTATATTGCGACGAAAGCAACTACAAGGCATGATGAAAATATTCACTTCGAACAAAATAATGATCAATTTTAAAGAAAATTTGAAAAAATTGAATGGATTTTTTCTCTATAAAAAGTTTTTTAAAATTCAATAAATTTATTTTAAGAGGTTTTATTCAGCCTCATGATTGGTATATATGTGAAATCGACTTTTCGACGCCTCCAACGATACATTCTTGCTAATTTAATAATCACTGTGATTAACGTAATAAAATAGAACCCTCGATATGATCTGATGTTCGAACTCTAAAATACGATACCGTCACATAACTTAAAAAAAAAAACCGTGGACCTTAATACGATAAATATCTGCTTACTTTTAATACAAATACGGTTAACCTACGCGAATTGGAACAAATAGAAAATCTTTTCTAATGATAAAAACATAGATATAATTTTTTTTAACAAAACCAATTATACAACAAACATTTTATTTTAACACCTCGTTACCTAAATTTCCAATGATCTTAATCCTAAATGTAACTTTTATTTTGACGCAATTAACAAAGAATTATTACTATTTACTTCCAGCTGTGTGCAATACCCCCCGTTTTTTACACCTCCAAAAATAAACAAACATAAAATTACCATTTTATTTAATGAATATATAAATTTGTTTGTATGTTAATGAAATGGCTTTTGTTTAGAAACAAATTTATTAAAAAAATTTAAATTTTAATGTCAAAGAAAATAAAAAAATGTGTTTAGTGATACGAAAGTTATTTTTGTCAAAAAAAAAACACATTAAAAAAGGTTTTTTTTTTCTTGTGAGAACTCATGAGAGATTGTTTTAAATATGATTTTCATAGTTTAGATGTCTTATGATTAATGATACACAAAAATAAACAATACAATATAATATGTATGGTACCATCAAGATTATCTACGGATAGAATTTGAAAAAGCGAAATTTGAATCAGAAATTAGAAATTTGATGGTGGCTTTGAGAAAAGTTGTTAAGAGTTTTTGTTCTTAAAAAAAATGATAACATTCTTTGTCATCAAATGCTTTTACGATTTTTCATATCAAACATTACCAAAAACAATTAAAAATTCTGTAAATAAACAAATTAATAATACATTGACATCATAAGAGTGAAAAATCAAATGCATTCCACTACCATAACATCTCAGGTAGTCCAGTGCCAGAGCGTGGGTACGATTCCCATCTTAGATGTGTATTATTTTTCAGATTTAGCATTTGATGTCAAATAATTCAATCTTCAGACGACATATGACTTAAATGTCAAATTTAAGTCAAGGATAGTCACTTCCGTTGGTATAATGTAACCGAAATGCAACCAAACTAACATAATGGATAGATGACGTTAGTTTCCAAAAAACAAAAAAAACAAAAAAATTATTTTTACGTATTTATTGTACAATTGATCGATGATGTATTAAAAGCTTCAAGACTTCTGATTGGATCAAAATAAAAGGATTATTAATCACTGTAAATAATATGTTTAAAGGCAATAAGAAAACCCAATAAAACTTTCAACCACAAATTAGTGAATATATTTACCTTGTACGGTCTAAAAATAAACATTACCATAAATTTTGAATCATCGCTTTTAGATCATTGAAATTGATGAATGCATAAATCATATAATTGAAGAATGATCTCATATATTTATTTAGTTAGCACTTACAAGAACAAAAACGTTCACTGACTGAAAGACAAACCAATTGGCGTCATATAATTTTGAATATATCGAATGACGAAAATTCTTTTATCCAAAATTGAAGTAATGTTTAAGTGGTGCAAAATTATAAGTCTGTTAAAATTTCTGCTATAGACTTATTTTCATTTGACAAGTCATATCTTGACCCGGCACATTCATCGTATTCCTTCTTGGTGTGATAAATTCAGGTAAAATCGAAGAGGATAATTTGTCGAAATCAACAAATCATGATTATCCGAGAAAGTAATCCACACGAGCCTATGAAGTTGACTTTCAATTATCTAGTAACAGTACGGACTTAAGACATTTAAAAACATTTATTTTGTCTATATTCCCTGTAATTCCGGGAAAATATAGCGAGCAAAGAGTCTATTATTTAAGTCAAAGGTTTATGGTCGATCGACCAGTCAAGTAGCCGCGTTTGTTAAGCCGTTGTGTGTACTTGGAACTGGGGGGTTATGGGTTCGAATCCCGACATCGGCAGTTTGTCAATTATTAAGAAAAAAAAGGGGCGGTTAATTGACTAAACTCTCGGCGTATGGACAAGAACGAAGTAACCGGCTATGCTGGAGAAGGTTTTCTGCAGTTTCCTTCACGAACTCCAGATGAGTATCGGTATAGTTCCCATCATAGTCGGCTGCAGCCGCGCAATCTATCAATTCCTAGTCTACACACAAAATTCTTTGCCCTCCACTCACATTCTCACATCCTTAGGCATCACAATGGACCTTATGGTCAAAGTGTGTCCCGTCCAGGACAGCCTCTACAATCTATCTATCTATGGTCGACCAATGAACATTTTCTTTCTTTAACGTTAAATCTATTTATTCAAAAAAATAATCGCTTACCATTCGGACATGTAAATAAATCACTAGAATTTGCAATAATCTGTAAAAAAAAGAACAAATAAATTAAATAAACCTACCAAGGAATTCCAGTTTCATATATTTATTATAATTTCGATTTAATTATGAATTTCCTTTTCGATATATCACAACACACAGAGACTGCTTTTATTAATATATTAAATTTATTTCAAACGGATATGATATAAGTTTCTTGTTTAGTTATTATTGTACTTTTTTTCTAAATTTAATATTGCTTTTGTTCCCAAGATGTACAGAGCGTCCTACCAAAACAACTGATACTCATAAACTAATGATAAAGATACGCAAAATAGTTTAATATGTACGGGTTTGTGTACTGTGGCATATAAAATTTCATGCGGTTTTATTTCAACTTTTGAAATGAGATAGTCATGAAATTCTTCCAAGACTGAAGTTGGAAAAAGAAGGTTAGTTTGTGAAACGTTATCTTCTGTTAAAAAGAATATACCATCGCTTTTGTTAAACAAGTAGAGTTGTAGAAGGGGAATCAACTACAAGCATTGATCTGTCGTTGAAGAAAATTTTCGCTTCAATTCATGACAGTGTTTAATATATTGTTCGCCTTCACAATGCAATATATTTAAGCTGTGATGTATGAATACAATATTATATAAAATTTCAAATTCGCCCCCTTTACCTAGATCAGCTTTTAGTATTATAAATACGTATTTCGACTACATTGTAGTCATCATCAGTATAAATTAGCAACAAAGTAATGCTGTCAATGATATGAGAATATTGATTCATGCGTCAGAATCATCTTTGGTGTAGCGGTTAACAACACACTGGGTTAGAAATCCAGAAGCCCGAGGTTCGATTCCTGGTTGATGAGTTAAGTTTTTCATATCAATATTTAATTAAATGTTTAAAGTTATCAGTATAAATTAGCAACAAAGTAATGCTGTCAATGATATGAGAATATTGATTCATGAGTCAGAATCATCTTTGGTGTAGCGGTTAACATACTGGGTTAGAAATCCAGAGGTCCGAGGTTCGATTCCTGGTTGATGAGTTTTAAGTTTTTCATATCAATATTTAATTTAATGTTTAAAGTTATGCAATACGTATGAACATATGAAAAAATGCGTATCCTTTTTGGTATGTATATACAAAAGTACACCCTGTATAAACAGACTAAAAAAATTGACATAAATTTATATAAAAATTAATTTTAATTGAATATATATAGGAAGATATTTTTCAATAATTATATTAATAAACTTTCACTAATAAAAAAAATATATAATGATTTTTAATTCTTAAACTATTAGCTATAGAATTTAATTTATTACAACATTAAATTTAATACGACAACAATTATGTAAATTAAATCGATTTACGTTGAATATGATCGATTTATTTCACAGAATTTATGTGAATTATTGAAGAAAAAAAACTGGAAATTTTGGCCTTTTTAAGCAAAACAGAAAATTTTATGGAAATATATAAAGATATTAATTATTATCTATAGCAATTAATGTCTAAATTTTGCCTTCCGAGATTTTAGCCTTACAAAAATCAATTTGATCAATTAATTTTGTATTTCTTTATATAGATCTTTATAAGTGAAAAATGGGAATATATTAATTAATTTGTGTTTTTCTTTTGATAGATCTTAATAAGTGCTGCTTTTGTTAAAAATAAGTTTAAACGGTTCCGTCCCGTTTTTGTATTGAAAAATGGGAATATTTTCGTGAGAAAAAACTTTCCGTAAAGGAATTGTGATAAATGTTTTATACATGTGGGAATTCAAATCGTCATAATTTCGTTATGGCCTGTGTTTCCTCGGATACAGTACGTTAAATAAGAAAAACCACTAGTCAATTTTGTTTTGGATAGAAATGAATTTGTATCTTTTAACATCAACCACTGTTTAATCATTTAATAATTATGGAAAATAAATGTAATTCATACCTGTGAATTTGTTATCCTAAAACATCCTAAGATTATGGTAGCGGCGACCAGAATGGCCGCCTTGTGCCTTATTAGCATTGCGTCCTGAAACAAACAAAAAATCTATATTAGTAAAAACATACACAAAGCAAAATAAATTTTCAAAAACGATAATTTATTTAAAATTGGATGTGGAGAAAAATATTGTATAAACATCTATTTAAAAAAAAAAACTCTAGAAATACCCAAAAAAAATAAAATTCCATAGCTGACGCCCACTTTTCAACCCCCCGACGGATGAAAAAGGTGAATAGCTCATTTTAGCACCACTAAATGGTTTTCAAAAATTGTTGAGCCTGTTTTTTTATGTTTTTTGATCTGACGTTGATTGAACCAATTTGGTTTGTTTACAAACTAAACGAAGACACAAACCCTTATATAATACGTATACCAATAATGTCCAGTTTATTAAAATTTCTAGAACTATAGACAGATTTAGTATCCATGTTTCGCTGTAATTACAATTAAAATAGTAATGTTTAACCTAAACACACTGTATTTTACATATGTTTCCAAACATAGAAATGACAAATAAAATGATCGAATCGATTAAGTATGTTGTATTGGATTTGAATCATCTTTACATTTTTATGAATAGAATGCGAATAAAACTTTTTAAACGGTTTATTAAACAATTGATGACGCTTGTAATGTATAAATAATACTTAGCTCTTACATAATATATTTATTAATATTTATTAATATTTATTATTTTGCTTTAATATTTTCATTATTTAATATTGTATTTAAAGTTTTACGAACACGGTACCTAGTGAGGATGAATCATTTCGAAGTTTAAGTATTTTTTTTAATATATAGAAAATCGATACATATATAAATCCAATTTTTTGACAGTTGGTAAATTGAACTACATATTTGACAATAAGATTTGACAATCAGCATGAATGATTTAACATTTAAATTTGACTACACATTTGAAATTAGATACAGAAATGTCTCCATCATTATTACGCAGACATATTAAGTTATTAGAAAAATAATAAATTTGTTTAAATCGTTTCGTGGATACCGTCTTCGTTCTACCTTAATACATATTTATGAAGTATTTTATTATATAAAACAATGTGTACAAATTAATAATACAAAATATTCTAAGTAATTATTATTAATACAAATATTATCGTGTATAAGCCAGCCATATGTTTTTAACGGTTTCAAATAAAAAAAAAAAAGAAATTAATCGCACGGATTTACGTTTTGTTTTTACAGTTCTTCTGCTCATGAAAAATATTGCGCGTGATATAATTTACTTATATACAAAGTAATATAAACGTATAATATAAATTCTTTGGCGTTAATATTTTATATATCAAATAACATCAAAATTTTGCCATAAACGTATTTTTAGTAAGAATTTTTAATCATTTTTTCCATCGTGGTTTTATATAAAATTTCGCAATTTTGAATTGTAATAAAGATTGACAGAAGCAAAAGTTATTTTTATTATTTACTAGATAGTACCGATGGAAATTTGATGAAATTTTTGCGAAATCTTTACATCGGTACAATACCAAGAAGGCCGTGCTACGGTTAATGGCAGTAAATTGTAAAAAGTGAAAACAGAGAAAACTGAAGTTTTTGATTAATAATTCTCCATGATGTTAACGTCCAGTAATCATTTAAATAACAGCATAACATGAATTTGGACAAATAACCAACAGTTAACAAATTGTATGATTGCAACGTTTCGTATATTATTTATACTTCCTCAGGCAACTGAAATTAATTATAATCAAATAAAAATTAGTACAATATAGTACAATATGTTGTACTTATTTTTATTTGATTATAATTCGGCTTCGAAATTTCCAAATAATTTAAAGAAATCATTGAACTCATCTTAAAAGTGTTAAATTTCAGAAATCAAAAAATAAGAACAAATAAAGTTTACAACACAAATTAGGTATGTTGTCATCCATATTGTACGATAAATGTTATTATTAATTTTTACTCTAAATAAACACAAAACAAAATCACATTAAGTAACAACAAAATGGCGATTACGTAAAAATATGAAGGAAAAAAAATATATCACATAAAAACCATAAGAAATTCAATTCAGAATATCCATTCATGTCTGATTTCACACATTGTAATAATTCAATTATAATTATACTTGTATACAATATATAAATTTAATTATACATGACATGTTACATTTGAAAATTATCTGGTGCGCATATTGTCACATGACTTCTATATAGAGACTCCGACATTGGTACAAATAAGTATATGGGAAAGAAGTTTGGTACAACTTTATTACAAAAATATTGGCAACACAAATTACTAAACAATAAAGATTAGTATATGTTCAAGAAGGCGTCATTTAGACTTGAGTCTAGAAATGAATTTATCGAGATAAAAGTAACGCAGGAGCTTCGCCAACTTAACGAATTTCCTTAGAATACATAAACTGTCTTTCATATTTGCAAGGTTCATTTTTATTAATAATTGGCATAGGTCAAAGGGAAAGGGGGGCATAGAGAAAGAAGAAAACACAAAATATAAAATATCTCTCTTAATATTAGAACAATAATTGCTACAATTCATTACCTGATCATTTTTTCTGAAACTCGAATGTGTGTAAAAGATATTTAAGATTTTAACTTCCAATCTTAAATTGTAAGTATTTCTGTAAAAATAAGTGTAACAGATTTCGATTTTTCGAATATTCAGGGAGATTAGTCAAACTTTGTTTTTAGGAAACACATTTCCTTCATCAGAAAATATATATAAACTCAAAGATAATCTTTTTAATTTAAAAAAAAACAATCTTAAAGGATTTTGGACACCAAACAAATAACCTCCACATTACAGTCTATATATAGAGGTAAATATTGTTATGTAAAAAAAAAACATTATAATAAGACACTTTGTGTCTTAAGTCATTTGTGCGCGCAAATCATATTGTCTTTTTTTATATAATGTGAATTACATATGTTAAAATAATAAGTTAATTTGACTTAAGATAGATTGAAGAAAAACTAATTCAAACTACGAAAGAGAAATTTTGTAAGGTTTGATTTGAAACAACAACAACAAGAACAAAAAATCAGTTCCCATATGCAATAAAATTTCTTCAACTTACATGAATAAGTGAGCATTTCAACATTAATAAAATTCATTTGACTTAAGTAATGTGGTAAAGTTGATTAGAGGTGTATTATTGTATATGTAATACATACTTTTACATGTGTGAGAGACACTGCAACAATTACCTGCGAATCATAATGGGTAATTTTGATGTCATTTTAATATGTTGAAATTAAATTTATGAATGATATATATGCAGGGCCGTGCCTGACGGGCGTTCATTGCGTGCACCGCACGCAGGCGGCCGAAATTAAGAGGCGGCCAAATCGTTACAAGTTGTTTACTGGGCAAAAATACAATCGGTTTGTTTTCATTAAGATACGAAGTAAAAACAGTTTCTCTAATCTAATCTATCTAAAAAGAGTTTCTCAGAAATAAGAAATGTATAAAAACTGATTAGGTCGTTGTAGTATTTATATACCTAGTCATGCAGCGAATCCGAATTTTTTCGAACATTGCACGAGCGACGAGCCGAAATAGTTTTTTCAATTGACCGGCGTCGCGTAAGCGGTCTTATTCGTCTTATTAGTCGTATTAGTCTATAGACTAGCGAGGATAAATCGTTATTTGTGTCCTGTGTGTGATCCATGTACCACATATAATTGAAAGATTGAAAGATTTCCCTAATTAGCCGGTAACCTAACCGAAATAATTTTATGAAACCGGTTAATTAACCAAAAACCTTTACTATTTTCAATATCAATAAATAATACGTAAGATTTGATTTTTTAAAATCAAATAATTTTAAATTGTCACTGAGCGACACCTAGGATTTTAAATTATCGTATTCCTATGTTCTTTATGTTTGATAATTTTGTCTGTGATTATAATACCAATACCATAATTACTTTTTTTCATGTTATTATTAAAGTAAGTAAATTAATTCTATTTTGTATACCTCCCAAGTTGCAAGTCAGCCCAGATCTGCCATTGGCCACTGAGCTTTGTTATCCTAATATGTTAGTATAGATTTAAGGGTTATTCCTTGTTCTTTATGTTTGATAATTTTGTCTGTGATTATAAAACCAATACCATAATTTTTTTCATGTTATTATTTTTGTTTAAATTTTAAATAAAAAAATGTTTATTTTGTGCATTTTTTTTTCTTAAATTTCATCCAAACATATAAATCTCATAAAACCGGTTTTTAGCCGGTTTTTCTTTTCAGAAACCGGTTTTGGGAACAAAACCAATATTTTTTTTCGTTCTCGATTTCGGTTAACCAAAAACTGATTTTTTTCCCGGTTTGATGCCCTGTGTAAAATAATAAACATTAAAAATTAAAGTAGTTTTTTTTAATGTTATCCTGGGGGCGGCCATACAGACTGGCACGCAGGCGGCCATATACCCAGGCACGGCCCTGTATATATGTACATAATTTCCTTCTTTTTTAGAGTAAATTTCCGACTGTGTATATAGAGGGTTCAGTAGCAGAATTGTTGGATACATGGAATTGTCAGATACATGGCCACAAAATATAGCCTGAAAAAGTTCCCTCAAGCAGTGATGCTAAACGCCCATAACAGGATTTGGCCTACTACTTTAATAAAAATATATAACCACAGGGTTTTTTTTTTCTTTCAAAATATTACAAAGTACAATACATATATTCAAGGCCAACCGTAGCAGCCCATCTTGAAAGATAGAAAGGAAAAAAAACTGTAAATAAATGCAAAATAAATAAAAAAGTTTTAAAAATTAGTCATATAGGAATTCAGTTAAATAAATTTTTGCGCTATCCTTGGAATTTTTTACAAACACTGTGGCCAAACCAGTTTTATAATTATGAATTAATAAAAATCGTTTTATTAAAAACATAATTTAGAAACACTTTTGAAAATTGAACGATTATATTATAATAATATTGTGCATGCGGTATTACTCGTGATCTAGTTTCAATAAAGAAAATTAGGAAATTTCCCCTTTTAATGAAATCTGAAACCTGAAGCTTTCTTGAAAATTTTCCACTGTAAAAAAACAAGGTTTGATTAATGATAGGGTAATATCGATCTGAATCGGTTTTTAAATTTTTGCAGCGAAAAAAGCTTGGAACAAGAGTTGTTCCACAGTTGATGAGTTTTTATAACGAAAAACTTTAATTCGAAATATTTTTGTAGTTATACTTTTTTGGACGCGTTATGAGAATTCGATCAGAGTGTATTATCAGCATGAAACGCATCGCTGATATAATACACGAATGATGTAGCACTTGCTCAGTTTGGGAGACATTTAATAAAAAATGTGTGTCATACAATAGAAAGACTAAATTTATGTATGCATACATTAGATGCTTAGCGAAACAGACAACAAGTAAGTCCATCACATAAGTGACCCCACTCTTCAATATTTTGATAAAAAACTACACCGATAAGCTCTCACAATTAATTTTGAATATACAGTTGAAATTAGGCACAGGAATGTCTTCATCAGTATTATTCCTTGTTTCAGATAATAGAAGAATTCTAGAATTACAAGTCACATTATCAATGATATCATTTTTATGGGCTCGTAAACTTTGTAGGACTCCATTTAGAAACTTTATCAACTACTTTATATTTTTATACATCTGTGAGTGTCCAAAAAGTAAAATAAACAGTTGACACATTGATAATGAACTCAGTATGGACAGGCTGTTTAAGAAAATAACTCTTAGTTCTTATTTGTTATATAATATAAGATGTGAAATATTTTTAGATATCGCATATCGAAGTTCGGATACTCCAAAAATTTTATACATAATAATTATTTACGAACCACTCGGTATTGAAAATATTATGCAAGGTTGGTCATATTTGCAATGTCCTCAATAAAAATTACTCTTACGGGTAATTTGTATATAAAAAATCATTTGACATTTAAGCCAAAACAATAAATTATTAACTAGTTTCAATAACTAAATTAAACTGTCATGCGTAGGTTGTTTATTTCAGTGGCTACTTAGAGTTAAGTTTCCTGCATAACCATATTAAATACCGTTTTATTTCTGTTCTATTCTCTCCATTTATCACAGGTGTTTCGTTTTATTTTTTTGTGAAACCACAAATGTGTGGGATATGTACTCTAAAAAAAAAAAACTAGAACTTTACCTCTAAACACTGACTTTAGTTAATTTATCATACCGATTGTCACATGCATTTATCTATCATAAAGTTTTAAAAAGCATATTCTATTCTTAGATATTAGATTACTTTAATTCATTTCCTCATACCATTTATCTTTGTGGTATATAATTTAGCAAATATTATAAGCTATTTTCACTTTTTAACACAATTGTGTAGTTAAATTGCTCGTAAAATTAATCTGATTTGTCAAATTGTTGTTGTTTCTGAAATGATAATTCGTGTGATAAAACTATTATGGAATTTTTGTCAGAATTTTATTTGTTTTGGACGCTTTCACGCTTTTAGCGCCATCAAGCGATGATATTAGTGTCCAACTTAACGCTGTAGATGCAGATAACGCACGCTAATGTTTGAGGTCAAACGATAGACATCACGCTCACCGACGCTTTATTCATCGAGGTAGGGAAATTTTTTAGTATTACACGTTTTTTAGTGTTCTTTGGCAAATATGGCAAAACCGAATACTAACAGATTCATTCCGATGTTCGCCCGTCTACTGGCCACGAATGATTTTCTCTAAAACTATTCGACGTAATAATTAGAAGTTTAGCAAATGGATAGAATGCGATCCATAAGCTAACTATACTGGAGGTTGATTTTAGGGAACACATTGGGATATGGGAAAACAAAATTTTCAAGGGCATAGTGTAAGGTATCAAAGGAAAGCTTGCTTATTTCAATAAAGGGTTCAAAATTCATGTTGTACTACACATTAATAATTTTGAAAAAAAGAAAAAGATGCAGACACATAATTCCGAGCATATTTACGAGTTATAAGCCACAAAATCTTTCAACTTTTTATAATTTCATATTTAATACCAATTTTCACTTATATTTCGGTGAATAATTGTATTGCCACACTTTACCTCCAAGTAGAGCTCCCCAAGGAGACAAGAATCATTGTCCTAGCTAAACGTGTTTCAACACTACATCAATTTATATCTTTAAACTTAGCTAATTCGTAACCATTCACACGCATGCGCCTACACTGATACGATGACGTCACAGGCAAAACAAATACAAAACAACAGATATGTTAAGACATGATCTATCGGTTGTAGACGCAACCATTGTAAACGTGTATTATTAGTCTCGAAAACTTACCAGCGATTAAAGTCTTTCATTATTTCATCACACAAAAATGTTTGATAGACGTTTTCACGTCAAAATATGAATGGTCATCTTAAAAAAAACTCTTCATGTTTTACGAAACACCCAGTACATGGTTTTTCAGCAAATGATAATTTATTTAAAATAAATTTTCACTCTGAATATATGTAATAATAATCATAAAATGAAAGAAACAATATAAAAATTAAAATAATATATAAAAAAAAATAAAAAAGAATTTGTTAATAATAATAATATTAGAACTAAAGTTGTTAGGTAACAACTCAACAAGCGTTTGTGTGATTTCATAAAAGACATTCTACAAGTTTGATACAAGTTTGTATATGTATGTTTAATAACGATCTGTATAAAAGGTACACTTGGTCACAAAAGTTGATGTCATCTTTAAAAACTTGTTAGTTAATTTTGTGCATTATTGATTCGATTTACGAATAAACTTGTTACTATATTTCTAATGAACAATTTTTATCCGAGGCAGTTTTTTTCGAAAACCGAATCAATATGACACAAATGAATTTTAATATTTAAAAAAAGACATCAACTTTTGTGGTCCATAGTACCTACTTATAGAGAGGTAGGAATAATATCTTTTATAATAGTTTTAATAGAAATATTTGAAAAAAAGTTTACTCATTAGATTGGAATTTATTTAATAATATTTTATAAATATTTATTATTAAAAAAATGTATATATATATATAATTTTTTAATAACTGTATACATGGTATCATAATCTTTCTATAGAATTACATTTTAGAAGTAGTTTTAATTCTTCGTTTTCCTTTTAATGTTCTATTTACTACCAGAATAATTAATTTTTAAACTCTATATATATATATATGTATAAATGGCGTCTAAAGTCAGGCTATATTTTCAAAATTTTATAATTGATTGGGTCCTTATTAATTCGGATTCCAGAAAAATGTTTTGGAAAAAAGTTATTAATTAGTACAGGTTATAATGAACAACTTTTATACGAAGCAAAAATAAAAGTTGTTTATCTTCCCGTAAAATGCATCTTTTGTGACCTACCTGAATCTCTACAGTTTTTGAGATAATTAACATTGTTAGACTAAAATTTAATGCGTTATTAAACTTTTGATTTCGCCCGAGATTTTAACAAGGGAAATTTTTACCCAACATGTAATCAAAATTTAAAAAAATGCTTAACATCATTTTTACACTCTAGAAATTCGCAAATGAAAATTTATAAAAATAAAAATGAAATTTTCTTAAATACAAAAAAATTATACATATTAACTTTGTCTCCATGAAAATTTAGGTTAATCGAATTAAAAAAATATTATACATATATATATATATATATACTTACGTCTGGTTAATATTTTTAATAATAATAATTACATTTATATATTAATAATATATATTTATTTACGTTTTGTTGCAATTGTTAATAATTTTAAACAATTAATTAATATGTATTTAATAAATTTAACAAAAAAATAAAAGATAAATACACCAAAAAAAATTAAATGAAAATAATAAAAATTGTAACGGACTAAATTTTTAAAAGATTATTATACTTTTTTTTGTTTTTTTAATAAACAAAAAAATTGTAATAATTATTGTATTTTACAGGCCATAACATTCAAAATGTATTTAACGTTAAATTTAGGTGATTTTTAATTATTTTTTACTTTACAAAATTGCTTATATTGAGGTAATAATAATAATAATTATTATTTAAAGGAATCCATACAAAGTACAGCGATTTATAAAACTCTTTTCTGGTGTATTTTTTCTCATACATGTTGATTTTTTGTGTATAATAAAGGAGACCATTGATGTCAATGTAATTAGCAAAATAGTTTTAGAATTGAATCAACACTATTATGGTGTTTTTCACATTTTTTGTCGTCGATTGGATCAAAACCATTTTTCTTAAAACCGAATGAGCTCAGCACCAATTGACTGCAAAGTTTGGATAAAAGAACGCCGCTTTTGAAGTGAATTGATTCCAGTAAAAGTTCCGGCTATCGATACAGTATCAGTGTAGTGAAATTGGTTGACATTTTTTCAAAATCAGTATCACTTAATGTATCCAATAAGCAGCCAATTTGACTGAAATTCGATTTTCATAATAGAAAAGGTTTCTCTTCACAAAACCAATTTTTCTGATTGTTGGATTATGTTGTAGTTTTGGTGTAGATAATTTGACAACGAGCAGGTATTTTGCTTCTATTTTTTTGCAGGTATTTTTTATTATTTTGCTTGATAGTGAGAAAACTGACACTATCGGAGATGTTCCGTCTATGAAGATGATTACTTATAGTGCATGGATTTATATATCTACATAATGTATAAAATATCATTGAATTCTACGGGAATCTGTATTTCCTTTAGTTTAGGCAGGTTCATTTTTATTAAAACTATAGAGCATTTCAAAAACACAATTTTAAATGAAAGATGTTTGAATTTGTGTATGGGATATTTAATTGTTTTTGTAAATTTTACCCCTACTTTTGCCATTTCGAAAGTAATTGTACTCGAATTGATTTTTGCCCATATATATTCAGGTTAAACCCCGATGATGCACGGCTTAATCAAATTTCCAGGAGAAAGTGTTCTGGAAGAAAAATCTCATATGAATTTTGACATTGTAGAAAATGGGTAAAAAAGAGCAAGTTGAGTCGTCACAAAGGTAAGGAAGAGAGCCGAATACGGTCAGGGGGTGGGGGCTCATACACTCTCAAAATCAAGCGTATTTTAAGATATGTTCGGATTTTATATTGAATGGGTTAAATTGACAAAAATCCATTATAAATTAAATAAATATTTGAGATTTTCGTAACAATATTTATTATTTTGACTAAAGTTTCGCAATCATTGTTGGTTCTTCAGAAAATATATAATAATACTATCCAAAAATGCAACTCTGATTGCAAAACTGTGGTCAAAATAAAAATTATAAAAATCTCAAATCATTTTTTTTAATTAAATAATTTTTGTATAAATATTAGAATTAGTTAAATGTGTATATGGTCTACTTTAAATTTTTAAAATTGATAGTGTTTGATGTATATTTAAAATAATAAAACGATGAGATGTGATGTGATGTGATGTGATGTGAAGCGCTATAACACACTACATTCATATCATATAAGTAATGAAGTTGATGATGAGTTTTAAAAAGTTATTTTATTTTGTTTGTTGTTGTAAACTTGTTTTATCATCATCAACACTAAACTAACTAAACTAAGTATAACTTTAAAGTTTAACATCATCATATATTATAATAATTTTGTGAATACATGAAGAACATGTAGGTACCTCTACCTAGTACCTATCTACCTATCTATATACAAACATCACTATCACACATCACACATACCATCATCGTTTTTTATTTTAAAAAAGAAATACGATTATTTATATATACATATATATATATATATATATATATATATATATATATATATATATATATATATATATATATATATATATATATATTAAATAGTAGGACAAGTAACTGTTAATTCACCGACTAAAATGTATACAGAAATGTGTGAGTGAAGCTATAAGTATTATATATATATATATATATATATATAGCTTAGTTTAATGCTATTGACTGCATTTAAGAATACGATGAAGAAGAAGCGAATGTTGAATATATTTTATAATAATACTTCTTTTCAAATAAAACAGATTTTAATAAAATGGCTTGGAAAATGTTACAATTTTTGGGCTGTTCATAGTTCAAAAATCATGGTATTTTTTTTGCAGAAAATGTAATTTTTAGAGTATTCATTATAGTCCAGTCTTCAGCCGAAGAATCGATTTTTCTAGGGCTTCAGGCAGTACCCATCCTTTTCCTGAGGCAAAACCAGCACAGATAGTATTTGCTGCGGACATATATATTCTTCATATATTCTTCAGGAAAATTCAGTTAAAATTCAACCTTGGTATATATATATATATATAGATCTATCTATACCTAATGTCTATAGAGTCCATAATTTGAAAGGCCAAGTCCTTAAAAGCCAAAATCGAGGATCTATAACCTACGTTAATAAAGTTAAATAAAAAGACAATGTGGGATTTCAACCAAACGTTTATTTTGCCTGAATATTTAATAATCAATATATAAGTTTGTTGGTAGTTAACAGGTAACTCAGGGAAACATGTACTGTAATCATAAGTATTCAAATATTGAAGACGAAAATCTAAGATTTAGAATCGAGTACATTACATGCTTAAACATTTATTTAGCTTAAAAATCAAAAATCTCCTACAACTTTTCTCAAACTCACCAACAAATTTCTAATTTCTGCAAGTGTCTAAATATTGAAGATATCTGAGATTGAGAATCAAGTATTTAATTCAATATTAGTTAAATCGAAAAATGTATCATTTAGTAGAAGTTCCAAAAAATAAACTTTTTCTTCATTTTATCTTCTAGTTATATTTTCTTTAACTCTAATACAGAAATATTTGCAATTACACACTCAATACTCATAGTAATTAATATGGCTAATGTCGCCATGGTAGCTTGATTTGATATCCATGACCTCAGAAAACAAATTTAGTTAATATAATCTGCTACATATTTCAACGTTTGATTCTATAAAAACTTCAACCTTAATCTCAACAATGTTTGATTACTATTTGACGATGATGCTTCAAGGCCTCACTAATATAAAGAATATATGTTACATTTGCTTCAGGCAAAATTTGTAGCCTGTCATCCCCTCAGTAAGGTTCATTAGAATACAAAAAGCAATGTTCATTAAGAAGGCTATTGTGCAACTTCTCCCTTATTTTACTGAAAACAAAATTATCTTTACAGTTGTATTATCTTTTATCGATTGTGGGTGGCCAGCCACAATCTATGTAAAAAAAAATATATTATTTCGGTTTTTCAATATAATTTTCGATGAAGTGATGGATTTTTTTTTTGAAATGTCAATAATCTTTTAATGATCCACTCAGGTTGAAATCTATGTTAGACAAATTTAATGGTCTTTTTGATTATAAAGCCTCCTTAATGTTCAAACAAAACTCCATTAAAAAAAACGTATTATCAAAAAAAACAGAAAATGTTTAAAATAAATATTGAAAAGAATAATAATCATAAAATATTTTTATGTAAGACCATCTCAGAGTCAGACATAGCTCTATCTTTATCCACTTGACATTGAGACAAAAAGTTTGTTAAGCAAGTTGGTATTGATGACGATATCGCATATTATAAATATTAATAACAACTCGTAAACTACTTATTATTACTTAAATATTTAAATAATTTCATACACAAATATTTGGGTATTCTTTTTAGTAGGCCAACACTGACCTATCAGCCAGCCAGTTGACCCTTTAACATTGTATGTTCAAAATTTCTAAATTTATTATCAAAAAAAACTGTTTTTTGTTTGTTGATGTTTATATAACATTAATTTTAAAGTGTTCAAGAGACTTTCTTTTTGATTCAAATTAATTTGATTTGAAGTTCGATCGATTTTTCATGACAACCATTTCAAGAACTTTCTAGTTTTACGAATGAATCGTTATTTTGGTATACATAGCCACAAAATAGTGATCATTTTTCAAGAATAAGCTGAAAAAGCCGGCGTTGTCAGGGCTTCAAAAAATTTTTATGTCAAATAATTAGTTTTTTCGAAATTTTGACAGTTCAAATTGTCAATTTTTATATATATTTTTAATTTATTGACAAATAATTTATTTCCAAAATTAATTGTTAATGCAGGTTAATGGAAAATAATACTTTTGTGGCCCATAATACAGGACGATTGAATGTCTGCCAAGACGCTAACTCAAAAACGAAGAGAAAAAACGAGGTGAAATTTCTTGAGGGTGTTTACTAAAGCCAAACAATGACTTTAAATGCGGAAAGAGTCCAAATCGGCCCATACATCTCTCCACAGAAGACGTACGTATCTCTTAAACCGTAAGAAAAAGTAAAATAGAAAAAAAATTATCTTTTTTAAAAATGAACAACATTTGTTCGAAATTTTTTTTCATAAACTTCATAGTTTCAGCTCAAATGTCTGTAATTATCCATAAATTGTTTTTTTAAGTATAAAAAACACAATTCATATATATTATAAACCACTGCGTAGAAGTCAAATAAACAGTACACTCACTGATGAAGAACTCAGTCTATATAAGATATTGAAACAATTGATTGTTACATTTCTTGTGTATAATTTTTAAAAGAAAATAGTTTTTAAAGTATTTCTTAAACAATAAAGTTTACAAGTAGAATAGTTTTTTACAAGTACAATGTGACACAAAATTTTTACATAAACAAAAAACATCGGAGAATTGGGCACACTTTAGAAAACTTTTATGCACTTAGAAAGTGTCTATACACCTCAATAGTAATACGTACGGTCTCAATAGCGCAAGTCAATAAAACGCTTATTATTGTGTGTACAATATATATTGTTATTGATTACAATAAAACAAATACACTTAATAGTAATTAAAAGTTATTAAAATTCATAAAAAGTCAGTATAAATTTTCTTTGATGATAATATAAAAAAAAAAAACACCGTTTTAAAAGACTAAATATTTAACTTTTTCTCTTGTTTAAAAAAACACATAAAATAGTTTCTAAAAAATAATTATAAAATAAAACAATAATTTTTGAAAAGACGGTATCTTTTTTTTTTTTAGATTCAAGACGTTTTTTGAATATTTTATTGCATATTATAAAATAATTCTGATTTAATTTTCATATGGAAACTTTTTGAAAAAAAAAGTAGATCATTTCACAAATGGAAAATAATATTTTCTATTTTATTACAGTACAACGTTTTGTTCAACTGTGGTTGAATAGTCTTAACGTGAGAATAGTCTTCGATAATATCTCGTATGCTGAGAGAAAAAATTGTTCTCAGTGATTGTCGAAATAAAAACAATTCTCGTATCACCCAAACATCGAAAAAAATTCATTCAAAAAAGTAACATAAACTTGAGAATAACCTTATTTTGACAACAATCTTTTTGATATTAAAAATCATACAAATCTTGAATGGGGTTCGAACCCATGACCTCTGGTCTTAAGGACTAGTTCTGTTCCAACTAAGCTACCGAGATGCTATGGAAAAATGCTTGTAGCTTATTCAATAGAGCTGAAGTGATTTGGAGTTTTTATTCAAATTTGTCGTAACTACAATTTTTGGTAATATTTTGACAAAATTATGTGCAAATTGAAAGAGTTTAGTTTAAAGGTGATATTTACTCAATATTGAGCAAAGATTGGACTTAAGACAATTTACCTCTCGGGTGCAGAATTTACTTCTTGAGTTCTCGAGTCGGTAAGTGTTCCTAGTTCGACAGACATTTAAATTTAAAGTTCAATGTTTTATGTGCACTTTTTCCTACGTAATTGCTAAGTAGATGCTGATCAAGAAAGTGGGGGTGCAAAGCGGGAGATGGATGGATGTTATGCATATCATATATGTATACACTACTGCCTTACGCTTCCACTTTTGCGATCAAACTATTTGTTCGAACCTACCATATAATGATGTATGGATGAACTATGTTAATAATAAAATATGGGAATTTTTTTTTTTAGTATATGTTTATTCATTGTTAGTATGGCTGCCTTTGGGTTATATTATACTAATGGATTGGATGTGACTAGCGTTTACAGAGCAGACAATCAAAATTAAAACGTAATTGCATAGCAAATTTTATAATAAATAAAACTCTCGGTATTATTAGAGCCTGTTCCAAGTTCCAGATTGACCCATAATATTATTTTCTAGGTTTTATTACATCACCAATTGTACATAAATATCGATTTATTTAATTTTAAACGTTAAAAATTAAAAATTAATTTAAAACGAAATACAAATAAATAAATGGTACTTTTCTTTTACAGAAAGAAAAAAAATTACAATTTTAAATCAGTTGACTTTGATAAAAAAATAAAAATGTTGATGTTTGAAGGATATTAAGTTACAATAATTTTAGATCACATTGTCAAGGTTAATTTAGAGAGACTAAGAGTACAGTGTGGTAATACTAGCAATGCATACACACTTTTGATAAACTCTGTCAAGTTAATTAAATTTCATATCACATATAAAACTAAACATATATTTATTATTACAGGTAAGTCTATCTATATGAGAGATTGTTGTTGTTGCCAATATAACACCTATCTTTGTTCTTAAGTCAGTACATTCACGGAATATTAAAAAAATTAAACATATTAAATACTTTTAATTGCATCGACATGTCGTGTATTAGTGAAAATGGTTCGAATTCCATAAGAAAAAATAATAGATGCATTTTTAAAGAAAAACAAGTGAAAATAACAATTAACTGAGTTCATTGCTTAATTACCCGGTTAAAAATGCTAATTTGAATCTAGCGAAAACGATGGCGTTGGTTAAAATACGATACGATTAACGGTTTTCAAAGTATCAGATCCATAGTGCTAAAATTCAAAACTGAAGGAATTGGGAAGCGAAAATTTTGAAATCTGTTGATCGGACGTTAAAATGAACCAGATTTTCGTACTTTTTGGGTCAAAATTACCCTAGAAAATGATTATTTTTAAAATCGAGAACAAAAATTTTCTTAACTTTTTTTGCATTTTTTCCAAGGGGTACCCCTTAATAAAATCGCTAAAATTGGAGGAAAATTTTATGTCTCCGATTTTGATAAAAACTTCGTTTTAAGCTAATTTGAACCTAGCGAAAACGATGGCGTTGGTTAAAATACGATACGATTAACGGTTTTCAAGGTATCAGATCCATAGTTCTAAAATTCAAAACTGTATGAATTGAGAAGCGAAAATTTTGAAATATGTTGGTCGGAGGTTAAAATGAACCTGATTTTCGTACTTTTTTGGTCAAAATTACCCTAGAAAATGATTATTTTTAAAATCGAGATCAAAAATTTTCTTAACTTTTTTTGCATTTTTTCCAAGGGGTACCCCTTAATAAAATCGCTAAAATTGGAGGAAAATTTTATGTCTCCGATTTTGATAAAAACTTCGTTTTAAGCTAATTTGAACCTAGCGAAAACGATGGCGTTGGTTAAAATACGATACGATTAACGGTTTTCAAGGTATCAGATCCATAGTTCTAAAATTCAAAACTGTATGAATTGAGAAGCGAAAATTTTGAAATATGTTGGTCGGAGGTTAAAATGAACCTGATTTTCGTACTTTTTTGGTCAAAATTACCCTAGAAAATGATTATTTTTAAAATCGAGATCAAAAATTTTCTTAACTTTTTTTGCATTTTTTCCAAGGGGTACCCCTTAATAAAATCGCTAAAATTGGAGGAAAATTTTATGTCTCCGATTTTGATAAAAACTTCGTTTTAAGCTAATTTGGACCTAGCGAAAACGATGGCGTTGGTTAAAATACGATACGATTAACGGTTTTCAAAGTATGACACCCATAATATACTGCCAACATACAGGATTTCTTCGTTTCACACATATAGTTGGATGGATAGAATTCTAACAAATACACCGCGTAGTTTAGGGAAAGTATTTCTTCGTTTCACCATGTCGCGTAGTTAAACTACGTTTACTTTCAATTTAACCAATTTTTGCAGAAGGACTTACACATTTATTCAGAAGGTGTACAGAATATATATTCGAACCAAAAAATAATAAAAGCTTGTAAAAATCTGTACATATTATGATAATTTGTTATATATATTTCTCTCTCTATATAAAATAAAATAATTAAATATTACTTAATTATAAATGATTTTAATTTTAATATATTATAAATATTATAGTTTATTTAATAAAATGTAGAACAAATTATAATATATTACATGAACTGATATAACTGTTGGTAATTTTCTCATGTGCAATATATTCTATAAAACTTTACACATTAAATTATATTTATAAAAACTTTAAAAAATAATTAAATTATTCTGAAAACTGTTATTGTTTTAAAAATAATGTAATTTTTTTTTAAATATAAAAAAAAACCATATAAACTAAATTATTATTATATTGTTTAATGTAATAATTATTATTGAATAAAATTATTTTATATATATAAATAAATAAATTATTAGATAATCAATGAAACATTATTATTAATTATCATTCAATATTTTTTAATAAATTACCGTGTACATTTACCCGGTAACGTACATGTTAATTGTAAAAATTATTCACACGCTAAAAGTGTCATCATGGAGGTATTTAAAAAATATATATACCCGCTCTGAATGTCTGTAAGCGCTCTAGAGGCTATAATTTTAATATTGGATTGCAATGAAACTATGTATATGATGGGTTTTCGGTAATTCGAAAAGTAAAATGTAATTAAAATCAAAATCGGTTAAAGGGAATAGATGTTATATCACAATACACTCGTACTAGAATATTAACGTGTAGTTAAAGCCACTTACATTGGTCAATATTATATTTTACGATATAAAGAGACAAGTTATCGATAACAAAATTACAACAATGCTTTATAAATGAAAAAAAAATAAGTCCTACACATTCTACAATAAGGTTTCAACCCACAACCATTAGCGTGTGAGTCCTACTCCTTGCGTCTTGACTAAATGTAAATAGTTTTTACACGTTAGCGTGTAAATAGACCCTTCCAAAAATTATAAATTAGATGCTAATCATTTATAATTGAAACAAAATAAAAAATCGTTTTCTAGTCATGATTTAAATATAATGAATTTGAGTCTTTTGTCGTCATTGACGAACAAAATTTGTATTTTTAAATTTAAGAAAAAAAAAGAGCCAAGGTTATATCTAATGCTTTATGTGTAGGTATTGTTTGAAATTTTATCCACCTAAGAACCTAAGACAATATAAAAATTTATTGTATACATTTTTTGGCTGGCAGGCAATTTGTATTTCATTTATATTTTTACAATACGTCATGTTAATGATTAATAAAATTTTTTTGTTTTACTGTTTAAGTTTGTTCTAATTTATTGATATTATATCGTTAGATTATTTATCAATTAAAACTTTAATCGATGAATTAATTAGAAATTTATATGCAATGGTCAAACTAAATTAAAAACACATATCTTTCTAAAAACTTTCGGCATTGATTAACAAGTCTTCTTCAGGGAGGTAATTTTCATTTTGAAATATTGAAGCTGGTCGATTAATGATAACTGACCACTTAAAAGAGAAATATGTTGTGTATGTCTCCGAATTGGTTGGATAGCACTATGGGAGAGAAAGAAAGCAAAATACTGATAAGAGAAGATCATGAGTTAATTTTCCTTATGCTCCATAATTTAGTTTCTTATCATATTTTCTGTTACACTAAAATTTACACAAGTATTTACAATTTAAGATTGAAACTTATAATCCTAAATATCGCTGTACAGAGTAGAGTTTGAGAAAAAATGGTCAAGCAATGAATTGTAACAAACATGATTTTCTACAACTTTACTCCTTATACGTTTTTCGATTGTTCTAATATTAAGAGAGGCATTTCATATTTTTTAATAAAATTGGCTTTGCAAATACTAAAATCATATCAGATGCGACATTTCATTTTGATCAGACTAAAATTGTAATCACTAGAGAGTGATTTATATATTCTAAGGAAATTCCTTGCCACAGCTCTTTCGTAACGAATTTTTTTTATTTTGTCGTTGATTTATGCAAATTTTTTATTCAATTAGAGTTCGGGTCAAGTTGGTCGGTCGGCCTTTGGGATAATTTTGAACAAAATTAAAGGAATTTCAATTCGACAAATCTTTTCTACGGAAAAGAACAAAATTATATTTTATATAATTTGAAGGTAAGTCAGTCAAAGAAAAAAACATACTTAACTGTTCTGTGTGAGTATCCAAGTATTTTTTTAATAAGAATATTATGTGCATTGAATCATATGATTAACTATTTGAAAGTAACTTAAGTAATGGTGGCTGGCTGCAAATGCCCTTCTAAGTAATAATAATATTACTACAGCAAGCAACAACAAAAAACCAAACAATTATTTATCTCCAAAGAGTATGTATCAGCACAGCGCAGCGCAGTGCAGCATTCTTTGGGCTCTTTGTTATTTGTTAATGGTATTATTATTCTACTTTTTTGAGGTCATACTCTCCTCGTACGTACATAAATTTTTCAAACAATCAATATTTTTATAAATTCTTTTTGTAACAAAAAATTATTATTAATAAAAGGTTGTTGTTTTTTTTTTTCTTCTTTTACCATTTTATGAAATGTAATAATTTGTGTAGAGAATTAACGGGAATTTATATAAAAATTACATTTTTTCACCCAAAAAAAAATGAATGTAATTTTTTTTTTCACACGAGGTTTTGTCAAATTGTCGAATATGTGGTTTAATACGTGACACTGCGGTGATGAGATTACTGTTTTAAATTATATCAATTTTTTTCTTATGAACTTTTTATGAACGAAATATAGCGCTTCCTTATTAAAAAAATATACAAAGGTTTATTATTTTTATTTATTAGTAATATCTAATTGCATATGTATCATTAAGTAATCATAATTTAACACGTCAATAGTCTCCCGTTTTTTCATACGAAGGTATACTTCAGCTAATTTGCAATAAATTTGATTCTGTCATCCAAGGATCAGAAATGAGTTTTAGATTTAGCGCAACAATCACTGCTGACTTAGATGAAAAATTGCGTTCCTAAAATTCTGATAATATTAACGAAAATAGCCTCAATTTTCGAAAAATTATTAATAGCATAACTGCAATAAAAACAAAATTTGGACCCTTTCTTTTTCGCAGGTGGAAAAAAACAATTTTTAAAGCGATATATTTTACATGAAATACACTCAAATTTAATATATTTGAAAGGGGATCACATTCTAAGCGTATGAGCTCTAGCAGAAAAGTTAATATATTTCTATGACACCTTTTCTACGGAATATCTTTACGATGCTAAATCTTCTATACTAGTCTTAATTCGAAAAAGCAGCAAATGTTCCATTTATGCATAAACTGAATTTTTTCATAAAAGCTTCCATTTCTACAAATAATTCTATTTTTAGAGTAACTTCATCGAATTTCCAAACTTTCATATCGCTCAAATCCCTTTTTTTAAAACAACACACCCGATTTCAGCTTATTCATTCGAATGAAGAGTCCCGTGTTAAGAGATTAGAGATATTCGTTTATTATAGAAATTACTAGCTGTCCGCACAGGCTTCGCACTGCAAAAATTATTCATACAAAAGTTTTTATAGCTATGATTCATCGTCTCGAAAAACAAATCTATAGTGTGAACATGACCTCAATCGCACAGAAATTACACTATGACTAACACAGGCACCAACGATTATATATATATATATATATATATATATATATATATATATATATATATATATATATATATATATATATATATATATATATATATATATATATATATACATATAACTAGCTTTTATCCACGTCTTTGCTCGCGTATTAATATCTTCGGCTACCGTCATTGTGGCAGAATTAGTCCAGTAGTTTTGCGTGATGCTCGAACAAACAAACAAACAAATAAACAGATATTTACAAATTTAGAATAGTAGAGAGGATAAAACAATTAGGCCTGGGTTATTTTGAATCGCAAAATTGGCTTAACGGAATAATTATAATTGAAAGAAATTTGTTAAAAGAATTCCATAATAATTATTTTAAAAAAAATGAAAATAAATAAATTTTTGAGTAACGCAATGAAAACATTCTTAAGTGAGTCCAGTAACATTACACATACCACTCCTTTAATACATAAGACAAAGCACACAATACCACATACCACATATGAAATAATAAAAGATACATATATACGTTAAGAATGTGTATATTGCCATACCAAACTGGGTTGGCCACTTGTATGCTTTATACTAAATATGACGTTACATGAATATTTACAATATTTAAAAAGTTTTGCATGCCTGACACTCATTTCAAAAAAGTATGTATGTCTGTGTGTATGACGACGATTGAATTAATAAAGCATGTGGATTAGGAATTCAAATGAAATTGTTAGCGTGTGAAATTTTAATAAGCATAACTGCTGATTTATTCATTGAATCAATCGAGTTTTTTTTCTTCTTACTATTAGTGTTAACGTTTTTTTTTTTTCTTATCTGATTTTGTAGCAAATGAAGAAAAAAAAATTATACTTTAAGAGAAATTTGCATGCTACACTTTTATGCAAAATAAATGTTAATGTTTTTTCAATTCAATTTCCTCAATCACATGTTGAAATTTGTGCGTGCGCTAAGTTTTGAAATTATTATTGAAATTTACTTGTAAGTTTTGCTTTCAAAATAATGGATTCGAAATATTTGTGAATAATTTTTAATTTAAATAAAGTCAGATTAAGATTGTAAGAAAATCAGATGTTGAAGAATTGTACTTTGACTGAACTTTACTTGTCTTTAAGTAGTGAAATAATATAAATTTATTTCAGCTAACTTCGCTATCAGGCTGAAATTTGTGTGTAATTTTATACCTTAACTGATAGTGTCTGAACGACTTGACGATGAGTTCATATTCACACATATATGTGTTTAGTCGAGACGATGGTTCATAGCTAGGATACGTCAGGTGGCGCTTTAGTCAAGTTATTTACTACTTCTCCTAGAAGGTCCTACTTCTCCTGGAACTACAAAGCTACAATTTGGTACACCTATAGCTTATCAGTTCAATGGAAAGTTGGTAAAATCAATAAAAACCGGTGAAATTAAGTTTATAATTTCTTCAACTTTAAGGTGCTATAGCTTGTAAACTATTGGTTGTAGAACAAAATTTTACGCAGAAAAGTTGTAGATAATTGTATTTTCTATAGAGTTTACGGAAATCATTTTTGTCATAAAACGGATAAATATGAAGATATGTGAAAAAAAACTAATATTTGTTCCCGATGTAGAACAATGTTGAAAATATTGGTTTAGATTTTATGGCATCTCGTAAATTATTGATTGTAGAACCAAATTTTATGCAGAAAAGTTGTAGGAAATTATGTTTTCTACAAAGTTTATTAAGATCATCTTTGTCATAAAACTGATAAATATGAAGATACTTGAGAAAAACTAATTGTTGTTCCCGATGTAGGACAACGTTGAAAATCAAGATTGTATGGCAACCATTTGTTTGGTTAATATCTTCTACTGATTTTTGTTAAACTACATCTGTATATAGAGATTGTATGAGATTTTTTTTTTTTTTTGTGAAGATACCGAATTAATTTATACAAAATTTCCAAAATTTTGATTGGAATTTATTTATAGATATATACAAATATAATAAACTGGTTTGTATTCACGATAAAGACCTTTATTATGGCTGTAAATAATAAAATATCAAATAACCAAAAGTGTAAATTAATACACTCTGACTTAAGTAATAAGAATTCATTCGTATGGTTGAGTAATTCATTTTACCTTGACACTGACTGAGAGGGTATTCTTAACAGAGATATTCTCAACAGCATAGAAAAAACAGAAGAATACGCGCTCCGCCAAGTACAACCATATAATCTTTGACATAATCAATTGTACAGAGTGCATTGATCGTTGTTGATAATAAATTATTATTATTTGAGCCGCCCTTATTGTGTGTAGTAAATAAAATCGGTGTTGACTCGGAGTGACAATCGGCTGTTATATCCGGTATGACATCTATGGTAATACGGAAATTGAATAATACGTTAAAGTTATTTTAATTTTACAAAACAAAAGAAATGTTTTTTTTTTATGAACTTTTAGGTCTTCTTGAAATGGTGACTTTCTTTTATAAGAACCGTATTATGTGCTAGAATTGATTTATTTATGGTCCTACTATATTGGTGTGTAACCGTATATACATAATTTTGTAGACTATACGATGAGCTGTGTCTGTACATATCTCAAAAACTGTAAGGCTTTGAAAGTTATAAATCTAATGGAATTCGATTTATTTTCTTTTAAATCTTTAGAAGAATTTTAAGTTTAGATTAAGAAAAAAAAAATACAGACGAATTGAGAACCATCCTCCTTTTTGAAGTCGGGTTGAAAATGGGGCGACTATACTGTCAATTTTCCAACGAGTTCTAACAGGTATACTCGATAATTAATAAAGTGATTGATTATTTAATATTTCAAAGTGTTATTAAGGTCAGAACTTTAATACTTCACATCATTTGCCCTCTATGCACAATATACATTATACAAGCATTTATATAGGGTTTGTTCATGGGTATATTTCATCGAATGTTTATGTTTGAAAGTTCTTCATAACGTTTGTGAGTTTTAGAAGTTCTACTGAAACTTAATTGAATTGTTTCCAATACCATTTTAAATCAATTAGATAAGCTTGAAGAAAAAAATGCCTAATGTTTCGTGCCTTCAAAAAGATAATTTATAAATAATTTCATAAACGAAGATCTATTAAAATATTGAAGGCAAAAAAATCAATCATGATGACTCAGTATATATAATTTTTTAAGAACATATAAAAAAGAACTTGTTTTATTTTAATGAATATATAGTTTAAGATAAATTAAAAAATAAAATAAAATACAAAATAATTTCTATTCTATTTTTCTTAAAAGGCCAAGGTTTTCACTTCACTCATAAAATTATCATATTTATAAATTTTTTATTTTTTTTTGTAGTTTTATGTATTTTCAATTTATGGAAACTAAATTATTTAATACAGTGTGGTTCAGAACAGAAAATGTATTCATTCTTGTTTTTTTGTGTGTGTGTATTTTTGTCAGAATACCATTTTGATACACAATACTTAGTTAATTTAGTTAACTATATATCAAACAACATTTTTGACAAATTACACAGTTCGAATAGTTTTCGAATCATATTGAAATGAATATATTACGCTTCTGTCGAGAAAAGCACCACGGATCTCTTGTATACGCTCTAAGTGTCAGCATTGCCAATTCGGCCACTGATGTTCTAGTTCATTGAACTAGAACATCAATTTCAGGAACTGGGATCCAAAAATTATTGATTTATAAGCTAAAGGCGCAATATAAGATGGTCTTTATATATCTGACAAATGGAACCCCTTTAATATTCTTTTATATCCCAAAGTAATTATTTTTGAGCCGATATATTATTTCGAAACCAATGTATTTTCCAAAGTTATGAGACATAATTTTGCAACACAATGTATCATTTTAAATATTCACATGAAGTTTTTTTTTCTTATTTTAATTGAATTCGTTATCACCTCGTTCAATTATGGAACATAATTTTGCGACACATTGTAGTATGTTATAATGTTCACATATAGTTTTTTTTCTCATTTTGATGAGTTCTATCACCTCGTTCAGTTATGGAACATAATTTTGCAACACTCTGTAGAATAACTAAAAATAGTTGATCTTAGAGGCTCTGAATTTTCAAAATACTTCTAGAATTTCTGAAATTATTCTCAAATCATTAGACCGGTAAAAATATGTGCCATAATGGAAGTAGGATCACTTAAACATTTATAAAAATTTTTGGTATTATGATCATGTAAATTACTCAAATAAGAAGTCCCGAAATTGTGTATATGTATAGCATTTTTTTTTAGATTTCCTTTTTAAAAACTTACATCTGGGTTAAAAACTGCTGTCTTCTTGGAAATTCTAGCTTATTCAAATATTCTTGATATTATTGAATTTAATACCTCAATTGATTGGTGGAGAGAGTAAAAACACGGGGCAATGTAGTCAGTTTCAAACGCTTGATAATCATAACGGCTTAATATTTATGGAAAGTGCCTAAACAAGTAGTCCAGAAAAAGTTTCTTACATTGGAAATTGTCCCGTACAAGATTTTGCAAACTTCTTCTTAAGAAGATTAGAATACGAGGTAAATTGTATTCCTTTCGTCTTCTACAAAAATCAACGTTTTTAAAGTTTGCTCTCTTTAAAATTTGCTTAACCTAATACAAAACTACTTAAAATTTCTTCTTACGAAGATCAGAATGCGAACTAAAAACACAATTTCTGCAAAATCACAGTTTGTATATTCTCCTCGCAGTATCAAATAACCATGTTTACCCTCAAAAAAATTTGCAATATCTTCCTCAAGTAGATTTGAATGCGTGAGTTCAAAATTATTCCTTATCCTTTCTGAAAATCTAAAGTTTGTATATTCTCCAAGCTCGATTTCCAAGCTTAGCCCCAAAAATCTTACGTCTCCCATCCAAAAATCATCTTACCTTATTTTGTATAACTAAACGATCTAACCAGAATCCAAAAAAAAAAAACACCGCTGGTATATCCCAAAAGAAACTGTATACACAAAAGATTGTTTTAACACAACAGCATAACGATAAAATTAAATTTAAGAAAAAAACCACGGCACACTATCCGCAAAGGCTCTTGTAAGCCTTCTACACAATCGAAAAATTCGCAGTTCAAAATCTGCACTTCACAAATCCACAAACATATTTTCGCACACTACATACAGCAATAAAAACAACTATTTCCAATGAACGGTGCGCACGGTGTGGTCGATGTACTTTCGACGCGGAGTTATGATTTCCACTAGGCTAGCTAGTGCCTCGCTCGCTCGCTGACAATGACTTAAAGTATAAACTAAGTAAAGTTCGTTCTTCACCACGTACTCAGGTGATCTAATGCTAGCAGTGACTACGTATAGTGGCTAAAGTTGTGTTGAGTGTTACTTAGTGTGAGTTTGTAGTCCATCGACTGTGTATGTTTGTGTGGTATCTCTCTTCTAGTTTACTAAGTGGGGTATACTATAGAGCAGCCATATTATTATTATGATTATTATGATTATTATAGTTATAAGTCGGAGAATGCAATACAGGTATGAGCAAGAAACCTACACTAGTAAAGCAGCATATTCGTGAAGAAAGGTATCATATACACAATACATACAAGCATATGTGGATATGTTAGTGTTGGTGTGTGTGTGTGTGTGTGTGAGTATGTGTTGGTTCTGAAGTTTGTTCAAAAAGTTAAGTAAATAGTTTTGAAACTGCTTCTTCATCTTTTGATTGTAGGAATATATCAAAGATATCCTGATATATTCCAACTAAAGTCTAAGATAAGAAATATTAAATAAACCGAGACAATTTATTGGTCTAATTAAATCAATATTTAATAATGGTTACACAGTTCCTTGGTGGTCACAACGTGTAACCTAGGTCCTAGTCCTAGTGACACATGTATTGCATCAAGTTGGCCGGATATGAAGTCTAAGATCTAGTACAAGTACAAGTACAAGTTTTTTTAACACTTACTGAACAAACTCTATCCTGTTTCATAACGGGAATTTTGTTGTGATGAATTTCCGATCATCAAAACTATCAGACTAATTTAAAACTATCAGACTATCAAAATGTTATTCTTCACCAACTTCTTCTGGTTCTTCTGTGTGTTTTTCTTTGGGTATTTGCTAGATATAAACATCCTGTTAGGTAGCAATCTTTTTCTGTTAACTCGTTTCTGTACAGCTAAAAGGTTATTCATCGCTATCCTGTTTTGATCCATTGTTAGGCCTACACTTTTCTATTACACACGAGATAAAAACCTATAAAACTTGCCGGTACTTTTTCGTCATAATTCTTTTTGTCCAGAGAGGAAAGAACTGTAAAAGCTATTGGTATTAAAGAACATTGTCTATTTGATTGGGTCAATTTATATTAAATTTAGGGACAATTAAATGATGAAGTGTTATTTTCATATTTTAGGAAAGTTTTGAGTTTGAACACCAAAAATTCAGAATCCAGATGTCATTACTTATTTAGACTTTTAGAGTACTGTGAGAAATTTTTCTGAAACAGTTTAAAAATAAACATAATTATAATAAACTCATAATCCATTCAGACCCCTAACTATTATACAAAAATTAAATAGGTACCTTTGTAAAACCAATGTCGGTAATAAAAAAATTCATTTTCAAACATACAAAAATTACAGAAATTGTTTTTTTTGAATATCCAACACCTGTTTTTACTACCTAAACAAAATAATCTTCTACAAAAGTTTTGGCAAACAAACAGTGTAACAGGTGTTCTTACAATAATAATCGGTGTACTTAACATTACCAAAAATAAAACGTACATCTTATCTTTATTTTTCCTTCCAAGTTTTCAAATATATTTAATATTTAATATTTATATATATATATATATATATATATATATATATATATATATATATATATATATATATATATATATATATATAGATAGAGATATATGTTATAGATAGACTGCAGAGGTGGGCAGGAGTTGATTCGGCCAAGCTCTGAGTGAGAGGTAGAGAAGAGAGATAGAGTTAATACAGGGTACTTACCAATTATTAATATTTTCTTTTTTTAATTAAAACATTTTCTGAAAAAAATATAATAATACCAAATCTTTTTTATGGTCACTATTATACAAAGTAAATAATACAAGCAATCATTCAATACATACTCTGGAATTTTGGGCTGGTAATTAGGGTCATAAAATGTACCTTTTTAGTATATATCATATTTGTGTATGAATAAAATAAAAATATATAAAAAATATATATAAATCTTTTGAACCTTTAAGTTTACCGCTGGACCATTGTAATAAAAGAGGGAAATTTTTGCAAAGGATAATTTAAATAGAAATATAGTTTTGGAAATTCCAAATAATTTGTCTAAATATTTTACTATTCATATCCAAGAACTACTAAAGAATTATTTACCTGATTTAATTATTTTTTCTTCGTATGGAGTATGCTCAGTATAGTGTCATGGGAATTTGATGAATTCAGTTAAATTTTACATAAAGTGGGAATTTGAGTTCTTCGAGTTAGTCTACTTTGAATTGAAAAAGTGAAAAGTACTTTTTGTAGTAGTGGAAATTATTTTTCGCATAATTTGTTTTTCAAAAAAAATAAAATATTGACTATACTATAGACGATACTATATAATTATTGGGCAATAATCGGTAGGACAACCTGTATTGAAACATCGTTCCGTCTTGCTTCAAAACATACCTTCTTTACTTACTCTCACCCAGCTTATGGAGAGCCCGTAAGGCTCAGACGAGCTGTCTGTGCCCACCTCTGAATAGAGCCACCACAGAGCTCTATCTATCTCACTTGAATATATTGAATACAAGAAAGTTACTCAGTCATCCGAGAGAAGTATACAACATATTTTTACTTATAAAATAAACGATGAAAAAGAATCTGATAGAAACGCCACATAACCTCTATATATATACAAGTGAAAACCAGCCAAGTAGCTGCGCTGGTAAAGGCGTTATGTGTACTGGTGGAACTGGGAGGTTATGGGTTCGAATCCAGACATGGGCAGTTTGTCAATTATTATAAAAAAAAGGGGGCGGTTAATAGACTAAACTGTTGGCGTATGGACAAGAACGAAGTAACTGGCTATGCTTGTGAAGATTTTCTGAAGTTTCCTTTACGAACTCCAGATGAGTATCGGCATTGTACCTATCAAAGTCTACACACAAAATTCCTTGTCTTCCACTCATATCCTTTCGCATCGCAGTGGACCTTATGGTCTAAGTGTGTTCCATCCAGGACAGTCTCTACAATCTATCTATCTATAGATTGTTAAACTTATATTAAGTTCACCTGTAACCAAGATTCACTCAGTTTTCTAGAAACTATAAAATTTAATATTTCCGTAGAAATTTCCAGTAGTCCTTTGTTTGACGTGTGATTTACGCCGTTCAGCTCCAGGTGATATCCATCATAGCTAGTACAGATTTAGATAGGTCCTGGCCCTACCAAGGTGCTCTGGAGACTTACATTAAAGGAGCGATTGGAAGCTTGGATTGATGATCAGGTCCCCAGGACGCACTATTTGGTGTAATCCAATTCCCTTTCCATGGGGGACGTGAGGGAAAAGCAGAAGGCAGATATCTGACGTGAATCTTTTTCTCTCGGGCACTGTACCATGAATTAATGAATGGATGATAATGATAGAGCACAATAAGATCTATTGTGCTCCCCCATCTGGTGCCTAACGAGCAGTGTTCTCGTTTTAGAGCCCTTCGTCTAGCTCTGTTTCCTTCTGGATGTACAGGATCTGGATTGGATCTAGGTATTGTAGATACCCTGCACATATCTGGTACACTCCCAGACATTTTATTATTTTGTATATAAGGACATCACAGTCTATTCGGAGGTGTTCCGATGTTTCCTCCATGCCCCCACAAAACTTTCAGTTTCCCTTCATTTCCGAAGCCTAGCTTTCTAAGATGTCCCCTGACTCTACAATGCTCCGTCAAAAACCTCGTTAGAAGCTACAGTCTATTTTTGCTCAGGTCAATGTGGGTTTTGTATCTTTTACAGTTATAATTCCCCGGAAGGTTGTTGGCCTGCCTGAGCGCCGAAAGGTTCTTCCATAGTGTGGTTCTAAAATCAAAAACTCGTATGAAGTCCCATAACGTAAAGAATTCGATGAAGACGCAAGATGTATTACATATTGCGCGTTGTAATATATGGAGGTAAATATACTCATTTTTACTTTACTATGAATCTTGACTGAAGTGTTTGGCTGGTTCGCTCGTAAGCATTCGTCTGTTGTGTGTGTGTGTGTGTGTGTGTGTGTGTGTGTGTGTGTGTGTGTGTGTGTGTGTATGTGTGAGTGTGTGTGTGTGTGTATTTGTGTGAATTTTGAATATTTTTTGAATGTCCGCATTTTTAAATATTCGTTAGTTGCACACACAAACTTTAAACAACATTGAAAAGAATGTCGTTTTATTGAGTAAAGCCATGAATCACTCACAAATTTGAATACAAATATCGAAGTTTATTGAGAAATTTTTATACCCTGTGTATATTTATACTCGCAGTACAGAGGATATGACCTATTTATTTTCTTACGATTATACATATAGCAAATATTGACTTTGGTGTAGATAGAAATAAATTGTAGAGGCTACCCTGGACGGGCTACACTTCGACCATAAGATCCATTGTGATGTCTAAGAATGTGACGATGTGGGTGGAGTGGTAGGAATTTTTGTGTATAGACTAGGAATTGGTAGGATATGCGGCTGCAGCCGACTATGATAGGAACTATGCTGATATTCATCTGTAGTTCGTGAAGGAAACTGAAGAAAACCTTTTCAAACATAGCCGGTTACTTCGTTCTTGTGCATACGCCGATAGTTTAGTCAATTAACCGCCCCTTTTTTTTCCCTAATAATTGACAAACTGCCGATATCGGGATTCGAACCCATAACCTCCCAGTTTCCAAGTATACACACCGCGCAGACTTGACGCCTTAGACCGCTCGGCCACTTGGACTGGTATGTTTTACCTATAGCAATCCGTATACCAAATTGACCGAAATCAATCACCTTGTGTTAAAAGAAAGTGACATTTGATCTATTATTATCCAAAAAAAATTTGATTTGTAACAAAAGATTAAAAAAAAAAAGGAAAAGGTAACCTTCATTTCTACGATTGCAGCAAATTGCAGGTAAAATTAGGGGATGTTATACATTTTTTATGTCATATGTGTAATTACGTTTGAAACTTAGAAGAAAAAAAAAGTTGGCTCCACTGTGACACAGACATGCTTTGAAAACAAAATCAATGCCGAGAGGGGTGGAGAATTTTTAAATGGATGCGAAGAAGATTTTATCATTTGCGTTAAATTTAGTAAATTTTATCGCTCGATAAGAAATTATCTTCGCTTGTGTTACGTACTGCAGGATAACAAAAATCGTTTAGGTTAAAAACCTGTCCCAAATTATTGTACATACAATTTGGTTGGTTTTATCTTTGTCGTTGATGGTTGCGAAAACTATAGCACCTAGCCAAAATCGAATATTTATATTTTTCTTTTGAAATTCCATATTTACTTTTGAAAATGTATGCAATTCTGTTAAAAATATTCCTGAAATTGAAATTTGGCGGAAGCGCTGATAAATATGGGAAATTAAAGCTTTTCAGGGTTAATTAAAGTTTGTGTTTTATAGTTATATACCCGGTATATATAACATACTCGCTCTGCTCGCAAGGGGTTTACCCCGTGACCGCAGAGGTGGCCTTCGGCCTTGGCTCCGTGTCCCAGAAAATAACATTAAATGAATTGTAAAAAAAGTTTTTGGGGGGTTCATTTTTCGATTTTCTAGGGGGTTGAAATGAAAAATTTGAAGTTTTCCGATTTTTCCCGTCGGTTTCAATTAATTTTGCGTTGAATGCAATAAACCGAATATTTCTAGCATGTCTAGAAGTGCCTTAGAATTTGTATGCATGAGTCAGTCAGTCGGTCAGCGTTACTTAGGGCTATATATTATATTAGATACAAGGGTATATTAGGTTTAGTCCTGACTTTGTAACGGTTGAACATATTGCCCGCAGAAATATATTTATGGTATAGATGTTCCTAAAACAACGTAATTATTCTGCCTACCCGTCTGATTATATAACCTGCTGAAATTTTGTGTTTTCAAGTGCCAATAAGTTGGGTCAAGTTCTTGAATGAACAAAATCAGACCCCTCTCCCACCAGGGGGAGTTGTATTCATCACTAAAATCGCAAGAGATAGGAAAAAAATTTAAAGACATAAATATGCTTCTTTAAAAAAAAAATAAAACAACTTTTGTTTGAACTCTTTTTATAACTTTTCCATAAACTCAGTATATACCACGTATTAAAGTAATTAACTCAGTTAGTTGTTGTTTTCACTTCATAAAGGAACAGATTGTGGTTTTAATATATCGGTAAATAATTTTGAAATATAATTAGAAAAACTACCGGGTGGTCACGTAAATAGCTTATTAATTCCATATGAATTTCTATATTATAATTGAATTAAATTCAATTAAAATAAATATACAAATATATAAGTAAAATTCAATTTCAACTATTCAAGGTTGGCTGCTTTTTAAAACCGAGTTCAAAATATCACGGGAAAGTAAAAATTTATTTTGTTAATGACTGCAGAGATCTTGTGATCGATAATTGTTTTAGAAACATATTTTAATGAAACCAGTCCAATTCGAGGTTATTGGCTCGAATCCCGACATCGGCAGTTTGTCAATTATTAACAAAAAAAAAAGGGGGCGGTTAATTGACTAAACTGTCGGCGTCTGGACAAGAACGAAATAACCTGCTATGCTTGAGAAGATTTTCTGCAGTTTCCTACACGAACTCCAGATGAATATCGACATTTTTACATCTTTAGAAAGAGAGAGACGGATATACTGACGATTTATTTTTCCGTAAAAATTAATTTCTTATTGTCAAAGAGTAAATTATGACTAGCTCATTTATACTGATGACGACTACTTTGTAGTCGAAATACGTATTTATAATACAAAATCCGATCAAGATATTAGGACGAATTTGGAATTGGACGTATAGTTGTTAAGATAAATATAGCCAGGCTGAGGACAGAGGGCATTGGATATTCGAGAAAAATATACACATTACGCTGCTATCTGCAATTATCTAAGATTTGTAATAATAATTAATATTAAAATTCAAGTTTGTGTGTAACGTGATGCAATACAACTTCATTTGTATAATTTATAAGATTCAGAATTGGTCAAATGCGATTTAGATTCAAGTCTTTAATTTCTGTAGGTTCTGTAGGTTTTAACACATTAATACCCACGTCCTAGGCATAGGCATAGGTCCGCAATAGGCATAGGTTTTATTCGTTTTGGGTGCTTACACGTTTGACGCTATCTACGCTGATAAAGCGAGCTTATACACCAGAATAGATTTGCATGACACTTCTCCGTTACATTTGCGAATTGCATATTCTTGTAGGGCTGATAGCCCAGATGAAGATCTACTATTTTCCAACCACCGATTCACATACCATTTTTTTTTTGCCACGTGTTCAAGGCACGTGTTTGCCACGTGCCACGTTTTTGAGCGATAGCGACGAAACTGTGAATTTGACAGAAGAAAAGTAAAGGAACCATTTTTAGGTATTAACAACACAAACAATTTGGTGCATTGGAAATTAAATTCGATTCCTGTTTCCAAGTAAGTGTACTGCGCAGACATAACGCCTTAGACTGCTTAGGCCACTAGGACTGGTCATCGAACGTATAGCGGACAGCCTTAATTTCTATTTCACTGAAGTTTTATGACAGTCGACCGAAGTTTTATGACAAACTGAACCAATGACAACACTACAAGTTTTTATAAATTAAAATTACATTTGTACAAATTATAAATTTACTCGAAATGATTTCCGTATCTTTTTTCGATAATTCATTTTTTACGAATCATGCCCAATTCGATGAATACACATTTGTTTATACATTTGGTACGGAATAATAGATAAATTTTTATTTGAACATGTTTGAAAATATTTACGGTAAATATATTATGACGTATACATATACATATACTTGATATTACAAGTGAATAATAATATACAAGTATATGATTCACGCATACTAACACTCAACAACAAAATATGAATATGAATTAAAAATATGTTACCAGTAGAAATATGTAAGTAAGTAATATCAGACTACATATTTAGAGATATTTTATTAATTTATTATTTATATTCAGAAATAACGGGGCTTGGCTTGTAGTAGTTATTATATTATAGCTTAGTTAAAAATTCAGCCCCGCTATTTATTTATTTATTTATTTATTTATCCATCAAACACATCAGCAAAGCAGCGAGCATACGTTTAATAAAAAATAATAATAATAATGAATTAAAACATATTTATTATGACATAAGATGGAAAAATATGTATAATTATTAAAAAAATGATTATTATTATTTATTTTTTACTGCAACGAATATTTCAGAGAAAAATAGTGGATAGATGGTGATTCGCCTGCCTAACTGTGATTTTTCATATCCAGTGCTGTATTTTTCATTTAATTCGTAGTCAATTTCATAATAATGACATTGGGAGAAACGAATCTCGTCAGAGACTGAATAGAAAAAGGAGAGCACAATGGACCATAAGGTCTAAGTGGAATACTTTTATAAACCCCAAGATATCTACCAAACAGATGTACACTCCCGTTCAATAAAATTGAACAGATCTGAAACGAATCAATCTTTCACAATTTTGATTATTCTTGTAGTAAATCTTTTTTGCTATACTTCCATTTTTTTTCACACTTAAAATATACACTAGTTATCTTTGTTTATGAATGAATAATTATACAGAGAGTTACAAAAGTGAGGAGTTTTATGAAATTATTAGGAAAGGAGACACAATAGATCAAATTGGTCGCAGTGCAAAAGCTCTGCAAAACGTTACTCCTAAATCTAATCTAATAGAATTTAATTTAGCGTTCTACAATTGAAACTAGAGATTGTTTCGAAATTTGCTACTTAGCCAATATATTCTACGAAAAATTGGTCCAAGTGGCCGAGCAGTCTAAAGTGTTATGTCTGCGCAGTATGCCTACTTGGAAACCTGGAGGTTATGGGTTCAAATCCCGACATCGGCAGTTTGTCAATTATTAAGAAAAAAAAAAGGGGCGGTTAATTGACAAAACTGTCGGCGTATGGACAAGAACGAAGTAACCGGCTATGCTTGAGAAGATTTTCAGCAGTTTCCTTCACGAACTCCAGATGAATGTCGGCATTGTTCCTACCAATTCTTAGTCTAAACATAAAAATTTCACTCACATCCTCACATCCTTAGGCATCACAATGGACTTTATGGTCGAAGTGTAGCCCGCCCAGGGCAGCCTCTACAATCTATCTATCAATTATTTGCAATTATTTTTTAAATTTTGACCTAATTTATGGGTATTATTGTGATGACCAAAATTTCAATCCTTTTTACGTCAAAAGTATGAATTGTCGCAGAAAGATTGAATGAGAAATTGATTGAATGGTTGATTTTTCAACAAGGTTTCGTATTTAAATAAATTTTTGCCTTAAAACACTCATGTAACTGTCATATCCATACTCATTCTATAACTTTTTAAACACATATATACAAAAAAATTCCGTTAATTTTGTACTGAAATTTTGCATGAGTTGAATTTTAAATAATATTGTTTTAAATGGTTTTATGGATTTATTAGTCTAGAGTTTAACACAAAATACTTCTGTTCTGTGAAAATAATTAAATAAAGAAAAAGTTTTTATTTGTGGTAAATAAATAATTGTTAAAATAAAAACAAAAATAAATATAATAAAAAAAACTAAAATTTTTCTGTTGTATTTTACAATACTTATTAAGTACACACTTTTATTGTCAAAAAAGGTGAAATCAAATTGGCTATGATTGTAAAAAAGTATAAATTCTATCCACAAAAAAATCAAGTACAAAACCAATTATCTAATTACTTCCATGGTAAAAAGAAATTAATTCTAAAAAAACCGGTGCAATAGGGAATATGCATAAAAAATTTTTTTCACTTGAATTGAAGCATGTTTACTTGACAAATATCAAGGTAAAATTACTTTTTAAATAACTTTAAAAATAAGCGAGATATGAATGATTGAAATTCCCGATTAGACAAAGAGGGTGATAGCCCTCTTGATATGTTATGTGACGTCATATTACACTTTCATCATTTAAAATACACTTAAAACTCCGTTTTTAGTATTTTTGCAAGAAAGAGACAAATAATAATCTTTAAAAGCTTACAGCTTCCTTGATATTTGTCGGATTTTAATTTCGTTTTTTATATATTATTACAGAATTAACAGTATTTTCATATTCTGAAAATAAATGTAAAAAAAAAATTTTCATGCATATTCCCAATTATATTTCAATGATACTATTTTTATACCCGGTATATAAAATATACGCAGGGTATATTAAGTTTAGTTCCGTTTTTGTAACGCTTGAAAATATTGAACGCAGAAAAAAATGTTTGGTTTAGGTGTTCATAAAATGACCATTTCCACATATGTGTCTGTACATCCGTCCGTCAACACTATAACGCAAAAACTTCTAAACTAGAGCTAAAAAATAAGGTCAAGTTCGTGATTGGGAAAATCAGACCATGTTTGAGCAAAATGGGCAAAACTGCCTATCATACATCGGATACCACCGGAGCAACCAATCAATTCAACAGTTGTTATTTTCTTAAATTAAAATTACTCATAAATTAATGTTTCTTGAAATATTTGTAAAAAAAAGTCAGTGCATCTACTTATATTATATACCCTCGTTAGAAGTTATACTTCTATAAACTGTTTTAATGATTAGCATGGCATCATTAAATTTCTTAATGTATTTGCTATAAATTTGTACCTATATTACTATTGGTACAGTCACTCCATGATGTCATATTCCAAGATGGTGGCTTTAGCCAGGCTACATTTCAAGCATTTAGTTACATCTATAAGACTAAAAATACAAATTCACGTACTTTAAAGAAATGTCAATATAAAAAACAGATTAGTTTCATTAATAAAATAATATTTTTTTGTTTATTTTAAGCTTTAATAAATTTTATCTGGAGATATTATTTTCAAATATCTATTTCTTACATTAAAATTAATAATTTTTAATCAAATTAAATCAATTAAAGTAAATATTTCAAAATTTTGGTAGTTGAATGTGATGTTTTACAAAAAAAAAAAAATTAAGTAAAATTAATCAAAAAATAATAATTTCTACTCTAAAAACAATAAAAACAAATAATAATTTCGGTATTATTGCTTAAGATTTTGTAATAATTTTTATATTTTTTTTGTAATATTAAAAAATAATGATTCACGCTTGATTTCATTTCTTGTTTAATATTATTTTTAGTTAATAATATTTTTTAGGATTCTGTAACAATCAACTGTATACTTTAAACCCAAACAAAAGGTTTTTATGGTAAGCAACTCTGCTGGGTCATGTATGCTAGAATATTTCCACCCGATATCCGGTCAATAGTGATATTTCGTGATCAGTCGATAAACTATGATTTCCCGAACAATTCCTTAACATTTTTTTTAAATTTTCTTATTGTTTCCTAAGTTCTGTGAATTCCTGTGAAATCCCACACTAGCCTACGAACTTTTCTGTTTCTCACTGAATCCCGTGAATTTTATTGATGCATTTTGGCATTCTGATCAATCCTCTTGGTTAAATTCCTCAAATTTTCTGGGATAAATAGTTCCTCATACAGATAACCTTCATAGTATTCCATAAAACCCAAAAAAAAAAATGTTCCTGAAATCCGTAAAAGTTAAAGTTCGCAAACTCCCATGAATTTCAAGGAAATGGCCTATACTCCTGCTATTTATTGATATATTTTTACTAATAAATTTGAAACGTGACATTTTCAAAAAAAAATCCGACTAAATTGTTTCTATATGTCAAAAGATCTACTGAATCCAGTTTAACACAGAATTCAGAGTTCAGGCTTGACCGATTTTTCTATCGCTCTTGTTACGAAATCAATTATTATTATTTTACGAAAAAGCTAAAAAGATTGTCATTGCAAACAAAGATTCTGATTATTTATAAAAATATTTGTAACAACAAAAAAAGAAACAACTCGATTAGAGAAGAAATTTTATTATTATTCAAAAATTGTAAAGATCTTTTATTTAAATTTAAAGATTTTGTTTTTTTTTTTTATTTGCTGTATGTTTGATTCTGAATAAAATGAAATGCTTTCTAATTAAAAAAAAAATACAATTGAAAGTACAAATAATAGCTGATACATTATTATTTCCCTTATTTGTATGAACGATACGGATCTTTCAGGGTCATTTCAATATTTAATGATTTTTTGTAAAATATTTTTACTGGTAAATACTTAATTGTTTAAATTCAAGATGCCACGAATATTTGGCTACTATTCGGTACTCGGCCCGTTTGATCATTTTTTTTTTATATTCGGTATTCGATCGAACAGTGCGTTCTATTAAGCGGAATACCAAATCTCTTAATCATGAACAAAACGCTCAACAATGTACCTAAGTTACTGTGGTGCCTAAAAAGGCTCACTTTTTGCAAACAAAAAAATATATTGAAATTTCGTAAACATCGGAGTATTTATGCATCCGATATTTGAGAAAAATCATCACATTATTCGACGAATACTCCGCGTTTTAGCCGAAGGTGTGGCCGAATTTTCTTCTAAACCGTCTAAGAAAAGTTTTGGACAGTTATTGGTTTGCTTTTTTTGGATTCTACGTCTTTTAAAATGATAATTTCGAGAGACGGTTAAAATGTTTTTGATTTAGGTAATTCATAAAAATTTAGCGACATATACAGCAACATTACAGATATGATTTTATTTAAAAAAATATTTATTCATATATGTCCCTCTATTAATTAAGTCACGAACCAAACGTGGACCAAACGGTTTCTGTGGGTCGACGGCCTAACTTTTACAATAATTTAATTACATATTACATGTTATTATGTATATACCTACAGCGTCTCTCAAATGAAACCATACATTGGGCTCTGCAGTACCGAATATTATAGTTTTGGTTTAGCGGATATTTTTTCACCCTTTGTCTAAACGTTGAAATAAAAATTTGCTATCGAGAAAAGTATAGATCACTTCAAAAAGTATTTATAATTTTTTTTTATCTTACTATTTTTAGGTCATTTGTTCTACTTATGTTAAGGTCATTTCGATATATTTTACCAATAATTCGATGCAACGTCCATAATGGTCTATAAAAAAATTTGGTAAATATAACCAAAAATTTGAAAAGTATTGCCCAAATTTAGTATAATTACATACCAAATTTATTTAAATCGGATAGAATTTGGCTGTGATATAGCAAAATTAATTTTTTTGAATTTTATGACGTCGCTGAGTACAAAAAATTAGCTTTTGTACCAAAACTGTTACCGATTTTATTAAATTTTTTTCGAAATCTACTACTTTGAGGTCGTTTGAGCTATTCATGTCAAGGCCAATTTGGTATTTGTCGTCATTTTTTCATTGCATGGTCTATGACGTTAAATTCTCAAAATCTATAACGTTTCCTTAAAAGTTACCAAATTTTTGAAAAATATGGCCACAAATATATCAACTCATACCAATGACTACACGATCCTGAAAGTATGAATCCCAAACTCTGTTGATATTTACATGAGTGCATCGTTTTTCGTGAAACACATTGTACATTATTTATTTAAAACAACTAGTTAAAATTCAACACACTGTTTCGAAAAAATGTTGAAAAATTTATAACTGGACTACTTAAAAATTCCATTTTGGTCAAATATTTGAGCGAAAATAATATCGGAAAACTTCGAAATGCTATGTGGCACAAAATCTAGTCTTAAATCGAAATTTGTATAAGAAGTATAGCAAAATCGATTGAGTGTTCGAAGGACTTGTTCAAAGGGCTTAAAAAGACATTAGCGGGATTTAATAACCAGGCAATCGGTAACAAAACCCGCATTTTTTTCGAAATTTATTTATTCACAAATTACATGAACAATATTACATTGTTTTTTAACATATTTTAAGCTAGCAAATGGTCGTATATTCGAACCTAAACGAGCATATAAAATTTTTATCCTATTTAAACGTATCGCTTGAAACTTTTCGAAAACCGGTTCTCTTATTACATGTTCACCATCCGAAGATGTTGCAGAAATTTCCAATGGAATACGTCGGCCATTCATAAATCTAATTTGATTACATATTGTCTCAATTTCGATTTGAGTAATATTCGGTTTTGGGAAACATTTCACATGCCATAGACCTGATGATCGAATATACACTTCACCACTGGCTAATCTAGAATCAAAGATTAATTTGGATGTCAATTTACCAACTACTATACATTTTTTATAGACTATTGGGATTTCTACAAACTCCTAACAAAAATACAAAATTGAAAATTCGATTAAAATTTTGCTTGTTTTGGCGGTTACTAGATGGCGCTGGTGCTTGTTTCTTAATGCCCACGTCAGAAAAAAGATCAGCGCCATCAAGGGGCCAAGCAAAAAATGAATCGAATTTTCAATTTTTCTCAAAAAATACGAACTAACAAACGTTTTTATGAATATATTTGGAATTCACAAACGAATCCCGATCGATTGAAAACACATAAGCTTATGTTAGATCAATTTTTTTTTAATGTTGGCTTTTTTTATTTTAATGAGTCACAAGCGAAATCAAAAGTGTCACAAACAAATCACAAACGATTCGAAAAAAATTAATTAATCACTCATGTTGGCCCAATTTGTGTTGGCTATTCAATTTGTGTTGGCTATTATAATACTCTTGTTGGGGGCAGCACATATTTTTGTTTTTAGCAAAGTTTCAAACCAAATAATACTAGCGAAATCTGTAATACTAACCGATCATGCTCTTTATTATGTTTTAAGGCAAGACAATGTTTCTCATCTTCACCGTTGCTACAATCGCGTTCACCATCGCAAACAAACTCCTGCAGAATACATTTCGAATCATCACATTTAAACGATTTAGGTGTACATTTGTTACACAGTTTTTCATCCGATTTATCCAAACAGTTTCGTATTCCATCGCATATTAAATGTTGCGATGTGCTGTTTAAATAATCACTGCATGAGCACGTTTCAGTTTCATCGCTACGATCCAAACAATCCAAAATGCCATCGCAAAATTTCGATTTATGTACGCATTGTCCATTTTTACATTTGAATTCATCTGGAGTACAATCTAGAATGAATTTGAATAGAAACTTTTTAGTTGAGGTTATGTTAACTACTTTTTTAGTAAAGACACAAACCACATGTTTGATTCCGACACAATAGATGACGTGATTCACAATTTCCAAGTGTTTCATCACAGCCATCGCGGCAGTTTGTTGTACTATCACATATTCGATTAGCTTCAATACATTCACCCAGAGGGCAACGTAAGCCTGTACATGACGGTGGTTTGCTGATAATTAATTTTGTCCCTAAAATCATAAATATTTTGTTTGAAATTTTATTACAAAGTCCAAATTTTGGATGGAGTTGAAGTAACAAAGGCCCACCTACATTCCAAGTCAAATGTTGTATAGATATTCTTTGTTACTACAAATAAAATATTCCCAAAATTATTTTTGGCACATTTGAACACTTTTTGAGGCATCGTAATTTAATTTTTAGCTGTCAAACGCTTTGCTTCCATTAGCTGATGTGTCGGGAAAACTATTTTAACCAATACATACCGACCCGTAGTTTTTGCTATCTGATAATCTAAGTCCATGGGAGTTTGAAAGAAATTAAGCTTTCACCAGAAATATAGATGAACAAACAGCGAAATCCACGAGTCGATGTGTTTTTGGAATGATGCCAAAAATCTAATATATTAATATGTCAAAAATCTCGATAGGTATTGGAAGTAAGCCAATTTTGGGACTCCAACTAAAATCTAAAAATCTTACGTAAGTTTTGGACTATCAAATTCAGTGATGAAATAATGCTTGTTAAACTTTTCGAAAATGTAAATGAACAAGGTCCATTTAATTCATGGTACACTGCCGACGGATACCAGCCAGAAATTTGTGAGAAACAAACCACAGTTCCACTCCATGGATATGTATAGTTCTGGAAACCAATTAAAACTATTAACTGATAAATTTTCAGCTAAAAAACTAATTTTACCTTACCGAACAATCATTAGGTTTTTGTATTTGTTTAAAACAACGTTGATTTGTTGGACAATTTTGGGAAATCGGTTTTAGAAAGATCGATTTTAACATATTGAACTGTTTATCAATTCCAACAGTTACACAAATATCTTTAGGTAACGATTCAGTGACTCTAAAACAAAGTTCCAAAAATTAAAGGAATTGTTTTAAGAAGATTTTTTTTTTAAACACTTACTTGGCATTAATTGGTAAAGGTTTTACGAATCGAGAATAATTTGTTGGTGTTTCTAAATGCATTAGCGAAATATTGGCAACATTTGAGATATAATTTATTCGACGAATTTGCTCATAGGGATTTTCAATATCCAAATATCCCTTTCCAATTCCAAAAGCGGCTACAATATAATTTTTGTCCAATCTAAAAAGAAACAATTTGTTTAATTTTGCATGGAATGATTAGCGAAAATTTCCACCTTCACTACTGATTCTGGCTTAGGTAAATAAAATTTAAGATTTTTTTGACTTACGCCATTTCTTCCCCACAAAATTGTGATGTCAAAACCCAATTAACATTTATCAGAGTTCCCGTACACTTTGGAATACCATTCACATAAATTATGCCATTCCATGGCCAAAAATACTCATTATTTTCTTCATAACTATTTATCATATAATTATTTGTTCCCAAATAAAACTCAGATAATTTGGTAAAAATTTCAATATGGCAACGTACAAATAAAGCTTTACAATTTTTCTCTGTCTGGTAACCAAAATTATTGGACACTTTCGTTCCATTGGAATAACGCAATTCAATTTGAGAATAGCGTATATCTCGTAGAAAACGATCGTAAAATGATGGATGACCTAAATTATTGCAAACATCGATTGCCAAATCGGTTGCATTTTTGTGATCTAAATTATGATTACAGTATGGTTGCCATGTCGAATTGATTAATGTTGTAACGTATCCAGCTTTTTCCAATTTTGGTTTTCCATCAATTTGAATGTAAAGAGTTTTGGCGTTTGTTAACAAAACTAGAAAATATCGAAAGTTTTTATCGGATTTCAGAATAAAAATTGAAATTTGTGGATTCAAGAAAATTTAGTCAGCTTATTACTACTGGCTAGTTGGGATTCTTACCGCAATCTTTTTCGTCCTCATTGAACTGGCAATCAGATTTTCCATCACATCGTAAAATCATTTTAACGCATTGTAGACTTTTCTCACAGAAAAAATAGTCATCAAGACAGGAAACTAAAATTGTTACAAAGCTAATAAAGTAATTGATTGGAGAGGGAGTGCATTCGGGACTCTGGTATCTAGACATGGAGGTCTTCTCTGACCTCTTTGCATTTCAACTGACAAATGGAAGCAAAGGCATCTGCCTTCATACTGATGGATTCAGCTGAAAGCATTTGAAACTGTATTATCTTATTCTGAACGAGGCAGGATCCAACAGGATATTTCCACATATTGGATTTTCAGCGACTGGTGGCTTGTATGATACTACAAGCTTGTATGTTTCTCCTTACCAGATCTACTAGTGGAATTATCGAAAATCCCCCAACAACAGAATTGGTAGTACGATAGACTTGTCACAACGACTTTCAGATTTGGAACCCCTCTGAATATTCTGTTTAACTCGGACGAAAGAGTCATTTAAGACGGCCTCTCTCATCCCAACGAGTTTGCTATCCCATTCCCTTGAATTTCAGGGTATTATTTCGCCAAAACTTAAGCATCTACTAAATTCATCATAAATATTTACACTTACAGCAATTAAATTCGTCGCTGCCATCTGCACAATCGAAATTCCCATCGCAAATCGCTTCTGGGTGGGATTTTTCAAGGAAACTTTTACAAGAACAGTCTTTTTCATCAGTGGCATCTTCACAATCAATTTGCTTATCACATCTCTTATCAATTGGGATATTTTGTAGAATTCTAGAAAAAAATTTCAAGATGGAATTTAAACATATCCTCGACAATCTCTAAGTCCTGGAAAACTTACTTTTTACATTGAAAATATGATTTTTGAATTGAATTAATTGGAACTGGAAGCATAAAATTGTCCCCGTTTTCAGACATGGCTGAAATTGTGGTAGGCAAAATCGTTGATATAGTTTCTGGCTTTAAAGTTGAGGCTACAAAATTGGTTTCTGTCTCTTTGGAAATTGTAGATGAATCTTGTAACGGATTGTTTGTTGAAACAACCACAGGCGATGCACTTGGAAGTTCGCTCAATTGAGTCGTTGTGGAAACATTCTCAACTTGGCCAACCAAGAAACTGTCATCAACATAATCTTGTGTTAAATCTAAGGCAGTACTATTTGTTTCATTTGGATCGAATGTAGACGATATGGATTTTAATAAATTTTCATTCGATTTTCTCGAATATTTTGCCGTTAATAATGATTCCCATGTTTGACGGGAAATTTTCGATAATTCTTTACGATCTTCACAATTTAATTCATCTTCAGAGGTTAGACAATCAACAACATAGTCACATCTTCTTCGACGTGATAAACATTTCCCGCTATTATTTTCCCCATTTGTAATACATGATATGCCCGGACAATGTGATAAAGGTTTGCGTTGTGGAAAACTTGTTTCTACTATAAATTGACGAATGCTTATTTGAATAATGCAAATTTTTTCGAAATAATTATTCCTTACATAAGTTCAGTTGAATCCATTTAATAAACAAGGCAACTCGCGTATAAACTCCTGGTTCTTCTGGACGGGCACAACCTTCGCCATGACTTACAACACCAGCCACATACCATTGGTTTTTATTGATTGGATTCAGACATAACAATGGTCCTCCACTATCGCCTTGGCATGCATCACGACCTCCTTCCGCAAATCCAGCACAAATTTCAGCACCTTCTCGATCTAGTCGATGTTTGCACGATGGCAATATTGGGATTTCTACATCACGCATGTGATCAGCTAAAAAAATATATACATATATGGTTTTTGCCCCTAATTATGGATAAAAAAAATAAAAAAAGGGGGGAAATGGAAACCTCAATTTCTTATAAGTGACTGTTGATTAACTTACGGTCTGGTCCGTGTTCAAAGGTTGCCCCCCAACCGACTGCTGTACATATAGTTCCTGGAGGAGGTCCCCAAAGCCAATTCTGTCCTGCTGTTTCCATATTTGGAAGACAAATATTCCGAATCCATCGATTAAAAACCAATGGCGTGCCTAATCGTAATAATGATAAGTCATTCTTCATACTGGAACGATCATAACTCTGATGAACAATTACATATTTGACAGAACGAATCTGTTCCATGGGCGAGAATGAAAACCGTCGTAACATTCCTGCTTGAACTTCAAAATAATGCTGCCAAAATTTATCGACACAATGTGCAGCGGTCATAACCCAAATTTCATTGATAATAACACCTCCACAATGGAAGATTCCATCTCGGTATAAGGCAATTACCCATGGCCAAGCGGCTGGTTTACTTGCAAGCCCACCAACAACACGCTCATTGTCTTGCCGTTTTATACGGAAAAGCTGATCTTCCTCACTTAATTGTAAAATATCATTATCTTCGCCTTCATTCCGGAAATTGGCCGTTCCCAAGCGTGTACCACATTCCATCTTGGGACATTCAACGTAGGTTAAACTTGGACAATTTTCAATTAAGCTGGCGTCACCAGACGGTAGAATGCTTTCGATAAACTTTCCAGTATATCTAGAGAATGATACCTTTTTGAGAGTTGGGGGAGCTAAAAATGCTCCAACTTCATGCAAACACACTTCATTTGCCCACTTATCATCGTTATTGCAAACAGGATACCAAACGCCACGATAATTACGATGTAAAATGCCTCGGGATAGAGAAACGTGGTATGCCTGAAAATATTTTAGCATGCATGTACCATTTTGCGAAAAGTTCCAGGTTTAGTAACTTACTTGATGTTGGAATATGGACTCAGTCAATAAAGAACAATCCATTTCATCTTTCCCATTTCTGATGCACTGTTGGATTCCATCGCAACGTTGTTCTAGAGCAACGCATGTCACCTGATCTTGATGTCTATTCCAGTCATCGCAGCTAAATTCATTTTGGTCACATCCTTAAAATAGGATAAAAAACAGGTAAATTATCTTTTTCATTAAATCTTGATCATGCTTAAATTAGCCCTCATCCATTTCTTCTCCAGTGAGAGTGGATGAGACAAGTCTATTTTTTGAGGTATTCGACTCTCGAGTTACCAGATATGGAACTGACGGAGGGCTAATTTGATCTCTAGATGAACAAAATTTAGATATCTTTGTATTTGACGTAAGCCGTGTGTATCGAAACATACCGAAACATCCTAATTCATCTTCACCATTTGGACAGTCGAAAAATCCATCGCATAGTCGGGACTTATCCACTCGCTGTTTGCAGCTGCAGCTTAATTCATCGGATAAATCTCGGCAATCAATGTTACCATCACATTGTTGAGTGTTTAAAATACATTTCGATCCATCTCGACATGCTATTTCTTTTTCGCTACTGCATTCCAAAACTACATTGTTGTTTATCAATTCATTTTTTCTGGAAAACAAAAACAAAAAAACTTTAGAAGATTAATGAAATTTTATTTAATTTAAAAAAAAACTTACGGATTCCCAACAATGTCATCATCCAAATGGGCTATTCTCGATCTTGAACCTGATTTTCGGAAGAAGTTTGGACTCGCATACATTGGTGGATAATTTACAAAATGACAAATTGGGGGTGGCATTAGACTTGTAAATGTAGAATCTTTGGCCGGATTTGTTGTGCCTCCATAATAACCATAATTTGGATACATATTTGGATAAGTCATTGGATAATAATTATAATTAGTGTATGGATTGTAACTGGATGTTGAGATTCCGGGTGGCACAAGCCTTGGTGAAAAGTCAAGCTGTGATTGACTTGGATCTTGTTGTGGGAATGCAATACTTCCTGGAAGTTGTTGTGGGTTTGGAAAACATATTACACCACCAGATACTGCACCACCATTGGGCATATTGAGCTTTAATTCTTGGTTACTTTTCACTGATTCAGATGTTGCAAATTGTTGCCTTGGACTCAAATTGTCGGCATTCTTAAATGAACTGGGATTATACATGGACACGATTTCATTGTCTTCAGATTCCCTTGTACTTTTTAATAAGTTGACCTGAAGATTATTTGATGAAGTGTTTTCATTTCTTTCAGAAGTTACCCTCTCAATATTATCCGTGGTTGAGGCATCATCAGGAAATGTTTTGGATTGAATAGGGGTGGTCATTTGGGTAGTACTTTTTAATACTTTCACATTCTTTGCTGTTTTTTGAATACTTTCAGTTGAAGAACCCAAAGTTTTCACAAGTATATTTTCAGTAGATAAAGTTGGTGTTTGCGTTATTTCTGGCGGATTTTTGGCTACACCAATTTCATTTTTGGATATTCTTCCAGTTAATGTATTCAAAATTGAATTTTCGGTGGAAATTTTTGGAACATTAATACTATTGATTGTTTGAGAAGGCTCCATTATTTTAGTAGATAACCTTGATAAAACATCATGGTCTTTTTCTAGAATTGCTTTCATCTCACTTTTCGTATTCACAAAATTATTGTTTAAATTTTGAATCTCTGTTTTAGTCGAAAATTCTGAAACACTAGTTTCAGTGGTACTAATGAAATTGTTTGTGGCCGAACTGATATTTTGAAGAATTTCATTAATAGTTGTTGGATTTTCAAAATTTTCGGAAAACAATTCTGGTGTTGTGCTTGAAATAACACTATTTTGGTTATTCGAATTGGAATCGATTGTAGTAACTGTCGAGGTACCTTTTTCTATAGGAATTTCTGGCATTGTGTCTATTTTCGAGGTTGTTGATATTCCAACAATATTCTCTGTAGAAATCAAAGAATCCATTTCTGGTACTGTTTTAAAATTGTCGTTATTTTGCGTTTCTTTTTTAGAACTAACTTCGATTTTCGAACTTGTTGAGATTTTAATATCATTCTCTGTAGGAATCAAGGAATCCATTTCTGTCGTTGTAATAAGATTGCCATTATTTTGGGAACCTTTTTTAGAGTTGAATTCGATTTTCATATTTGTTGGGATTTTAATATCATTCTCTGTAGGAATTAAGGAATCCATTTCTGACGTTGTATGGAAAATGTCATTATTTTGGAAAGCTATTTTTGAACTAACTTCGATTTTCGAATTTGTTGAGATATTAATATCATTCTCTGTAGGAATGAAGGAATCCATTTCTGGCGTTGTATTAAAATTGTCATTATTTTGTTTTTCCTTTTTAGAACTAACTTCGGCATTCGAACTTGTTGCTATTTTTATACCATTCTCTGTAGGAATCAAGGAATCCATTTCTAACGTTATATTAAAATTGCCATTATTTTGGGAACCTTTCTTAGAGTGGAATTCAATTTTCGAATTTGTTGGGATGTTATTATCCTTCTCTGTAGGAATCAAGGAATCCATTTCTGGCGTTGTAGATAAACTTATTTCACTAAAAGTGGTCGAAGACCTATCTTTATTATTTTCTGTCGGAATCAAAGTCGCGATTTCTGGCGTTGTGCTAATTATCTCCGAATCTTTGCTTACAATTTTCGATGTTGATATTTTGGTGTGTATTTCAAATTTTATAGTTTTTGTTGAACCAATAATATTATCTGCTGAATTTTCGATAGCTGTAGATGTTTCGGGGAAGAAATTAGTGTTAGGTAATTTTTCTTTGCTCTCATCCGATACCTCTGGACTGATTTCATTCGACTCTATACTTAAGGTAGAGAGAGTACTGGTCGAAATGGTTTTTTCCGAACTTTCCATGGATTCAGATGTTTCTTTGCTCGAATTTGTAAATAATTCTGGTATCAAGCGATTTGTAGTTGATACATCAGGATTATTACCGTTCGATTCCGAATTTTTTGAAAACATAGTACTTGTAGAAATAATATCAGATTTCTCATCATTTTCCATGGATTCGGATAAATCTAAAGTCGATTTTTCAGACACTTCTGGTCTTGAACTGGTGGATATTTTCGGATTTATTTCATTCGATTCAATATTTCTTGACGGAACATTGGATTTAGAAATTTCATTTTTAGAAAGTTCACTTGGCTGAGTAGATGAATTCGGAATGAAATTTTGATTCGTGGAATTACTTGTTGGTAGTTCATTAGTATCCAAAAAATCTATTTCAGTACTGTCTAAATCGTCATCCTCACAGCTTGTCCCATTATTTAGTCCCAAATGCTTATGCATTTCCTTGACCTGTTTCGCCATGGGTGTCAATTTTTTATTGATTTTTTTCAAAAACAGTAATTGTTTCTGCTGTCCACAGTTCGTTGAATGATTTTTTGAGCCACGTTTGAAACGAATAATCGTATTTAATGATGGATGTCGAATATTTTGTTCAATATCTACTGAAACAGTTTCCTTTCCGCCATTACTTATTCCAAAATGTTCATTGAAATCTGGTGCGATTCGAGTCCATGTATTTTCAGTGACTTCTAAAAAATTATAATACACAAATCAATTGAGAGTTGTAAGTTTGCTGGGGATAGCCTCATCGAGGCCGCCGTAACTTTCATGACACTGCCGAAATTGTAGCATAGGAAAACATGATCAATTTCAAATGGGACAAAATTTTGAACAAAGTTTTGGCGAAAGAATTATTGGTTCCGGTTGCCACCAAAAAATAGAACCTTTACGTATACAGCTGCAACAAACCCTCACACAAATATCCTATGTTTCTGGCACTGCAACTGTCATTGAGTTTGAAAAAAATTATTTCGAAAAAAATTTCGGAAAAATTTTGTCCACTTTGTTCAAAACGTGGATGGTGGTTAGGACAAAAGAGTATTTAACCAAGGTCTATGGATTTGGTAAACTTGATTTTTCGCTACTGGTACCTAAATATACTAGTAGAAAAAAATATCCGATACCCAAACTTTTATGTCATTTGTGCCACCCTTATTCATTCGGTTTTTGGGAAAATATTTCGAATTAAAGTTTTTCCCAAAAACCGAATGAATAAGGCACTTAAAGTAATTCAGAAGTTTCCGAGATATGCACCGATTTAGATAAAACAAAAGTGTTGTCTACACATACCTTGTGTATGATGAACATAATGCCCAAATTTATAAAAACAAAACAAACCGATTCCAATTAATATTATCAAACCAACAAAATACATCCAAAAATTTCGCAAATATTTACAAAAACGTCCAAACATTGAACAATGCTCACATAAAATGCCACATTGATCTAATACACCACAATCACTAGTTACGCCACTTTCTAATCGGGAACCTCCATCAAAATTCGTATTGGAACGATGTGCATTATCCAAATGTACGACCACTGTTGGAGCTCGTTTTGGAATTGGAACATCATTTAATGGAATTGTATATAATGGTGGAACATAATTATTATTGTTATTGTTGATATTTGGAACACTATTATTATCAATTGATGTCATTTTTTAGTATTTTGAACACAAAAATCGCATTGAATTATAATGATTTTGAACACAAAAATCTCATTTGCATAGTATTGGGTGCGGCGATTCAATTAAGACACGATTATAAGAAATTAATTAACTGAATTATTATTTTTGCATTTGTGTGTAAAACGGAACACATCGACAGGAAATTATTTTGTTCGAACGATTAAGTAATATTTGTTTTGTTTACTTAAGATTGGATTTTTATTTTTGTACAAAAATTTGTTTACGTATAATTGAATAGACCGGGTAAACATGCTGCAAACGCTTGCAGATTTATTTACTCAGCGTTTTTTTTTAAAGATTGTTTTTAAATAGTGATTCAAATTTTAAATCTTTAGTTTGTTTGGTTAAGCCAAAAAAATTAGGGCGTTCTCCAGCACTGTGTTATATAATCAGGACAAAAAACCGGTTTGATTGTATTATAGCACAGATACATAAACACACATATACAACACATAGACAAAAACACTGTTCACATATACAAAATAATGTTATTTTGAAGAAAAATAATAATTTTAAACTTTTATATCTCAAAAACAAAAGGGTAACACACGAATTTTTTTTTAAATTTATATAATAAATATTTAGCTTTACTCCCTATGTTTTTTTTAAAATTCTGTCGAGTATTTTTTTTCTAATACAACAGATAATAGTTGGGCGGACATGAAGTTCTACATGCTTCTAATGAGAGAGAGTGAGAGAGAATGATAACTTTGATATTAATTATCTCGCGTTCTAAACGGTCAAAAATTCTAAAACTTCGGGATTTATTTGAAAAAGTTATTTTTAGACTGTTTAAAAATTTTTAAACTGGGTTTATATTCTAATAACAAAATATTATAATCGATCTAGTTCGACTTCTTTCTCAAAATAAACTTTTTAGAAGAAGTTCTGTAGAAGATATTTTATATTTTTAGAAGGTATGTTTCAAGTCATATTTATCCTATTTCTATTAATTTATAGCAAAAAATATTGATCAGCAAAAATAAGCGAACAAAATATAATTAAAATGCTTAGCCGATCATATTTTTGTGTACAGCATTAAAATTTTATTGATTGCAAAAAAATAAAAACAATTTGTAATACGATGTTAATTTAAAACGAGTAAAAATGTAAGACCTAACTGTTTAAATAACCTGTATATACTAAATTCATTATTAGTGTGTCAACTGTTTATTTTACTTTGTATACTATTTAAGACGACAGTTGCTTAAAACTATGACTGATGCATATACCAAGGTAACTAAATACATATGTAGTCAAACATATGCTTCTGTAATTTCAAATGTTTAAGTGAAAGCGGGCGAAAGATTTACAGCAACTTAAATTATTTTCTTTTTTTGCAAGTAAGATAAGTAAATTAATAACTGCAGCTGAGGATTCCAAAAATTTTCAGTCTTGTGTGGAGCAGGTGGTTGTCTAAAGCCCCCCTGCACACGAAGACAGTAGTGGTGGACAGTAGAACGAGACAGTAATATCAGCTAGTCATAATCTGTTTACTTTCCTCGTGTGCAGGGTTACTACTGCTTCAACGTCCAGTGGGCTACTGGTGGCCTCTAAACTCAAGCAGGTTTGCGATTAGTGGACGTCAAAGGGCCAGTAACCGGGCACGTGTATTAAAAGGATACTGTCCGCCAGTAGAGCGCTAGATTTATGATCTTACACAACATCTGGCCATGCTACACTCACCATATCCACACAAAAAGGGCTACTGGCTGCAGAGTAATGGAAGCCACTACTGTTCTCGTGTGTACCTTCTACCCGACAGTACTGGCCGCCACTAGTGTCCCCGTCTGCAGGGGACTTAAAGATACCACTTGTAAAAAGAAACTACATACTTTATAAAATTGAATTGAAGAATAAAATTAATTCATAATTGATAACAACTTCAAATGTAAAATCAACCACTACCAAAATATTAAAAGCTCGCTAGTTAATGGTCTTAGAGAAAAAATTAGTTTAAAAAAAATTGAATACGATGTTAATTAAAAAAAAAAAATATTCCTTCAGGACGAAAAAGGGGAACTGTGTGTGTCTTGTCTGTGTTAAGTAGATGATTTAAAAAAATTATTCCCCCTTCTAGAAAAAAACATAAATACGAAAAAGAATTAACGCGAATATAAAAAATATAAATAATAATGCAAACCAAATTAATTTTCATTTTCATATTTTTTGAAAGCTGTCATCATTTTTATTTATTTTTTATAATTTGATTTTCACACATAAGATTTTCCTCCATCCATTCATCACACTTATTTTATTATTAATTATTATTACGTTTTAATATATTATATGAGTGAGTGACTCAGAGTATATATATATATATATATATATATATATATATATATATATATATATAAACATCAAAGTGGAAAATGATGAATTCAACATAAATTTTCATACAAAAATTCAATTAAAAATCCATTATGTGAGAAAATATTATTCACAAGGCATTAATTAATATTCATTTTTAAAGGAAAAATAAATTATATTTATTTAATTTTCACAATTTAAAAAAAAATATCTACAGAGTGATTCTAAACTGATTTTTAGGAATAGGGTAAGGTTTGCGGTTATTAGGTTCCATAATGCATTATCTATCGAACCCCACAAAAGTGTTCTTTTTTAACAAAATTTTACAGGAAATTTGTATTGAATTCGGTTCTCGAAGGAATGTCTAGAACAAAAGTTATAGTATTTATATGAGGAACAACTTTATTCGAAACATTAAAAAAAAAAATCAAATGGTGAGTCGGTGCTGTAGGTTGAGTGTTGTACATTATTCAAAATTTTATGTACGAATTGTGCCAAAAAAATGTTTAGAACAAAAGTTTTAAGTATTTTTGTGTGGAACAACTTTTGTCCGAAAACTTTTTTTCAATAGCTGAATGGATTTTCCACAAATTGACGTATAAAAATATGACTGATGCTTAATATCAAGGTACTATATACCAGAGGTGGGCACAGACAGCTCGTCTGAGCCTTACGGGCTCTCCATAAGCTGGGTGAGAGTAAGTAAAGAAGGTATGTTTTGAAGCAAGACGGAACGATGTTTCCATACAGGTTGTCCTACCGATTATTGCCAAATAATTATATAGTATCGTCTATAGTATAGTCAATATTTTATTTTTTTTGAAAAACAAATTATGCGAAAAATAATTTCCAGTACTACAAAAAGTACTTTTCATTTTTTCAATTCAAAGTAGACTAACTCGATGAACTCAAATTCCCACTTTATGTAAAATTTAACTTAATTCATCAAATTCCCATGACACTATACTGAGCATACTCCATACGAAGATAAATTAATTAAATCAGGTAAATAATTCTTTATTAGTTCTCGGATATGAATAGTAAAATATTTAGACAAATTATTTGGAATTTCCAAAACTATAATTCTATTTAAATTATCCTTTGCAAAAATTTCCCTCTTTTATTACAATGGTCCAGCGGTAAACTTAAAGGTTCAAAAGATTTATATATATTTTTTATATATTTTTATTTTATTCATATACAAATATGATATATACTAAAAAGGTACATTTTATGACCCAAATTACCAGCCCAAAATTCCAGAGTATGTATTGAATGATTGTATGTATTATTTACTTTGTATAATAGTGACCATAAAAAAGATTTGGTATTATTATATTTTTTTCAGAAAATGTTTTAATTAAAAAAAGAAAATATTAATAATTGGTAGGTTACCCTGTATTAACTCTATCTCTCTTCCCTACCTCTCACTCAGAGCTTGGCCGAGTCAACTCCTGCCCACCTCTGCTATATACATATATAATAAAAGAAGTTTGAATTGAAATTGGGGTAAAATTATTCAATTTGTGACAAAAAATGTTTCGAGCAAAGGTTTTTTGTTTAAAAAAAAAATAACATTTTCTATTATATATTTTTTACATTTTCGAAGGCACATATTTTCCACCTTAACAGATTCGGGAGTGTGCATTAACGGATAGTTACTCTATTTCCGCATGCCTATGTGCCCTTCTGTATTTCTGACCCTTTGTGTATCCGTCTGTCTGTGCGTCTCTCTGTCATTCAACATGATAACTCAAAAACAAAAAAAGTTAGCGAGCTGCAATTTTTTGTATTTTCTTAAGTCCAATAAAAAAATTGTGAATGGGAGACATCTGCTAAAACCGACATTCTTTAAAACCGCATATTGTTTTAAACCGTAAGAGATAGAAGAAAACTTTAGAAATATAAAAATATACCTTTCTTAAAATATAAATAGACAACGTTTGTTTGAAACATTTTTTCATAAACTGATTATTTTTTCCCCAATTTCCCATACATCTGTTATTACCGTATATTACAAAAGTATGTATTTACTACATATGTATGTAGTACTTTGGTATATACACATTTTTATACAACTCTGCATGTGTCAAAAATAAAATAAACAGTTCACGCCCTGATAATCAACTCAAATATATTTAGGATATTTAAACAATTAACTCAGTTATTTAATTGTTTTTTTTTTGAAGAAACATATCTTAAAAAATCATCCCCTTATTACATTGCTCTTGAGAAGTGATGGGGTGGAACGGGGAAGGGGGAAGGGATGTATTGGAAGGAGTAATATGAAAATAAACAGACATTAAAATTAAAAAAAAAAATTGTATGTAATAATAAAAAGCTTTTAACGACATCTGAGAGAAAAAAAACTGCTAATAAACAGTAATTTATTCATAAAAAAAAAAATAAAAAAATAAAGAGAAGTATTCCATGTAAAGCATTTTATAGTACACAACGAAAAGCTTATAAGCTTTTGATCCATATTTTCTATCTTTTCAAACACTTTGTGTGTGTTGTGAAAGCATGTCTTTTTTTTTATTTCATTACAATTTTTCCCTTTTTCTGATACACTGAACTCTATCTGTGCATGGTGCAAAAGAAAGTTCCTGTTTTCCATATGCCTTAAGGTGTCTTATGGTCTCAAGAAATACATCAATTCGTAAATACGTAAATACATCAATTTCCAAATTGAAGACAAAATAAGTTTTCATTTACAATTGTTAAACCGTTAACATTTGGATAAAGTATATTTGGATCATTTGACGTGAGTTAATTTCTATTATATCTACTTGACCAGAACTATGTTCCCGCGGGCACTTTCAAACCCGGCGATTAGTATTAAAATAGTTAATCAGCCACCCCGATATTGTGGAATGTGCCTTCAGGTACTATGAGACACAAAAATTGGATCATTTTTCTATAATTTCATCATTGATTGAGACACAAAAATTGCATCATTTTTCCATAATTTCATCATTGATTCGTGTCTTATCTTTGCGGATTTTGGGAGAATGTTTCTAACAAAAGTTTTTGGTACATTTATAATGATCAATTTTTACCCAAACCAATTTCAAGTATAACCGAATGAATAAGGCACACCTCCATAATAAAATTTTGAAAAATGAGTGCTACTTTTGTGTGTCATTTGTTGCCAAAACCGTTTAGAACTCCGGCACTATACCCATTCTAAACCAGTCCAAGTGGCCGAGCGGTCTAAAGCGTTATGTCTGCGCAGTACTTGGAAACTGGGAGGTTATGGGTTCGAATCCCGACATCGGCAGTTTGTTAATAATTAGAGAAATGCCAGACAACCCAGAAAGTTCATGAACCAAAAATTTTGCCGTGAAAAAATAACAATCAAAAATAAAAACATTTTGTTTGGAAATGACTTTGAATATCCTGTAATTTAAACTACAAAGACAGAAAGAAGTTGATTGTAAATTAAATTTTTCAAATCAGTTATGAAAAACTTCAAACGGGAAATCCAACCGTCAAAACAACAAAATTATTATATTTATATGAAAAGCCAAGAACGACGTTTTTCTAGAAAATTAAATTATGTCAAATTAAATGTCACTACCATTTTTAAAATCATTACTCTTTTTTTTTCTTGATCTGTAGCTTTGCCGCGCCTGAATATACATATTAAAACAATTTTTTCCCCTACACAACACATATTATTCACTTTTGTATGGTTTTTGAAAAGTAAAAATCCGTGCTGTTTGTCGTAAAAAATTGATACGGTCATGAAAAATTTCACATACCCATCAGAAACATGTCGTGGCCAGTGTTGTATACAATAATTGTTAAGGAAAAGATTTAGTAAAGATTATCACTATTACTACCGCATAGGGCAGCCTAAGAAAGTTTAAGAAATATTACAAAAGATTAAGAAAGACAATTTTGAAATTCAGACTTTATTTTGCCTGATAAATAATCACATAATAGTTTGTTGATAGTTACTAAAGTAACAACATATAGTTACCGAAATAAAAAAGAGCATATGTAGTGTGTTCGCAAAGGAATCTTAATATGAATAATAATAATTAGAAAGTGGAGTACCTCCACTATTTTTATTTCTTTATAAAGGATTGTGTAGTTACTATAGTAAATAATATTTAACTTTGATTCTCTATTAGCAAAGCATTCCAAAACAGACGGTATAATATTTTTTGAATTTCAATTATTTGAAAAACGATCACACCTTATGGATATATGGCTGTGTGGCCATAAACTGTTCATTGGAAGTTTGGACATATAATACACCGAAAAATAAAAAGTTTAGTTCGCCATCTTCACTACGAATTATGATCACTTGTTACTTCCGTGACCGATTGTCTCTCCAACTATTTTTGTTATAAAATAAATGTAAAATATTGCATGGCCTCCAATTTGTTGGTTCTACATACATATTCCATACGCCATGCATGTTGAAATGAATCTGTTTTTATCCAACATAATCATAAATGGAATATGTTTTATATTTTTTATTTTCATGTGATCAAAGGAAAGATTACTGCTGTAAAAAAAAAAAAAAATCTTTGATCATATCAAAGTTTCGTGCTTTGTTTTCTTTTTATATATCATAAAAATACAACTTTTGTTTTAGTATTGGAGGAATTTTCTTTTGTTGTATATCATTGATGATTTTTCTTCGGTAAAAAAAACCTATGCGTGAATTTTCAGGGAAACTTATTTTAAAAAGTACACGGAATCATTTAGCATAACTAACCGAGAGCTGTGGGTAATGTCCAAAAGATATATCTCTACGGGGAAAGAAGAGATGGCGAGTGTCTCAAAATGAAACAGGATAGTTGCATACGCGAAACTATAAAAGATGGTAGCACCGCGTAACCAATAAACGAACTAAATCTAGAGCCAATGTTTATAAACATGTTATGTTTGCGCAGCATGTATACTTTTAAACTGGGAGGTTATGGGTTCGAATCCCGACATCAGCAGTTTGTTAATTATTAAAAAAAAAGGGGGCGGTTAATTGACTAAACTGTCGACGTATGGACAAGAAAGAAGTAACCGGCTGTGCTTTAGAAGGTTTTCTGCAGTTTTCTTCACGAACTCCAGATGAATATCGGCATAGTTCCTATTGTAGTCGGCTGCAGCCGCATATCCTACCAATTCCTAGTCTACTCACAAATTCCTTCCACTCCACTCACATCCTCGGCATCCTTAGCCATCACAATGGACCTTATGTTCAAAGTGTAGCCGTTCCAGGGCAGCCTCTACAATCTATCTATCTAAAGCCCGTCAGACTTTAGTAGAAGGTGGAGCGCATTGAGCCATACAATCGAAGGGCAATACTTTGTATACCCCAAAATATATCTATCTATCTAATACACTAAATATATACGGAACCATTTAAAAAGCTTACAGTACACAAATTTACGAGAATAATATCCTTGGATAGCAATTGAACTGTTCTGACGCTTTTGTTCGTAAGTGTAAAATAACTTTTAATAAAAGTACACAACGCGAGAAAGTCTAGAAAGAGAAGAAACGAAAACGAAAACGAAAAATAAACTTCTTAAGCCCCCCAAAAACAAAGAAGCAAACAAACAACAAGTAAAGTGCGTTTAAGTAATGTTAAAATGAAGGAACACGAATCAACCATTTAACGAAACAATAATTTGAGATCAACGTACGACATATATATGTCATTTGGGACATTTACGATTTCCTTTTTTACACACACACACACAACACACAACACACTCACGCGCTTATACACTTACACTATTCCCTTTTTTATGTATCTACATGTAACAGGAAAATACTGGATTTATATTGGCTGATCCACATTCAGTTTTGATTTTCAACTATTTTTATTAATTATTTAATTTAACTTTCTAAATATAATAACGGTTAATAATAGTTAAGGATACGACTTTGTAGAAATGGTTAAGGGCGCGAAATTTAAAAAAAAAACATGCTTTTATTGAAATATGAAGTAAAAAATTGCAAAATAATGTAGGTGAAATAGAACAAAGAGATTGATAACAAAATTAACTGTAATATAAATACAAAGCATGGGGTGCTTTCTATTTATATCTTTATAATGGGTCTACTTTTACAATGGTAAAAGTAGAGAGCACCCCAAGCTTTTGTTTACATTAAAGTTAATTTTGTTGTCAATCACTTTATTCTTCTATTTTAAATTATTTTGCATTTTTTAAATAAAAGCATGTTTTTTTTTTTAAAATTCTAAACTTTATTTTTATGTTAGAACAGTTAAATTTTGTCCGAATTTAATCATCTGTTTTTTGAAACGTGAACTCTTATGATAAAAGCGGTTCTGGTAAGCGTTTTAAAAGTCAATGCGGGCGAATTATGTAGCAGCCATAAAATGATAAGCTATGATACTATTATCACACTATATATATATATATATATATTTTTTTTTTTTTCTCGATGTTCGTGTTAAGATTCATCCCTCTCTGTTCATTTTGAAACTTAACTATTATTTATTGGTACAGCTATTTTTTCGAACATGCGTCAATAGCTTGTAATTTACAATGTCAAGAGTGGAAAAATACATAAACTTACATTTTCTTTTACAACAACAACAACAAAAAAAAACAACAAAAAATATTTAGTCGATGAGACGAAGGAGTTTAGTAAGAGAATAAGGAGGGTGGGTGGTCAGATAGGCTTTATACTATCATCTCAGATGATGATCTTACTCAGTAAAGTGTATAAAATTGTTTAACACAACCCTCCTAAATGTAATAAAATCGTATACTTATTTAAGAGACCTGAATATCCGATGTCCTGTCAATATATATTAGATAAAGTGACTTACATATTTCTTATAATTTGTATAGATATTGTTTTATGTATAGATATTGTACTTTTTGTTATAAATTGGACTCTTCAGCTAAGTGAACTATGAAAGTTGACATATTTAAATGCATATTCAATATGCAATCGGTAATCAGAAGTCCACCAGAAAATGACCGCATATATTTTTTTTGGTAGTCTTCAATGCCAAAAGTCCAATGAACTGATAGAAAGGTATGAATATTTGTAAAATATTATGTTAATAATATTATTAGAATTTAAATTATTTGACAATAGTGCTTACCTACCTATCAACTCATTGGGCTTTTGGAATAAAAAATCACACAAAAAATTTAACCCATTTAATGCTGGATTTGATTACTGATTGCATTTGCCCTTAGTACTTTATGTGTTATATGTTCCCCAATCATGACCGAACCGTTAAAATACTCGGTAGATAATTGATAAGACATTAGGTATCGACTATTCTTACCCATGGTTCTTTATGATTTCCCTCAGAAGCATAAAGGATAATACTGGGATAGTTCCTTATGCCAGTCAGCCATATAGTTAGTATACCTTACTTTCCATTTTATTTGTCGAATCCAAAGAACTATTAAAATGGAAGTGCGAAAAAATTTGGATTTTATCAACGGGTTTACCTTCTTGTAAAAACTATATAATATATTTCATTTAATAGGAAGTGGAGGTGTGAAAAAAACATGTAACCATTTTCGTGTTTTTCCCTTTTCTCCTCCTCACTGGCGAATATGAAAATGTACGACTTTTTCGGGTGTTAGCCCAAATAATTTACTTTATATTGAAGATAGTAATTTAATATGAGTTTATGATAAACATTGTATGATAATATGGCGTCCGTTTTTATACCCTATGTATATATAGTATGTATAAAAGTTATGACATTTAAGTCGAGCATGGCTAAATATCTATCTTGAAATACCGCAAAAGATTACACAAAATGTCCTTTTTCTAAAACGGGCAAACAACGTTCGCTTGAATTTTTTTTAGCCCCAATTTTAGCTCAAACACCGCTAATTACTAATACATTGCAAAAGCATGTGTATGAATAAATGTACAAAAACTCTATATATAAAACGCAAGTAATGTTTTTATACATCTATGCGTATGTATATATAAAATATAAAGTACCTGTGTTAATACGGAACTTAATATTTACAGTGAATTTAATTCAATCAACTCGTTGGATTGATTGTTCCTTTTCTGGTATTTTGTAAAAAATTGTTTTATTTACATGTGTGACTTTTTTGTCTACAATTTATCTGGGTTGTGTATCTCGAAAACTAAAGCTACTTTGTATCGTTTGAGGTACGGAACTGTATTAAAAGCAAGAAGTTTATTTAAAAAATAAAATACACACAGTCCTGGTAATCCTTAAATGATATTTTAATGATCCTAGTTAATACTCTTTACTTACAAATGAATATAATTTCAAATATAACTTTAGTTATTAATTTTAAGGTTAGGTAACTTTTCTATATATGAGCAGCCATATAAATGACCATTTTAGTATGTAGAAATCATTGAAAATCGGCGAAGTCCTAAAAATGAGACTGCCAGAATATTTTAATGTTTAGCTTGCTGGAAAAACATTGTCCTTCACGGCGGTCCTTAAATTTGAATGGGTATGGGAAAATTCACATTCGAACTGTTCAAGGATTTATCGTGTACGATTCCTCGTCAATATAGTACTTTGTTACACAGCTTTGGATTTAATATTTACCTAAAAAAATAAGAGACATTTGGAAATAGTCTGGAAAATCGCAATAAATCATGAAAAATATGGCATTTTAACGATCTGATCCAGGTATTAGGACCACAATTTTCTAGCAAATTTGATAAAACTTATGCAAAACTACAACTAATGCAAAGCTATTTCATATGGAATAAAAATTTATCAAGCTTTACGTGTTTCAAATTTAATATAATTATACAGCCACAAGTTTTGTCAATCAGGTAATCCACTCCCACATGGTTGCCTCCTCTTTAATCTTTGACAATAATATTAAAGTTCGTAGTCGACTTATGTTCTGCCTCTATCATAAAGTAGCTTTTCATTTGGAAATATTAAAATATTTTAGTTTATATAAGGATTTACATAAAGGGAAAACTACTACACGTAGTTGAAAACTCATTTTCATGTGAACAGTGTATAGGTTATGTATACTCGGCTATCATAAGTTGTGACCAATATGGCGTCCAGTAACTTCAATTAAATCCTTTTTAATTTATTAAAACTAGTAAAGTAAAATACTATAACCATTTTGGTCACAACTTCTGATAGCCGAGTGCATATGTGTGTACTTAATTTAACAATAATAATGGGTTTTAATGTCAAGGTTTTATTGTCTGACCATATCTATTGTGTTTTAATACCCCTTTTTAACACCGTGTGTGTCCATATTATATAGTAAGGACTTATGTTCAAAATACTACTTAATACCGTATATTGGACCGATCCCTGATGTTATTAAGATTTTCATTGTTAAGTGTTTTTTTTGTTTGTTGATAAATAATTACATTATTGTGAAAATATCATTTATCATTCAGGATAATTTCAGGAGAAACGGTCGGTAATAAATGTTTTACTCTGAGAAAATTGATATTTTAATATTTTCCATATGAAAGATATAAAGTGACCTAAGAATGGCCCTTTGACGCCCAGATCTTTAATTCAAGTTACTCTCAACTCAAACATTCATAACCTTCTGAATTGACCTTACCGCGACCCCTAAATGCGTTATGAACATAATTTTAATCTCTTTGCATACAATCAATAAATATTGACCAAGTCGTCAAGAAACTTTTATCGTCTAAGCTTTAAATTCAAACTTAAAACTTGTCAAGAGGAACTATTCTTCATAAAATTAGTTCAAGAATATTCTTCGACAAAGGAAAATTAGAAATCCTATAATATATACAGCCCTTTGTGTAACTCACTGGCTCATTGATTCAACGATACTAAAACTTGCCGGATATAATATTTAAGATTATTATCTGGCCAGAAGCTCAGAAATTTCTGTACGATTACGAAACTTATTTTATGAGAGTCGATTATCAATAAATACAAAAAATACATTTTGAAAAATTATTATTAATTACTGTCTGTAATTTCATAAATCGAAACATATATTTCACATATAAATGAAACTGTACATTATAGCTATCTAGTTTCAATGCAAACATCTATGATGAAAACATATGAATGTCACCGTTGGTCTCTGCTATGTTTCTTGATATCTCGTAACAGCTTTCAATAACATTCGTACTCACTTTAATGCTGAAATTAAACTTTTCGCACATCAAATAATACGGTTGGTTGCAATATAAAATGTATTTTGTCATTATAGCAAATTGTAACGTACAATTGGTTTATCTTACACGGATGTCAATTTAATTATGTGCAATCATTTTACTCTGTATATATTCATGGGAGTATTATAAGTTTAGTCCCGACTTACTAACGGCTAGAAATAGAGATCATAGAAAAAAAAAGTGGTATATAGATGTTAATAAAATATTCCAATTAATCTGCGTCATTTCTGCAAGGCGACAACTCAAAAACGAAAGGAGATAACGAGTTGAAGTTTGATGAGACTTCCAGTTCGCGAATGATTAATTTTAATCATTATTTTTACTTCTAGTGGGGGGAGAAGAGATCTTTACCTTTAAAATCGTAAGGGAAGATAAGTTCCACAATAAAAATGTTCCATGTTCCATTTTTAAAAAGAAACAACATTGCCGGCATTTCCGGTAGTTCCCTGCTCGACGAGTAAGTTTCGCCAGTCAGGTCGTGTGATAGCCTCTATAGCTAGTAGGAATTTTGATAGCTCTTGGCACCAACAAGATTCTCTAAAGACTTACATTAAAGAAGCGATTGGAAGCTTGGGTTGATGATCTGCTCACCAGGATGCGCTAATTGGGCGTATACCAATTCCTCTCCCATGGAGGACGTCAGCCGAAAGGCAGGTATCTCACATTAATCTCTTTCTTTCGGACATTGTTTCTTGGTAATTTTATCCCAATGAATATATTTACGAAACCATTTGTTGAGTTTCGCACTTGAACAACAAAAACTGAACAAAATTGAATCACAGAATTGAACAAACTTATTAACATATAAAATTAAAGTAAGAATATATATGAGAGGAATGTCCATTGGTCGTTAGAGTCCAGGAAGAATATACATAATAAAATGAACCTTCCTGTAGGAATACAACATAATATATATACCTATATTGTACTTAATATAATAATATGAGACAGAATCAAATCTGGTTACAACACAATTCCAGATAGTATATGTGCTTTGTGGCCAGCATATTATATAGGAAAAGCTTACATTAAGAGTTTTACCATGTGTACGGGAATGGGAGAAGTGGGGGAGGAGAGAGTAGGGAGAGATTTAACTACACGATGGGTAATTGTTGGTTGACCACAAACGACTGACTACTATATGGTTTTGTGGTGAAAACCACACAATTCTGTACCACCACATCAGACCCCTTTTGTTAACTCATACCTTTTTGTTCTTATTTACAGGAAGTTTGGTAAATGTGGAGGATGGAATGTCCAAGAATAGGTAAAATGGCTTTTTGAACAAGAAATGTTCAAGCGTCAGACATGATATTAGATGGAACTTTTAATCTTCGCTATTTGGCAAGTTTAATTACGTATTTATTTTGCCTCATAAATCCAAAACCCCTTATATCGATCATTTGAAAAAGTTATCAACGATTCAAAATCCAATTTAACAAAGCGGAAAATATAATTTTTTTATTTTAATTTGCAACAACTACATTAATAAATTAGACACTGTGAGATAAATATTGTTTTAAAATTGATTCGAATTAATTATTAGCTATTTTAAGTAGCACAGCAATTACTAAGCAATTAAAAGCACTTTTCTCGTAACTGGGAAGTTGCTGGTTCGTTCCCAACGGCAGCCGTTTGCCAATTAAAGTAATAACTAAACTGTCGGTGTATGGACTAGAATGAAAGTTTTCTTCCACAAACTCCAAATGAATATCGGCCTAGTTCGGATCAAGATTGGCTACAATCACACAACCTACCAATTCATAGTCTACATACAAATTCCCTGTCCTTTAGAGGTCGATAAAAAAAATCTAGATAGATCTGGCTTCGACCTCCCGTCTGTATATCTTACTACTACTGGGCTATTCATAAAATTGGTTAACATTTTTTTTGTCAAACAATTTTGTAGTTTATATTTACTACCTAGTTGGGTATTTCATTTACAAAACTATGCTGGTCAACTTAAGTGGACGCAACTAACTATCTTCTATAAGTATTTTCTATTATGATTTATTTCAATCTTCAATATTTTCCGAACTCCATGTATATATACACATATCGTATAGTACAATTCTCTTATATGCTGATAGCATCTGTCCGGGATTAATTGGAATCCCGAGGGATCGTTTATAACCTTACATGTATACATAAAGACCTTATATTATATGTATCTTTGTCTATTCCACATATATATTAGGTTTCGGTCAGTCTGATTTTATACCATTTGATGACAAGCGTGTTAATAGTCCTATAGGAGTATATATGTTCCATACATATATGTATATATAAATATGTGTGTCCTGTAGGAACTTTCAACAACTTTATATTATACAAGAGATTTTCATCCCCAGGTTTATTATATCATAATAAATTATTGTGTAATAAATTTATTAGACGCAATTTTCTTTATATATATTTACTTACCTCGAATATATTTAGAGGCCTATCATTTTTCTTGTTCATGCCTCTTGTTTTTCCGGTGTAATAAAATATGTTGTTAAACTCATTAGAAAGGTTTGGTGTGAAATTAAGAGGAATACAATTCTAAATATATTGTTTCTTTGTGTGTGTGGGTGGCTATGTTTATAAATACAGCCGATTGTTACCGAAATTGGAAGAAACAAAAACCATTTATAGATGGTTCTGATTTTATAAGATTCGAGAAATGTGGTCTGTTTCTTGGTACCCCCATAGTCCCCTGGTGATTGACACGTGAATGATTTGCCTATACAAATCTTGGGAATCTTAAATTAAAACCATTTTTGTGGAGAAATAGAAGACATCCTGTGGGAGTTTATTGGTACATTTCCTACTTTAAGAAATCGAAATGATATTCATACGTTTTAATTACCCATTAAATGTTTATTAAAGATATTGCAGATGGCGGATTGCAATGCTGCGATTACTTCCTATTAGCGTGATTATAATCCAAAAATTCTAAACTCCAAATATTCTTCAATTTCCTTTTATCTTTATTTCCTTTTAAATGGGATACTCACTTTTGTACCACCTTGCCCATTAAAATTTATGTATATATATATATATATATATTATATTATAGATTTTATTATGTAATTAAATGTCATGTCGCCTAAAGATACGATATGGAACATTTCGTAATTTAAAATCCAATGAATTTATTTTGCGAACAAGAGACAAGAGAACAAACCCTCCCTCTTTTGATATTCACACAACATAAATTGAAAAGTAATTATCGTTTATCGACAAATCAATTTACAATATAATATGTATGTATATATACCGTGTGTGTTGGAAAGCTTTTCCAATAGAGAATCAATGTTAAATATTATTTATTAATGGCTGGCCGTGTGGTTACTGTGTGAAGTCAGTCAGTACACATGTAATGAGAGTGGGTTAAATATGTTCATCGAATTCTTAACTGTAGTACGTGTATCACAAAATCTCCACTCTTAAATGACAAACAACCATACGCATACAGTATACCTATAGACTATCCAGATGTTTGTATGTGTGTGTATTGTGTAGGTGTACTGTATAGTTTTATAGTTAATATTTTATTTATTTGTTAAACATTGATTCTCTATTAGAAATGCTTTTGAAAACGGTCTGTATAGTACAATGTTTGAAATATGAAATATATGAATGAAATGACAGGACAGTATGAAATATACAGAGTGTACCAGTATACAAAATAAGACACAATTCTAGACTATTTTGAGTATACTTTGAGCATATTATCTCTAAATTGATATTAATCGATATAAATCGATGTTAATTTCTTTGCAAAAACAATTTAGGGCCTTGATGCACGAATCAGGCAAGTCCAGACACACAAATGTTTAGTGAGAGCCAAATGAAAGTAAACATAAAAGTAAACACCGGCAAGTCCACTATTAGGCTTTAAATAATTCAGCAAAATTATTCGCAATTAAACTTTTAATTATTCAACAATAAGTCCGGACATACACGGTATTTGCACCAACGGTTTAAAACCCAGTACCCGGTTTTTATTGACCGTTAATGTAGCCTTTCCCACACTATTTATCACACAGGAGAGGACTGATGTTAAATTTGTGCCCAATTCTTGCACCAAACAAAACGGCTCTATTTCGTCAAAAATGCATTTTTTTTTAAATTAGAAAATTTGGATTTATCTGGTTCTTGCGTTAAGACATAAAATTGGAAAATAAATAGCACATTTTTCGGCAAGACGGCAAAATATTCATTTTATCAATTACATAAACAAGCTTGCAAATAGTCATAAACTACCGATCACACTACATTATTACTTAACTGGCAACTATCTATCTCACCTTTTCAAATAACTTAGACTGAGTTCATAAAAGTAAACTTCTGCATCGATTCCATTATCCAAATCCAATGTATTCTACTAACTTTTTCGTGAAACACACGGTATATATTTGTTAAGTACGTCGATTTCATTGAGAAATAATTTCAATGAAAATTCAATTACATGAATCTGTCAAATATTAATGAGTACTTCTTACATAATTTTATGTATTTATTAAAACAGAAAAAAAAAAAACATCCCCATATACTATCATCCCTAAAAAATATCTGACTTTACCTGAAAACACCAGAGAGTACAATCAATTTAATTACATGTCATTTTAGAATTGTTTTCTAGTCGCGGATTATTGGAGAGGGGATTGAAGCCAGACAGTTATTAAATCCAAATAAATGACGCCAATTGTACATACATATATAATTGACGTCAACAGCGAGAACAGCCAATCACTGGCTGGTCAACTACCGTCTTCCCTTCCCTCCTGAGAATTTACGTCTCGGAATGGCTCACCCCACGCCTAAAAAGGCACTTTACCTTTCGTCCATATATTTCTATGTATTTATACAATACAAATAATTGATGTACGAATTGGGACAATTTTTGAAATTTGTTCACCGCTTAGGCTCAGAGGACACCACAGGATGGTGGATGTAGCAAATGAATGGAGATGTTTTCCAAATATGTGCGGAGCGTGAAAAAAATTTTTTTTTCCCATTTGTTGCTGTGGACTATCATCATAGGACACTGTTTCTAACATTTTGATTTTTGACTTCCAAAAATCATAATTACTATAGTACAAATTTGAGTATATATTAATTATTAAATTAATATGCAACCCCCCAAAATTGGTCCAAATTTATTTAGAAGTTTATGAAAACGAACAAACGAAAGCTAACAGATTAAAACATTATAGATATTAAAATTTTATCTATGCGAATCACACATCTGTTTGCTTGTATGGGGGCAGCAGCTGGTGAAATCATTGCAATTATTAATTATTAGAAAATTGTGAAGGATAATGTATTTGTAAATTGTTTTAAGTCAGAATAAACTACCCCATTCTGACAATCATAGTAAATAAGTATAAAAGACAGTATGATAAACTTACTTGTAGCATTTAATCATTTGAATTAAACAATATATTTTTATTTAAGACTACAGTTAGTTCCTTCTTCAGAGAATATAATAATGTTTCTAGGTTATAAAGCTTCGTAGTCTGGGTGAAATTTCATAGTTAAAGAAACCATAATAACCAAGTTACCATGGTGATATATTCAGAATATCCAATTATGGTATTCAAATTACAAATATTTCTGTAAATATTAGAGAAAATATAGCCATGTAATAAATTGTAGCAAAAGTTTGTGCTCATAAACTGATCTCATTTGTTCATTTTCGCATATCCACCTCTCCATGGGCACGACAACCTAGCTTCAAGTTCATGAATGGGGGAAATCCTCCTCTAGGAAGAAAAATCTTGCACTTTTTTAACACAACACAAAAAAATATTGCATTTTTTTAAATAAAAAACTATTGTTTCAAACGACCTTTTCATAAACGGAATAGTCTCGTCCCAATTTCAACTCAAACATCTGGCATCTGGAATTACTGGAGATTACGTGTTTAAGAGTGACTTCAAGATCGTGAATAGGTTTTAGGATATATCATCACACTTTCACGAACCAGGGGCCAACCATATAGTCCAGATTATAGATTAAAAGGGAACACGAATGCGACTCTTGGGTGATGAGGTGCAGTCAGTATTCATGCAAGCACAATGGATAAACGAGCTTGTTTATTTGTATAATTTCATTTAATTTCAAATCCCCCGTATACGTAATATGTAAAATATTGAATAATTTATATAACTACCTACGTAGATTATTAGGATATACCGAAACCTAATAATATACAGCCTCATACCTTTATGTGTGTGTGTCCCTCAACTCCCCTGTCCCCACTGTGATGCATAAAATACCTTTTAATAACCTAATGAATACATCGTTTAAAATAATAATCTTGAAATATTGATAATCCTACCTATTAATGCATAGACAATAAACATATTAATAAAATATTACAGGGTGTGTATTTAAAAATGAGACATAATACAAACGTAACGGTGCAATGTTACGTTTGTGGGGTTAAAAATGGTTTTAGTAATGCCCCGATAGGTAATTCAGCCACGGCCGGAAATTTTGTGTATGCAGTCCGATTATAAGAAACAAAATTTACAGTTTTTGATAAAAGGGGTCAACTGGGAAAAAATACGCTAACAATGCGAGTGTCTCCCCTACTGGGCACACTTTTAAATTGTTATTACACATGCAAATTATTTCTCTTTGCCGTGTTTAGAATGGAAAGTAGTGGAAAATCACATCTTGTAGAATCCATTGAAAATATTTGTTTCTACTTTCGATAATTCTGTCCAAATTGCAAAGATCGAGCCCCTAAATGTCTGGGTGATCTAGCAAAATGTCCAGAACATGTACAAAAAACAAAAACTATGAAATACCCTTAGCCTATGAAAGGTGAAATCTTCTTTACGGTTTTGGTTTCAGAAGAACATCCATTCATAATTTTCAAATTATGAATGTTTTGGATCTATAAATCCAGTTAGTGTGAATAATCCATTTTTGTTACCTATACAATTTTATGGGACTCTACAAATATGGAAGCGAATTTTAGACTTTATTTATAGAGTTTGCGCGACTGTTTTAAATGTACAAAATCTATAGTTTTATCTTTTTTATGATACCGTGTGAAAAGTGAAATAAAATAAATTCACCCCTGATAACATTTACTGATAGTGTATTAAATTTGAAATACGTATTTATATAGTGAGAGTATTATCATAAACATCACAATATTCTTCCAATGGTCATGGTTCTATTTCGAGATCGTTCTACAATTGTACTCAAATCACTGCTGGCGGCTATTTAGAAGCTTCAATTTAACTTCATAGCCCAGTGAAATAGTAATTTGAGATTTTCCAACGGAATTCTCTTCGTTTTTGCACTATGCAAAACATACCAAAAAATTGATTACAAAATTTTTACATCCTGGTGATCTGATCATCAACACAAGCTTCTTGAGTGTAAGTCTCAAGAGCACCTTGGTGGAGCCAGAATCTAACTAAATCCTTACTAGCTATGGAGGCTAGGACCCAAGCTGAACGGAGCAACTCACACGTCGAGCAGGGGCTACCGAAAATGCGTCAACTTTGAAGAAGCTCAGCAAAACCAATGAACGTAATTCAGTACGCTACGGAACCCTATGATAACGCGTGTACAACACCCACTTGGCCATATATAAGTGTATAACTGTTTTAAGTTTAAGAGTTAAATATTGCAAGGTTTGCACTAAAGATGTCGCTTATGAAATCATTCGTTATAGAACATTGTAATACGAGCACATTATTTAAATATCTATCTCTATTATACCGTTTTGTTTTGGGTTGGTAACTATCGAAGCTGTATGATACACCACATCTCCCCCTCTTCTCTACACCCCCCCCCCCTTATTTCTACCTCATTCCTGTATCCCTATTCAGTAATAATAATCGTATTTAATAATTTTATTAAAGTTATGCGTTACTGATAAAAGCTTTTGATGATAATACATACATATTAAAATAAATTATTAGATATTTAATAATAATACTAGTTAAAGCTCGGCTTTATATGCTCCTTGTATCCTATGCTTTGTACACACTAGTAAACACTAAGTTGATCGATTGTCTATAGACATGTATATAGTCAAACTTCAGTGGGTAATAATACCCATCAAACCAAGCGAATTTGAATATAAATATAATTATATATATATATATATAAGAAGCATATGATTTGAAAAATGACGAATCGAATTTTGGAACTGCAATGGAAAACCATCCACTGAGTTCTTGGCAATATTCTATGGATGGTAATGATCCATCCTTTAGGCACAAAGTTTGTTCTGCGCGGGCATGAATCCAGTGACTTACTGATAGTTTTATAATTTGTGTTGTATTTTTAACTCATCGTTAAAAATACATCGAAAGACAAAAGTAGAAAAATGAACTCTAATCTTTGAAATCCACTTATGACCCGTTCCCTATGATATTCAACCTGATTTCTACAAATTTCAAAAGAGCTCACTCTACATTATTTTTGAGAGAGTCAATTTTGGTCTATAGAATGGCCAAACGTCCTTACGTATTGATTCCCCAAAAAGATTGTTGAAGTTGGGAAAAATCACTAGGTCTCAATAATTTAAACAAATCTTTGAGATTTTGATAAAAGATATTAGTATTTTTGACTATCAAAGCATATAAAATTCGGATGAAATCTAGCACCGAAAGGCATTAGGGATTATTCCAGATCCAGCAGTAAGATTAGCTTTTTGTGTCTGTATATGTAGACTGTGTGTGGCTGGTTCACTTCAAATTCATTTTACAATACTTTTTTTTGAGATTTAAAACATAAAAATCTGATCTCAACTGAAAAATAGTAATTGAAATATGTATTTATTAGTCATATATATATAATGTATATTATTAATAGGTATATGATATGTATAAACCAACCTTTATGGTTCTCTCTGGCTAAGTGAATCAACCTTCATATAAATACATATTTAAATTTATTAAAATATTATTATTATTATATTATTGATAATTACCTCGAATATTATTATTTTCAATAAAATATACAACACCAGATAATGTATTTCATTTCACAGATGAACATAGATTCAAATATATATATATATATATATATGGGGTGTTTGAATCCCTATTCACCTTTATACAAAAAACAATATTTGAGACATACTTTTAAGCGTTTGTACGCTCAGGACTCAAGATAAGATAAGCGATTTGTATCATTTATGTCGTAAATAACATTGAAGTTGGGCCACTCAGCCATTTTTTTATATCCGGTATATAATATATATACTAGGCCCTAGGGTATATTCAGTTTAACTTTAAAGGTTATTAATAACAGAAAAAAAATTTTGGTATAGGGGTTCATAAAATAACCTAATTGATCTATTTCCAAATGTCTGTCCGTCCGTACGTCATAACGATCTCTCAAAAAAAAAAGAGATAGTGAGATAAAATTTTGTATGTGTGTTCTAGAATTGAAAAGTAGGACCAAGTTCGTGACTAAGCAAAATTGGACCACGTTTGGTAAAAATGAGCAAAACTGGCCATCTATGAAATCGAAGAGATAGAACAAAAATTTGGAAACAAAAAAAGTTCCTTTTTTTTTTAAAATAAACAACTTTTGTAAGAAACTTTTAAAAATTTTCCATAATATGTGTTATTGTATTTCGTAACACGTTCCATAAAAAATTTTTATTTAATTTGGGACACTCAATAAAGTTTATCCCATATAATAATATTGTAATATATATATATATATATATATATATATATATATAATGTCTGGAATTATAAGACAAACGAGCAGTAATATCCGATTGGAAGTCAATGCTTTTCCGTTTCAACAGTAAAATACAACTTCTTACTTGTAAACCAAGCTTTTTCCGGTATACAAGCAAATAATATTATTGCTACTATTTCCACACACTGTTTTCACATTTTCACTATATTATACATGTTCATAAATTTTCCAGAAAACAAGAGTATACACAAAGTATACGAACATTGTATTTGATCGATTTCCATGTTATTGGTACGATTATATTTGTAGAAAGCTTCCGATTTAAGAAGAAAAAAAAAAGTACCGTTATAGACGGATCAATATTCGTAAATAAATTGCTATTCTTGTGTTTATATGATAAGAAAACTGATCTTGATTGGCTGTAATACCATGAATAACACGTGAAGAGATCTTATAATGTTTTTCTGTAGGATACCTTGAGCAAACGACAAAAGACCTACTGTTTAAAAACCTAATTACTGCTAAAACATACGATCAAAGATTTTAGGGGGAATTTTTCGTGATCAATTGGGCAAAACTAAACTATTAATTAAAGCGTGTGAAATAATCTTCAAAATTACATTTAATATCGTCCCGAAAGAATCATTGTCAAACAGCTTTCACAGTATTAGGCCTGGCCTAAGATAAATTCCTTTTTCAAAACCATTTAATTAAAAAGTTTATCATCAAAATAATTATTGCCATAGTTTGTAAACTTGAAATACTTTGACGAGGCTGATGATTAAACAGGATCCAATTTCGGTAATAATAAACATCTGTAAAAACATCCGGGTTTGTCATATTCTCACATCCATGTTTCCCCCATGACACAATACCAGCTAATTTACCATCTGCAACTGCTGGACCGCCTGAATCACCCTGTATCATAAAATATTTTTCACAATTATTTCATTTAAATAGCAATATTTATACCCTGTGTAAAAATATCAAACCATTGCATCAAAATCTTATTCCAAATAAATATAAATATGTATCTAAGTAGTCCGAATACTTGCAAAGGCAGTATTATCTTGAAAGTAGATTATTTCAAAAACTCTGGGTCTAAATATAAAATGTTTCGAATAGACATTCTTCGTTTTGGTCTTTACTTTCCAACCCACTATTTTTTCGACGTTAGTATTTGTTCCGGGATAATCCTCTTTAAAGCTATAAAAGACAAATAAAAAGTGTTTCGAGTAAAGCATTTTTTTTTTGTGGTTGTTTTTTGGTTAAAATAATAAAAACGCATATAGCTCTATTTCCTTCGCTAGCAGCGAGAAATTCGCTAGTATCGAGTTTCCAATAAAAATCAATTTCATCCTTGATGTCGGCACCCCATTGAATTAAAATTGTGTGTAGTGTCCCAATAGTGTAATTGTAGATAAAATCGGTCATACACAGGGTACATATTGACCTTTAAATTCAATGAATACATACATACATTACAAACGGCATCGGTCGAAGAATCTAAACAGATCATACCAGTTAAATAATGTATATTTTTGAACATACAAAATAGTTTTGTCATCAAATGCAATTTTACAAAAAGTAAATACCGTGAAGCTGGTCCACCGTCCTAAGAAACAAATGAAAAAATATTACATTGCATTGGTAAATATAAATCCGATCAAAAAATGCAAGGCTTTCCTTATTTTCTTCCTAGATAGATAGACAGATATATCTTGGGGTATAAAAATTATTGAACTTCAACCTAATAGTCCATTGTGCTCCCCCTTCAACTGCTGATTAGGTTTTCCTGAACGTTCATATGTTTGGAAGTGAGATGCACCGAATAATATCTTGTATCTGCTGTAGTCGAGAGATTCGCAGTTAAAGATGATGTGGCTGGATGTTTCCTGTTCAGGTTCAGGCCATCGAGGGATATTTTCTTCCTAAGTAAAATATTAAATAGCTACTAAAAATCTATTGGGAGCTTGCTAAATAGATTGCTGTATTACATCTCCGTAATAAACTAATCTGAGACAAATAAATGGTGATTAGAACCTAGATAAAGTTCCTTAGTTCCAAGAAGTAAATTCTGGATAAAGATCTTAGAAGTAAATTCAAACGGTTACACTATAACCGTTGCCGTTCTTTAAATTTACCTTTGTTCTACCCCAACCAGAAACAACGCACTCAGTTTTATCTTTAATTGCATAGTCGATCAACTGGATTGGTGCAATGTTAGCTGTAGGTGCCTGTTCCCAAAATTTACCTTTTATCTACAAAAAAAAAAATTTAATGTTTTCATTTCAAGCGCACATATTTGTTAGTATCGAATTGCATAGATTTCGAAACGGAATATACGGGATTTAGACAACAAGGAACATTGAAACTTACTTTAATTAATGCAACATCACCCTGTATAGTTATCCTGTTATAGCCGGGACGAACCATGAATTTATCTACTGGAAATTTCCGTATATTTGGTGACTCGCGATCAACATCTCCTGCTATTATTGCATACGTAGCATCTTCTCCCAGAAAACAATGAGCCGCTGTCAGTACATAACTCTCATTTATAATTGAACCACCACAAATGAATTGTCCAACTTTAGATCCCTTGGTGATTAATATTCCCGCCTAAAAAATTAAGAGCAATTTGTATCAATAGAGTACGCACACTCGTCAATATATGTTTGGAGTACATTAGTACAACTAACCTGATACGGAAATTGTCCTTGAACTGCTTTTTCACCATTTATGATACGGTTTTCTTTCGCGGATTTTGACCTTCTTCGTTTGATTTTCTTATTAACTGGCATAATATTTTCTAATGGTATACCAACATCATTACTGGAGCTTGTGGATATCTTTTCGGTTTTACTTACGATAGCAGGTTCATTGTTTAACGTTGCGAACTTCTTTTCTTGTCCAAGTTTTTCTTCGCTAGGAGTTGTGAATGAATTTTCCACGGATTCGTTTGTAAAACTTGATGGTATAATTTCAGTAAAATTATCAGTTTTTGTCGTTTTACCAGCATAATTGGCAATAAACATTGATAGTAAAAATATACAACAGATTTTGGGCATTGTGTTCAAAACAGATTACATTGACAGTAAATTTGTTATGTCAAATATTAGTAAAAGGCCTACTGGGTAGTTTCGATTAGATACTGGTTTTGAATAGTTGCGAAAATATCGATCGAGGTGAAGTTTGGTATGCCATGTGCTTTTCGTCTTTGAATAGTCAAGTTCGTTAATGGGCAGAATCAGCTAAAGAGGAGGGGGGTTTGACGGATAGGGAAACACAAAATTTGGAAAATCTCTCTTATTATTGGTAAAACGGAAATTTTTTTAATTATTTACGTTGACGAAAATTGATTTTACCTCATTTTATCTACTGATCATTTTATCATGTCCATTAAGCTAGCAGATTTTTTAAATATTGCTCTGCTAGCTTAACATTAATCTGGCAGAGCATGCAGTAACACAATACAACAAAGAGCATTTAATTTTTAATTAGAGCATTTAATTAGCATTTAATTAGCTTAATAATTTGATATTAAATACAATATAATTAATTGATTTTTTAAATATTGCTCTGCTAGCTTAACATTAATCTGGCAGAGCATGCAGTAACACAATACAACAAAGAGCATTTAATTTTTAATTAGGGCATTTAATTAGCGTCTAATTATGAGACAATTATAATTGTGTTCTGCTCGGGTTGCTCTGCTAGCTTAATGGACATCATTTTATCGAATCGAATTATTCCTTATTGAAATAGGTAATACATATTATCCCGATCATAAGACATTATAATAATAAATTTTATGTCAAAAATTATTCGTATAGCAATAAATTTATATTGTTTTTTAAATTCGAAAAACAAATTGTTTTTGACATATAATGCTTTTAAAAATTGAGAATATCCAATTTATAAATAATGTTTCGAATGCTATAATAATGGAATACGCGCGAGTACACCCATAACACGTAATTTTATTTTCCGATAGCATAAATATCTTATTTCGTTTCTTTTAGAAAAATGAATAAAATATTATATTATTCTTTAAAAAAAAAAATTTTTTTATTCCCATTGCGTATGTAGAATGTCAATATATCCTACAAATTCCCGTTGTTCCCACATAATATATATACGGGAAACGGTATAGAAGTATAGATGATTCCATATTTATCACATTGAATATTATTATTGACACACGACGAGATGAAGAATTCACGTTGAAAAATTAATTTTTATTCAAAATTTTTGTACACTTTTGAAAAGAGCAATCTTGAAATTTCTTATATGCAAAGATATTCCGAAGATACGATTTCACAAAAATTTCTGCAAATATCCATCGATCCTACCTAGCAAATGACCAGCATTAAAATTTATATACAAATATTTGTCTGTACTTTTGCAAACTGCAAGTTATTCATGAAAGAAAGCATACTAGGCAAAGCCAATATAAAGTGACTACCAGGCAGATTTGGCCAAAGTAAAACTCAAGACAATCGAAGGATATTATCTCTCTACGGAGAACATCTGTAGGGAGCATCTGGGTGGCAGACATAGATAGATAGATAGATAGATTGTTGAGGCTGCCCTGGACGGGCTACACGTCGACCATAAGGTCCATTGTGATGCCTAAGGATGTAAGGATGCGAGTGGAGTGGAAGGAATTTGATAGGAACTATGCCGATATTCATCTGGAGTTCGTGAAGGAAACTGCAGAAAACCTTCTCAAGCATAGCCGGTTACTTCGTTCTTGTCCATTCGCCGACAGTTTAGTTAATTAACCACCCCTTTTTCCAACTATGCATACTGCGCAGACATAACGCCTTTGACCGCTCGGCTACTTGGACTGGTCGGGTGGCAGACATGCAGATCATCTAGGACTGCCAGAGCACCAAGACTATTACAGGATCTGCAAGAAAGAAGAAGATTCTTAAGTCTAAAGTCTACCGGCTTCAAAGCCTTATTGCTGTATCTGAATTGCTCCAAATGGTTAAAGGAGTAGTGGCAAGGATGGACCAGTCCCACTTCGGTTGTATCACAACAGACCTCACAGTTTAAGTGTGAGATGAGTGAGGTCCCATCCAGGACACCCGATCAAATCTAACCTAACCTATGTATCTGTAAGCACTCTAGCGGCCACAGTCTTAATCCGAGCGGAATGAAATATGGTAGATGATGTGCTTTTGGTATTTGACGGCCAAGTTTGTGCATGGTAAAATTGGACCAGAGAAAAGGGGTGTTTATAGGCAGAGGGGAACTCCAAATTTGGTATAACTATCTTAGTTTTCGTAAAACCAAAAAATGTGTAAGACGTAAGGTTATCGAAAATTAAGCTACAATTAAGTTTATCATAATTATTTCTGTTACTCTAATATTTACAGAACCATTGACGATTTTAGATCAAATGAGGGGGAAATTTAAAGGCTGCAGCTTGGGGGTAGTGCCCAAATCAGAATTTGCTAAGAGAATTCAAGAGAAATGTAAAAGCTTGTGTAAGTCATTGTTGTCAGCGTTTTTTTTTTCTCGTAGAACCAATATTTCCTTCACGATCATCCCATTTCGAACGTGAAAGAAAAACCTTTCTCGAATTTAATATTATATGTTCAGAGAAATTTGTAATTTGACACAAAAATGAACAACAAAAAATATCATCAATATATTTAAGTGTTGGTATCAATTGTTATCAAATATATTTCGTCATTTTATAATAATATGCGGATCAAAGTATTATATTTATATCATATATATATAGATAGATAGATAGATAGGTATCGTTCGTTTTATTTTTACCCCAAATGAAACAAACATGTTGTGCTCCTCCATGGAGACAGCAGATTGATTACATACACAAGAAAATATATAATACTTTTGTATTAAAATGAAATATGAATATAAATTTGTATATATAAAATAAAAATATATATATATTTCAAGTTTGATACTTTTCAAATTCAATTCGATAATAATGCGAACAGTAAATTAGGGATAATCATACACCTATCAAATTTGTTTCAACTTCCTCGAGGCACACACTCTTTATCCAAGAAATTGCAGCAAAATTACCGTAGCGGGAAGGATTTCTTGGACAACCATATCTTTAAATTTGCCCACAGAATATCTCATTATAAACAACACACTTGGATATGTCATGGAATCATTTCATAACGTCATTTGGACCAAAAAAAAAACGAAAATACGTTCCAAAGTAATGCTAGATTTGTCGTTTCCAAAATATGACTAAACAAGGTCTTCTAGATCCACAACCTTGAAACCGAAAACATTTATAACCCATTATTTTTAAAACTATATTTTTAATCAAATTTTTAAGTGGATTTTTATAATTTTTGGGTCAAAATGGTCTAGAAATATGATTTTTAACAAGATCGGTGACAAAAATTTTTTTCGATTTTTTCGATTTTTTCTAAGGGGTACCCCTTAGAAAAATTACAAAAAATCGACAAAAATTTTGTGTCATCGAATTCGATAAAAAGCATGTCATAAGATAATTTGAACCTAAGAAAAACGAAAATCTAGTCCAATTTAATGCTAGATTTGTCGTTTCCAAAATATGGCATATACAAGGTCTTCTAGATCCATAATCTTGAATCCGAAAACATTTATAACCCACTATTTCAAAAACTATATTTTTAATCAAATTTTTAAGTGGATTTTTATAATTTTTGGGTCAAAATGGTCTAGAAATATGATTTTTAACAAGATCGGTGACCAAAAATTGTTTTCGATTTTTTCGATTTTTTCTAAGGGGTACCCCTTAGAAAAATTACAAAAAATCGAGAAAAATTTTTTGTCATCGAATTCGATAAAAAGCATGTCATAAGATAATTTGGACCTAAGAAAAACGAAAATCCAGTCCAATTTAATGCTTCATTTGTCGTTTCCAAAATATGGCATATATAAGGTCTTCTAGATCCATAACCTTGAATTCGAAAACATTTCTAACCCTTTATTTTAAAAACTATATTTTTAATTAAATTTGTAAGTGGATTTTTATAATTTTTGGGTCAAAATGGTCTAGAAATATGATTTTTAACAAGATCGGTGACAAAAAATTGTTTTCGATTTTTTCGATTTTTTCTAAGGGGTACCCCTTAGAAAAATTACAAAAAATCGAAAAAAATTTTGTGTCATCGAATTCGATAAAAATCATGTCATAAGATAATTTCGACCTAAGAAAAACGAAAGTCTAGTCCAATTAAAAGCTAGATTGGTCGTTTTCAAAATATAGTATATACAAAGTCTTTTAGATCCATAATCTTGGATCCGAAATCATCACTTGCTGCAAAATGTTTTTTTTTTAAGAATATACACAAGGTTTTTAAACAATTAAATCAGTTAGTTGTTACAATTGCACTTGTCATTCTTCTAAGAAGAAACCATACCAAACAGATTTGTTTGGCGTAGCCATTAAAATCTCAAACGATAGTAGGAGTACTCAAGTAGAGTACTAAATTTAGCAATAGTAAATAGATAATGATATATTTTTTTGCATATGCATTGCCGTTCAAAAAACATGAACCAATTTACAACAATAAAGATTTTAATATAAAAAAAAGAGGTTAATAGTAAAAAATTATTCTGCACAAAAAATATCATCAAAGTAATAAAATATCATTGTTAACCTAAAATTTCAAACCAGTAGCAGCGAAGAAAAAAAGAAAATTTATTCATACAATTTTCTTATAAATGCTTGATACTATTTTCATCTACCTATCACGTAATATAAATATAAAGAAGAAGGTTCATACCTACCGTCTATATATTCTTACAAATAAGGAAAAGTTAAGTGGAAAATAGTTGGTCTATTTATTTAGTAAAGTGTTTTGGTATGTATGTAAGGCCTTTAACTTATAGCTTGATTTCATCATCATATTTAACATTTATTGTACTTATGAAAGGGGATACGAAAGGTTAACTATGATAAAAAAAAAGGTATATATATACCATATACCTTCTATCACTAATATCGAGTGTCCATTTTAGAAATGTCCATCGTTTCTGTATATAGTATAGAATTATAAATGTCGAAAATGATCCCATCATTAAAATTGATACGGCTCTTTTTAAATGACCAATTTTGCCTAATTGATTAGATTATTTTATATCAGAATTAGGAGTAAGTTTTTGAAGACCTTTTGAAAGGTGTTCCAAAAGTCTTAAGAAACGTTATGATATATTTTGGCGACACTTCATTCATTTCTCCTGGTAGGATATTTGTCTACCCTAAATGAAAGTGCCTGCCCCACAGTATACGTGGGTATACAAAATCTGTAAAGTAAGATTAATCGTTCCTTGGTATCCCAAGAAATGGCTCTGGCTCATTAACCGAACTTGGCCATCAACGAATTTTGCCCATTAACGCATTTGACCTTCCATTCCATTCCATTTATTCGGAGATATGTCTGTAAATGTTCTCGAAAGGTCACAATTTTAGTCCTACTGAAATGAGTTTTGATACAAACCCCGTTTTTAGTATTTGAAAGGTCAAGTGAAGTAATAGGCAAAATCGGCCATGGAGAAAGGAGATCTTAATAGAAGGGGATAACACTACTCGAAAATACTTGAAATATTTGTATATTTCATTAACAGCAGGTTGTTTTGTTTTCAGTTCCACTTCCGGTGGCTGATTTAAATCTAGGGTCTAATATGAACAACGGAATTCCATTTTGGGACAGTTTTTATATTCTCTCTATAAACGTCTTTATTTCCAATTCCATTTGACTCATCTAGACACTGGGTACCTATTATAATGAAGTCTAGCTCAGCAGGATCAAATACTGTACAATTCATTTTTGAGGCCACCCTTTACATTTTTTCTGAGCATTTGAAAAGACTATACATATATTTGAACTAAAACCATATTATATGTGATATCATGGGTTTTTTTTCGTATAAAGCAATTTTCTCAACATAATTTCATTAAATGTAACAAAAATTTACTGGATTTCCCCCCTATATATATGAAAAACGTGAATATTTTTTTTTATATATGCATAGAAAATAAACTGGGTAGGTAAAATATAGGCCACCAATGCGGTCATATATTATATTTTATTTTATTGAAGCAAAAAAGTGTAAATTGTGTAAAATAGATAACTGAATTAATTGTTTAAATAATCTGTGTATACTTAGTTCGTTATGAGTGCGGGAACTGATTCAGACAAAATACAGATTGAGTCTCGAAATAATGCCAGTGTGATTGATAATATATACAGATCTTCAAATTATCATTTTAAATAAAATTCCAATGATTCGGCATTTATTCGAAATTTGGAAGCGTGTGAAAAAAGATTACGGTGGATTCGAATTTTACGCTTGGTTGATGTATATAAAAAATAATAATATATCCTTCGATAAATATAAAAATAAAACAAGGGCTCTCGTGGTTGGCTCCTGACCTAAGCTCTTTGACAATTCAATGACTAATACATCTCCCAGTGTAATAACATAGTAGTGACATCTATTGGTCATTAGGAGCGTACTAAAATATCTGACAGCCAAATTGTGTTAATTAATATGAGTTATCGATTTCTGGATCTGAACAGAACCACGCTGATAATCTATTCAAGAAGAGTTCCGGACAATATTGGTTATGAAGATGAAAATCTCGATGGAATTAGATATAAAGAATTTTAATTATAAACGTAAGTAAATCTTTTGTATTATCAATTTGAATAAATAATTTAAAAAAAAAAAAAATATAAGAAAAAAACAAAATGTTGCAACATTACAAACATATTTGAACAAGTTTATCGAATGTCATCTTAATATTTATAAACCCAAAATGAAAAATTAACACAACAAAAAAAAAAAACAAATTACTTTAATTAATTCTTATAAATTAAATCGCATAAAACCCTAAAACCAACGTAGTCCTATCTACAAATCCGTGGTGTGAGATTATATTGAAGAATTTCACGGCTTGTCTTATCCAAGTGTTGTGTGTGTTTTCGACAAGTCGTGAAAATCTTGTAAGACGTCTTCTTTCACAACCGTGCACCCGGACAATTTGACGCCGTAATCAATGGCAGTCTAAAGTGAATGTGGATTAACTTGATCCTTGGTTGTGAAATATTTACTGATTTTCAACACCACTGATTTGTTTTCTTTGCTGCATGCATGTTCCTTCGGATCTGTTATATATTTAAAAAGAAAAAAGAAGTATTTTCAGCTGTTCGTAAAATAAAAAAAAATGATGTTAGCCAACCCACGATTGAGAAAACGGAGATTGGTTTTACGTATGCAGCTTCAATCGGGGACAGTTCAAGATATTGTGATACTTTCTAAATTCTTTTTGCAAATGGCGCACAGGATCCAGGAAATATCCTGTACAAACTTGTATTTTTTTTTGTCTAGTCATTCTAAACTAAGGTGGTTCCGGTGTGGTTTATCTATTATATTATTCCTTTTCTTTTTTTTTAAATTTTCTTTCAACACTTTCATAAAATAACTTTATTTCTGTCCCCTTTTTTTTTTATATTAATTGTCTGTATAACGTAACGTAACACGTAATATTCACTTTTTTAGTTATTATTTTATTTTATTTTATATTATCTTTTTAATATACACCACTTCATGTTAGTATGTTTTTTTTTTTTGTATATACATAAAATTCTGCCTAGACTCCTACGGAAGCTTACACATTACGCTTGGTTTGACACGCACTATACTTGGCTTGCATTGTTTTTCGTTTAAAGGTACTACAGAATCCTATGGACTAATAAATATTCATATATTTTGTTAAGTTAATTTAACATTTCAATTATTTAAAAATTATTATTAGTATAAACAGCAGAATGAATAATGAATGTATTATATAATAACTATAATGTTATGCATTCATTTAATCATAAATATGGTTTTTATTTGTTGGGGCTGGATGTTTATGAGTTATAAAATGTTGAATCAAAAACTCAACAACAACAACATGATTCATGGTTTGTTCTTTCTAGTCATGGTTTATTCTTTTCCTGCACTTTGTATTAGTAGTCGTTTTTGTCTAGGAAATTGTGGAAAATCGAGAACTAGGCAGTTTTTACTCATCAGTATTAGGTTGAACATTTTGCCTAGAAACCACTCTTTAGTTGTATTAAATAATATGATCATTTTAATATTAATTGAATTTATTAAAATATTATTATGGTAATTAAAATAATATATTAGTATGATTGAATACAACATACCTACCTACATACCTATATCATAGTGAAATATTAATTTGTATTCATACAGGAGATGCGTTGAGTCCACCCACATCAAAATATCCTGACGTTCATCCTTTTAACAATACATTGTAGGAACAGAACATGTCTAACTAGTGAGATTGGGCAACGTAAGTTATGCAGTTAAGGCTGTTTTCATAGGGAACTATTCCAGTAAAAACTACTTAAGTGCTTCTATAAGGGAAACAATTAAAAAATGTAGGTAATTAGGTCTTAGTAAACGTAGGTCTTTTTCCATTACACTCTTAATAGGGAATATGCATGAAATTTTTTTTCAGAATATGAAAATACTGTTAATACTGTAATAATATTTAAAAACAAAATTAAAATCCGACAAATATCAAGGAAGCTATAAGCTTTTAAAGATTATTATCTGTCTCTTTCTTGCAAAAATATTAAAAACGGAGTTTTACGTGTATTTTAAATGGTGAAAGTGTAATATGACGTCACATAACATATCAAGAGGGCTATCACACTCTTTGTCTAATCGGGAATTTCAATCATTCATATCTCGCTTATTTTTAAAGTTATTTAAAAAGTAATTTTACCTTGATATTTGTCAAGTAAACATGCTTCAATTCAAGTGAACAAAAATTTTCATGCATATTTCCTATTGTCGAAAAATATGTAAGATTGTCAAACATTCGAATATCTTGATTTCGTTTATACATTCTAATTTCTTAATTTTGTTCATTTCTAAATACCCTGCGTATACAATATTTAAGAGTATTAGAAGTTTAGTCCCGACTTTGGTTTTCATATATCATGATGTCGCTCTTTTATGAAATCTATGTATATAGTAACGTTTTATTTCGTACACCCTATATATATATTGTAATATATATGGCAATCATTTTATACAAATAAATAATATTACTAGTATTTTGTTAATGCACTTTGAATACGTGTATTGTACAGGAATCAAAAAAATTATAAGCGCACGGACGAACAAAACAGAAAAAAAAACAATTATTCTAAACATTCCTCATTAAAAAGCTCATTTTAGTTAAAGCTTCCCAATATTGTAACCGAAACTTACCTCGACGACGGGGAGAAACTTAAGCTAGTCATCTTGGGCATTCACTGAAGCAATTTAAATGATAAAATGTCGACTTCAATGTCAAATCCTAAATCGCAAGGAAGATCAAGATCTTTGCAGGCCGTAGCGACAACAGGCTTTGACTCGAACTTTTATCAAACTCATATTATCTGGTCTTAGCAAAAAAGTAGTGAAATCCCATCAAAAACATAAATATAACAAGTACCATCTTCCTTGAAAATAGTAGCGATATATACCTGAGGACCACGTCATTGTAAGGTTATCCCTAGTAGCTTTTGAATGTTTTATCTAGCAAGTCTTCATATCTTTACAAAAAAATGCTTGATTGATTAATATCGGGGTAAAACTATTGCACTTCAACCTTATGGCCCATTGTGCTTCCACTTTTACCTCAGTCTGACGAGACTCGCTTCTCCCATGTATTGGCAATAGCCTGAAGCTTGCTTATCAGGTCCTCCCGAAATTTCATATATTCGGGGTGAGATGCACCGAATATCCTGTATCTGCTGTAACCCAGAGGTTCACAGTCAAAGATTTTGTGGCTGGATGTTTCTTACTCCCCGCCACACAATCTGCACATAATGGACCCGTTATGGAGTCCCATTGTGTGCAGATGTGTCCACATGGGATAATGACCGGTAATGAATCCGGTAACCCTCCGCAGTTGGATCCTGTTCAGCCTCAGTGCATCGAGAGATAACCTCTTTGTTGCACTCTGAAGCAGTACCGAGCTCTTGCCGCGGTACTTTTTCCCAGTGATCACGGTGTTTAGGATTTGACCACTCGTTATGAAATACTTACAATATCATCTACAGCACGGTAGTGCGAAAGACTGAGTTTAAGGGACACATTCGGACTTTTCACTACAGTGCTATTACTTATGGAAATATTAGGAGTTGATTTGACCCCGAAATATCTTCTGAACGAAAAGAGCTACAGTGTTGAAATTTCGAATTATCGATACTTTACGTAATTATAAGAAACCGGTTTTTCCAATGATCGTTAATGAATTAACCGTTAAAAAGTTATTTCACTTCAAAAACGCAAAATTCGCGATTATGGCTTAAATTACTTTTTTCCGAAGAATATACGAGAACCAAGGCCATTCTTATTCTATTTATATATTTGATGCTGCTTTAATTGAAAATACATTCAGCAAATGTCCAATAACATTTTTAATATTGCTGTACTAACTACATATTCCTGTACTTGTTTCCATGTGCATTAGGAAGGGTAACTTACAATCGTATATGCATTCGTATCGACCCGCTCCGATCGTGTTGTTGTTTTATGTATTTTATTTATCATTATTTTTGATCATTTAAATATAATTTATAATATTCGCACTATAATCAAATGCATAATAATATTTTATTTATTTATTAATAATAATAATAATTAATATTAATTATATGCTAATGATATTCTAATTTAAATAAAACTTTATATTTCAATTTTCATACATAAAATATATTTCATGTTTTATATAATTAATAATAATAATAACAATAATAATAATATAAATGATATTTTCATTTTAATGAATATTTATATTTTTAATATTTTTTATTCAAATAATAAATCTATCAAATACAATTAAGTGAATAAAAAAATCAAGTGGTTAATAACAACTGCCTGAGTTAATTGCTTAAATACTCTGCATATACTGAGTTTAGTATCCATATATGAAATGGTTTTTTTTTAAACAGAAAAAATACAAAGTTGTGTATAAAAGTGCTATATGTACACTCCCGTCCAATAAAATTGAACAGATCTGAATCGAATCAATCTCTCACAATTTTGATTATTCTTGTAGTAAATGTTTTTTACTATACTTCCATTTCTTTTCTCACACTTAAAATATATACTACTTATCTTTGTTTATAAATGAATCATTATACAGAGAGTTACAATAGTGAGGAGTTTTATGAAATGTACGTTAATTAACATTTCAGGTCTGTTCATTTTTTTTAAACGGGACTGTACATATGCTATAATCAGATGTTCATGTTGGAGTTGTTACTTTATGAAAAAAAGTTTCAAACAAATGTAGTTTGTTTTTAAACACGGGATGTTCTTATGGTTTAAAAGGTAAATATTTTTAGGGGGTGTGACAGATAGATAGACGTACGGAAATGGACAAACTGGAACTTTTTACGAACACCTAGATACCAAATTTTTTTCATGCAAATCAATTTTCTCAATCGTTATACAATTTGATCTAAACTTATACATACCCTTATATGTATATTATATCTGTAGAGGGTAAAATGTGAAAATATGATAATTTTGCATTTCTAGAGAAGAAATTAACCAATTTCTCGTGTGCAAAACACTACAGGCTGCATATCTTGTAACTTAAAAGCTTTGTATATTTGTATATACTATAATAGTGTTAGGCAAGTTTTGTTACATATCCACATACCGTTTGCATGAACTTGATATCTAGTAAAGTATAGTTTACGTATATTGGAAACAGTCAATAACGGTTTCCAAAACATATTCAACGTTAAATAAATAGAAATAAAAATATGTATAAAAAAGTGAAAATAACTGAGTTAATTGTTTAAATATGTGGTATATACTGAATTTATGAAAAGTTGTTTATCTTTTAAAAAAGAACATTTTTGGCCTGTCAATTTTTATTCTATCTCTTACGGTTTCAAAGATAGACCATTCAAGAACTTGACCCTACTTTTTAGCTCTAGAACACACATACAAAATTTCAGCTCGCTATCTCATTTCGTTTTTGAGTAATCATATTGACAGACGGACAGATGGGATAAGTGGAAATGGACTACAGAAAAGGAGGTCATTTTATGAACAGCCATACCATATTATAAATTTATTGGGCATGGGTGAGCACCCATACCAAATAAAAGTTGTTCATTATAAATATGCCAACACCGTTTATTCGTAACATTTTCCTAAAAACCGAATAAATAAGGTACAAATCACAAAAATTTAACAGTTTTGCAAAATTTTTTCAAAAAAGACCACTAGTTTTGTGACTTACAGTACCATATACATAATTTTAGCTCAATTCAAGGTCGTTAAAAGGTTCAAAATTGACTTGCAAGATTTGGCCTTATAAAAAATATTTGGTAGGAGAAATCTTTTGGAAATTTGTTTATTTGATAGTTGTTTGACTGAATTCGTATTGATTGACTGACATTTTTGAATGAATTAAAACGTTGTATTGTAATTTGCGTAGCACATATAAAATTAAGAACGTAATAATAATTATTAAAATGTCCACCATTTGAAATGTGTCAAGTTAATGTCACAATCAATTAATTATCTTGTTCACTAAACACTATATAACATATACAACACTATATAGAGTTAGTGTCAATTCAATTGAGCAAGTGAACATACACGATAATCATACGCATATTGTATTTTTCATTATTTCATAACGAATATGATTCATTAACAATGACGAATGTTTGGAGTGGGGAAAGTTAGGGTAATAATATATAACGAAGAAAAATTTTGGGTGTGTGAGCCAAAAAGTGAGGTCAAGTTGGTAGTTGTACCTAATTGGGTTGTGTATTCCTCCATCAAGTGGAAAAATATTTTTCTTTGAAACCGCTAAATAGATACACTAATCTTAGGACACGAAAAGTATTGCACTTTGATCGTATTGTGCGTCCCTTTCAACTTCAGCCTGACGAGATTCGCTTCTCCCGTATCTTCGCAATAGCCAGGAACTTGCTTATCAGGTTTTTCTTGAAGGTTCATATATTCGGGGTGAGATCCACCGAATATTTTATATTGACGGTAATCAAGACATTCGCAGTTAAAGATGATGTGGCTAGATGTTTCTCCCTCCGCAGAGTGTGCTCATAATGGATCCTTTGTGGACACCTATTGTGTGTAGATGCGTGAAACCGCTAAGAAAAACCAAATTAATTGCTGTATAGAAGAACCTATAGATTTATGTATATAATCGTTGGTGGCAGTAACAAAATAGCTTTATTAGCTCTGTATAAAGGTTTTTATTAAAATTCTCACAGGAAATATGATTTAAAAACTCAATGAGTAATTAGAATAAATCTGATAATTTATGACTGTCATTAATTTCTATAAAATAATATCCTTCAGTCAAGTCACCAGTCATATCTCTATTATTATTATTATTATTATGATTATGATAAGCAATAAATTCTAATTTGACTGTCGAGTGTTTTAAAAACTTCACTACAACACACAGTTTAGTTTAGTTTCAGTTCAGTTAAGTCACTGTGTTACTACTGATACTGATTATATGGTAATGGAGGATAGACAGACTCACTTTAAATGAATGCTATTTTATTTATTATTTAATATTAGATGAGATTTAACAGTAGTTAATACTAATGTCTGATCCACATGTAGCAATGGGTTTATACAATGAACTAAGGAGACTACGGAGATCAGGCATTTATATGTTACTGTCTAAAACAATGTTAAAAGTACGTCTTAACAAGACCGGATTCGCGCATTGAGAGTTACTTTGACTTGCCATAATTATATCCGATATATATGATATATACAAGGATGTACTGGTAGCAGTAGGAGTAGTAGAGGGGTGGCCGAAGCATGGCAAGTAGGCCTTTCTCCTTTCTAGGATCCTCTACCACATCTGGTCCGTTTCTTCTAGTCCTGCGTTCGTTGTCGAACCTACTTGCCTTCATTGCGAATGATATGACTCCACTTTAGTTGTTTTACCTCAGATTCCCCCATTTTAGTTGAGCCGAAGGCTAGATACCTCATTCTGTCTCTGAATGGACATTCAGCCAGCCCGGACAGATCGCACTGTCCTCTAAGCCCATGAGAGATAGACGCCTTTTGAGCCTGCAGTGTCCGGTTTGTGCGCCAACTAGGAGGTTTGTCTCTTTCCGGTTTTTGCCAATAATGCTGACCTTGTGGCTTTGTACCCAGCTTTCATCTCTTTGGCTAGTCTTCAATCTGCTGTATAGTTTCATTTCCTGACCTTAGGATTATCCACCCCATTCACTTACGGTAGAGGCAGAATATCTTCTAGTTATTCCTAGATATGGTTCTGGTCCCTGGCATAGGAGTGCGTTTCAATTCCCTCAACCTCGCAGTATCCTGGTTCCCACATCAAGGTGACACCTTTTATCCATAGCAAGTTCTCCAGTGATTCTGTGCATTCGAGAACCAGAGGAGATGTTATTTTAGCGGAGCAGATTGCTTTGAGCGCATCTTAGCTATCTGTGTAAATATAAATCCGCCACTCAGTGCAACCCCCTAGTTCCTCCATATTTGCCACTGAGATTATGACTTAAACTTTTGTTTGAAAAACAGTACTGTACTGTCAGTAATGCAAAGCTGGGTCAAAAGTCTTTATTATTCACGTATACGCCGGCCCACGATCGGTCCTTTCTACCTTGGAATCATCTGTATAGCATTCCAGAGAGTCTTGCGGGAAGCTCATAGTCTCTTCCGCCTAGAGAGCTTATATTGCTTAACTGTCAGGCTGCCAATTGCAGGGTATATTAAAGTACATTTACTATTAGAGACAGGTAAACTAAAACATGCCAGCCATCCAATTTTGGGACACAAAAGTAGCGTTCTTTTTTTAAAATTGTATAACTGATTTGCTCCTTAATAATTCGAATTTTGGGTAAAATATTTCGAATAAAAGTTTATTTATAATGAACAATTTTTATTCAAAGCATTTGTTCGAAAATCGAATAAATAAGGTACAAATCCCTTGTGGCTATGCATATTCCTTACTACTCCCTTACCGATGTTTCTGCATACTTGTTGAAGAAATAAGGCCAATAGTGTGTGGAACTTTGTGATGAATTCATAGTGTGACTACGGCATAAAATCATATTCTATTCAAAATTATAATAATAATAACAATAATGTTTTTTAAAATTTTATTTTGTTCAAAACTATAATAATAATAAATAAATATATTAAACAACAATAAGTCATAATTTATAAACATTAACTATAATATATAACAATAACTCGAATAGTGACATCTATATTAGGTATATGATTATGATTGCACTTTTAATAAATTATTTAAAACGTTAATTTATTATAATTAATGTATTTATAATTTTTAAATTATTATATATATATATAATACCTACTACGTATGTACGAGTATTATTATTATTATTGCTCATATATACATATATATATAATAATTATAATAAATTTATTTATAATATTTATTTTATTTTATATAGAACAATAAGAAAGAAACCTATTTTAAAATGATGAATATATTTTAATTTTATATTTTATTTAAATCGTTTTTAAATTAATACGTAGTAGCATTTAAGATTGTTGTAGGAGAAACTTTATTCCGTGACAGGATTCCTAAAATTTAACATTAGTTTATTATTTAAATTATAACGAAAGCTTTTGTAAATTTCGAGGTTAATTTTGACCTGTATAGATTTTCCGAAAATTGTATAAGTAAACATTATCCTTGATTTTCAACTTTTTTTTACAAGCATTGTTTATTGAATATTTGACTGTGTTATGAAAATATACACTGTAAAAAATAATATAGTGTACTGAATAACGACTTTGGCTCCGAGTCCTTGACATGATGCCAAAAACTGCACCTTTCTAGCAGTAGAATAGAAGTAAAAAACGTAATTTTTGTGGGTGTTTCCATTTCCGGGTGGGTTGCAGTGGGAAAATTAAAGTTTTCCGATTTTTACTATGAGTTTTAAGTTACTCCGCGTCAGATTACCAAACACCGCATCCTTCTAGCACGTCTAGAAGTGGGTTAGAATTTGTATACGTGAGTGAGTGAGTCAGTTACACAAAGGGCTGTACTAATAAATGTTGTTAAATTGTGTGTAATTTATACTCTCGCCTGTGACATGTTCTATTGCGATGGGTATATAATAATCATAATAATAACAATCCCCGATTCATCCCATTTGTTGGGCAAAGGCCTCCCTCATCGATATCCATTTTCTTTTTCCCGTGGCTAGCTGCATCCAGTGACAGCCTTGCATTTTAGTTTCTTAGTTTCTTTCACTGCAACTGCGATGGGTATATATAGTTATTAAACCATCAGAGCAGGTAGTTATGGTCTAATTGAATGTTTAAATAGTAACTGCAAGCGAACACCATGTTGTCCGAGCTAATACTGACACTTAGCTGTGAAGACATAGATAGTATAGAGTTCAGTGACTAAGTCAAGTCGTAACCGAAAGTGATAGGGAATTTGTTCATAATTCGGTAGGAAGGTTGCAAAACTACATGAAATAAAACGATAATGAATACATCTGGCGACATATGTATTGCACTAAAGGTGTCTAGATATTGAAGCCGCGAGTACACAACAAGTTTTAGCTAGAAATTCCACTTACCGTGAAGCAATGCGAATTTGTTGCACCCTATAAACAAAAACAAAAAAATACATTAGCCTGCAATTTACGTACACAGTGTGTTTGTTTATAGATCTATTTCGTTATGAAGATGACACGAACAAAAACATTTTAGGACGCTAAACTTCCCTGCTAATGTTTTTAAAACCTATAAAAATTCCATTCTTGCATCATATGTGTGTATACTTGTATAGATAGAGCCATCATATTATAAAAAGGTGTAGCGAACGAAATAGCTGTCGTAAATATATATGGTTAATGTCCGTCATTTTACGAACTATATAAGCTTAGAAACAAGCATAATGTGCCAACAAGAAATGGTAAGTACAATATGTACAGGATGTTCGGAAACATCCTGCAAACATATTGTTAAACGCAGAATAGTATTGAACAATTTTAAAAGATAGATAATACCATACGAAAACGAATTCATGAAATTTGTATAGCCTATGATATGTTTCACATTGAGACGAATCCCTCATTTATCTAAAATTGGTAAACTCATCTGCCTGTAATCGAACCCTGAACTTCTTGATATCGGTGCCAATGCCCTATTCTTTGCACCACGGATGATTACTTTGGAACTACTAAAATATTATTTTGTATGCACTTAAACGTCACAATAGATAGATAGATTGTAAAGGCTGCCCTGGACGGGCTACACTTCGACCATAAGGCCCATTGTGATGCCTAAGGATGTGAGGATGTGAGTGGAGTGGAAGGAATTTTTGTGTATAGACTAGCAATTGGTAGGATATACGGCTGCCGCCGACTATGATAGGAACTATACCGATATTCATCTGGAGTTCGTGAAGGAAACTGCAGAAAACCTTCTCAAGCATAACCCATTACTTCGTTCTTGTCCATTCGCCAACAGTTTAGTCAATTAACCGTCCCCTTTTTTTCTTAATAATTGACAAACGGCCGATGTCGGGATTCGAACCCATAACCTCCCAGTTTCCAAGTATGCATAGAGCGCACACATAATGCCTTAGACCGCTCGGCTACTTGGACTAGTAATATACATCATAGTTTGCTTCTTACAAACAGTACAATCTCCTGAGTGTTTCAGGTCAAATACAAACAAATCGCCCTAATTGTATACTAAAACTGAAACACCAAGATATTGTGTCTATTTTTGTGAAACATTTTTGTAAGACTATGAACATAAATATATATATATATGTATCTGTATCTGTATGTATGTATATAAAAAAAGACATTTTCTGATGGTGATGAAGAAAAATAGTCGGAGTCACACAACGGTCGTAAAACTGTCAGAATAAATACATTTTGTGAGGTGTTAAAAACTACCCTTCTTGTATTATATAATATATCTAACCAAATTACTAAACATAACAAACTATGGTACCAAACATGTACATAACATACAACATATAATAGTATACCGCGTGATCATATCACTCCATTAGTATGATGTAAGAATACCAAGAGATCACAAAGCAATGGTGGTTCTAGTACAATACACAAGTCTTTATTAGAATATTAAATACATTTTATTTAAATGGATTACGCTATGTTTGACCATGTTTTCTGATTCAATCGCTGTAGAGATGGCAAGAAAGGTCGAGAAATTCTCCATGAGATTTGTAAGTATAAAATGACAACTTTAAGTCGTTCTTCCGATAAGATGCTTTTAAACTGCACAGAAAACGAGTTGGCGCTACAGGAAATGATATCTGACGCCAAAGTAAGCAGGTAATCTACTTAAATTACAAAGAATGGGATCATCTAGATGTCATGTGATAGCTATGAGCAGTTACAGCTCAAATACTCATCGAATAATTGATTACAAGTTGCTTAAGCTTGTAAAATCATTACTCGCTGTGGTAGATCGCTTTTAGTGTGGCGTGATCTTCTTGCTCAATTGGATTTCCGGCATCATGAGATTTTCTTCAAAAATTTCCTTTTCATTTTTTACAAAATCTTCCACTATCGATTCTCAATCTTAACTATCTGACATGTTTTTTTGTTTTTCTATCCAATGGGCTCTAATGTTGCAAATATGATTTTTTATGTATCTTCTGGCTGAAAAATCTTTTCAGAGCACAGACAGTTTAATTTCTTCTTCTTTCCAATGCAGTTCTACGTAGGTAAGAGTTTCAATTTACTAAATCGCTTGCACATCTATTTGCACCAGAACCTGGACATGTCACAATTTTGCGAAGACCATCTCGTTTCCGTTAAGACAATAAACTTAGCTGCTTTTTGTCATGTCTCTATTGAATGAGCTTACCACCAAACTACTAAATGTTTTATATACCTAGGAACAATACGGATGGTATTAAAAGCAGTTCTCAAGACTGTTTTTAGAATTCCGTTTCAAAATCAAAATATATACCAGTACGTTGTCATTATGCCACCATCAATGGAGAGTTTCTTATAAGGATTGACAAACGAGATATACAATATAATTCTTGACAGTGATATTAAGCTATTAGGCTCATTTTAAACTATAAAAAAAACAATCTTACGGTATCATTTTATCGCTCACTTAACTCGGTTTTGATATAAAACCACAAAAAAGCCAGCCGTTTTAGTATAATAGTTCTAGCTAAATTATAACAAGTATATGTCTCGCAATATTGAAGTCCTGTCTTTTTTAATCTTTGAGTTGTATCTCAGAAACGGTTCAGCACAATAACTTCAAATGTATTTATACAAAAATTAGATTATTTATAAAGAATGTTGCTGTTAATTGTTTCGTATCTGACTGCCATTACTATAATAAGCGGAAACCGTTTCATCGATGCGACAACAACGATAACTGGTTAAGAAGATAATTAGCCTAATATTGAAAAGTAAACTCATCTGCCTGTAATCGAACTTTGAACTCCTTGATATCGTTCCCAATGCCCTATTCATTACACCACGGATGATTACTTTGGATTACTTTGGAACTACTAAAATATCATTTTGTTTATACTTCTTTCTTGTCCATACGCCGACAGTTTAGTCCATTAACCACCTCTTTTTTTTTCTTAATAATTGACAAACTGCCGATTTCGGAATTCGGACACATAGCCTCCCAGTTTTCAAGTATGAATACTGCTCAGACATATAGCCTTAGATCGCTCGATCACTTGGACTGGTTAAACGTCACAATACTATTCTAACGTCAATCGCCAGTTAGGCTACGAAGACACAAGTATGAAAGTATACGAAGACACAAGTATGAAAGGACCAGCATAAACTATATAAACTAATACGTATTGGATTTATTAATTAATATTAGTATGCACAAATTATGTCGGGGATCGAACACTGGAACCCTGGGTCCTGTGTGCTTAAGAACAAATCTTCGCTTAAAGCTTGTATATATTAATTTTTTTTTTTATATTTTGACTAGACTTTTTATAATAGAGCACCATTGAATGTAATGGTTGTGACATTTATGTGTATGTATTTTTAAATAAAGAGTTATGGATATTCTATTTAACACTAAAATGAATTTAAGACTGCCATTATGTTTGTTTGGGTATTGTACACAGAAGAACAGCCAGCCAATAATGTAGGCGACAGACAAATTAGTTCAAAATGCCATTAAATAAAATATATTTGTGTACAAATTGAAAGGGAATTCTTTTTTTGTTTCTTTATTTCTCCTAATTTATGTTTTTTTCAAATAAAATGCGTTTTTAGTTATTTGATTTTTATGTAAGAACTATTTAAAATTGTGTTCTTTTTTTTCCATTTCCTTTGTTTTTTCGTATATTCTCTGTGCACAATAATAACGATCCATTAGTTCGTAACAGGCATTATCCAAAATTGTAAGTTATGAGAGATCATTCAAAAACATATTAGAGTTTACTTTTTCTTTAAATCCTTAAATAGCTGTCAATAAAAGGATTACAATAACATAAAAGTTACTACGATACAAGATATATATCGACTGATTGCGATCATTGTTTAAGTACCCTGTTCATACTTTATCTCTATCAAATATTGCGTAACAGGCATTATCCAAAATTTTATTGAAAACATTTTTTTTCTCTAAATCCTTTAATAGCTGTCAATAAAAGGCTTAGAATAACATAAAACTGACTACGATAAAGCAAAAATAACAATTAACGTGTGTTAATTGTTTAAATATCCTGTACTCATTTATTTATCAGTGCCTAAATCTTTTGAATCGTTCTTTTTATAGGACCTATAAAGAGTTGGTCATATATTGATGGCCATAAACACTGTGCGACTGATTTTGGATTGAATATAAAGTTGAGGAGTTTTTAGAACATCTTTGGACACATGTACCAAAATATTTTTCAATATTTTCATACGTTAAAAACTTGGGGCTAATGAAAAACATATTCTGTGAGAGAATTTTTTAACGAAACCTGTTCGAAATCATTTCAACAATGTTAATAATTTAACGAACGCCATTATTATTAAATCAAAAAATATATAGATAACCATATTTAAAAAAATATAACCAATTGTCTTTTCACATATTTCAACTTCTGTAGGATATTTAACCCTTAACTGGCATCGTGTGTGATAATCAGACTTATCTAGAAAAATACGAAATTTTGTCGCTCTTAAGCATATAGGGTAGCATACCCCTATACGATTCTAGTTTAATTAACTTGCCAGTATCTAATTAAATACTTATTCATAGAAAATTCTGGACTGTATAGTTTTCGTATTCTATAATAATAAACTTTGCTCGTGAAAAATTTCGTTATATCGTCAAAAGTATAAATTATTTATGGTTTTAGCAATCCAAAAAACCCTATACTTGAAGTAACTTCATCCAATTGTATTTTGTTCTCAAGTTAGGTCGTCTTAAAGCATTCGACTGAAACTACTGCAGGCGATATTTGAATGCTCCAAACTCTAGCAATGTGTTACCATCATAGTAGTAGCGGGCTAAATATAATTATAAGTGATTTCGGGATTCTCATCATCATCTCAAAAATAACTTCACGGGTGGGGATCTAAACCCCGGATCTGATCCCGAACTTATGAGCGTGTGTGCCATACGAGAATGTAGCTAAATATCGTTACCTAAATTTCAGTATGTATATTTTTTTGTATACTTTCGAAATATACAGTTTTGTTTCGAGTAGCTAA